>JARHVA010000259.1:1740000-2940000 GCA_037957365.1 Torreya grandis
ACCATAGTAGGGATAGTAGAGGGTTGACTATCTACATTAGACCGTACAAGCGAATTGAATTTTTCTTCATTAGGAGACACATGATTTGGGGTAATTATTTGATGTTGATTATCATCACACTCAAAAATTTCATTAAGAATGGATGTTTCATTATATTGTGTTTGTCCATATGTTTCATCACTCATTACAAATTCATTACTTACATGCACTAAATTTTGAATTTCATCATTTAACAAAGATTGATTGAGTTCTCTTATCTCATTTGAAGACATATCTAAACTAAATTGTATAGAATTGGGCATGTTATTTTCATTTTAAATATTACCTGGTGTGGAGGAAGCACCTTCACCTTGCCTAGAAGTCCTTATGGATGCCCTCTTATCTACTTGTCTTTTTCTTCTTCTTTCTCTCTTCTGTTCAATTTTCCCATTTGTTAGCTCTTTGATTGGCCTTTTGTGATGACTCCCTTACCCCATTATTTATCTTTACCAAAATAATCCAATTGTATATTTAAAATTGAAGAATTTTTAATGATTCAAATAAAGTGAATGGAGAATTTACCAAATTTTCATAGTTACAGTAGAAAAACTAGCTTATAGTTTGAAAAAAAAAATAAATGAGAAAATTTCATGGGAAATCTAAGAGAAATCTGTGAATCACAAAGGGAGTGCGTGCTTTTAGAATGACGTGTGGCTTTTTTGATCCACAAAACAATGGGCAAAAATAATAAAGAGGGTGAGATTATTTGGTTTAGGAAGAGTGTACATCTTTTATAATTGCTTTAGTTTTAGTCTTGGGGGCCCTGAACCTAATCCAAACCTTGTCATGAACCAGCCAAATTAATTTCTAATAAATTTAAGAATTTTTTCATCTTTATCAACACATTTAATCAATCAAATTTTATTATTTAAAAAAAAAACTATACGGGTTTGTAAAGGGGAAAGCGTAGTTTTATAATATATAATTTTTATAATGTTAGAATATTATTTATAATTATTAGTTAATTTCTACATAACATACCTCATTGTGGACTATATATATATCATAAAAAATTATCTTATAACTTTTAAAATATTAATTGAACATTTATAAAACTTATATCTCAACAATTTAACATTTTCAACTATGCTTTTAAAAAAAAACATGAAGTTAAGGTCAAAAATTTGTGTTCGTACACTTGTAGTTTCAATTTTTTAGTTGTCTTGCCTTGTAAAATTATTTAAAAATTATATATATAATAAAAAATTGATAAAAAATATTCTAAAAAAATCTCTAACATTTCACCTGTCCATATGTGAAGTTTCATATAAAATTTCATCTGTCTAATTAAAAAAATTATGTTCGTAAACATGCAGTCTCCTTATCTTTTCACAAAAAGTGACCAAACTATTATCATAAATGCATCTATTTCACACACTTTTATTGTTGGAAATATTGTCATTGATGTCAAAGGGTTATTATTATTGGTGATAAAGGCCCCATTGCATTTAATATTTTTTATCTTGGCTAATATGAGTTAATATTTATTTAATATTAACGAATATATTTTTGGTTGCATATGAGACAAAATAAGGGCCCATGAAGAAGACGAAGAGTCACGTGATAAAGACAAAAGAAGGATGGGACACATTTTCCCATGAAGAGTCATCTTAGGGAATACCAAGAGTCACCAAGTGAAGACAAAAGAGTAAAGGGGGAATTTCTCATGAAGGGACACTTAAAGGAATACAAAAAGTCACCAAAGATAAGGACAAAAGTGGGAAAGACGTTTTTGGTCATGAAGGGTCACCACATGACTTTTCAAATGCTTGGATATGAAGGGTCATCCAAGATTGACACCATTTTCCATGAGGAATGAAAGGTCACAAAGGGGGAAGGCCAAAGGTCATTTGGAAAACTATAAATAAAGGCTTGAGTAGCCATTTGTAGTGTGGATGAGAGAGGTTGATTTGATATTGTAATATCTAGCTTAGAAGAGTAATTTTGAGAGATGATTTGTATTTGTTATATCTAGCTTAGAAGAGCAAAAGTGAGAGAGAGGAAGGAGATGTTGTATTGACCTATCATTTGTTGAGATAGCAACATTGAGAGATAGATGTGTGGTATACACAAAGAGGTTGGTGCTCCTATGGGTTGGTGCTTGGCAAAGGGGTTAGTGCTCCTGTGGGTTGGTGCTCACGAATAGTAGCTGGGTTGGTGCTCGGCAAAGGGGTTTGAAGCTCCTGTGGGGTGGTGCTCACGAATTGTAGCTGAGGTTTGTACTTCGCAAAGGGGTATGGTGCTCTTGTGGGGTTGTTTTCACGAATATATTTGAGATTGATTCTCTGTGGTTTTTCCCACATTGGGTTTCCACGTTATATCTAGTGTCTCTCTCTATCTTGTGTGATGTTTATTGTTTGATTTTTATTGCATATCTTGAATGTTTGATTAAGTGGAATATTGGTTAAAGGAAAGATTTATAAGATATATAATATACTGATTCACCCCCCCTCAGTATATTCTATGCTTAAAAATTGGTATCAGAGCAGGTTCTTTTTTGAAAAGTTTTACAGCTTGAAGGTAGATCGATAAAGCATGATGGCTGGGTCACATGAAGGATTTTCTACAAATAAGGCACCTTTGTTTGATGGGACAAATTATGCTTTTTGGAGCATGAGAATGAAGGTTTATTTGATGGCCCTTGGATTCGACATATGGAAATCAGTGGCGGAGAAATATGAAGAGCCACAGGTATCTATAATTACTCCAACAGAAAAGAAGACAAGTGAATGTAATGCTAAAGATTTAAATGCTATTTTATGTGGTTTATGTGAATCTGAATTTGTTAAAGTTATGCAATGTAAATCTGCTCATGAAACTTGGGTAAAAATTGAGAATATTTACAAAGGTGATGGAAAGGTTTAGTAAGCTAAGTTGCAGACTTTCAAAAGGCAGTTTGAAAGTTTGAAGATGGAAGAAGAAGAAGATATAACAAGTTATCTCTTGCGAGTTAAGCAGATAGTAAATCAGATTCAAGGTCTTGGAGAAACATTGGAAGAGTCAATGGTGGTGCAAAAGGTTTTGAGATCTCTACCAATGAGATATGATGCAAAGGTTTTGGCAATCGAGGAAATGAAGAATTTAGCCAAGCTAAAGATGGATGAGCTTCATGGTATTCTCATGGCATATGAGATGCAGACAGAACAAGATAAACCCTCAAAGAGAGAAGCGGCTTTCAAGACATCAAAGAAGGAGAAAGCTAAGATTCAAGAATCAAGTGATAGTTTCAGTGATGATGAAGATGACAATGAAGCACTTTTCATTCACAGGACAAAAAGAGGAATAGGTAAATATCAAGGAAAATTACCTTTTAAATGTTTTAATTGTGGGAAGATTAGACATTTTTTAGCTAGATGCCCAGATAAGGTTAAAGATGAAGAAGAAGAAAAGCCTACATTCAAGAAGAATTTCAAAGGCAAATTTAAGAAGGAATTCAAGAAGAAGAGCCTATATTCTAAAGATCTTAGCTCAGGCAAAGATAGTGGAGTTAGCGATTCAGAAGAAGAAGAGATTCTATTCATGGCCATACATGATGATCAAGAAGAAGAAGAGGAGGAAGCTAAAGTAGATATAGAAGGAGAACTCAATTGTGCCCTAGAAGAGTTAGAATCTTTTCAAAAGAATAATCGAAGGTTAAAGCGCCAGATTGAGAAAAGTGAACAAGAGTCAAAGGAAATGATTGAAGATCTACAAGCACACTTTGAAGAAGCCAAGAAGAATGAAGAAGATCTCACAGCACAGTTGGAAATAGCAAGAATAGATTGTGAAAGGTATGTTATTGAAATTGCCTCTTTAAAAGAAGATATTAAGAAAGCACTCAGTGATAAAGCAGTCAGTGATTCAAAATTTGAAGATAGCACTAACATGCTGAATAAGATATTGGAAAGTCAAAAAGCATATTCAGATAAAACACGTATCAGATTTGAAAAGAAAAAGAGCTATGCTGAAGTTCTGACACAAGAGGAAACAAAAAGGGGAGAAGTGAAGAATACAGAGGACATTCCAAATAGAGAAGGCTGGAAAGAACAAAGCTACAAAAGGCAATCAGGTCAGAGATATACAGACAGGTCTTATTTTTATGGCTATTGTTTTTATTGTAATGGATATGGTCACAAGAAAGTAGAATGTAGAAAAAGAGCTAACAATTTCAGAAATAAGGAGAAGGAAAATCAAGTAGAGTCAAGAAAAAGCCACAACTCTTTTGCTCCTCTATCAAGCTTTGATGAAGAGACCATAGTATGCTACAAGTGCAACAACAACAGACACATAGCTCGGTATTGCAGAAGCATGTTCGAGTCAGTCAAGAAGGATCAGAGGTTCAAAGCTCCATTCATCAAGAATAAGAATCAGAGTGTCAAAGATCCATT
Organism: Torreya grandis; assembly: GCA_037957365.1. Lineage (NCBI taxonomy): Eukaryota > Viridiplantae > Streptophyta > Pinopsida > Cupressales > Taxaceae > Torreya > Torreya grandis. The sequence continues at coordinate 1,744,407 of JARHVA010000259.1, forward strand.
CATCAGGAAAAAGGTTCAGACATGTACATGGTAGAAGAAACAACATGAAGATTCTATGATGGTGCAGATAGCTCTACATGTCAGAGGAAAAGATCAGCCATGGTTAATTGATAGCGAATGTTTGAGGCATATGACAGGAGATAAAAGTAAGTTCATTTCTCTAAAGAAAATTAATGGTGGTACAGTGAGGTTCGAAGATAAAACCACTGCCAGAATAGCCATAAAAGGTACTTTGAGTTTGGATTATGGTAGAATTAAGACTAAAAATGTTTTGTATGTAAAAGGTCTTAAGCATAATCTATTGAGTGTTAGTCAAATTTGTGATCAAGGATACACATTAAGGTTTCATGCTAAAGGTTGTGAGATTAGAAGAAAAGATTCAAATGAGTTGATTGTAGATGCTCAAAGGACAGGGAACAATGTATATGTTTTGTAAGATATCTTCTCAAAGGCACTATCAAAAGATACATTCAAAGATCGGCGAGAGGAGTTGGGAGTAATTTCTATTACTTCCTACCATTGATGTTCAGCATCAAGTGAGGGGGAGCTAAGTGTTAGCTCCAAGTAGGCCCTTTGCCATTGACGGTATGTGCAAGTGATAGGATGTGGCAGTTTCAAGATTGAGGTTGCCATCAATGACAAAGGGGGATATTGTTGGAAATATTGTCATTGATGTCAAAGGTTTAGTATTATTGGTGATAAAGGCCCCATTGCATTTAATATTGTTTATCTTGGCTAATATGAGTTAATATTTATTTAATATTAACGAATATATTTTTGGTTGCATATGAGACAAAATAAGGGCCCATGAAGAAGACGAAGAGTCACCAGATAAAGACAAAAGAAAGATGGGATGCATTTTCCCATGAAGAGTCATCTTGGGGAATACCAAGAGTCACCAAGTGAAGACAAAAGAGTAAAGGGTGAATTTCTCATGAAGGGACACTTAAAAGAATACTAAAAGTCACCAAAGATAAGGACAAAAGTGGGAAAGACATTTTTGGTCATGAAGGGTCACTACATGACTTTTCAAATGCTTGGATATGAAGGGTCATCCAAGATTGGCGCCATTTTCCATGAGGAATGAAAGGTCACAAAGGGGGAAGGCCAAAGGTCATTTGGAAAGCTATAAATAAAGGCTTGAGTAGCCATTTGTAATGTGGATGAGAGAGGTTGATTTGATATTGTAATATCTAGCTTAGAAGAGTAATTTTGAGAAATGATTTGTATTTTTTATATCTAGCTTAGAAGAGCAAAAGTGAGAGAGAGGAAGGAGATGTTGTATTGATCTATCATTTGTTGAGATAACAACATTGAGAGATAGGTATGTGGTATACACAAAGGGGTTGGTGCTCATGAATAGCAGTTGGGTTGGTGCTCGACAAAGGGGTTTAAAGATTCTGTGGGGTGGTGCTCACGAATTGTAGCTAAGGTTTGTACTTGGAAAAGGGGTATGGTGCTCCTGTGGGGTTGTTCTCATGAATATATTTGAGATTGATTCTTTGTGTTTTTTCCCACATTGGGTTTCCACATTATATCTGGTGTCTCTCTCTGTCTTGTGTGATGTTTCTTGTTTGAGTTTTATTGCATATCTTGAATGTTTGATTAAGTGGAATATAGGTTAAAGGAAAGATTTATAAGATATATAATATACTGATTCACCCCCCCTCTCAATATATTACATGCTTAACATTTATCATCTAGGTATTGAAAACATGTATATATTTATGAACTACATTCATAATTCTATAATTCATGTTCTTATGTCATTTTTGAATTCTTTTTTGAAGTGTCTCTAACATTCTCTCCAAGTTCAACTATTGTTATTTTAAGAAAAAAAAGTTGCTTTATACCCCCCTTTTGTCCCCCATTATCCTACATCTAACATCATAAGGGATCTAGGGTGTTTATAAAACCCACATCAACAAGAACTTAATGTAGTTATATAAGGATGGATTCACACTTCCACCTCTATCTCTTTGAAATAATTCACTTGAGTTGCACCAAAAACACTCAAAATATTAACAAGTTATACCTTAATCACTTGATTATTATACCCATGTTTGAAAATACATAGAAAATTTAGGTCTGATAAGGGACATAGGAAAGGACCCTTGGCTCAATCATTCTCTCCAAGTAGACAACCCCATATTCCACTATTTATAATGGCCCAAGCTTCAAACTAGCTAGTCATTCTGCTATCAATATCATTAAGGTCATGCATGATTTACCAAGAAAACCTGAGAAGTATCTTCCTTAATTATCTCCCTCAAGAGGTGGGACTGCTAAATAACACATAAAGGCCTTGGAATATTGAATGTAACCCATGAATACATGGCATGTAAACTTTTTATTTTCACATTGAAAGATGACACCTATGATTGGTTTCTCAATATCCTAGAAAGATCACTTAATATCTTGAAATAAATGTCAAAACACATTCTTGCCACAATTGGGACAAGTCACCATCACAAGTTTTGTTTATAAACACTTTTCAAGCATGAGAAGGGAGCCAATCTAAGCCTTCAATGCTAGGTTCCAAAAGATGTATACCCATCTTGAAACTGATTACAAACCTATTGATACTTTGACACTCAAAGTTTATAAGAATGAATTAGACCCTATGACTGATGATTATCTATGCAGAGATGTTAATGTTGATATGATAACTTTGGACTATGCTAAAGCTATCAAACTGATCCCAAATGAATTTAAGAATATTATGGCCCAAAATTAGAACCAATTGTAATCTCATGTGCCTTTAACCCATCCTCTACCCAATAAACACCTTAGCTTCCTAAAAAAATATGTGCCTAATCATTAAAACTAAAACTAGTCCCTACTACTAGTCAATACTATTACAACACAAAGTAATAATTATAATTCCAAAAAAATAGAATTGGAATTTATTAAGAGGATGTGTATAAATTAAGTAATGAGTTTATAAACATGTAAAAATGCATGGGTAACACTAGAGGACAAAATACCAATAAGGTTGTTGGGTTTTGAAGGTATAACAAGGATTTCAACAAACCTAGAAATAATCCAAAACAATAGCTACCTAATAGGGCACCAAAGTTAAAAATAATAGAAGCAACCCTTCCTAATTGGTTTCAAGTTCACAAAATAGTGTAACACAGTGAGTTGGATTGCATAGAATTATACACTACTTTTGAGATCTTTCAGAAGGAGATGAACATGTAGAAGGTTTTGTTAATTAGACAAATTCATATTCTTCTACTAATTTAGGAAATTTTAGTACAATAATGGTCTTTCAGATCTACAATCTCCCATTCCCAGTAGAAGATGAGAATGAACCAGTGGATCATACAGATGAGATTCATGCATTCTAGCAGTTTCAAAAGAATAATTACAATCTGAGTAAATAACTTATAACTACTTCAACACTTATAATTAATAATGCTACTACTCCTCAAGATTTTTGGGCCAACAATAATCCACCTTCCCCCAAAAGAGATGAGTAGTTATAGAGTACAAAGCCACAAAGCAGAGTCAGTTACAACATTTTTTAGGACATGAAGAAGATCAATGCCAATATCACCATGCATGAACTGGATAAAATCATCGAATAAATGGAGTTATTAATAAATTCCCTAATCAAGAGACCCTATACACTAGACAAATCCAAAGCGATGCATGAAAAAATGATGGTATTTAAAGATAAACCTAAAGTACCACTATTTTTGCTAACTATTTGAATGTTTAGAAAGAACGTGCATAACTATTTGGTTGACTTCGGTGCCTTAGCCAATGTGATGTCAATAGTTGTGTGTAAGAAACTAGGTTTGACCCTAGATAAGTCAAAAAGAGTGATCCTATAGTTGGACAAGTCTTTTGTACCATGTGTTGGAGAACTGACAAATGTACACATCCAATTGATATTAGAGCCACATATACAACAATAAATAGATATTTTGGTTGTTAACATTCTATAAGATTATATATATATTTTAGTCAACATTGGTTCAAGACATTGAATAAATACATGGCCACCTATTTTCTTACATGTGGTTGCCCTGGAAAGGAGTAACAAACTATATTCAAGTGGATAAAGAACCAAAGATGAAGTAATTGATTATAGAGAACAACATAAATAATGATAAGGTCAAATTTATGTCTTGACATGTGTGAGAATACACATTCACCACAAATTGAGAGCTTCATGAACAAGAATTTGAAGGTCCTTCTCAGTTATGGACTCTCCATTTCGATGGAGCTAGATCAAAACAAGGTTCTAGTGTTAACATAACCTTGACAAATTTATTTGGTAATCATTACCTATTTGCCTATATGTTTTAATTTCCTTACACAAATAATAGAGATAAGTATGAAGATCTAATCCTCAACCTATAATTTATGTTGAATAAAAATGTAAAGTAGCTATAAATATTTGGTGATTCTTGGTTGGTTGTTAATTAGATCATAAAGAAGTATCAATGTAATCTCACCTACTTAAATAAATATAAACATCAAGCATGGGAATTTATTGAGTCATTTGGAGGATTCAACATTAGATCCATCCCAAGATAACAAATATATATGATAGATTCTCTAGCAGCTTTAGATAACAATCTAGCATAACTCTAAGAATCTAAAATGCATAAATTCTCTATGGAGCTAGTTCTTTATACATCTATTCTAGAAAATATAGACAACTTCCAAGTGTTTGAATACGATCAAAAGATTATCTAGTCCATGAGTAGTTATGGAACCTTCAAATCTTAGTTAATAGATGAGAAATATGTTGAGCCCATACATATTACAGACCTGGGAGAATATGGTGTCCTACATTTAAAAGAAAATTACATCCTTCTAGGAATGGTTTCCTTAGAATGAGATTTTGATATAGATCCACAAGCTCAAAAGCAGTAGTGTAAATAATTAAGTTAAATTTCATTAAATAGAATCTGGGCACTGACCAAAACCCTTGATATGTGAACATTGGTTCAAGATGTATGAAAGCGGGAAACAAAAATTTAATAATTTGTTAACATAATACAAGACATGATCACCTAGACATATGAGGATCTGAAGATCTTTAACCCCAAAGTCATTACTCATACCATTCCATTGAATCCAAATAATAAACTAATCAAGGAGAGACAAAGTCAATTAATCCAATTCTATAACCTCTCATTTAGATAGAGGTATATAAGTTGTTGGATGCTAGGATTGTCTTTTCAATTAGGCATTATACTTGGTTAGCCAACCTAGTACCAATTAGGAAGAAGAGCATAAAAATTAGACTATTTGTTGACTTCAAGAACCCATATCGAGCATAAAAAAAGGATAATTATCCTTTTCCCTCCCTAGATGAGGTAATTCAAATGGTAATTGGATATGAGATGATGTCCTTTCTAGATGGATTCTCATTCTATAACCAAGTGTTGGTGGAAGCATAAGATATAATAAAGAGTGCCTTCACCACCAAGTGGGGAATTTTTTCATATTAAATAATCCCATTTGGCCTAATAAATGTAGGAGTTACCTTTTTAGAGATCCATGCAACTTCATTTGAAGAGAATTTATACCTGATCCAAGGTTCATGTCATTGAAACCTTCTGAAACTAATTTTTTGTGTATTTATAGTCACTTACATCTCCTGTATCACATAAAAAAGTTGCAATGAGTTTGTTTACAATATTGGATAAGTTGAGGGAGGTATTCAAGACTCTTTATAAGTTTTAGTTCTTTAAAATCATCTTTAAGTTGTATGAATAATCAAATTGAAGCTATCATGAATTGTGTGCATAGTCAAACCTTTGAATATGGTTTTGATACAAAAAGAACCATAACTTGCATCTAAACTAGTGGAATATCCTCAAAATCATAGGTAAGTTGTTAGAGAAGGTTTATAAGGTATTAAAATAAGTATCATGCTCAAACTCACCTTGTTCTTAAAAATACAGAGGACTATTTTTTGATCTGCCTATAGATAGTCACAAGAAATCCCAATCAAGAGAAACTTCAAGAGTTTTACTTTATTGATTTAGTATAAACCTCTTATGAATATCCAATGTTATTGTGTAAAAAATAATTAATACTTAATTGAAGTGATTCAAAACATTTGGTAGTTAAGCCAAGTCAATATCCTTCCAAGTAGGTAGATTAGGCCATCCAAACCTAAAGAGTAGAGTTGTCATTGCAGTGCAATTCTTAAGAAATCAATAAAGGAAATTGGTTTCTCATCCTCAGAGATAGTCTCCAAACACATTAAGAAATATTTATAAGAATAATTTGATGAGATTATAATAAGAACACATTTTCAATACCAAATGCCCCTATACATAGTACTATAACAGTTCTTAGGACTTACTCAACATTTTGGGCACTTTGGTAGTATCTAATTAATATTTTGAGTTTGTATAAAAACACCTATTAGTCTTGTATCACTGTCTTGAGATTTTTATTGAGTTTTTTAAGTGAATGAGTCCAAAAAGTAAGGTAATTGTAAACCTCTTTGTATCAAGTCCTTAAGAGGTAAAATTTGGCCTAATAGGCCTATAAAGGGTAGAGTTGTTGTCATCTGAGTTTTGAGTTAAAAATTTTCATGCACTAAGAATATTGAGTCAAATAATTAGTGAAACCCTCATAGTCTTGTTCAAAGAAATAAGGATGTACAATTGAGTGATTTAAGAGTCAAAGAAGGGTTTTGATTGAAGGTAGATTATTGTCTTGGGATTGAGTACCCTATTTTAAGTTATTTAAAGTGTATTTTGATATGAATATATAGGCTAAGAAGTCAAGAGATAATATTAAATAATAAGGTCACTAGTCTTTCAATATCAATACTCAGAAGACTTTGTGTAATAGACCAAGAGATAGTTTATGGTTAGGAAGAGACCTAATTGTAAGCAAGTTTCTAGAAGACCTTGAAGTAGACCAGGTTGAGTATGTGAAGCACTTAATTTGAAACCAATATGGAATAGTAAAGACCAAGATATGGCTTGTGTATTTACGTAGGGAAACTCCTTGAGATCAAGATATGGCATGTGTACTTAGGTAGGGTATCTCCTTGAGATCAAGATATGGTTCGATTATTTAATCAAGTAGGGTATAGTCAAGTATATAAAATAGGTATGGAATACTTAAGTAGGTAAATTAGGCATGTAATCCTCAATGTTATAAATCTATTATATACGTAACATCATATTAAATGTCATTTCTCATTCTATCTTCCAATCCTAAAATTTTGAAAACTAAGTATTGACCAGAATGGAATTTAAAAAACAAATTTCTGAATGGTAACTCCTACATATCTATAATCAATTTTAGTAGATACAGAGTGGCCCTAATTGTTATAGTTATTAAAATAAATTTAAAGTATAAGAATATAAAATGTAATATAAAATTAAATGTAAATATTGTAGTTAAAAAAAAGTCATAGTAGGTCAAATAAAAAAACAAAACAAAATAAATAAACATAACACAAGAAAACATAAACCATAAACACATTAGATCAAAGGGTGTATGCCTTTTGGACTCAAAGGGCATACGCCCTTTAGGGTCAGGACCAAACCTTACGGGATTTGCATTGGTTTTTTTTTTAAAATGGCCCTTTTCATAAAAAGTTTTGTAGTTTTCATTGTTTTATGTTTTTTGTCCCCCAACTTTGTGCATCCACCCCCCAATTGCTTCTAAAAAATTAAACATAAGTACATTATTGAATTTAATATTGAGAATTTGTTTAATTTCCATGAAAACATCATAGATAAGACTATTTAGGATAGTCTGTATAAATGTAAGGGGAAATGATGTTATAAATATAAATTTACCTTTGATAAGCTCTCTACCAACCTTCTTAAAATCCTAAACATGGATATGTTATGTTTCAAGTATCTAACTAGTGAGAATGGCCTATGGCCTATCCATTGGGTGTTACCTAAAAATCTTGCTTCCAGGCTTCAATTGGCCTAGAAAACTCTTGTAAATACCTTTTATTTGTTTTCCTGATTTTTCTTTCTTGAGTTTCTTTCCTATTTTTGACCATTTTTTTATTTTCATCATCAATCCATCCTATTTGTTTTTACCTTTTTATCCCAACCTATCCATTTCTACCATACATATTTTATGTTTACCAAAGAATGAGGAAGAATGATTTATACGTAAGTAGCCTGAATGAAGTGCTAGTGGATAAGTACCCTAATTAGTTTGTGGCTTAATATTATGTTTTTAAGTCAGTTTCAAAATATTAGGTTGTCACGTGTGTTCTGTATTTATTTAGGTTTAGATAAAATACTTGGCCTTTGGAGATATTCTCTTGAAACCATCCATTAAAAATTATATTTTAATGGTCTCTAGGTTTACTTGGATGAACCTATTGCAATTCAGACCCAGGGTGAAAATTCTATACTTATTCCTTTTATTTAACATAGTGGTCCCCAACCTAAAATTGAGACAGTAAAAATAATGAAAGAAAAGAGAAGATAAATAAAAGAAAAAACAATTTCAAAAAAAAATTATTCTAGGTGATTTAGGCAAATTTCAACTGGGGTTATGGATGCCCGATCAATAGTAGAGAAAGGCCTTAAGTAAGATCAAATATATATCTATTGGGGATATGGACACCTATATATCAACAAAGTATTGTATAGGTGAACTTTCTAAGGGTATAATTCACTAGCCCCATGGTTGGAGCCATAGTAGCCAGTCCTTGTAGGTTCCACAAAATGATAAAAAACTCATTTGTACACACCAAGTTAATGATAATATCATATTTGGTCTTATAGACACTCCCTTATTTTTCTTTCTTAGATCCATTCATGCTCCATTCTCTATCTTAAACAAAGATTCTAGGTTCATAGACACATTTTTTATAGTTTCAAAATACTTAGGAGTACTTTCCATCATATTCACTATATTTTTTTGCTTTCACAACACACCTTAATTCCTTAAGAATCATGGAAGCCATTTTTTTAGCCTCTCATTATGCTCCTACTTAAAATCATAGAGAATTGGTCTTAGTGCTCTCAAGTTTCCTACATGGGATTCCTTAGTTTATGTGTTGAATAGGGCCCTAAAACTACCTCTATTGGAAATATCAGGTATGTGTGAGAAAACTTCATATAAGACACTTAGCATGAAATCAGAGTCTTAGCCTCCCATTTTGCCTTTAAAAATATATATCTCCTTGCTCTCTATTGCCAGTTGAATGGGTATTTTTTATTTGTGTGTCAATTTATCCATAAATAATTATGTCATTGTGATGACCAGGATCAAGCGATATAGTTTCATATTTTATACTTAGTTACAAAATTACTTCTTGATGCATTTTTGACACTTGACAAAATTTACAAAAAGTTGCATGATTCCCCAGTTAGGTTTGTTGTAGCTTGTCAAAAAATTCCTAAGTTAGTAGATCTAATTAGGATTATAACATACGATTAGGTGTTTCGTGTATATTTTTTCCCATTCTAGTTGTAATTGGGTTTCATTTTTTGACTTGGTTTGGCCTAAATAAAAATCAAAGTCCTATAGACCTAATTGGGATTCAAAACCCGATTAGGTCTAGGAGGTTACTTTTGTTCTATCCTTTATCAGTTAGGGTTTATTACCCAATTTATTTTAGGCAATAGGATGGGTGAAGTTTATTTGTTAGTCAGAAAATTAACTCCGATTAGTTCTTAGCATCATGAGGGGAAGGGTTTTAGTTGTAGTTGGGCCTATATTCACAACTAGGATTCATTTTCTGACAAGCTGCTTCATAGTGTTTTAAAATATTAAAAGTACCACATATGTCTTAGCTAAAAAAAATTCCCAATAATTTTCCAACATTTTTAGTCCTATCCACTTTGCCTTGAACTTTCACACAACCTTATTTTAAAACTTCCTCAATTATTACTCAATAATTCACTTTGATGCTAACACAAACTTTTCTTCTTCATCAGTTATCAATAGTCATGTTTGTGGAAAAATATGTAACCTTATCCTCTTATTCAACCATAACACATGAAATTCATTGTGTAACCTTCCTTGTTGGGTATGTCCAATGTGTATCTAGCTTCTCTCATCTTTGCTCACACATGATATGGCCCACAATACTTCAACTGAATATTTTAATTTATTTATTGCTTCAACATGTTCTTTTTATATGGTTGTATCCATAAAAACACCATGTCATAAATATCAAAAGTCCTCTTTATCCTATGTTAATCCACTTTTTGATTCATCTTATTGATGCTCACTACCATGTTTTCTCTAAAAATTTGTATAATGTTTTACATCTATTGCGCTACTTCCTCCACTATTGAGAAATTTTCACTCTAAATTTATTTATCCAATGCCTATGGTTACTTTTACCCATATGAATCCTTGAAATGTGTCATTTTCATGGTTAAATTTTAAGTAATATTATACTGGGTGTTAGCCAAACGTAGCGATTCTACCCACTTATTTTTCATGTCCCTTACATACATTTCTTAAATATCAATTAAACAAAAATTTCACCACTTAGATGTTTTACCATTTGTTGGGTATCATATTCCATTCTCATGTTAAATGTAACATGTATTTGGAAACAAATTCTACTAGACATGACTTTGAGACATGTGATTTTGATAACAAATGATATATTTAGGGATCCCAATGTAGCTTAAACACATGTTGAAAATAAAATTTTACAACCTAAGGACCACTTATCCTAGCCTTTCTTATGGGAATGAAATGGCCATAATTTTGCAATCTAGATACCACAACAAAATTATAATCCTTACCCTCAGAGTTGGATAAATTTGAGATAAATTCCATTAACACAACTTCCCACTTTTGATGTGGAACCAAATTTCATTTCAAAAGGATTTTCAAATGAACACTCTCAATATTGTTTCATTGAAAAATGTCACATTCATCTAAAAAATTCAAAATTCCTTCCTTTATTCCTTTCCATAAAAATTACATTGATGTTTCTATACATTTTTCGGAACCCCACATGGTCTGGAGATAGAGAATAATGGATTTACTTTAGCACCTTATTAAAAAATTTGGAGTCACCCCTTAAGTAAATGTGTCTTGAAAAAATATAACACCATTAAGAACTAAATATGCATTCCCTTTTTTTTCATTTTCAATTTCTTTCCTAAGTGTTGCTAAGGTAGGATCAATTGAGCAGTCTTGTAGAAGGTTGTGTATCTAACAAGTAGTTTGGCTAATGGACATGGACTTAAATACAATTGGTTTTTCTTGGTGGGAAAATGCATCTGGAACCAAATTATCCTTCATTTATTATAAATGATCTCAAATTCATAGTATTTTAATAAATCAATCCATTTGTATTTATCTTATATTACTATCCATTGAGTTAACAAATGCTTAAGGTTGAGGTGGTCATCATTAATAAATAACCTTCTCTTGAATATAAAATGATGTCATATATCTATTTAATGTAGCATGGATAACATCTCCTTACTATACATATACATACTTCTTTCACATTCATTCAGTTTATTACATTCAAAAGTAATGGATTGGTAATCCTAAGAAATAATTGTGCCTAATCTAGATCTAGAAGCATAAGTTTTGATGATTTTTTTTTTTAGAAATCAAGGGTTTATAAAACTAGAAAATAGACCAAAGATAAATCTAGATAATAGAAGGATTATTATGCCTTAATGCAACACTTTAAGGAATTCTTCTTGGTGAGGTCAATCAAGGTGCATGTTATTATTGAGAATTTTCTTATGAATCTTATGTAGAATACTGCCAAACATAACAAACCATGAATTTTTTTAAGAGTCTTTGGGATAGGATAATCACATAAGGCTTTGATTTTTACAAGGTCGATATAAACACATTCAATATAAATGGTGTGACAAGGGTATTCCAAGGATGCCTTTGCAAATACACACTTGTATGCCTTAGAATACAACATCTCCTTAGAAAATATATCTAAGACAACATATAAATGCTCAGGATGGGATGCCAATAAATTATTATAAACAAATACTGCATCAAAAAATACATGAAAAAAATTACACAAGAACTTGCTAAATATTATGTTCATCATTTATTGAAATATGGTTGGAGCATTACTAAGATCAAATGGTATGACCCTAAATTGGTAGTGGCCTTGATGTATTCAGAAGGCAAACTTATTATTATTTTTATTGCGAATGGGTATCTAATAGTATTCAAATCTTAGATTTGTCTTTCATAACTACTTTGCCCCATGTAACTCATCAAGAAAATAATCAATATTTGGTATTGGATTTCTTTTTTTTAAATTCTAATTTTGTTCAGGTCTTTGTAATCAATATAGATTCTATATGATCCATATTTATTCCTAAAAAGTATCACCAAATGATTAAATGAGATATTATTAGTGATGTGATGTTATCCTCTAAGATTTCACTTATCCAATTTTTAATCTCTTACTTCTATATATTCTTGTATCTATAAGGTTGTACCACTATTAGTCCCTTTCTAGGTTCAATATTAATAATGTGATCCAATTCCATATCTAGCCATAGGCCCTTTGGTATATCCTAGGAGACTACCTTATATTTTTATTATGTAAGATATTTATTATTCCATTTATTTATTAAATGGATTATCCTTACACATAGTTCTAGCTTGTTTAGGTGTAATAAAAAGGTCAAGTATAAGTGGGTGAGAGGGTGAGTTTCACCTAAAGTTCCACCTAGAGTTCAATTGAGTACCACTATGATTTTTCCTATGAGTTACATAGTGAGTTACACTCAATCCCATAATGAGTTATCCTAAGAGTTCACTCCCCCTACTCCTTTTATATATTCCTCTTCACTAGTCTATTATAATTGAGCAGGGCAATTGGTAAGCAATGTAATTAGATATAATCTAGGTAATTACTACACATCTTCTTACATATTTCTAAATACAATCAGGTTTTTTGTTGTTACAAAATTATTGTGTGCTCACTCTACCAAAAAATCACCTATTTGGAAATTCTGTCATGGTATCAAATATCTAGGTTTTGGTAATCAGCATCAGTTTATCTCTTTGATTTCTATTTTGTATTCTTTTGAATTAATTAAGAGTGATTTGTATTTTGTTTGTATTTGCATTTTCATGATTGTGCATTGGCCATTTTAAGGTTTTGTTGTAGATTTGGTTAAAGTGTTTGAGTTTTTTTTGCAAATAAAACTTGAGTTATTTGCCATCATGTCCTTCACTGTCATTGGGTCTACCCTATTCACAAGGGCATGGCTTCATTCGTTTTTTGGATCAAGAAGTCAAAATTATTAGGTGCTTCAATAATAAGGTGTTTAGATCTATGTAAGCTCCAACCATGGTTTCTCTTTTCATGCTAACATTGCTCATCTTATGTGTCTAGGTCTGATTTAGATGTGGTCTAGTTGGACTCATCAAAAACCTACAATATCCAAAGCAACAAGCAACCTTAAACCTAAAAATGATGTCTAAGGTAGAAATGGACTATTGAAAATTTGACTTGTTTTTCAAACCCTAAGTGTTTAAATCCATCTAATCATGTTTTCATTCATAGTGGTTTTCATTGGTCACCATCCTCCCTCCATAATTCATTGGCTACCTTCCCTTATTAGTTCATTACTATATCTATCCTTACTTTAGATTAAAAAAGTATCTCTCATAGCCTTAGATCACGTTTCATCTCCCATTGAGACCTGATATGCCAATAAGGTGGAATGTCCTAGATATGCCACTGCATGTAACCAAATCTAGGTTTTTGACTGTCAAAGTTCATGCCTCTAGTCAAACACCTCCTTCCATTGATTCCTCTATCCTTACAATAGCACCTCAAATAAACCATTGCTTCTCTATTTTAGGATTTTACAAGCACATAATTGGTTCCATATACCATTCATAGCATCATGGATAAGGATTTTTAGTTTTTTTTAAAAACCTAAAACACTCCATGCCATCTTCCTTTGTGGTCCCCACCACATTCCAAGGTGGATATCACTCTTATATTTCAATTTGACTTATTAATATTTCAAAATCTATCATTTTATGCTTTTTAAATACAAGTCAATTTAGAATAAATTTTAATTAAAGGTGATTTAAGTGTTCAGATAGCCTTATTTTTTTGCATGTCAAAAATAAAGGGTGAGGCCCGGGTTGAAAGGAGGCCAATTCACCCTCACAATATAAACCATTTCATTCTACACTCTATGTCAATTCCAATGAGTGGTTGGAAGGTTAGGTCCACTCTTGCCATAATGTATTTTTAAAGTCTTAGTGCAAAATTTTATTAAATAGGCCTCATTTACGAGAAATTGATTGTGTAATAACTTCTGGTTGGTAACTCAAAATTGAGAGTCATATTTTAAAAAAGTTCATGTTTTTTATTTTTTCATGCATTGGAACTATTTTAATTTTAAAATTCACTAAAATATAAAGTGCCAAAATATGTGAGGGTCAAGCATAATTTCAAGGGGGTGCACCAATTATTATGATTTCTTCTTTTTGCATTTCTTATTTTTGTTAAAAAAAATCACATTATATGTAATGGATCCTAATTCATTTGATTTTCTCACACCCTTTAACTATCATGAATGGAAGGATTCTATGTCAATCACTTTGCAAAACAAGAAGTTCTACAAGATAATTATGGGTTTATAAACTGAACCAGTTACAAATAAGGGAAAATGGTATCACAAGTGTGATGAATCTCTTGGTTTTCTATATTTTTATTTGTTATCAAATCTACACTTTCAAATTGAATTAGCCAAAACACACAAGGAAGTATGGGATACCCTAGAGAAACTTTTTGGGAAATTAGATGAGAGAATAAGGCATAAATTAGAAAATGAGCTGATTAGTCTTAGCCCTGGTAGTTTTGACACACTTCAAGACTAATTCACCAAGTTAAAATCATTAATATTTAAACTAAAAAAATGTGGAATTGATAAAAATGAATCAAATCTCATCCTTTCTATCCTTGTAAAACCTGGTCCTAACTATTCTTTTTTCATCCCCACCTTCCATGCAACAAATAGAGCACTTGGTACTTCATGGACTTACCCTCCTTTGATGAGTTTTCTATTGACTTGACTTGACTTGACATTAAAAAGGTTTCAAAAGAGAAGAAACATAAGAACAAGGATCATGAGAGAAAGAAGGATCAACCCACCACCAGACCAAAATTTGACACTTCCTCTTATATTATTAAATCCAAAAAAGAGAGGATAAAATGTGGTTATTTTACAATAAAACCATGATGAAATAAAGTGTTTTAAGAAGTGGGTTGATCACCTCATGAGTCTTCTTAAGAAGAGCAACATAGGTGTACCTGAGTCTATCAGACCATCTTCATCAACCCACAAATCTAAGGAAAATGATAATGGAAAAAGGAAAGGGAAAGAATTGGAAAAGGGTAGAATAAAGGGTAGTGCTCTAGTTGTAGTGGTACCTCCAAATTTGACATGGGTTATTGATTCTAGTGTATCACATCACATGGCTTCTTCACATGTGGAGTTCACTTCCTTGGAGCCATGTGACATGTCTTTTGTTCAACTAGGAGATGATACTTATACACAAGTTTTTGGGAGGGTGTCTATTGAAGTGAGTGGTGGAACATTTAACAATGTTCTAAGCATTCCCTCATTGTCAACTAATCTCATATTAGTCTATCAGATTACTCACCTTGGTCAAGTCATGTGAGTGGAGTTCACTCCAGATTCAGTGTATGTGAGAGAGTTGCATAGTTATAGTATCATTGCAATGGGTTTAGTTGATCATGAGACTCAGTTATAATCCTTCTCCTTCTTCATCCCTCTTTTAGATTCTTCATCAGATTCATCTATAGTTGATGACACTTTAGATCCTAAGCACATTTATGATGTTGATGACTTATCTTCTACCACAAATGAATACAATAGTTATGGGGACCCACTTCCTCCATCTCTTTGTCATCTTCCATGTATTGAGGGGTTATTTCTTGATCCACCTACTTCTAGTCCACCACAGACTTTTCAAGGAGCATGATATTTGATTTAGGACACATCAAACATTAGGTAGTCTTCTACATAGTTATAGGTCCTTTCACACTTTTTCGCATCTACTTCAGGTGTGCCATCCCTTCATGGAGTCTTTTCCATTTCTACTTTACATGAGGAGCATATTTCCTTATATAGAAACCACACCTTGGTTGGATATCCATTAGATACTTGGTGGACTCATAAAAATCCACTCTTTACTACATCTACTTTTGATCCATATTCACTCTAGGAGGTTGTTTTGCAGGATATAGCTGGCTACAAGTAGTTGTAGCTTCTGGTGGAGATTCCTAGTCCTACCTTCTCTTCTTTACTTCTCTTTTGGGGGGAGTTTTTCCCACTGGGTTTTCAACTTTTACTCTATTTTTTGAGAGTTACATTATACATGGGTACCTTATCGGGTCTTACTATCAGGACCCTTATTTCCTTTTTTTCCCACCTAAGCTATGCTTAAGGGGGTGTTGGTGTAAGATATTTATTATTCCATTTATTTATTAAATTTATTATCCATACACATATCTTTATCTTGCTTAGGTGTAATAAAGAGGTCAAGTATAAGTGGGTGAGAGGGTGAGTTCCACCTAGATTTCAATTGAGTGCCACTATGAGTTATCATATGAGTTCCACAATGAGTTCTCCTATGAGTTCCATAGTGAGTTCTCATATTATTTCCACAATGAGTTCTCATATGAGTTCCATAGTGAGTTACACTCAGTCCCATGGTGAGTTCTACTGTGAATTCACTCCCCTACTCCTATATATTACTCTTCACTAGGCTATTGCAATTGAATGGTCAATATGTAAGCAATGTATTTTAATATAATCCAGGTAATTATTACACATCTTCTTGAATATTTCTAAATATAATTAGGGTCATTATTCTTACAATATTATTGTGTTATCAATCTACTAGAAGATCATCTATCAGGAAATTTTGTCATATTTTAATAATAGCTTTCAAATCATTATATCTTGTTGATGTGGTATAAACAATTCTACATCCACACCATAAAGGTGAGCCATGAATCCAAAATGTCCCTTCTTTAAAATTTTGTTCATATGACTAAAATCAATAATTTTTATTTCTCTTAGGGGAAAAGACTTGATAGTATATTCATGATACCCTTTATTGAATATAAATAATATCCCTTGATTATTGATATCTTCACATGACATGCAGTTGCGAAGTGGTGGCTTTGGCACTGTGTACAAAGGCACTCTATCAGATGGTACTTTTGTGGCCATTAAAAAGTCCAAGCAAGTTTTAAATCTATAGAATAACCATGAGTTTATTAACGAAATTACCATTCTCTCCCAAATCAATCACAAAAACATAGTGAAATTGTATGGATGTTGCCTCCAGACTCAGTTTCCATTGTTGGTATCTGAATTCGTTCCCAATGGAACACTGTTTAAACATTTACATTCTAGTCGGGGAGGCTTTGACATATCTGCATTCTGGAGCATCTCAGCGCATTTTCCATCGAGATGTAAAATCTTCTAACATTATTTTGGACCAGAGTTTCTCTCCAAAAGTTGCTGACTTTGGGATTTCTCGTCTAATCTCTACTACCAATAAAACACATCTGACCACTAATATCATAGGCACCAGGGGTTACTTGGATCCTGAGTACTTCCAAACATATCAGCTCATCGACAAAAGCGATGTATACAGTTTTGGTGTAGTCCTGGTTGAGCTTCTAACTGGCCTAGAACCCATGTCTGTACAGAGGGCCAGTGAGGAGTGGATTTTATCTAGTCTTTTTCTGTCTAGACTCAACGACAACTGGTTGATAGAAATAGTAGACAGCAAAGCATTCAAGGAGGGAAACCGACATCAAATGGAAGATATGGCAATGTTAGCTAAGGAATGTCTTCAATCGAAAAGGAAGAGGAGACCCTCCATGAAAGAGGTGGTAGAGGAATTGATTTGGATAAAAGGTGCCACAAAAAACACAAGATCACATCCAAGTGCAAGGTCCAATAACACAGTGTCTCAACACACAAGCACTTTAATAGAAGCATTACAAAGCAGATACAAGTACCGAAGTTACACTTTTCCTACCGTAGTTGGGAGTAAATCAGAGGAAGCAACTACTGCACTAATTGCCATGTCCACAGTGCCACTATCTTGAAACGTTGTACGTGATAAATTTGCTAGAAACTGCAACACACTGGAGATAATTTCTCCACTCACTATTTAACTGCTTGTTCCACCTCCTTCTCATGCACACAGTTTGCATTCTTATCACATCAATCCGCATGCAGTAGCAGTTTAAGTCAGTTCGTTCAAGCAGTTAAAGAATTAGTTCAGTCTCAATTTGCATGCAAGATCTGTAGTTAATCTTTAGTTTGTCTTTTCAGTTATTTTTGTTTTCAAAATCTATTTAAAGAACCCTTGGGCACAGTCTTGTAATACAAGATCAAGAAGATCAGGAAGGTTAATAAAATCTATTTTTCTTGATTGCAGAAGTAATCTGGTGTCTGTGTTATTCATTGTTATATTTTAATTTTGCTCTGCTTTGTTACTTTCAAAGTGGTATTAAAGTTCCAGGTTGGTATTTATGCGTAGTGTAGGTGTGTTGAAGCACAAGGACGTGGTGACTTCAAAGGTATTCATTCGCAAAGAAGGTGAAAATACTTCTTGGTGTGCAGATCATACAAGTAGAAGATTGGCTGCGGCAAGATTTCTTATCTGCTAGCTAGATAAGATGATGGAACAAATATGATCTTCTCTGCTTACAATCTGCATATGCAAAAATCTTGTAATATTCTGTTGCAGTGCGCAACAGTTACGACTCACTTATAATATTCTACAGATCATGTTTTTAAATGACAAAGTCCTAGGAAGCAAGCAAATTGTAGGAGTCTAAATCAGACTGTCTTCAAGCATCTACAAAGAAAGTGACAGAGCTGAAGAGGTGGCCAAAAGCCTTTGGTCGACACCTATCAGAGAGTTTCCAAGCTCACACGAAGCCAAGAGCATAGGAAGTCACCTGGGAGAAAGTGTAGCGTGGAAATTTAAATAAGTTGCTGTTCATTTTGAAAGGTTCAGTGTGAGACATGGCAACAAATAACAGTGTTTCTTAGCCCCACATTCTCATTTTTAATGGTAAGAATTATGATTTTTGGGCAATTAAAATGAGAACATCATTTTTCTCACAAGATGTTTGGGAATTGGTAGAGAATGGTTTTGTAGAACCACAGGATGAGGTTGCCCATTAGGGATTAACTCGAGCACAAAAGGAAGAACTTAAAGAGAACAAGAAAAAAGATGCAAAATCTCTATTTCTAATCCAACAGGGATTGAATGAATCTAATTTTTCCAGAGTTGCAGCAGTAAGGAGATCCAAGTCGGCATGGAAAATCTTAGAGACCACCTATAAAGGTAATACAAAGGTGAAAATTGCTAAATTGCAATCTCTTAAGAGAAATTTTGGAAATTTGCAAATGAATGATTCAGAGTCTATAGACCAGTTTATGGGTCAAGTAATGAATATAGTGAATCAAATTAGATCTAATGGAGAAATAATAATGGATCAGAAGATCATAGAAAAAATACTCAGGAGTTTATCAAGCAAATTTGATGCAATAGTTGTAGCTATTGAGGAAACCAAGGATTTGGAAAAATTATCAGTAGATGAATTAATGGGTTCTTTGTTAACATATGAATATAGAATGAATAGGAATAACAATACTTCTCTTGAGAATGCTTGCAAGTCTCAGGTATCATTTGGCAGAGGAAGAGGAAGAGGAAGGTCAAACTTTAGAGGAAGAGACAGAGGCAGAAATGGAAAGAACAATCTAAATCAAGGTGAAAACAATAATCAAAACCACAACAATAGAGGACATGGCAATAATCACTTCCAGCAAAATTCACAAAGATTTGACAAATCTAACATTCAATGTTACTACTGCAAAAAATATGGACATTATGCAAGTGAATGCAGAAAAAAACAAGGAGATGTGGACAAGCAGAATGCTAATTACACAAGCGAATCTAGTTCTAATTCTGGAAGCTTATTTCTCACTTGTCATGTTGCTCAAGAAAATGCTAGAGATATTTGGTTCTTAGATAGTGGATACAGTAACCATATGACAGGGAATAAAGAATTTTTTGCTAGTCTTGATGATTCCGTAAAATTTGAAGTGAAATTAGGAAATGATAACAAAGTGGATGTAATGGGTAAAGGAGTAATAAATGTTTTGGCAAAAAATGGTGAAAGAAGGTTTATTCCTAATGTTTATTTTGTACTTGGACTAAAGCATAATCTTATGAGTGTTGGACAGTTAGTACAGAAAGGTTACAGAGTATCTTTTATGGATAATGTTTGCATAATACTAGACAAATTTCCAAATGACAGGTTGATAGGAAAAGTGGAGATGACCAAGAATCAGATGTTCCCTCTTCGAATTCAGTGCATCCAAGGGGAAGAGGAAGCCCACTTCAAAACCATGTATCTAGACCAATCATGGCTATGGCACTTAAGGTATGGATATTTACATTTTGGAGGTTTGAATTTTTTACAAAAGAAAAATATGGTGAAGGGATTACCACCAATAGAACAGCCAGGAAGTTCATGTGAAAGTTGCATTCTGGCAAAACAACATAGAGAGAGAGCTTTCTAGTAGGAGCCTCATATAGAGCAAAGGTAATATTGGAGCTAGTCCATAGTGATTTATGTGGACCAATGCAAATTCCATCATTTGGAGGTAGTTCTTATTTTCTAACCTTCATTGATGACTTTAGCAGAAAAACTTGGATATATTTTCTCAAAAATAAGTCTGAAGCCTTTGAAAAATTTAAAGAATTCAAGGCTATGGTTGAAAAGCAGAGTGGCCTTTACATCAAGGTACTTAGATAAAATAGAGGAGGTGAATATATGTCTAATGAATTTCAAGATTTTTGTAGATATCATGGCACTAAAAGGCAACTGACTACAAGGTACACACCACAGTAGAATGGTGTAGTAGAAAGAAAGAATAGAACAATCATGGAGATGGCTAGAAGCATGTTGAAGGCCAAACATTTGACAAATGAATATTGGGTAGAAGTAGTAACATGTGCAGTATATATTCTGAATAGAATCCCAACAAAGAGTGTCAGAGATCGAATTCCACAAGAATCTTAGAGTGGTAAGAAGCATAGTGTACATCATTTCAAAATTTTTGGTTGTATTGCATATTCTCTTATACCATCTAAATTGAGAAGAAAACGTGATGATAGAGGTGAAAAATACATTTTTATTGGCTATAGTGAAGAATCAAAAGCTTATAATTTGTATAACCCTATTTCAAAGAAAGTGATTATTAGCAGAGATGTTGAATTTAAGGAAGTAGAAGCATGGGATGGTAGCATTGATAAAACCATCACAATTGGAGCACCAATTCCCCAAAATGAAGAAGAATATGAAGAACAAAATTTGCAAGGTGATCATTCCTCTCCAAAAGCAAGAACAAACACTCCAATAAGAATACCTAGGAGCTTAGCACAAGGTGAATCATCTGGTCATGCATGTCATCCTACTCCAAATTCACAAGTAAGTGATGAATCATATCCAACTCTTGCGACTTTAAGATCAAGATTTAAAGGTAAGAAAATGAAAAATTTAAATGAGATTTATAATAAAAAAGAAGAGAAGTTAGATTTATGTTCAAATTTTGCTCTTTTCTCTCATGATCTTATGTATTATGAAGAAGCAGTTAATGAGGAACATTGGATAAAAGCAATGGATGAAGAGATGAATGCTATTGAAAGAAATCAAACATGGGATCTAACTAATCTACCTAAAGGTAAGGATTGCATAGGAGTCAAATGGGTTTATAAGACCAAATTTGATGTAGAAAGAAATGTTGAAAAGAACAAGGCAAGGTTAGTAGCAAAAGGTTTTGCACAAGATCATGGAATTGATTATAATGAAACATTTGCTCCAGTTGCTAGAATTGATACTATTAGAATGGTTTTAGCAATAGCTGCTCAAAATAATTGGAATGTATATCAAATAGATGTCAAATCAGCTTTCTTGAATGGTTTCCTAGATGAAGAAGTGTATGTGAAATAGCCACCAGGTTATGAAGTGCATGGACATGAAGAAAAAGTCTACAAATTGAAGAAGGCCCTCTATGGTCTCAAGCAAGCACCAAGAGCATGGTATAGCAGGATTGATTCATACATGACAAACAATGGATTCAATAGAAGCAATAGTGAGCCTACATTGTACACAAAAATCAACAAAGAAGGCCAGATTTTGATTGTGTGTTTGTATGTTGATGATTTGATTTTCACTGAAAATTTGTCTGTAGACACATTTAAATCAGCAATTAAGAAAAAATTTAAAATGATAGATTTGACATTAATGAAGTATTTTTTGGGCATAGAAGTTGTACAATCAGAGAAGGGAGTTTTTATTTGTCAAACTAAATATGCAAAGGATGTGTTAAGGAGGTTTAAGATGATGAATTGTAAACCAACACCTACACCAGTTGCTACAGGGAGCAAAATTAGCAAAGAAGACAAAGGGTCTAATGTTGATTCTACAACATTCAAAAGACTAGTTGGTAGTTTGATGTATCTTACAACTACAAGACCAGATATCATGTATGGGGTCAGTTTAATCTCTAGATTCATGGAGTCACCAAAAGACTCACATTGGCAAGTTGGAAAGAGGATATTGAGATATGTGGCAGGAACAACAAAATATGGAATTATATATTCCACAACTAATGATTTTTAGTTGATTGGTTATACTGATAGTGATTTTGCAGGTAGCATTGATGACAAGAAGAGTACTTCTGGATATGCATTTCTTTTAGGAATAGGTGTGGTCACATGGACATCCAAAAAGCAACCTATAATGACACTTTCATCAGCTGAAGCAGAGTATGTAGTAGCCACATCAGCAACATGTCAAGCAACTTGGATGAGGAGAGTATTGACAGATTTATTACAAGTACAAAAGGAGTCAACACCAATCTTTTGTGACAACAAATCAGCAATTGCATTGTCAAATAATTATGTTTTTCACAAGAGGAGCAAGCACATTGATACAAGATTTCATTTTATCAAAGAGTTAGTGAACAATGGAGAAATCCATTTGGAGTTCTGCAGATCTTAAGACCAATTGGCAAATATATTGACAAAGGCATTAGCAAAGGAGACCTTTGATTATCTAAGACAAAATTTAGGCATTATAAATGTTGAAGTAGTTAGTTGTAGAAATTAAGGGGGAGTGTTAAAAATTACAGCACACTGGAGGTAATTTCTCCACTCACTATTTAACTGCTTGTTCCACCCCCTTCTCATGTACACAGTCTGCATGCTTAGCACATCAATCCGCATGTAGTAGTAGTTTAAGTCAGTTCATTCAAGCAGTTAAAGAATTAGTTCAGTCTCAGTTTGTATGCAAGAACTGTAGTTAATCTTTAGTTTGTCTTTTCAGTTATTTTTGCTTTCAAAATCTATTTAAAGAACCCTTGGGCGCAGTCTTGTAATACAAGATCAAGAAGATCAAGAAGATTAATAAAATCTATTTCTCTTGATTGCAGAAGCAATCTAGTGTCTGTGTTATTCATTGTTATATTTTAATTTTGCTCTACTTTGTTACTTTCAAAATTATCATTTCCAACGGTTAGAAATTCCGTGATAAATGTCTAAAGATAAAGAATTGTTACGTAGACCACAATTTCTACCGATAATGATCCCATTTCATTAAATATGAGCAAGGGTCTACATACGGGACATAAAGTGTGTCCCCTCTTTTCATCAAAATATTAATAAAGAAAGGCGTTTAAATGAAAGATTGTTTTTATTTGCTAAATTTTCATTAAAATTTTAGGATACACCTGATTTTATTATTAGAGCAGGGAAACAATTCAATCTAAAAATACTTTTCATGTTTTTATAAATGTGAAAATATCTAAAATAAAATAATATTTTCTAAATAAAATTAAGAAAAACATTATTCAATGTTACTCTCTCTTTTTTTTTAAAAGTTAACATTAAAATAAAAGTTCATTCCTTCATATTTAAAACAATTTTTAATAAAAAAATTCAAAACAACATGAACTTTATCCAAGAACTTAGCATCATAGAATTTAAACTAGGAGTTGTCCCAAAGGTGAAAATGAAGCCAGAGGAAATTTAAAATATATTTTATAGTTAAGATATTATGATTTATAAATGGATTTTTGCAAATAAAAAAAACTTCTAAATAAATAGATAGTGTTTCAGGTTCAAACCTTAGAAGATATCATAAAGAGTTAAAAAGAAACTTAAATAACATAAAGCCCTAAAGAGAAACTCAAGTTGCTCAAACAGAAAAAGATAAAGGCTTAATGATTAAATTGGACTAAAAGGATGACACAAAAGAACGATTAAAATAGAGTTTCAGCCACTGATACAAAAAGTAAACCCCGCCCACATCTCTACACATACTAACAACCTAAATAAGACTTGTGGATGATCAACAATGTGACAAAAATGCTCTAAAACTGGCGCTTGCTTACTCTCTCCCCTCCCATCTACCGATAAGATTTATATCTACCCATAATGGAAAAGCTTTGAACATCCCTTCCCATAGTGAGTTGTAAACAGTAAAAAGATTAGACTTAGACGAAATATTTTTTATTCATCCATTCCTTACTTTAAAAATTAAAAACCTCAATTAAAAGTGAACAAATTAAGTAAATTGGTTGCCAATTCTCTCACATGTTCAGGAAAGAATTTTCAAAATCTTGACCACCACATAATTATGTTAGAGGCATTATATTGTGGGACTAACACTAAAGATTTGTCTCACAACTTTGAAGATATTTATTTGATATTGTTGTGGTTTTAGATTGAGGGTTTCTCAAGAAGAATAGTTTTGGAGATGCTTTATGCCACCTCTTCAAAACAACATAACACTTGAACATTAAAAGTCAGCGATAGGCATGGACAACCATACGTCATTTATTGAAGGGTTAATGGGGGCCATGCCCAACAAAAATCTATAAATTTAGCTCACCTTACAAGTTTTGAGAAGAATTTTCAAAAATTTAACCACCATATAATATAAATTTCCTTAATTCTAAAAATTATGAACTTGGTATTACACCCCCATTTATATAAGTCAAAGATATTTAGAGCAAAAAACTCAGATCTTCTATTAGAAACTGGAAATAATTTTTCCTACTAACTGTTCACCTCCCTCTCATGCATGGAGTCCCTCATGCACATCATGCAGGCAGTCTGCATGCTGTCTTAGCTCCTCAGTCTGCATGCAATAGTAGGTAAAGATTAGTTCATTCAAATAGTTAAAGATGAGTTTAGTCAAGTTCTTTGTTTGTTTTCATTCTATTAATGTAACCCATGATCACAGTTTTCAAATGTAGAATAATAAGATTAAATAATCTCCTTTGATTGCCATAGCAATCTGTATTCTATTTTTATTTTCTATTATATTTACTCTGATGCTCTATTTTTTCTGTCAAATTGGTATCAGAGTGTAGGTGTGTTAGAGGAGCACAGCTAGAGGGAATAATAGAAGTAGGCAGTGAAAGAGCCATAGAGCCCGAGATGAAGCATGAAGGTCTAGGAGAGCACATAATTTCTACCAAATATTTGCACTGCATTTTCAACGGTCAAGTGGAGAGAATCTCTCCCATCATTATCTACAAATTCTATGCAATCGTAGCAGTACTCTAATATTTCTTTCACCCAAGAACGCAGATTTAATAAGTTCACATTTTCTAGATTACCATAGCAATCGACGCCTGTGTTATATTCTTTACTTTCTGCTATTTCTTGCTTTTTTTCTTTCAAGATAACCCAGGTTGGAGTGCACATAGGGCTGCAAGATTGTTTCATTGCTAGTTTCGAAGTGTCCATCTTTTTACATCTTGCACTTTATAGACTTGTGTGTAGTAGATAGATCTCATCCAAACAAACAGGCTTGAGACATGGCAACAAATAACAGTATTTCTCAGCTCCAGATTCATATTTTCAATGGTAAGAATTACAATTTTTAGGAAATTAAAATGAGAACATTATTTTTCTCACAAGATATTTGAAATTTGGTAGAAAATGGTTTTGTAGAACCACAGGACGAGGCTGCCCATTAGGCATTAGCTCGAGCACAAAAAGAAGAGCTTAAAGAGAACAAGAAAAAGGATGCAAAAGCTCTATTCTTAATCCAACAGGCAATGGATGAATCTATTTTTTCTAGAGTTGCAGTAGTAACAAGATCCAAGTCGGCATGGAAAATCTTAGAGACCACCTATAAAGGTAATACAAAGGTGAAAATATCTAAATTGCAATCTCTTAGGAGAAGTTTTGAAAATTTGCAAATGATTGATTCAAAGTCTATAGACCAGTTTATGGGTCAAGTATTGAATATTGTGAATCAAATTAGATCTAATGGAGAAACAATAACAGATCAAAAGATCATAGAAAAATACTCAAGAGTTTACCAAGCAAATTTGATGCAATAGTTGTAGCTATTGAAGAAACCAAGGATTTGGAACAATTATCATTAGATGAATTAATGGGATCTTTGTTAACACATGAATCCAAAATGAATAGGAATAAAAATACTTCTTTTGAGAATGCTTTCAAGTCTCAGGTATCATTTGGTAGAGGAAGAGGAAGAGGAAGGTCAAACTTCAGAGGAAGAGGCAGAGGCAAAAATGGAAGGAACAATCCAGATCAAGGTGAAAATAATAATCAAAACTACAATAATAGAGGATGTGGCAACAATCACTTCTATTAAAATTCATAAAGATTTAATAAATCTAACATTCAATGTTATTATTACAAAAAATATAGACATTATGCAAGTGAATGCAGAAAAAAACAAGGAGATGTGGACAAGTAGAATGCTAATTATGCAAATGAATCTAGTTCTAATTCTAGAAGCTTATTTTTCACTTGTCATGTTGCTCAAGAAAATGCTAGAGATATTTGGTTCTTAGATAGTGGATACAGTAACCATATGACAGGGAATAAAGAATTCTTTGCTAGTCTTGATGATTTCGTAAAATCTGAAGTGAAATTAGGAAATGATAACAAAGTGGATGTAATGGGTAAAGGAGTAATAAATATTTTGGCAAAAAATAGTGAAAGAAGGTTTATTCTTGATGTTTATTTTGTACCTAGACTAAAGCATAATCTTATGAGTGTTGGATAGTTAGTACAAAAAGGTTACAGAATATCTTTTATGGATAATGTTTGTACAGTACTAGACAAATTTCCAAATGACAGGTTGATAGGAAAAGTGGAGATGACCAAGAATTGGATGTTCCCTCTTTGAATTCAATGCATCCAAGGAGAAGAGGAAGCCCACTTCAAAACCATGCAGCTAGACCAATCATGGCTATGAAATTTAAGGTATGGACATTTACATTTTGGAGGTTTGAATTTGTTACAAAATAAAAATATGGTGAAGGGATTACCACCAATAGAACAGCTAGGAAGTTCATGTGAAAGTTGCATTCTGGCAAAATAGCATAGAGAGAGCTTTCCAGTAGGAGCCTCATATAGAGCAAAGGTAATATTGGAGCTAGTCCATAGTGATTTATGTGGACCAATGCAAATTCCATCATTTGGAGGTAGTTCTTATTTTCTAACCTTCATTGATGAGTTTAACAGAAAGACTTGGATATATTTTCTTAAGAATAAGTCTGAAGCCTTTGGAAAATTTAAAGAATTCAAGGCTATGGTTGAAAAAGAGAGTGGCCTTTACATCAAGGTACTTAGATCAGATAGAGGAGGTGAATATATGTCTAATTAATTTCAATATTTTTACAAATATCATGGCATTAAAAGGCAACTGACTACAAGGTACACACCACAATAGAATGGTGTAGCAAAAAGAAAGAATAGAACAATCATGGGGATGGCTAGAAGCATGTTGAAGGCCAAACAATTGTCAAATGAATATTGGGAAAAAGTAGTAGCATATGCAATATATATTCTGAATAGAAGCCCAACAAAGAGAGTCAGAGATCAAATTCTACAAGAAGCTTGGAGTGGTAAGAAGCATAGTGTACATCATTTCAAAAATTTTAGTTGTATTGCATATTCTCTTATACCATCTAAATTGAGAAGAAAACTTGATGATAGAGGTGAGAAATGCATTTTTATTGGCTATAGTGAAGAATCAAAGGCTTATAATTTGTATAACCCCATTTCAAAGAAAGTGATTATTAGCAGAGATGTGGAATTTAAAGAAGAAGAAGCATAGGATGGTAGCATTGATAAAACCATCACAATTGGAGCACCAATTCCCCAAAATGAAGAAGAATCTGAAGAACAAAATTTTCAAGGTGATCAATCCTCTCCACAAGTAAGAACAAGCACTCCAATAAGAACACCTAAGATCTTAGCACAAGGTGAATCATCTAGTCATGCAGGTCATCCTACACCCAATTCACAAGTAAGTGATGAATCAGATCCAACTCTTGCCACTTTAATATCAAAATTTAAAGGTAAAAAAATGAGAAACTTGAATGAGATTTATAAACAAGAAGAAGAGAAGTTAGATTTATGTTCAAATTTTGCTCTTTTCTCTCATGATCCTATGTATTATGAAGAAGCAGTTAATGAAGAACATTGGATAAAAGCAATGGATGAAGAGATGAATGCCATTGAGAGAAACCAAACATGGGATCTAATTAATTTACCTAAAGGTAAAGATTGCATAGGAGTCAAATGGGTTTATAAGATGAAATTTGATGCAGAAGGAAAGGTTGAAAAGCACAAGGCAAGGTTAGTAGCAAAAGGTTTTGCACAAGATCATGGAATTGATTATAATGAAACATTTGCTCCAGTTGCTAGACTTGATACTATTAGAATGGTTTTAGCAATAGCTTCTCAAAATAATTGGAATGTATATCAAATGGATGTCAAATCAACTTTTTTGAATGGTTTCCTAGATGAAGAAGTGTATGTGAAACAACCACCAGGTTATGAAGTGCATGGACATGAAGAAAAAGTATACAGATTGAAGAAGGCCCTCTATGGTCTCAAGCAAGCACCAAGAGCATGGTATAACAGGATTGATTCATACATGACAAACAATGGATTTCGCAGAAGCAATAGTGAGCCTACATTATACACAAAAATCAACAAGGAAGGTCAAATTTTGATTGTGTGTTTGTATGTTGATGATTTGATTTTCACTGAAAATTTGTCTGTAGACACATTTAAATCAGCAATGAAGAAAGAATTTGAAATGACAGATTTGGGATTAATGAAGTATTTTTTGGGAATAGAAGTTGTACAATCAGAGAAGAGAATTTTTATTTGTCAAACTAAATATGCAAAGGATATGTTAAGGAGGTTTAAGATGTTGAATTGCAAATCACCACCTACACCAATTGCTACAGGGACCAAAATTAGCAAAGAAGACAAAGGATCTAATGTTGATTCTACAACATTCAAAAGACTAGTTGGTACTTTGATGTATCTTACAGATACAAGACCAGATATCATGTATGGGGTCAGTTTAATCTCTAGATTCATGGAGTCACCAAAAGACTCACATTGGCAAGTTGGAAAGAGGATATTGAGATATGTGGTAAGAACAACAAATTATGAAATTTTATATTTCGCAACTAATTATTTTTGTTTGATTGGTTATACTGATAGTGATTTTGCAGGTAGCATTGATGACATGAAGAGTATTTCTGGACATGCCTTTCTTTTTGGAACAGGTGTGGTCACATGGGCATCCAAAAAGCAACCTATAGTGACACTTTCATCAGCTGAAGTAGAATATGTAGCCGCCACATCAACAACATGTCAAGCAACTTGGATGAGGAGAGTATTGACTGATTTATTACAAGCACAGAAAGAGTCAACACCAATCTTTTGTGACAACAAATCAACAATTGCTTTGTCAAAAAATCATGTTTTTCACAAGAGGAGCAAACACATTGATACAAGATTTCATTTTATTAGAGAGTTAGTGAACAATGGAGAAATCTATCTGGAATTCTGCAGATCTGAAGACCAATTGGTAGATATATTTACAAAGGCATTAGGAAAAGAGAGTTTTGATTATCTAAGACAAAATTTAGGCATTGTAAATGCTAAAGTAGTTAGTGGTGGAAATCAAGGGGGAGTTAGAGCAAAAATATTTAGAGCAAAAAACTCAGATCTTCTATTAGAAAATGGAGGTAATTTCTCCTACTAACTGTTCGCCTCCCTCTCATGCACGCAGTCCCTCATGCACATCATGCACGCAGTTTGCACGCTGCCTCAGCTCCTCAGTCCGCATGCAATAGTAGTTAAAGATTAGTTCATTCAAACAATTAAAGATGAGTTTAGTCAAGTTCTTTGTTTGTTTTCATTCTATGTATGTAACCCATGATCGCAGTTTTCAAATACAGAATAACGAAGATTAAAAGAATCCTTTTTTATGATTGCTGTAGCAATCTGAAAACATGTACTTTATTTTCTGTTATTCTTTTTCTTGTTATATCTCTGTCAGAATCTAAGACTAAATATCGATCAAGCAAACTGCATGCATGAAGGGGGAAACAATAAGTTAAACACTGAGTGGAGAAATTATCAAACTTTTAAAACAACATAACCCCTGAACATTCAAAGTCAACGATAGGCATGGACAACCATACGTCATTTATTGAACGGTTAATGGGAGCCATTCCCAACAAAAATCTATAAATGCAGCTCACCTTACAAGTTCTTAGAAGAATTTTCAAACTTTTAACCACCACATAATATAAATTTCCTTAATTCTAAAAATAATGAACTTGGTAGTACACCCCCATTTATATAAGTCAAAGATATTTAGAGCAAAAAACTCAGATCTTCCACACAAAGTCCACAAAAGGCATGTTGATCATCATTTAATTTGATAGCTCTCACACTCACTAGTCCCACATACCACACGTTTTTCAAAGCTTTCACTTCATCAATGGACACCAACCACTTTTGAATTAGTAATTTACGGGACCAAAAAATAAATAAAAAAGGTTAAATTTTATTTCATATGATCATAAATTTAAATTTAATATATGTGAATAACTTAAAATTATTTAAATGTGTATGTTATTACTTTAAGTCTTTGATAAGAAATTGAATTGAATTGTGCAAATAAATAAGAATAAAATATTTAACTTACAACATATAATATTACACCTAGCATTAATATTACACCGCCACTTTGGTGTTGTCCAGTCAACTCATCTATATGACCATTTTTCCTTGGGTTAGTGGTAATTGAGCAGGGGGCTAATTTTAAGTGCTTGCAGTTGAAATCTGTTGCTGCAAATGTATTGGAAGGTTGTTCAATTTTCAATTTGGCTGTGTTTGGTGGGTTTGTCCTCGGCTAAATGCCTTCCTGAAACGTGTGGATCAATGAATGTGAGTTGCCCTTTTCACAAACTTAACTGTGGATATCCTGGATTTCAGATTAAGTGCAAGGAGAATTCCACTGGGGAGCTCGATCCGTTTCTTCGCGCCTTTGTACAAGGTAATAATACGGGTGATATGAATATTGATTTAGAGATTCTGAAGATCGATTATGCGGGCTCTCTCGTCATAAACTTGACTTCTCTCAAAGCCATGTCATGTAATGGAACGCATGATGCCTTTGTGCGATTCTTGTTACCTCAAGATGGCCCCTTCACCATTTCCTGCTCCAATAAATTCGTGGTCATCGGTTGCAATTCAGTCGGTTCTTTTAAAGTAGCCGATAGCATATGGAGCGATGGGTCATGTTAATCTGCATGTCTAAATCAATATGATCCAAAGTACGGCAATGTTCATCGGTAAACTCATACCTTGTGCACAATGTCAACAAAACCATGTTCATCAACAACCACATAAAAGCGAATATGCATAGTAGTCTTACCAGTTGCAGATAACAAATATCGTACGAAAGGCTTCAGGGATTTGCGTAATACTGACGATTGCAGATAACAAATCACCTACGGAAGGTTGACTTCATCGACAAAGAATACCGTGACGACTTGTTTCCATAAGTTTAGATCCAGTCAAGTTTAAAGAGAGAAGCGAAGCTGCAGCCATAGTTCGGAGAAAGCACAACGCCACTTTACTGTTGTCCAGTCAACCATGCAAGCGGCTATTTATATCCGAGCGCTGCGAGGGCGAAGCGACAAACTCAGCTCAGATCATTTTTTCTTGTGTTAGTGATAATTGAGCAGTGGGCTGAGTTGAAATATGTTGCTGCAAATGTATTGGGAGATTGTTCAATTTTTAATTTGGCTGTGTTTGGTGGCTTTTGCCTATGCAAAATGCCCACCTGAATCTTGTGGATCAATGAATGTGAGTTACCCTTTTCGGATTCGCAATCTTAACTGTGGTTATCCTGGATTTCAGATTAAATGTAAGGGGAATTCTTCTGGGGAGCTCGTTCCGTTTCTTCATGCGTTTGTGGAAAATAATACTGGTGATATGAATATTGATTTTGAGATTCTGGGGATCGATTATGCGGGCTCTATCATCATAAACTCGACTTCTCTCAAAGCCATGTCATGCAATAGAAAGGACGATGCGTTTGTGCGATTCATGTTACCTCAAGATGGCCCCTTCACCATTTCCTCCTCCAATAAATTCGTGGTCATTGGTTGCAATTCAGTCGGTTATTTTAAAGCAACCGATAGCGTATGGAGCGATGGGTCATGTAAATCTTCATGTCTAAATCAGTATGATCCAAAGTACTGCAACGGCTATGCCTGTTGTGAAGCTGGTATTCCGAGAGATAAGAAGGTGATAAATTTCACGGGTGGGGGAATCAGCTGGTATTCTGTACAGGGAGAAGTGTGCACTTTATATGACCATTTCCTATCCACAATCGACCACAACAATTTGATTGAAATCTTAGATCCCAACGTAGTGAATGAGGAAAACCAAGGGCAGATGGAGAGTATGGCAAGATTAGCCAAGGCATGTTTGCAAGAGAAAGCAAGAGAAAGACCGTGTATGAGAGAAGTGGTGGAAGAGCTTGCTTGGATAAGAGTTGCCACAAAACAGTCAGGACTTGACAAAGATGTGTCTCTTCTTGAAAACAGAGGTGATTCAACGAGAACAAAGTTGAATGGTCATACTTTGCCAGCCGCTAGTACGAGCACTTCTGATGATCCTTACCTTTGGCTGGGCCCCAACGAGATTATTACTTCAGAGGACCCTTCGACCGCATCGATTCAGATTCAAATGTCAGATATGTACGCAAGATGATCAAGACAAGGCCAAAAATGAGCATGGTAAGACATACATTAATTAATAATTTATTTATTTATATTATTGTTATTATTATTTCATAACAGAAAATGACTTTCAATATAAGAACCTTGCATCGCTTCAACCATCGGACAATGTATTTTGTACATTTCATTCTCCTTCTTTTTAAAAATAAAGATCAATTACAATGTATTAATAGAATTGTATGTGAACATGCTTTTTTAATTAATAAATAAAATATTCTAAATTTATCTAAATAATAATTTGCATGTAGTATCAACTAAAGCTAACTCCTTGCATCGCTTCAACCATCGGACAATGTATTTTGTACATTTCATTCTCCTTCTTTTTAAAAATAAAGATCAATTACAATGTATTAATAGAATTGTATGTGAACATGCTTTTTTAATTAATAAATAAAATATTCTAAATTTATCTAAATAATAATTTGCATGTAGTATCAACTAAAGCTAACTCTAGCATTTCCAAGACTTTATTTTTTCTAAAAATATATTAACTAAAAATTAACTAATTGTCTAAATTCAACTCCACAAAAACTGTTCATGCAAACTAAATCTACACTAATAGTCTAAATAAAGATAGAACTAAGTGAACTGCAGCATGGCCATGGTGGATTTGGCTCTTCAACATCACTTTTCAACACACTCCCCCTTGATGCTAAGAGGGCTCACAATCTGATCTCTGAGTATCAAAAATTGATCCTTTGCAACTGCCAGTGAAGATATTTGCTAATTGTTCTTTAGTGTTGATGTATTTCAATTCTACTGCCTTCTTCTGCACTAAATCTTAGATAAAATGATGCTTTAAATTAAAATGTTTTATCCTATTGTGATGGACTGGACTCTTGACCAATTTAATGGCACTAATGTTATCACAGAAAATCATTGTGGGCTGAATTTGTATCTCTCCAATTTCTTCAAAAAGTTTTCTAAGCCATAATGCTTGTGTACTTGCTGAAGTGACTACAACATACTCTGCTTCTATTGAAGAAAGGGCAACTATACTTTGTTTTTTTGAGTTCCAAGTAAATAAACCAAAATTAAGTGAAAAACAATTCCCAGATTTTAACTTTTGATCATTGAAAATACCTCCCCAATCAGAATCACTAAAACCAACAAGATTGAATCTTTTAGAAGTGTAGTAATGAATACCAAAATCTAGAGTGCCTCTCACATTACTCAAAATTCTCTTGGTTGCCTTCATATGTATTTATGATGGCTTTGTCATGTGCCTTGAAACAAGTGAAACTGAATAAGAAATATTAAGGTTTGCGTGAGTTAGAAACATCAAGCTTCCAACAATGCTCCTATAAACTGTCTCATCAACTATTTTAGCACCATCATCTCTACACAACACAACTCCATGAGCAACTAGAGTGGAGACTGGTTTACAATCAACCATATCAAATTTCTTCAACATATCTTTGGCATACTTTGTTTGATAAATGAAAATTTCATTCTCACTTTGATAAACCTCCATTCCTAGAAAATATTTCATGAGACCTAAATCTTTCATCTCAAATTCATTCATCATAGCAACTTTAAATTCATCTTTAATCTTAGAACTGCTACCCATATACAACAAGTGATCAACATACAAACTTATAATAAGAATATCATTACCTTCTTGTTTGTAGTAAAGGGTAGGTTCACTCTTACTTCTTTAAAATCCATTCTCCTAAAAATATCCACAAATCCTAGCATACCATGCTCTTGGTGCTTGCTCGAGGCCATACAAATCCTTTTTCAACTTGTAGAAATGATTTTCTTTTCCTTGTACTTCAAAACCTTGTGGTTGCTCCACATATAGTTCTTCTTATAAGTACCCATTCAAAAAGGCACTTTTCACATCCATATGATTTATGCTCCAATTCTTTTGAGCTGCTAATGAAATTAACATTGTAATGGTTTCTTGTTTTTCTACTGGTACAAATATCTCTTCATAATCAATGCCATACTTTTGTGTGAAGCCTTTAGCAACTAATCTTGCCTTATGCCTTTCAACACTTCCATCACTGTTACACTTAGTCTTGTAGACGCATTTGGTGCCAATCTGCTTCTTGTCATGTGGAAGCTTTGTAAACTCCCAAGTTTCATTCCTATGAATAGAATCCATCTCTTCTTGCATTGCTTGCATCCAAACCTCATTAGTATATGCATCTTCAAAACATGATGGTTCAAAATCAGCCTTGGTAAGTAAAGCAAAATTCAGTGTCTCACCTCTTGGATTTTCTTCATGTGCTTGATTTGAACTCCTTTGATAGATGTCACTCAATCTCCTTACCTTCCTTGTAGAACTAATACTTGAATCTGGACTTACACTTGGAATTGAACAACTAGATGAGGGGCTACTTGGTGGATTTATAGCACTTGGAACAAAAATATTAGTGGGCTGCCCATGATCAATATCATCCATAATAACATCATTTAAAATAGATTTTGACTTCTCCATATAACCTTTTTGATGATCATAAATTCCCCCTTCATAAAAAATCACATTTTTTGACACAAGAAGCCTATTAGTGAGAGGATTACATAACATTTAAGCCATACTTTCCTCACTATATCCAAAAAAAATACATGACTCACTTTTGGGATCTAACTTTTGTCTCTTTTGATCAGGAGCATGAACATAGGTCAAACAACCAAAAAATTTGAAATAATTAACATTTGGCTTTTTCTCATACCAGGATTCATATGGAGTCATCTTATCAAGTGCACTAGTGGGACTCTAATTGAGAATATATACTACTATAGCAACTGCATCTCCCTAAAAAAATTGTGTAATCCCTTTGTTTGCAGCATACTCTATGCCATCGCTACCACTTCCTCTCAGCTACACCATTTTGTTGAGGTGTGTACGCAGTGTGAGTTGTCTTCTGATGCCATGTATATCACAATAAACTTGAAAAGATTTTGAACAAAATTCTCCTCCACGATTAGTCCTTAAGCATTTGATTTTGCACCCTTTTTCATTTTTTAAAAGGGCTCTAAACCTATTGAATGTATAAGTGCTTCACCCTTGCTTGGTATTCAAAAAATTAACCCAACATTTTCGTGAGTAATCATCAATAAAAGTGATAAAATACGATGATTTATCCAAACTCTTTGTCTGCATAAGACCATAAATGTCTGAATGAACTAACTAAATTGGATGATGGACCCTCCATGCATTGCCCTTTAAAAATGTCTCCCTTACATGCTTTCATTTAGCACATCCTTCAGAAATTTCCTTATGCTCTTCAACTTTAGGCAAACCAGAAACTAATTAATTTGATGTTAGAATCTTAAAACTATGAAAATTTTAAATGCCCATACTGGAGATGCCGCAACCAACTTTTGTCCTCATATGCCATATTGGCAAGGTTGCTATTATGTTCACCAAACTTAAATGGGAACATTTTATTCTTTGTCATAGGAACACATGTAGCCACCTTATTGCATTGATCCTTATCATAAATTATACGTTGTCGATTTTCAAATACAACTTTATAATTCTTCTCACATAATTGCCCAACACTCAATAGTTTATGCTTTAATTGTGGAGTGTAATAAATGTCCTTAACATTTTTCATACCTTCTTTTGTATGGAATTCCATAGCTCCATTTGTAGTAACCTCCAATGATTTGTCATCATCAAGCTTGATCTTGGATTTAAAACTTTCTTCCATTATAGGAACAAGTTTTTCATTCCCTGACATGTGGTTAAAACATCTTGAATCTGAATACCAAACATATTTAAAAACATTTTTAGCTTTGTCGTAAGATAAAAATAAATTATCTAGAGGATTCTCATCACCTTTTTAAGCATAATGAATGCTTTTATCATTATTACCTTCTTTTAATTTGCATTGTTTGTCAAAGTAGCTATACCTGTTACAATGATAACACTAGACATTTCTTTTATCAAATCAGCCTCTAACTCTTCCTCTGAAACCACCCCCTCCTTGAAAACCACCTCTTCCTCTATTTCTTCTTGATTAATTCTAATTTTGACCTCTACCTTGGCCTTGATTGTTTTTGGTGCTACTATTGGCATCTTCATTCTTTGTGATTTGTACATTGGAGGAAAAGGATTTCTCATCACTGTGTCCAAATGAATCTCTCAATCTTTCTTCATGAGATATCAAAGATCTAACTAGGTGATCAAATTGAAGGGTAGACAAATTCTTGATTTCTTCTATGATTATGGCAACATGGTTCCATCTTGGTGTGAGAGTCCTCAACACTTTTTTCATCACAACCTCATTATTCACAATTTCACCAAGTGTAGCCATCTTATTGACCACATATTTTACTCTAACATGATAGGTACTCATACTTTCAGCTTCTTGCATCTTCAAATTCTTGAATTCTCTCTTCAATGTTTGTAACTTGACAACTTTGACTTGATCACTACCTTGGTAATCTTATTTTAGAGTTTTTCAAGCATCCTCAGTTGTCTTTGCTCCTACAATTATTGGAAATAGGCTCTTATCTAGAGCTATTTGAATATGAAATAAGGCTTGAGCATTCTTCTTCTTAGCCTCCATCTTAGCTATTTTATCATTTGCTATAAGAGCATTCCAATCCATTGGCTCTACAAAACCTAATTCAACAATCTCCCACAAATATTTTCCTATAAAAAAATATCATCATTTTGATGCACCAATAATCATACTCATTTCCATCAAATTATGGAATGTGCAAGGAATTAGAATTTGACATGATAAACTTTTGTCAAAATTCCAACCACTAAATATTAAACCCAAAAGAAAATACCTGCTCTGATACCAATTGAATATTTTTAAATATATAAAAATAAAATCACTGCCAAATATATGCAATATTCATAACACAAAAGAAATAAGAATTTCCAAAATAAAAAATACTTCTTCAAATTATTCAAATCATTCTCTTTCCCCTTCAAAATAAAGATCAATTACAATGTATTAATAGAATTGCATGTGAACATGTTTTTCTAATTAATAAATAAAATGTTCTAAATTTGTCTAAATAACAATTTGCATGTAATATCAACTAAAGCTAACTCTAGCCCTTCCAAGGCTTTATTTTTCTAAAATTATATTAACTAAAAATTAACTAACTATCTAAATTCAACTCTACAAAAACTATTCATGCAAACTAAATCTACACTAATGGTCTAAAAATAGAACTGAGTGAACTACAACATGGCCATGGTGGAACGAGCTCTTCAGCATTACTTTTCAACATGATGATCCTTACCTTTATTTGGGCCCCAACAAGATTATTACTT
Source organism: Torreya grandis (assembly GCA_037957365.1). Lineage (NCBI taxonomy): Eukaryota > Viridiplantae > Streptophyta > Pinopsida > Cupressales > Taxaceae > Torreya > Torreya grandis. The sequence goes on from JARHVA010000259.1 coordinate 1,782,861, forward strand.
CAGAGGACCCTTTGACCGCATTGATTCAAATTCAAATGTTAGAGATGTATGTAAGATGATCAAGACAAGGCCAAAAATGACATTGTAAGACATTCATTAGTTAATTAATAATTTATTTATTTATATTATTATTATTTCATAATATAAAAATGACCTTCAATATAAGAACCTTGCATCCCTTCAACCATCCGACAATGTATTTTACACATTTCCTTCCATTTTAGCTTTAATAAGATTGTTGGATTTGATAGGTTTTCATGTGCAAGAGCTTCAGGGAAGTACTATAAAAAATAATTCTAGTAGCAAGTTTGGCTAGACATTATTCTAGTTGGGATAGACATTCATCCATTTAGGATAGCAAGTTTATCCAAATCTATCAAAAAAATGAAAATTTTCAGTAGCGAGTTTGTGCACTTGGGAATTTTTGCAGCAAAATTGACACAAGTGTATATATAATGGGCTTTTGATCCTTAACTAAAATATTTTTGTGTGGTTTTAGTTTGATCACATTTTTATGGAAACCATTTTTTTGATGAGGAATATATATATATATATATATATATATATATATATATATATATTTGTTGTAGAAAAGGCCAGTCATCAATTTTCTTGACACTACAGGATATGGAATCCATATATATATATAAGTAGTTTAAAATGATTATAAATTAAAGGACAGAAGAAATTTTATATTCTAAAATACCTTCATGTCATGCACAAATTTTGTTGAAAGCATTTATTAATAAAAATAAATGAATGTTTCTAAACCTAAAGGATAAATGAAATAATATATTTTAAAAATAACCTCGAAGTTATTTTTAAACAAGTTCTTAATATATTTTTCAAATAATTTTGAAAGTTTATCTAACTTTCTAAATATGGTATTCAAGTAAAGTTATCTAAAGAAACACAAAACCAGTAACATTATGAAAGTGTGTAATACTCAAGTTAAGGTTTTTTTTATAAATAATAATAAGGGGAAATGGGTCCTTACCCTAACATACAAAAGAATTTGACTAGTAGATCAATACAAGGAATACAAAAGCTATCTCTAAGGGAACAAAAGGATATGGCTAGAAAATCGAAAATACAAGCAATGACAGCCAAAATACTCAAGTAAAGTTGTATAAAGAAGTACAAAATTAGTAACAAATTTAGAGGTGTAAAATACCACAAAAAAAATAGTCTTTTTTTAATTTAGACACTTAAAATTGGTCTCTAGGCATTTATTGGTCATTAAATTATGAGATTTTAGAATTATTTTATACTTGTCAAATTAGGTTCTTATAGGAGTTTAAACACCTACCAGATGGCAAATTGATTGAAAATGGCCTATGGAGATCCCTTTCCACATATATAAATTATGGCTTGGTTATTAGCTTATTTTACCTTAGCACACGTGTATGTGGGTACATTGAATGCTGGTCGGAAAGTCAATTCCTCTACAAATATTTGGGGATGTAAGTTTCATAGAGTTTAGAAAGTTATTATTGAACCCAAACATGTGCACTTCCTTTGGTGCATCTTATAACATGGTGTACATGTTGTAATCACTTTGCCCATCTAGGTGTGGCTATTATCTCGTGCTTGTCTTTTGAGTACCTAAAGTCTCTTAAACATATTTTATGTTTTCTAAGCATGATCAATCAGCTTGGAAATGGATTCATGCCCTTTTTCAACCATCTCATCCAAAACATTTTTCCTCAAAAAATAATCTCTTAGGGACTACATCTTACATAGTAAAACCAATTTGCATTTTTTTGTTCTGAAATTCATTTTCACTTATGGAAAGAAATGAACAATGCAATCTTTAATCCTAAAGTTCTAGATGGTTTTTTCCCTATTACTTAAAAATTTCAAGTGACATATAATTTTATACTACATATTCAAGTGCATGTGAAGAAGGTTTGGTTGGAGGTGGAGAACCTATAAACTTTGTTGGAACATTGAGGAATTGCCTCGCTATCAAATGGGTTCCTATGGATTCACCTTGTCAGAAATCACCTTTTTAGGACTATGGCTTTAGTGCTTATTGTAGACATTGCACACAAATAAAATGTTAAAGTGTTTCACCATATTTGTGGTGTCTCTCTCTAGTACATTAATCTTATGATGGTGGTGGATCTACTTTACCAAATACTAGTAGATGGAAGGCATAATACAAAATAAAGTTTCTTATGTTGGATTTAGTCATTTATTTGATTAGACAAAAGTCAAAAGATGAAGGAAAAAATCAAATATAATTATGGGTGGGAGATGATCTATTTGAGATATTAGATATGCCTACTTGTAGTAGTTATGGTTTGGGGTGATAATTCATGTGATCATCAACAACCACTAGCTTCATAGATTGATCATGTGACCTAGTTCTTATGCTTTACTATTTTGGTACCCTTAGGGTTATTTATGATATTGGTTTAGCATATGTTTGAATTTTTTGATTGATTTTTTTATTAGGTCATTTCAAAATTTTATCTATGCTAAATTAGAAATTTTTCTTAGTCTTGGAGATCAATTTAATATTTTAGAGTGTGATAACAAAACATTCATTTTTTTTATCATTACCTTAATCTGTATTATTAATAAAAATGATTTTCAATTATATATAAAATATTTTGTGTGACATTTCATTTTAGAAACATTTATTTTTAATTATTAAATGCTTTCAATAAAAACTTGTGCATAAAAAAATAGTATATCTTAAAATATAAAATATATATTGTCCTTTAATTATGATGGAGGCATTTTAATGCTATGTTAATAGGGAATATATAGAAATGATTTGTCTCTGAATATTCCATGGCTATGTTGAATAGCAAGGTGCGTCGATTGACAACATAGTAGGAATGTTGGTGTCAAACTTACATGCCATGTAATTACTTAACAAATAATGTTCCTAGTTTCCCGATCTCAGGTCATCAGGAAGATTATTCTAATATCATTTTTTTAGGATCAAAGTTGTGCTTTGGTGAAACATTTCAAAAATAATATCACATATCAATTAATTTTTTTTGTTTTTGGAGCCATTATGCTTTAGAACATGTAAAAATGATGATATAAAATGACCATTTTTCATCTTGTCTAGTGGCAACCTGTAGCCCATAGCAGCCCCATTTCAACATCATTATGGGGTCTACATTGTATTATAATATATAAAAAAACAATAGTCACTTCTTTGCTTTTAATAACACTGAACTATGTATACAAACTAAAACTTTATCTAATCTCACTCAAGTTGAATAAATGCTTATCACATAATTAATCTAGTATTGAAAGTAGCCCATGTACATGGTGATAAATACAAATATAGTGGCCACACTATTAGATTTCCCCAAGATATATCTTCTATTGTTATGTACTTAAATTGTTAGACCAAAGATCTAGACATATTAGTGTTAAGAAGAATTGGCTCTTGAAACAAACCATATGACTATTTTGTAAGTAGATCATGCATCATGTAGGTCCTAAAATACAAATTTAAAAATGACCCCTATTATGAAGTTGTACAAGTTGACCATCATGATCTTGATGCACTACCATCTAAACCTACTAATATATCTTATGTCTTGCACCATATAACTGTAGAGATTACATACATGCAAATAAAAAATTTAGACTTGGATGTAGACACGAATGTACCTAAAAAGATACAAGATCATCAAACATAATATTTTCTAGCATCTCTTCTAAATGCATAAAGAGAGGTATACCAAATAATAAATTATGTAAATAATGGAAATAGTAGCTTCCCATATATAATCAATTGGCCAAGTATTATTAGTTTACCCATCAATTAATATAACATAGAGGGTTTGTTTTTTATGGAAAATTATTCTTTTTCCAACAGGAATTTCCATGTACCAATAATCTCATACTAATAAATTCAAGGTGCATGAGTATGATATGCACTTACTTCAGTATCAGGGCAACCATTTTGGAATCCATCCATACTTTTACTACTTCTTGTAAAACATAATGATGCACCATCAAATCCAAGTAGCATCTATAATGTTTTAAAATAAAGACATCAAGGAAACATGTCAATCATAATTTCATACATTCGCTAACATCTAACACACTTACCTGATGTAACTAATTCAGAACAACTAATGTGTTTTAGATCAACACTTATAGGTACACACTTCTTTTGGTCCAAGATATAAAATTAACTGGTGAATATGATCACACAATTAGGATCCCAAACACTATTCTTCACCTCGAGTGCAATAGACCATAAGTGACTAGATCTACATAAAATCATGTTAGGGGCCCCTCCATCCCTCTAAGGCAACAATTTTCATTAGAAGAATCAAAATTAATCATAAAATTACATCTTGCATCTTCAAACAAGGATAGACGATTTAAAATCTTCAATGAAGAACACCTATAAAAACATCTCCATAAAAATATTAATAGTACATGTATTGATATTCAAAATATATTTCATTACTCTCAATACATTAAAAAAATACACAATCATAATTATTTATTTTAATTTTTGTAAATAGGTAGGAATGGCAATATAGAGGATATACAACATCCATTGATTTATATTATTAAAAAATGTACCCAACATGGACACATTAAACTGGGAAGACCCTCATCAAGTACATTCTACAAGGATATTACTTGATCATTGCGTAACAACATGGAACCCACGCGGCATTGAAACAATCAATGATAGAATATATAGATCAATGTTTATTCACCACAAATGAAATATTTAATTTCTAATGCTCAAAACAATATGAAGATCTTGTCAATCAGATTCAACATCACACTAAATGTAGTGAGTTTAAATGCTTGTGGAAAAGGGGCACTACTATAAAATTTAAATATAAAGCCATGTGGCCATCACAAATAATGTAAAACATGTTTATTGATGATGAATTCTTAAAATCTTACCTTCCAACCCATAATGTTGAAATAGTGAACATAAATAATGCAAACATGCTTTCAACATAGTGTGCAAATCTTGATTACCAACCAGTTATATCTCGGCATGATTTTTTCAAATATATGGCAAAATACACATCGAAAGCTGAAAGCAAATCTGAAAGCTGACACCATCTACTAACTAGAATATTGGCTACAATTGAAATTGAAATCCATGCAATGGTTGCATATAATAAGTTGCTCATTAAACTATTGGTGGCTATAACATAGGTTCACAGGGGACATGCCACACGCTATAAAATCCCTTTCTAACATTTTGTATCTAGACATATTTTCCCATATCTAATAGTAATAAAATATTCAAAAATGTTTTTAAAAGCACATCTGAGGAAGAAAAAATACCATCCTTCATTGATGCATATATAAATCAACCTTGTTTTCTAGATACATTGTCACTCATTGAGGCCACATAAACATGGTCCTTCAACAATCATAAGAAAACTAATAAGTGGAGAAATATCATATTCCCTCATTTTTATTTTGTTACTCCTATTGATTTACCATCATATTAAGTTTTTTATTGGGCAAATCTCTTATTTACAAACCATTCCATGAGATTTCTATATAAATTGGTATAACTAGGTAAGAAATTGTTACACATTAAGAACAAATCAATATTCCTACACGCTATGGCAACAACTATAGAATAAAATAACATTTCAGAATCAAGTAGTGGTGATAGTGACATACAAGAAGATGTACAAATGGGAATGGAAATTCATGACTGGGAATTCTTGTTCTGCATGCACCCATCAAGAATCACTACAATAGATGACATTGGCATGTTTGGGCTTCATTACTTCAACAATGACTACAATTAAAACCATTCAAAGATATTAATCAACCTACACATAATTTATAGATTCATAAATGTAATTTTTATTATACTATCCACCCCCTTTTGTTGCACCATAAAATGGAATTTTCATATGATATCGACGTACCAATGGTTGAAAAAAAGTCATGTTGTACCCTGTACATTTCATATACGATTAAAATGTATTTATTATAATCAAGTTTTCAAGTATTATTTCATAGATAAAATATGAACATCCTATTTATTCCACACTACCTCTTCCTTCCCATCCACCACTATAGTCTAATGATGCATATAATCATAAGTAAATAGTGATTTTGGCATCTAAGCAAAATATGCATAATAAAGAAGTGGAAAAGGTTCAAGTGAAAATGAAGTAAAAGCAAGTTTATATAAAAAGTATCTCATTGGCAACAATTGCACGCACATGCAACATCTTCTAAGCATATATCTACATAGGTCTAAAAATTGACACAATATTCTACATCATCTCATGAGACTTCATGTACTTTTGCATCTCCTAGATCCATAGTTCCTACTCAATATCATATTAATATTCACTTTGATAACTTTATAACTAAAAAGGATACATATTATGATTTTAATAATGGGACACTAGATAATTTTTGCTTAAAAAAGGCAAGACATTTGCCGCTCATTACTGATTGGGTTGACTTCTATCTTGATGGAATCATTGGATAGCTTGTGCATTGGTAAAATACAAAATTGTATCACTAAAATTCAAAAATACTAAAACCTGACTATATAATTATTATATTATTGCATATTCTTCTTCTATTTATTTTCTTTTATGAGTGTATGGCCCATTATTCTATCTTCGGATTCATTGAATTATTATCCTACTTGCCCTTTTATCTTCCCTTTCAGTTCTAGATAGTCTCAAAACAGTGTTCAATTTCACTAAAACAATGACATTAATAGGTTTTCATGCACATTTTCCCCATAATTTTTTCACTTTTCCTATAAAACAAAATTGACTAGAATACAATAGAAATGTTGACCACTACTGTCTTATTGGTCAATCATGTCCCTTGAAATTTTATACCTAAAATATACATTTACAAAACACATAGCTCTAATTGTATCAATTTCCACGTTATTCATGTAGTATTAGAATTAAATTTACATTTTTGTTACAAAATTTCTTGGTTTCAAGCTCAATTATTCCATACATGTAACATCTTTCAACATGTGTATATTTGATGAAATGAGAATGTACAATTAGTTACTTGCATAATTTTTTTTAGTCTTTTCCAAATTTACAATAGTTCTTATTTACATTCCATAGGGGGAAATTCCTTCTATTGAGCTATTCAAACCCTTGCTAGTGTATTTATTTCATTGATATTTGTTTAGAACTATCTAGATTCATATCCTTTATTATATTTTTTTACATCTTGGTTTCATTTTAGTATATGCTTTTGTTGATTTTTACATATTAAAAAAATACAAAAAAAATCATATATTATTAAAAATGAAAAACATTTAAATATGGTCAAAAATACAAAATCAAGACATGAGCATAATTAATTGTAGACGATATTTGTTAATTATATGTCATTGTAGTCTTGTACACTTGGAAAACTCAAACTTGGTTATTCCTCTTAGTTTTTGCCATTCTTACTTCTTCAAGTCTCACATCTGCTCTATCTTTATGCCCCTTTGGCCTAAATATCTTAGTTTGACCAATCTTGTGGTGATGACCCAAGTGTTATATCTTTCCCAAAATGTTTAAAATATACTTATATTCCATCTCTACAAGTTTTAAACTTGTACCTATTCTCCTATTTCCTCGCCACTAACATTCGAGTCAGACAGTAACATTATGTTATTGTCCTATACCGACATAAGTGTATAGTGCCTTAAAGTCATCCAATTTATAAATGAAATGCATCTTAATGGTCAGCGTTCATGATTTTACATGATTTATTACTCCAAAGGAATTGATAGAAATACAAGATTAAACCTCATTCATTCCTCACCTAGCATTCAAATCAAAGATTATTCAATGATAATTCAATTAAATAAAGCTTCCCTATTTATTCTTATTTCCATACCAATCATAGAGACTGCACATCTACAAGTCTGAAGTAATGAAGGAGTAGCCCAAGAGCTTGGTTTTCTAAGTTATAAGCTAGGTCATTTTTTTAATTATTTTACACACATTGTATGATTCACACACAAGCTAAAATGTAGGGGAGAACTAAATCAGTCTAAGGCCCTCTTTAATGTAATTGAAATGTACACAACATCTTCTGACAATAGTGTGCACACTAACCCATTTTTACCCAAGGTCATATCAAAGATGAAAATCTAGGGTTATATAGTTTCATAACCAACAATTATCCATGACCTAGATCTAAATGCACTAGAGTGAAGGTGAAGCAAAAACCTAGAATCATCCAGGTGGTCACATCCTATTTCAGTAGATATTCTATATAGAGAACTAGCATTGAACCCAAACATTAGCGTTGATGAAAATGTCCCAGGTTGACATTGCTATCCTAAGACCCAGAGACATCAGAACCAAAATCTCTGTCTCACCTACTTTCAGCCTATTTTAGATCCAAAATTGTACTAACATCGAAATAAGCTAAGTATTTCACTTCTTTGTCCTTTATATATTTAGCATAATTATACTTTTCATATTTAGACTATCTCAACATAATAAATTTAGTGTATGTTTATTTTTGAGTTTAGCATCTAATTGACCTGCTATATATATGATTATCACCCTTATGCCATTTCATTTATATATACCCATTTTATCAATCTAGATTCCATTTTAGAGTTAAATATTTGGTGAATCCTATTTTTGAATGTCAAACCCTAGGTCACTTAGGGTTTTTTTATTTTTTCTATTGTTGATCCCTAAATTTGCTAAAAAAATTACAATCATGTTTCCCATGGATAATTATGTTAATTATTTCATGGTCCAATACCTTATAGTGGTTATTTCTTGTTATATCTCATGTTTAATTAACTCTTTTAGATCTATAAGGGATGAAAACCTACATTCTTGCAAGCTCATTCTTGTTTTAATGTTTACAATGAGTTTTTACCAATCACTACAAAGTGCCAAAGGGAGTGCATGAAGTAGTCATCCTTCCTAGGAAATGTTTTTCACCAATCCAAGCACATTACTACCAAATCCTCACTACTGGACTTATTACATAATTCTTCATAATTCAAGGATGTTCTTAGATGCAGTATGTATGACATTGCTTCCTTGTAATGCTAATCCACCATATGTGGCCTCTATCTTAAGATCTATAAATTAGATTGAGCATTATATATCCTTTGAAAATTAGGATTTACCACCCCAACACCTTATAAGTAATTGTTTAGCACTATATATCTAGGTATGTGTTTGTAATAAAATGAGTTCTCATGGATAATGGCTTCGGACTTAACATTTATAACATATCCTTTCTCTCTACAATGGGTATTTGACCATCCAATTTGGAACCATAAAATATGATTATAAAGGGATTTGACAATATGTCATAGTAAGTATTGGGATAGATAGCATTGAATATTATAGTAGGTCCCCATACATTGCCTACTTTATGCCAAGTTATGCCAAATGATTTAAACTATAAAATTAGTTTGGGATGACCTTGGATACATGAGATGTACGTGGTTCTCTCCACATTGCATGAATAATTTATCCATCAAGGATTCAATAACAGATTCCCAATGGATAATAATCCTTTCAAACATTGTGTAATGGTTCGACCACCCCTGTATACTACACTGCAAGCCTATAAATTTGGTTTTAGTTCTCAATATTTACTCAAATATGGGTATAAAGGAGAAGGGTTAGGTAAAAATGAGAAAGGGATAACACAACCTACTTCTCCTATAAATAATATAAACTGACAAGGAATGGATTTTTCAAATAAAGTTAATAAACACAAACATATCCCTCAAAGTAAATTTTTTTCCAAAAGTCCAAAATGAAATGTATGAATATCTCCACAACCCAAAAAAATTTCACGTGGTCAACCATCATTTAATCAATGACACTACTTCCCCGAACATTCTAACAATGGACTAATTTTTTAATGATGAATCGTTACTAGATTACTTGGGGGCATATGATGATCTCCCTTCTTTCTATAACAAGAATAGGTTTCCTTATGCTATCTCTATTCATGCTTACTTTGGTGAAAATAACAACCCAAATATCCAACATGATGCATGAAATTTTATTCCAACCGTAACATTTATCATAGATAAATTCACTTTGTTAAATGAAGAAACAATCAAATATAACTTTGGAACCAATAAGGACCCTAGACCAATTTTACTTATTGCAATGATGTAGGAGGATGAAGGAAAAACCTATCGACAGGTCCTTCATGATTTCCCTAAACTTTTTACATGGGCTTATTCAGGTATACATGGGATCAATCAATTGATGCTAACATATAATATATTATTAAACCTAGATGCAAATCTAGTAAAACAAAAAATATGAAAAATGCATCCTAAAGTGGTATTGCTAGTAAAATATGAAATTCAAAAACTTTTAGATATTGGCTTTATAGGAGCCATTTCATATTCAGACTAAGTATCCAACATTGTCCTTATTAAAAAAACAAATGGTGGCATTCGATGTTGCACTGATTACTATGATTTAAACAAGGTTTTCCCTAAAGATGACTTCCCTTTACCTAATATTTACATGATTGTGGATTCCATAGTGGGATATGAGACATTTTGATTTATGGATGGTTCTACAAGATATAACTAAAAAAAATTTAACCCTATAGACTAAGAAAAGATTGCATTTACCACTCATTTAGGGAAATTTTGTTACACAATCATGCCTTTTGGATTAAGAAATGCAGGAGCCAACTATCAAAGGTCCATGGAACATATATTTCATGATTTCATACATAAAACTATTGAGGATTATGTTGATTTAATTTCAAAATCAAAACATCGCCATGATAATGCTACTGATTTAAGAAAAAATATTCAAGTGCCTACTCAACTTTAATGTTCTATTAAATCCAAAAACATGGTTTTGGGATACACTCAAGAAAAATTCTTAGATACATTATTTCTCAATGAGGCATTGATTTTGATCCAAAAAAGTAAAATCTATCATATAAATGCCACCACCAACCAAATTAAAAAAAATTGTGATGTTAGTAGGGCCAAATTCAAGCTATTCAGTGTTTCATTACTCAATTAGCTAATAAAACCATCCATTTCACACCTTTTCTAAAAAAGGATACAAAATTCATATGGGTTGAAGTCTATAAACAAAGGTTTGTGAAGATAAAAGCCTATTTTTCAAACCCACTAGTACTTATGCCTCCCATTCTTAATAGACCATTACTTTTTTACATATCAACTACCCATCAGAGCCTAGGGGCCTTACTAGAACATTTTGATGATAATCACAAAGAGAGGGAAATATATTATATCAATCACCAACCTATCCATTATAAATTCAAATATACAACCATGGAAAATCTATGTTTAACTTTGGTTTTTGATACCCATAAATTTTGACATTATTTGCTCAATAATGAGGTTCATGTTATAATTAAAGAAGATCCATTAAGGTTCCTCATGAACAAAAAAACCTAATCGGACACATAGCCAAATGGGTAATGCTATTCATAGAGTTTGATCCAACATTTATAGCCCAAAATTTAATAAAAGGTCAAGTTATAGCTGACGAATTGGCTACAACTCCTTTGCCAAATTCTTTTCCACTCACGAAGGCTTTCTGAGATGAGTTAGAAATATATAATATATCTTCCACTCAATGGACAATGTTATTTTATGGATCTAAATGTTAAACAAGAGCAACTATTGGAATTGTATTTTTCACCCCCAAAGGTGAATACATGCCTTTATCTTAAAAATTAGCTTTTTATTACACCAATAATACAGCCAAATATGAGGCCTTGATCATTGGTTTATTCATAAAACATAAGCTTGATATAAGGGACATCCAAGTTTTTGGTGATTCCCATTTGTTTGTTAACCAAGTTACTATCACTACCAAACTAAGGAAAAGCATATTTTGACATATAAATAAATGGTAGATAAATTCACATGAACATTTGACACATTTTCTATTGACATTATTCCATACAAATATAACTACCATGTAAATGCTATAATAAGCGTAACATCCTTAATGACTTTTGATGATCATCATATAAACTTTACAATATGGCAGCTATGAAATCCTTCCATCTATTTGGATTAAATAAATGCCTTAGCTATTCTTGTTGTTACTCATAGTATTATTAATAATAATAGTACAATGATATTTATAATTTTCTTTATTGAGCCTATATACCATATCATTTTACATGAAATGATAAAAGGAAGTTACAACGTGAATCATTTCATATGTTATTATTGGATATGATTTGTTTAAACTAGGTTTTGATGAATAATTAATTTGATGCTTAAGCAAAGATGAGGCTTGTACTACACTCTTGGAAATACATCATAGCGAGTGTGGTGGGCATTTTAACAGACATGCCATGCCTTAAAAATTACTATGCCAAGGTTATTATTGACCTACAATGGAACAAAAATGTATTGAACATGTAAAATTATGTTTAAAATGCCAAAAATATATAAATTTGAATCATACACCATCACATGAGTCATAATCGATCAGTGCGTGATGGCCTTTTTCCTTATGGGGATTTGATTTAATAGGTAAAGTAAATCCAATATCTACAAGTGGAAATAAATTTATCATTATAGCTATACAATATTTTATAAAATGGGTGGAAGCTCTCTCTTGTTCACTTACCTTGGTTGGTTTTTCTCCCTTTGTGTCAATGTGTTTTTTGCCTATGGTGCCCATGGTAGCTTTGATTCATTAATGATTCTTATTTATTTTCTTTTGTTAGGTGTGTGTTTTTTTAATTTTCCCTAGCTGTCCCATGTTTGCCTATGTCCCTCCACCTAGTTTTACACACCCATAGCATTTATAAATAGTATATTTTTATGTATTAATTATATTTTAATATAGTGAATGACAAAAAAATTAGAACTGAGTGTGTGAAGAGTGAAGAGGATGGAGGTTTTAATGAAACAGTTGGTCCTCTAGGGTCTGATAAAGGTTGCAACCTCAAAGATAGTGAGACATTTTTGGCTGAGGAAAGTGTGGGAAATGTTGTAGAATGAAAGAAATAATTTAGTGATATTTTATTATAAGATGTGGCTAATCATTTAGAAGACACAAAATTTCTTGTCAGTATCTCCAATGAGGCTGAGCATGGAGCAAGGGAGCGTGGTGAAACCAAAATTGGTAAGCACCCTAGACCTAAAATACCCTTACTTTGCTTTTGAATGTTTCAATGGAAAAAGACATCTTGTAGGAAGAAACCCCTTTTTAAAATGTGGTATTTTTTGTCTGTTTGAATAAAAATTCTCTCCCATCTAGGAATTTATTTGATAACTAGTTCAATTTCATGTGTGGAAAGAAATTGAAAATTTATATTAGCTTCTGTAGAATGATTCAAAAAGGAGTGTTTATGATTTTATTTAAAAACTCCAATATGCAGAGGCGGGCTATTAGTAAACCCTATGGAATGTTGGTCAATCTTTGTGTAAGGTGGTTCTATAAAACCCTGACATGGACTATAATGACCTTATGTTCAAAACTACCCCTATTCCTATTCAACTATGGAATTTTTTACCTCAAACTCTAAAGGGCCTTGGGGAAGTCCTTAAAATTGAAGAACTAGAAGGCCCTTGGAACATATTCATTCTAGGGTTTTTATCTCCTTAGAGCCTCTTGATGTGTTCCCTGAATCCCATAATTTTAAAATCAAAAGGGTCTCTCATATTTGTGATGTCATCATTTCTATATTTAGAATAATTGTACTTTCCATATTTAGACTATCAAAAATGTTCCTATTCAACTATGGAATTTTTTACCTCAAACTCTAAAGGCCCTTAAGGAATTCCTTATAATTAAGGACAATAGAAGGTCCTTGGCACGTATTAATTCTAGGGTTTTGATCTCCTTAAAGCCTCTTGATGTGTTCCCTGAATCCTTTAATTTTAAAATCAAAAGTGCCTCTCATATTTATGATGTCAAAGTGTTAGGAGGCTTAAAGGCTTATTTTATTTTTAAAATATGGGCATATTAAAAAGAACTATCTACTATTCGTTAACAAGGAGGATTACCCTAATAAGTAAAAGGTCCAAGAGAAAAAGAAGGATGAGTGTGTGATGAATTCTCTTATAAAAAATGATATAAAATTATTTGAAAACCCCATCTTTAGAATTGAACCCCTCAAATATTGTTCCTCCCTTGAGGATTATTTATGTTAAAATGCTCCAATAATTGCTAAAGAGAGAGACAAGGATTTGCCTACATGCTCTTCCTAGCTTTGTAGCTCCTTTGTGCCACCCTTTGACATGGTGACCTGTATGTTTGATTTGCACAATTTTTTGCCTGATGATTTAGAAGAGGCTTTCCTTGATCAATAGATTCTAATGGATTCTTAAGACTTGTAGCTTAAGGATTCTCCCTCTAATGAGTATGTGGTAATTTTAGTTGATCCTCCTAGTGTCTCCATGAATTATGATGTTGGTAAAGATTTTACTTATTTAAAAGGGCTCTACAAGTTTAATGTCTCTCGCCTAAATGATCAATTTGAATGGATGATATCTGATCTTCCTGGAATATTTGGAGGATCTCATGCAAGTCTTATTCTAGCATTGTGAAATGAAAGATCTGTATGGAACTAGCTAAATTTTTTGTAAGAACATATGAACACTTTAAGGCCAGACAATGCAAGAAAGTTAAAATTTTCACTGAAAGTGCTCTTTAACTTAACCCCTCCAATGGAAGGCATGTGGAAGAACTAAATTCTCTAAAGAATCACATCAAACAATATCAATGCTACCTTGTCAAAGGAGCTTAGATTCACTTTTGTCTGACTTGGATCAAACTTAGTGATAGGGGATCCTAATGTTTCTTCCATGTTTTGAAAATTAAGAACCAGAAGAGCTAAATTTATGGTATTAATTTTGAGGGAAATCTATCCCATGACCATAAAGTTATTAAATAAGCCTTCTTTGACTTCTACTATAATCTCTTTTTGTCTGATGGAACCAATTCTAATACTAAGATTAACAAGGATCTTTGTGATCACTGTATCCCAAATAAGGTTCCAAAGAGTAAGCCAACTATTTAGATAAGGCAATTTCTCTAGATAAAATCAAAGAGACCATAGATTCGTTTAAAAATGATAAAGCTCTAGGTATTTAAGGTTTCCTTGTTAAGTTTTTCAAATTTAATAAGGATTGGATGGCTAATGATTAGCTTAAAGTCTACAATGAAGTTATTTATGTTGGTTCATTGGTCCCAGAGATTAATAAAGGTGTTATTAAGCTCATCCCCAAGGATGGAGACTCCCACCAGGTCAAAAATTGGAGACATGTCACTTTCCTCAATGTATTCCATAAAATCTTGGAGAAAATCTTGGCTAAACATCTCTCCTCTCTTCTTCGTTCAATAGATAAAATCAAAGAGACCATAGATTCATTTAAAAATGATAAAGCTCTAGGTATTTAAGGCTTCCTTGTTAAGTTTTTCAAATTTAATAAGGATTGGATGGCTAATGATTAGCTTAAAGTCTACAATGAAGTTATTTATGTTGGTTCATTGGTCCTAGAGATTAATAAAGGTGTTATTAAGCTCATCCCCAAGGATGGAGACTCCCACCAGGTCAAAAATTGGAGACATGTCACTTTCCTCAATGTATTCCATAAAATCTTGGAGAAAATCTTGGCTAAACATCTCTCCTCTCTTCTTCGTTCAATAGTCTCTTAAACTCAGACTAGTTTTGTTGAGGGTAGATATATTATAGATAACCTTATTAATAGCATAACCTTATTATAGCTAGGAGGGTTGTATTGGGTCCATGATTCTAAATAGGATGTGGGCATGATTCTGCTTGAGTTTGAGAAAGCTTATGTTATAATAGAATGGCCCTTCATTGAAATAATTTTGAGAGCCTTTGGGTTTCAAGATAAATTTTGTAGAATGATTAATGTTCTATTTAAAGATGCATATGTTGTTGTTGAAGTAAATGGGGAGATTATTGAGACACTTGCTCTTCAATGATCTATCAGACAAGGATGCCCATTGGCTCTTTCTTTATTTTTTCTAATAGTAGAAGCCCTAAATTACTTATTAAAAATCTCCAAAATGGGTCTCCAATCAAAGGAATTACTCTGCCTAATGATTATGAGTTGATTCATATCCTATTTGTAGATGATACTACATTGTTTGTCAATCTTGAGAAAGATAATTTAGCCTAGGTTTCCTTAAGGCTAGAGATCTATTATTCTGCCTCAAGATCTAAAGTGGCTATACATAAATCTTGTATGTTGAGTTGGAAGGACACTCCTCCAGATTGGCTTGCACTATTTGTATGGGAATGGAAAGGACCTGATCAATTAGTTATATATATATATATATATATATATATATATATATATATATATATATATATATATATATATATATATATATATATATATATATATATATATATATATATATTGGTATTCCCTTTGCTTTTATCCTACATTTCAAGATCATTATATATATATATATATATATATATATATATATATATATATATATATATATATATATATATATATATATATATTGGTATTCCCTTTGCTTTTATCCTACATTTCAAGATCATGTGGGATTGGATCTTAGTTAAAATTAATAAAAATATTAAAAAATGGTAAGGCAACCTACTTTTTTTACGTGGTAGGATTTAGGTTTGTCAAAAAAAATTAGCTTCTTAAAATTTATATTATGCTTCTTGTTGTCTATTTAGTAAATATCATGTCAATCTATTTCATAGAATTATTAGATATTTCCTATGGTCGAACAGAAAAGGAATTAAAAAAGACATGTTATTTCCTGGCAATTCTGCTACAAGCCTAAAAGAATTGGGAGCCTTGGCTTAAAAAACCTATGGATAAAAGGAATTACCTTTGATGTCAAATGGATTATCAAATATTTCAAAGGTGAGGAGCCTTGGATGGTCTTAGTCAGAAATAATATTTTGAGAGTTTTCCCTAAAAGTAAACCAAATTAGAAAGGACTTAATATTGTTGACCTTATTATAGAATACTTTTTAGTTAAAGTGGATGGTTCCCCCATTTTTGGTTCTATCTGGTCTGTCTAGGATTTTGTCAATTTTTTAATCATTGCTAAACATATTTTCAACTTATTTGGGACATGTTTTCAAGGGCATAGATCTTTATGGTGCAATCTTGGTGTTAACAAGAGGCCTCTTACTCTCACCAGGGATTGTTTTACCTTTGAGCGATTCACTAAAGGGTTGAGAAATTTTAAATATCTCTATTTATAAAATGGTTGGGCCTCTTGAATGGAATTTCAAACTAGATTTAAAATTACTTATTATCACTATAGGACATATACTCTCCTACTAAAGGCTTTACAAGGGGTTAATAATGTATCTTTTCTAGATGAGGAGGATGAATTTTTGTACAATGTTAATGGTTGAAGCATTCATCCCTCTGTGAATTTTCAACTAAGATGATGTATGATAAACTCTCTTTTTCTAAAGTCCCTTACCTTACCCTCAATCATATCTAGAGTCTTTGTGATTCTTTATTTTCATGGTCTTTTAGATTTGATATTATATGGGCATCCTGTATTGAACCCAAGAAATCTTGTTTTAGGAGATGATTGATTTATAATAAACTTGTTGGTGAAGTTATGGATAAAAGTGGTTTAGGTTAGTATTAGTGTTCCTTATGTAGTGATACTGAATCTATTGAGCACCTTTTTTCTTGTCCATATGTTGCTAAAATTTAGAACTGTTATCTTAAAGGTTGGGCCATTGTCTTTGACTATGACATCGGATGGTTGAATATTGCTTTTGGTTATGTATGCCCTAAAAATAAAGTCCATCTTTTTTTCATAAATTTTGGCTTGTTTTTTCAACTGAAATATTGTGGTTTATATAAAGGCAAAGGAACCTAGATATTTTCCAAGCAAATACTAGGGTGCTTAGTGACTTCACTATTGAATTCATTGTCAACATTGTTTCTTTATAGGTTTTTCTCTAGCTGAAGGTGCTGCAAGTGAAATTAGAGAAGTTCTTGAGGATTAGGATACTTAAAATAACTTCTAATTTCTTGATTAACTTTTGTGGATATCCTAAATTAAGTCCTCATCTGAACTAGGTAATGTGTCATGGTTTGGCTTCCGAAATCAAAGTTTTTAAACATGAGTGGGATTGTATCAAAGATGCATACTTTGATCAGGTGGATGATCATATTCACAATTATGTTAATTTGTTGAGTATGATAAGAATGGTGTGGATAATTGGCCTACTTCTAACAATTATGTAAATCTAGTTGGGCAAAGTGCTAAGGTGGGCATTTAGGACAACTTGAATAAGGAAGCTAAGGATGAAGTTATTACTTTAGACCTCAAGGTTAACCTATTCTCAAATGGAAAGGATGTTAATCAATTTATTCACCCTACTTCTTTCCCCTCTTTGATTTAGATTTATGATGAGCAAAATGAGCTTTGGAAATTGATTAAGGACAATGTTAATGTTTTTGTTGGAAATTCAAAAAAACTCATTGAAAGAGCTAGTGTTTCATATGTTGAAGATGTGTTGAACTATGTCAAATATAAAAATATGAAGTCTTTGATTGAGAAGTTTGACCACTACACTCCACCTTCAATCACTAGATTGGGATAGATGGGACCTAGTGTGAAGTCCAACATTGCAATGGGTCATGTTTATGTGCACACTTATCTAGATGATGATTATGATATGGACTACATCACTATTAGGAGGGTGTCTGATGTCATGATTATGTATTTGTTAGTTTTTGGTGCCACCCCTATTTTAGGATGTTAGCTGGGTGTTTTCTATTATTTCTTTTATGTTGTTGCTTCCTATTTGGGGCCATTTTGATATTATAATATTTAAAATTAAATTTTGACTTTTGGGGGGTTACCCTTTTGGATCTATCTTTATTTTTTGGTATTTTTCTAGTTGTTTTGCATCACTGATGCATATAATTTTATTCTTGATATTATAATTTAAAAATGTGTGGAAGCCATTTCACTTGAGTTTACCATAGGGGATGACATACATAGGTTTCTAATGACTAATATCATCTCCTATTTTGGCATACCTTCAACCATAATTTTTGATAATGGATCATAATTTAAAAGCAAGATGGCAAGAAGATTTTGTAATCAATACAAGACTAAGAATACTTTTCTACACATTATTACCCACAAAGAAATGGCTAGGTAAAGTCAAACAATAAAATAATTGTCAAAATACTTGGCAAAATAGTTCAATGATACAACATTAATTATCACCAATAGATGGTATATGCTCAATAGGGATACCAAACTAGTGTACACACACCTACTCATGCCACACCTTACTCTTTGATCTATGGTATAGAGTTTGTCTTACCGATTGATTATAGATACCTTCTTTTTGTGTTTCTCTAAAATACATCATCAAAGATAATGAATACCATGAAAAGTGATTACATCAATTAGTTCAGTTGACTGCAAAATACACACAAGATATTGAACACCTATGTGTTTATTAAGATAAAGTAAAAATAATGTATAACAAAAAGTTTAAACCACATGACTCTAATGTGGGTGACGTGGTACTGAAATAAAATCACATGAATACCAATAAAAAAAGGACAAAAAATAAAATTTCAAATCAAATTGGCTGAGACCATTTATAGTTACATAAAAACTAGGAAAATGTGTATACCACTTACTACACTTGAAGGAAAGCCTTTAAAAATCCCAATGAACATTATGCACTTATGTAAATATATTATGTAAGCTTACATATGCCTAATTTCCATGATTATATCTTACACAAAGTAATTGATATGTTATGCACTTGACATTTTTCCTAGCAGATTGGATCCATCGACTACTATGACATGGTAATTCTAGTTGGTTATGCTTTAATTTATGCACTTCCTTGAGTGTCTTGTATTCCCTTTTCAAGCATTTGAATATGTTCTTTTACTTGTGACCTTCACACCTATGTATGCTTTCATTAACACTTGCATATGCCATTGTTTTTTGTATGGACATTTTAATATATCATTATTGCCTTTCTAGACATTTGACTAAGTCGTGTCTCTTCGATTGTGTAGCATTTGAACATGCCCCTTCTTTGTGGTCTCCTTGGACCATTATCTTTTGACTTGCTCTTGAGTGCTATTATGTGTGTGCTTGATTTGTTTGTTGAGGTTGTACTATTAATATATATACATTGACATGATCTTTATCATGTATCTTAGTAATAGATGTGATCGCATTGGTTCTATGTTCTTCAATTCTATATCTACCTAGACATATTCATTTTATATGCTACATGGTTACATTCACATATTATACAGTTGTCTTATCCTTTTAAGGTGATGTAAATACAAGTTCTTACTTTTCACTCACCTCAAATGGGGGGCATATCATAAAACATGTTCTCCACACTTAGCATAGTTTTCATATTGTAGTAGGGGTATTTTTTAGAGGCATGTTCTCCACCATCATTCAGTACGTGGTATAATTATATCAATTTTTAGATTTAGTGGGGGCATGATTTGGAAGAATGTTATCCACACTCATTCAATATATGGTACTTATATAAGTTTTCATATTCATTAGGGGCATGTCATATGGGCATGGCTTACACACATTCACAGTTCTCAAATTCAATGGGAGCATGCTTTGAAAGTATGTTCTCCACACCTATTCAATACTCAACATCTCCAGTTTACATTAGCCCAAACATGTTTTGAAAACATGTTATCCACATTGGTACTTTTATAATTTTTTATTATTCTCAATAAATAGTGGGGGAATGATTTTAAATCATGTCCTCCACACTTACATAATTTTTTTAATTGGCCAAAACACATAATTATATGACTCAGATTCACAGTTGTGATAGAATTCTATACATTGGTACTATTTTTAAACATAGTTTTAACATGAGACATATCTAAGGTATATATGCTATGAAACATGTGCATGATATCAAAAAATCTAAATTAGTTTCATATTCCAAAACTCTTTTATGGACTATTACCATATCATGTATTTTTTTCATATTGATATCGCACATACTTTTATGGACTTTTATTGAGCCAATCTAGTACAGTAGTTGGTTCACTTTTTGGTATGATTGAGGTGATAAAATCACTCAATATTGACAAATTTTTGGGTTGGACTTGATCATCCATCCTCACCAAGTTATAAGTATCATTGGGTTGCACAATTGAACTAATCTCAACTGCCAAATGGCAATTCACTTTTATTCCAAAGTTTATATATATATATATATATATATATATATATATATATATATATGCATTTTAAATATTAATCTATATTTATCCTAATCTCAAATTTAGATCCTTACAATGATATATGTTTTTTCAAAACAACTTTTTAATAGGCAAGGCGATTACATCGACACACCCTATGTACTCCTAAACCTTACTCTTTCAAGTTCAATCCATTTAAAATTCATCTCAGTTATTTACCTTTGTTGCTTCCGTAAGTCTCACATCTACTCTGTCTTTGTGCCCCTTTGGCCTATATCTCTTAGTCTGACTAGTCTTATGTTGACGATCTATATCCTTTATCTTTTCTATAATGTTTAACATGTACTTATCTTCCATCTCTATAATTTATAAACCTATACTTGTTATCTTGCTTCATGGATACTAACATCATGTTCAAACAGTAGCAATGACATTATTTTAGTGTCCTGATGCAAGTGTTCATTGCCTTGAAGTCACCCAATTTTCAAATGAAACATATCCTAATGGTTGGCCTAAGTGATTTTATGTGAGTTATTACTCCAAAGGAATTAATATAAATACAAGATCAACCCTCATTCACTCCTCACCTAGCATTTAGATCAAAGAGCATTTAAAGATCATGCAATTAAACAAAGCCTCCCTATTTATTCTTATTCCCATACTAGTTATATGGAATGCACATATACAGGTCTAAATTAATAAAGGAACAATCCAAGATCTCAATTTTCCAAGTTACAAGCTAGGTCACTATTTTACTTACTTTGCACACATTATATGATTGACACAAAAGCCAACATGTAGGGGAGAACTACATCATTCTGAGGCCCTCTTTAGAGTATTGCCTATGTAGGTAGTATCATTTAACATTTGGGTCATCAGGGTCAACTCAACACCATGTGCCCACTAACACATTACTCCCCATGGTCACACTAAATATGAAAATCTAGGGTTTTTCCATTTTATAAGTAGAAACTATCCATGACCGAGATTTAAATGCACTAGAACAAAGGTGAAACAAAAACCCATAATATCTAGGTGGTTGCATCCTATTTTAGTAGATATTTCATATAAGACACTAACATTAAACCTAAATAGTAGCATTGTTGTTACTGTCCTTGGCTGATGTTACTATCTAGAGAGCTAGAGACATAAGAACCATCATATGATGATTGTTCCCAAATCTCCTTCCTACCTAATTTCAGCCTATTCTAGATACATAACTATATTAGCATTAAAACAAGCTTAGTACTTCACTTCTTTGTCATTTATATATTTATCATAGTTCTACATTTCATATTTAAACTATCTTAATATAATAAATTTAGTGTATGCTTATATCTAAGTTTAACATCTAATTGACTTGCTATAGATTTGATTATCACCATTGTTCCATTTCATTTCTTTATACCCCTTTTATCAATATAGATAACCTCAATCTAGATTCTATTTTAGGGTTAAACATTAACAATCGAGTTTACTTATTTTTAATATGTTATTTATCTGGTGATTAATAAACAACATATTCTTTCTATATCACACGTGCATTTCATAGGTATCTATCAAATTTTATGCAACACATACATGCATTTATATACATTATTATGTTGAACTTTACTTTAATCATTGGCCTTACTCATTTTTAGGCATCTTATTCACATGTAATAGTATGCAATTGTTATATTATATAACCCATCTATTGTTGAGCTTTTAATTTTATACAAATTCCTTCCTAACATTTATATCTTACATAGTTTGCATGAACATATTATTTTCTTGGATATGACCATATGACATATGCATATCTTAGGCTACATTTACTAATTCTATGTTCCATTGATACTACTTACTTATACACAGCATATTATAACTTTGTTTTTCCATTGTGTTACCCCTTGGCCCTTGTGTAAGATTATTTATTTGATGCATCTCTATGAGATCTTGTGAGTTGTGTGTGATAATTTAACATGTCCTTACTTTGGACCTTGGTCCTATGTGTGGTGTGCAACATTTGAACATTTCCTTACTTTTGCCTTTTCTCCTATGTGGTATTCAACATTTTAACATGTCCTTTCTTTGGCCCTTATTCATGCAACATTTGAACATGTCCTTTGTTTGTGACATTTCTCATGTTTATGTGTATTTTTTAGGATATTGAAACAGGTCCTTGATTTTGACCCTTAGCCCATCTATGTCAATTTTCTATCATTTTTGTTTATTGTGTGCACTTATTGAGCTTAGTGAGTTTGATAAGTTCCATGATCCATATCATACATTCCTAACATACTAAAATCTTAATTCCATTAACTTCAATAAAAAATCTAGAGTCATTTCTTGAAAAATTCAAATCTTATTATGCTAACACTTTCCCATATGCTATAATTTTTTATTATAACATTTTACTATGTTAA
Source organism: Torreya grandis (assembly GCA_037957365.1). Lineage (NCBI taxonomy): Eukaryota > Viridiplantae > Streptophyta > Pinopsida > Cupressales > Taxaceae > Torreya > Torreya grandis. Next base: position 1,806,462 of record JARHVA010000259.1, read on the forward strand.
TGCTAAATTTTATTTTGAGATGAGTGAATTTTCATGAGAAAAATACCTCACCTCAAAAGGGTGGAATTTAAAAGGTATTCTCATGCATGAGATAATCCATTTTCAAAGAGTGAGTTATCATTTCAAAATCATAGTTTCAAATTTTCAAGTTGCAAATTCAATTATTGGCACATATTATGTAGGCATATGTTGTTGTATATGCACTTCTATTTCTAATTTTAAGGAACATTCACATACAGTTTGGGGGCATGATATAGTTTTAAGACACATTTTAGCTACAAATAGGGTAGGAGCATGGGTGTACTCCACTCTCTTATGATCATGTTTTCAAATACCAGAATATACCAAGATTTTGGAATTAAATTTGCATATCATTTGCAATGGTTGATTCATTTTAGTTTCATAGTGCATGACTTAGAGGCACTAATCACTCAAGCATTATGTGTGTGAATATGTTAGGATTCAAATCCATTTATATCTTGGGGTTACAAATATGAATAAAAATATTCAAGTTTCAACATTCTTTAATGATCAACATTTTAACTTCAAAAGAGAAAATACAAGTTGGATTCAATCACTCCCAACTTTCTTCAATGATTTGGCTAAGGAACCATATTCTCCAAGTGTCTAATGGGAGGCACCAATTCTCTAATGATTAAAGGAAGCATCATCACGAAGCAAAGCCATAAAATAATATCATTGATGTCACACATACATGTATATTCATTCCATACTCTCATTTCAATTTTTAAATTACTTAATTACAAACAATTTTCTATTTGGAAATTTTCATTTCAAATTACAGATTGTCAAAGATTAAAAATAGTTTTAAATATTTAAATTTTAGTTTTAAAAGGAACAAGATAACTAGTTCATGTTCTTTGCAAGGTTATCTAAACTGTACAATGCTTTACACTATTAAAATATGCAACTCAAAGATAAAGTGTCTGTTACACACTAAAGTATGGATTTCCTTTATTCAAATAATTTCATTTCTATAGTAAGGGGGGAGGGTAATGCAGGAGGGAAATTCAGTGACCCAAATTTGGATTTGAATTCTTGATCATGCCTATTTGATCCATTTTTACCATTAATTGACATGTGCACTTAATTGACACTTTTTTCACAAATTTGAATAATCCTAAACACAAGAGAAGGCCTTCTTTCACCACAAAGCCATATTATTTAACCCACAAAAATGATATCACTATTGAAAACACATTTAAGCATTCATATTCTTTGAATCATACCCAAAATTTAGCACCTTTCTTGAAGGAACATGAATGATCAACATGATAGGAACACCCAATATTCATGTCCATTTCTGTCAATCATGTCCTTCCATACAAACAATCAAAATTTCAAAAAGGAAAGTATCCCTAGGGTTGGCCTTCATTTATAAAACTCCTAACAAGTCTATTTTCCAGTTGAACCACAATGAAATCACATTCAATTCATTCATTAAGAGGATATTTGCCAGTGTATCAACTCTATTATAAAATCTTATCTACACAAGTGTACATTGAACACAAGTTCCTTATTCTTCCCAAATTAATTTCTAAGAACTTCAAGTAGTCATGAGCCATATTTGAATTCAATTTTATATATCCCTAACTAAGCAGATAAAATATTCAATCCAATTCTATATACATTTATATAGTCAAAAAATAAAAATTGTACAAAGAAACTAGGTGGGAGAACTACATGAATATTTTATCCATCTTTGTAGTAATGTTATGTAGGTAATGCTCAGCATAAAGGGGTGTTGAAGTATATCACAACTCTACTAGTAACCCCTTTTACTCATTCACATTTATTTGATCTCCTTATGGCATAAATCTAGAATTTTCAACTTCAAGAATGCATACACATGTCTTTGCATAGTTTTCGAAGATCAATTCAGTGCAAGGAGACCTAAGTTTCACTATCATGCTTGAATATTTGAGAAGTTCATATTTTTTATAAAAATATAGAACCAACAAATAGGGATAGTAGTAGGTAGTCTATCATGTCCTCTATTGGGTGTTATTATCCTTCAAGGTACTTAGACACAACTTCTCAAATATTTTTGGGTCTTCTACATTCTTTCTTTTCTTACATAATGTTTTTTTGTGAAATCACTTGATGACTTAAAAATCTAAGTACATCTCTCTTTTTCATGTCTACCCATATTCATTTTATTTTGATTTATCTATTTTAATAATTTATATTAAATTTGTTATTTATGAATGTATTTATAGTACTCTACTTGAGTATATTTCATTTATCTAATTAGGTATTAATTCAAATTCAAACAAAAAATAAGATAAAAAATAAAAGAGATGAAACTAAATAAGGAATTTTATCAAATAAGTTGCATGCAACTTAGAAAATAAAAAATAGAGAAAACCAAATTAAAAAATTTGTCAAACAATTTGCATGCAACTTAAAAAATAAAAGAGAGGAAAACTAAATTAGGAGAACACAAGAGAGTGAGGTGACTATCAAGGGTGTGTGTAGGGTTTTTAAAGGATTTAATAGTGTATTTTTAAAAGGTTTTATTGATATTTTTTTTAAAGTTTGTTTTTTAGTTTTTATTTCATACTTCTTCAAGACTCCTTGAAATAATTATTGTAAACTTATAATGAAATTTCTAAAAAATATTATGTGTACAAAACTATCTATGATTTGAAAAAAACTTTTTTTTGGTATGTACAACAAAATATAAAGTAACAATTCCAAAATTCCAAAAAACATCCTAGTGAAAAAATAGAGACAAAACCAAAAAAATTAATGAATGGTGAACATATTTTTAAAACCAAGTTTGGGCAAGATAGCCTTGGAGGTGATCAAGAGTACACATAACCTAATGATCCCAACAAATCTATCAAAGGAAAGAGAAGTAATAAGCTAGATAAATAGTACTATGATTCAGGGGCAATAAAGAGGGGGCATATAAAGGAATCTAAAATAACTTTGGGATTTATAAAGGGAATCAGGTGCGTTGAGCACTATGGGAGAGCGGGATAAGTCCTTATGAGGGATGACATTATAGATATGGGTTTGTTTGTTGAATTATTTTCATCACATGCTTGGTGGAATAAAAGCTGAAGGATTTGAATGACTTGGAGTCACTGTTGAGACACATGGATTGAATACCAGATAGAGTAAGGGTATTTTTGTGTATGAATCCCTGATTTAGTTATAGACCAATCTTAGATTAGATGTTCAAATTCCCTGATTGAAAATTTCTGAGGGAGAAGAGTAGATATTACCACTTTTAGAGATTATAATAACAAAAACTAGAAATCCAAAGGACATGTTAAAATCTTAGCCTTGATTACATATTTTTTTTCTAATTTAGTTTTCTAATCAAGAGTATTTTTATACTTTGCTTCTAGGAGGCCCTTGGTTCCTTAGGAAATCTAGTTTATCCTTTGAAAAATGAAACCCATGTCTGGATCTAGACAAGGAAAACTTCAACCAACTTCTACTCTAGATCAAACTTTCAGGTCTACTGCTAGAATTATAGAAAGATGGGCTATTGAGGAGTATTACTAATACTTTTGGTCATTATGTTATTTTGGACCTACTCACTAAATCTAGGAGAAGATTATTATTTGATAGATTTTGTATCATTTTTTATATGGACAAAGAGCTTTCAACTTCTACTAAGCTTGTATCAAAATATAGAGACATATTTTAGCATACTAAATATGAAAATTTATATGTTTTTTGTTCAACGTGTTAAAATTTTTAAACATGATTCAATTTATTATTAGCTTAGGAAGAAATAAAATTACTATTGGAAGACAAAGGAGAGGTGAATTAATCCTTTATAACCTCAAGATGTTATGGTAGGTAGAATTTAGGGATAAAAAGAAGAAATAGAACCAACCAAAAATTAAGGTGAAGAGCCAGAGGTTCATAATCAAAAATAGGAATCAAAAGGTATGAATGAAGGTGATCCTAATTATTTGAATGCAGTGAACCAAAGGTAAGAAGAGGAAGATGATGGTTGCTCAGAGGACCCAAGGATGGATAAATATAAAGACTAGAAAGTTCTTGGGAAGGGAAAAGGTGATGAGTTGGAAGACCAAGAATAGGTTCATCATGAGGAGAATGAGGTCATCCTGGAGAATCCATCGATGGGGAAGGAGAAATAAGTTTGAGATCTTGAGGTTGGAGATATTAGATTCATGTAATTCATGATCAAAATCAAGAGCAAGAAGAGGAGGAAAGGAATGATACCCTTGGTTTGGAGAAACAAATTGAAACTCTTACCTTGTCTAAAGAGATAAATTTTAGCAAGCTGATGATTATTGATTTTTGAGAAGGATCTATGTATAAGGACTATGTTATAAAGGAAAATTTGGTAATTGAGATAGGATCCACCCATGAGGAAGGAAAGGAGGATGATGATTAGAATTTGGTAACTAACAGAAAATCCAAATCCAAGATAATAGTTCAAACAAGTGATAGAGTGACTAAGAGCACTAAAATGAAGGATCTTGCAAGATCCAAAGCAAGATAATTAGTGTTTTGGCCTATTGTCTATTATTATGAGGGACCTTAAAGGGTTATTTAATTTTTATTCTTTGCATTTTTTTTCTTGGCGTTGTTATCTTCTAGGTGACTTTTTGATGAATATTTGTTGAAACTAGTTATTGTTCGATATCTTATTTGTTGTAAGCTTATTGTAAGTTTGTTTTAGTCTAGGATTTAATGTTATATATATATATATATATATATATATATATATATATATATATATATATATATAAATATATAAGTCATAGTAAAAGGATCTAAGGGCCTTTCAAAACCCACATATTTACCCTAATAAAAAAATTAGAGACAAGAAGCAGAATAATTTTATAAACCCTAAATTCTTTATGAACTGGCAATGTAACAACCCTAAACCAATCCTAAAAAACTTGTATAATGAAATGAATAATTTATAAAAATGAATATAAATCATTTTCCTTCCTAACAAATATCTAACATAAAAATGATGGAAGTAGTTTTAACTGACCTATCTTTGTCTTTGTCTCTACCTTTATTCTATGTAATTAATTAATCATTGTTTGAATTGCCTCCTCCTTAATGCATTTATTGAGTTATGAGAAATAAATCTACATAAAAATAAATGAAATTAATAACCTAAGTTAACTCATCAATATATTTTTTTCCAGTTAAGATTTCTTCTGATGCAAACTCAACACAAGTTACATTACTATATTGCATCAGGTTTACACAAAGTATGCATCATGTCTGTACCATAAACAAGTCAAAAAAATTTGAAAAATAAATGAACAATTAACACTAACTCAACCTAAATCATAAATACATATTTATGAAATATAATAATATCTCTTTCCTACATTTTATGTATTATATTGCATAAATATTAATTACCGTAATCTATTACATAAAATCAAACTCTATGAATTTATTTGAAAATAAAACCATTCTTATGTATAATAGCAGAATAAAAAGTCACAACATCTCTCATTCAAACCTATAAACTTGAAATTAGACAAATTTAAAAGAAAATATAATTCTTAACATCACATTAAATTAAATGTAATTAAACACTTGAAATGAGGATCTTTAAAAATTTGTTGTGTGTGTGTGTGTGTGTGTGTGTGTAGCTTATTTAAATAATTATTTTAATAGATATATACCTACTAAATTTGAAATCTATGCTTAAATTTAATAATATACATTTATTTATAATTTAAAATAATCTCACAATGTTCATTTTTTTAAAAGGGGCATACAAACTTTTTGTACCCTCCATCACTATGAAAACACTTGTTCTTAATTAAAGCATTCAACTATAAGGTTGAAAATTAATAGGTGAATATTTCATTCCTCTCTTTATTAATAATAGTAATCTAGAAAATAAGCTTTTAGAAGCACTTTTCAATTAAAAATATATAAAAATTTAGAGACGATAAAGTAAAAAGACAAATTAAAAGATAGGGTGAATGTTGTGGTGTATTACATAATGCAAAAAAATGCTTTAAATTATTCATATTGATTGACCAACACAAAAGGTCCTTTCTTGAAACCTTCTTACCTTCTTACCCAAGATTTTACATTCCGATTTTTCTCATATATGAAAAAATCATCCTCTCTCAATGAAATTAGACATGGTCAAAGTTGTGGCATATTATATAATGTACAAAAACAATTTAAAGTATTCATGTTGATTGATTGATAACATGAAAGGTCTTTTCTTGGAGCCTTCTTACCTTCTTGTACAAGATTTTACATGCCTATTTTTCTTATATATGAAAAGATCATTCTCTCATATTATATAATGTACAATAACACTTTAAATTATTCATATTAATTGATTGACCAACATGAAAGGTCCTTTCTTTCTTACCTTCTTGCACAAGATTTTGCTTGCCCATTTTTCTCGTATATGAAAAGATCATCCTCTCCCAATAAGATATAACGAGGCTTAAAAATGTGTTTTATCTTTAAAAAAATCATATTTAGATCATAGAAAAAAAAATTAAAAATATAAATGATACTCTCATCAAGTTGAATTTAATTTTTTGTTTTCATTCTTGGAGGGGAGAGAAGCAATATTTAAGCATATACAATAATGTGAGGTTAAATAATTTTAAATGAAAATTATAGTATAATTTATATATTATTTTATAAATTTTATCCATTAAAAATATAAAGTAACTAATTATATTATAATAAATCATATTTACATTTATTATATACTTAATTAACATGTTTAAAATTATTTTTTTATCAATTCAAAATTTGGCTTTCTTTTTAATTAAAAATATGAAACCAAAAATACATATTAAATATATGTTGAGTTGATTATGAGTTAAATTTAAAGCACTAATGTAGCACAGTTTAAGTGTCTCATAAATGCCAAGTTAATTGTTTAATTATTGACTCCATGTTCATAGTTTAAGAAAAAATATTTCTTTAAAAAAAAGTAACTTTCACACTCCACTCTATGTCCAAGATATTTACACGGAGATGTGTTCTACAATGGTGTGTGCACTATATGGAATGAGATTTAACATAAAGACCATTCTTGAAGCCATTCTTCACCTAGATGAGGTTAGGTTTGATAAGCTTCGTCTTTCCATATGATTTTAAGCATAAAGGTGCCACCAATCTGAACTGGCACATGAGAAAAAGAAGATTCTACAAATCAAGACCCTTCCATGCCTTTTGGCTAAGAGAGGATCCTTAGGTAATGCAATGATTTAACAAAACCTTCCAAGATTCATTCCCTTCTAGGATTTTGATGATCCAATTCACACTTAGATCATATCTTTGAAGTCTGATTTCAATGAGCCCAAGGCTTACACCTTTTTTAGTTATTCAAAATATATCCCATGATTCCTTATGGAAGATCTTATGGCCTTATAAATTTATCCAAAGGAAATTCCTCAAGGACTTCTCCAACTTAGTGTAGGTAGCTTCAGAAGGAGCTCAACAAGAAGAGTAGTAAACATGGGTAGTAGCTCGCACCTTGAAGCAAACTTGATACTTCCCTACTAAAGAAAGAGGGTTCATGATCCAATAAAAAATAAATTTTCAACCCTCTGAACAACATCTGACCAAATCTCAAAAGGGGAGGCCCTAAAGGCAAAGGGAATACCCAAAAACATGAATTTCACATCAAGAAATACGCATTTCCATTAATATTCTTCGAACCAAAGAATATTGGGGGAAGGGACTGCCTGTAGTATTGACTCCTTATCCACTAGATAAAGGATCATAATTCAAGAAAAACTATCAAGGTACTCCATTGCATTTTTAACTGAATGGTCTTCCTCCAAAAGGGTAAGAAATAAATCATCCAAAAAAATCCCACTAATGAGTTGTTTATCACACTGGTGGGATGGGAAGCAGGTGAGACATGGGATGTCTTTTGCCAAGACTCTTGCTAAGTATTTGGCTAAAATATAGGTGAATGTCTCTTGCATCCAGCACATATAACAAGGTAGCCAAAGGGAAACCTTTCCTTATAGACTTAAATATCCCAAACTTGTGAGATTGCACTCCATTATTGGTATTGTAAGCTCCAACATCATGAAACAACAAATTAATAGTATGGAAAAAAATGAGGGTAAAACCCTAGAGCTTAAAGCATAGATATGATAAATGGCCACTCAATTCTATTGTCATCATTTTCAAAGTCAATTTTCATAAACATGATTTTTTTTACCAAAGAATGGCCAATTCCATACTTTCCCAAACTACAATAATAATGTCTAAACTATACCTAGATGTTGGATGAACCTTGTTTTCTCACTTCTAACAGTAAGGGGAAGAAAATTCCTCAACTTGAGGTCAAGGGATTTAGTAATGAATTTATAGGAAACATTCAAAAGGCTTGTTGGTGTCAAATTTATAATAAGTTTAGGATCTCCAACTGTGACAACCCCTTATGGATTATACTAGAATAATGCAGTAATTTATTTAAAAAATTAATTACTATTTATTCTTTCATTAGATTACACCATAAGAATCTAATTAGGGATTTTTAGCATAGTACAAAATCATATTAGACATCTCCAAAATTAACACAATAACGATTCCAATCACTAGCATTTTATGTACATAACATAACTACAAAGAAAATAATCATTTTAAAATCCAGCCATAGTTGGTACCATAATACAACTACTACTATTGAAGTATAACTAATAGTACAATTACAATTTCATGTAGGCATTTTTCCTTAATACAATAAATAAATACTATGTTTCTTAGAGCTTGAGTCATCAAACTAACTCATGCATCTCTAATAATATTAAGTGTAATCTCCAAATAAGTACTATTGTGGGGAGGGAGAGCATCATTCGAGCATTTTTTGACACTAACCATGGAACATTGATCCCTCACACAATACCCAATCAAGGAATGGCCCTCCATTGATGGGTAGATAACGATGGTCTAGTAATCCTAAGAGACATGCTAGTAGATGTGTGTTGTAAGATTTATACCACATGATGTGTACCATAAAGAAAATATGTTTCTAACATGATATCACAAAAATATGTAAATCAAATATATGAAATGATAATGTATATCTAACATTACTTTGGCTAAATTTTCAAATATGAATTTATCTCTACGATCAATGATTTTCATACACACCACTTGATCGGATTACCTTCATCTTGCATTCATGATGCTCACTAAGATAGTGAAGTTCATCTTACTACTTTTTTGACATTATCAATGCAAGATTGGTTAAATATAACATAGTATATAAACCAATGATTCAAATAGATTATTTCTATTAATAGATATGAAAACATGCTAATTATGAGAAATAATCATAACAATTCATTTAGTCTTTCAAATGCATTAAATGAATATCACACATAATGATATTTCAAATATAATGAATATATATGATTACTATCTAAAGATCATACCATCCAAGCATGAATCATATCAAGTTCATAATTACATAAACATCACAATATTCATTAAAATCTTAATCACACGTATATATATACCATATCTAACTTTATACAATAATCCAAGCATCCCTATAACCAATTTGTATAGGTAATGTTCAAATGTACACAATAAGTTGTATACAACTATACATAGTATACTAGTTCTTAGATTTGTAATAGGGTTTAATAGTCTATTTATACTACATCTATTATATAAATCCATTTACAATTTTATATATAAAAACCCCATCAATGTATACTATGTTAAATATTTAAAACTTGATTTAAAAGAATCATATAACAATAGATATATTATTCACAGTCAAATATTAAACTTCACTTCATAAGTAGTACTCAACTAAAAGTTTGTGACTCATTTATAAGTTGATAACTCATGCACATCCTATCACAATGAAGACTAAATTAAAGCACAACTAGCATACTTAATCATTTGACAAAAAATATGTGCACACAGCCATTCTACAAAGCTTACCTCAAAACATAACACATATATTGACATTGGTTTGACCCTGTCAAATAGTTATAGTAAATTGAGTGTGCAGTAGATGTGTTTACATAAACATGAGTTCTAACCACAATGCCTAAATCCAAGGCAAAAATAAAGTTCCACCCAAAATTTGATTTGTAGTAAAGAGGAAACATAGTTTCCTCCATAAATTTACCATTTCTTTCCCAAACAAAGTATGTGGAGCATTCCCATATAGTTTGGCTATTAACTCTTGAGAATGTGTGTGTGTGTGTGTGTGTGTGTACATATACACTACATAGTGTACTTTGTATTACAAAAACACAAAATATAAATACTTAAATGTACAACTAATTTCAATGACCGACTCAAAGAAGTATCCCGTGAATATATATTTTATTTTTTTCCTGATAAGTCTTGAACACAGTCGAATATAGTGATTATCTCAAAAACTATAGTCTCATGTCTAGTCACTAGATCAACACAATTCACTACTAGAGAACATATTGATCTCTCAAGATGTAAAAGGAATCTAAATGCAAGAAAAGTCTTTCCTACAAAATTTCAAACTACAAGACTTTGTAGTTGATATACCCATTCATATATATGTTTTACCAAAGTTTAAGTAACTGCACATATAAATATATTTTTTCTTTAGCCCCTAGCATACTAAGATAAATTTGACATCAATACTTAGTCAAAATTCTAGTTTTTTAACAATACCCATTTCATCCAAAATGATAACTTAAATGCACAGTCAAATCTTATGTGGAAAAACAACTTCATCGAGTGAAATATTTCTTAATATTTTATATAATTTAAAGATTATATTCCACATTTTAACATACATGACTTTTCTTAAGAGGGCATAGTTTTAAGACCATTTTTCCAGTGAAGGTCGAGGTTTACTATTCTACCCATAAAGGGTTATGGAAACCAAATAACACAATCAATTTCATATGCAAAAAACCTAGTACTATGGTTTTAAATCTCATACCAGACTTTGTATAATCATGATATACTCAAAATTTTGAAATATGTTTCCCTCATACAATAAATTTTACATAGCATTGATTATTTAAGTTGAGCTTTTTAAAGATAATGATTTAGTTTTATAGATGGTCAAGACATTCACAAAGTTAAATCCTTATCTCAATATAATCTAGTAGGATCAATACAAAAACCCATACAATAAATCTAAATAGAACTTTTGGCCTATCAATCATGAAATGGAATTACACTACCAACCTGGTAATTGCTTTCAAAATCATTTTCTTGTTCTTGAATGGATTTATCAAATACTTCTCTCTACTCAAATTCCTTCTTCCTTGATATATTGTGCCCTTCTCTCACCTCCCTCTCCTTTTTCTATATATTTCTCTTAATATAATCTCATTCTTAAAGATTTCATTTCCATGCATAATTTGTCACTCTACCATTCTAGTTTAAAATCAATTACCATAACTTAACTTGAGCTTCATTTATTTTCTTAAATCATGCATGTTTAATCTTTGAGTTCAAGGTTGGGTTAATTACCAACTTAGGTCCACTGAAGTCATTATAAAATGATATTTATACTTTCCATTCTCAATGTAAACTATGCATTGGACATAGCTTTTAAGTTAGTATTTTTAGGATATTAAATTTTCTTAATTAAAATGAATGTAAATTAACTATCTCTTTAAAAATATAAACTAAATGAATTAATAATTCCATTCATAATCATAAGACTAATGCCACTTGCATTTCAGTCTTCTAGCTAAGGTTAATTTCATAGGATAACAATCCAATTATGGAGAAATCAATAACCAACTTTCGACCACAAAGAGAATCCTATTGAACATTATAATCTTTCATCACACACATAGATGTTATAATAATTCTAAATTTCTCATTATCTAATCATATTTTTATACTAATGTCTTGACTATTTTTTATACGTAAAGACATCAAATCAAGACAATGATATTTATTGAATATCATTTTAACCAGTCACTGTGTTTGATAATCAGATTAGTGTCAACATCGATAATATTATCATAAAACAATATTATATGAGTAAATATAGGCATTACAATCATACATGAGATCACAAAATCAGATCATCATAAGCATCAACTAAAATAGGATCATAGCAGAAGTATATTAGCACTCAAAAACAAACTAACTATCTAAATCAAACAAATAGTTAAACAAGTTATTCTACTATAGTGTGTGTTAGGTTACTATAAGTTCCTATATTATTCCCCAATCATTCCATTTATGCCATCCTCTTTGATGATGATCTCTCTTCGTCATGCTTTGAAAGAAGAATCAATTCTACATCTACCTTATGACAAGTAAGTAGTTAGTCTGAGTCATCATATATATCATAAATCAATGATTCATAACTAATAAATATACATCCATAATGTACATAAACAAAAAATTATAGATGTCACATAATTAATCCATCATGTAAACTAATTAGTATATAATTGTCTCATAACTAATATGTCATAAAACTTAAATCAAAGCAATAAGAATCAAATGATAACCATAGTAATCCATGGATTAAAAAATTGTATTACTTAGGGTGAAATCAAGATGTAACATTCGCTCCCCTAAAATTGGCCATCATCCCAATGATACTTATTTAAACAATAGTTATGAATAACAAACATAGTTTAACAAAATAAAAAACATAGTATCTAATATCAAATCAAAAAAATAAGTATGGAAATAGACTGTAGCACTTATCATAATCCTCCCAAGTAGCACTATCTTCAAAGTATTTGTCCCACAAGACATTACACTGTGATAATTATTTTTATAGAAATAAAGTTTGTGAGTGTCAATTACTCTGATTGGTTCTACCATGACCACTCCAGGATCCAGAACTTGCAAAGCATTCTAATCCAGAACATGTGAATGATCATCTATATAATTTTTAAGATAAAATACATGAAAAACATTATGTAATAAAGCTAGGGCCAGTGGCAATGCAAGCCTACAATCTATAGGATTGACCACTTTTAACACCTTAAAGGGTCCCACATATCTTGGTGATAGTTTCACTGACTTTACGAATATAATCAATTTCTTATATAGCTTAACCAATAAGAATACTTTATTGCCTACAAAAAATCATCTATCCTCTTCAGATCAACATAACTCTTATGTCTATCATTAGTATTTACCCATATTTGTCTTTTTATTTTGACCTGTTATTCCATTTCTAAAAGCATCTTAGACCCAAAGACTACCTTGTCCTCTAACCTATCCCAATTGATGGGTGTCCAACACCTTTTTCTATATAGTGTCTCAAATGGTGCCATCTTCAAAGCTGATTGGCATGAGTTATTATATAAAAAATCAACCAATGGAAGATAATCTTCTCATTTATATTGTTGATCCATGCAATACATATGAATAATATCTTCTAACACCTAATTAACTTGCTCAATCTGACCATCAATATTGAGGTGGTATGTAGTGCTAAAATTTATTTGCATACCTAAAGCTAAATTCATAGTTACCTAAAACCTAAAAGTCATCTTCAAATCATGATCCAAAATTATCTTCTTTGCAAATCTCTACAACCTATACACTTCCTTTATGAATGTCTTTGCAAGGGTAGGTGCATCATTTGTCAAATTGATTGGTATAAAATGAGACACCTTGGTTAGTTTGTCAATAACTACCAAGATCATGTCATGCTTGCTCTATGACATTGGTAAACCTTGGTCAAAATCCATACTGATCACCTGCCACTTCCACTCTAGTTTATCATGGAGATATAACAATCTAGTTGGGTGTACATGCTCAGCTTTCACTTGTTGACATTCCAGACATGATAAATAGCTTTCCACATATTTTTTGATCCCCTTATAAAAATATAGAGGTCTAAACTCTACCATGAACTTGGTTACTCCTGGATGTCTTGAATAAGGGGCATTGTGCAATTATTTTATCACTATGTTTCACATATTCTCTCGATATGACACATATATCCTTTTATTGTAAGGAAAAATACCATCACTCTTAAAATTAAATCATTTATATCGAGGATTATGGGCATTTTCAGACAATATTTTTATGACCTGATCATAGAATTCATCTCTTGGTGAGAACTCAATCACATGATAATTGAAATTACTCATTATAGTATCCATGACTTCTATGTACCTTATAAAACTCAAGGTGTGAGCTACTTTGTTCTCTTTACCTTTGATGTAATTGATATCAAAGTCATAGTCAAATAGAAACTCTAACCAATGCCTAAATAGCAGTTGATTCATAATCAGATATACTTATCTTAACCAAAATGAACAAGGAAATTTACCATAGACCTATATATTTTACTTCATTTAAATATCAACCTGAGGATATAGACTTGATAGGATGATGTCACTATATATGCACACTCAATATTCTAATTTGACCTTTTGCTAATTGTTATCTAAGATGTTGAAGTCATGCAATAAATGTAGTGCTAAAATTTAAACATGAACATAATAATGTGAAATAAATGTTCACACATTGGAAGCTTCCTTAAATAAATCTAAGCAAGAATGTAAATTGCATAATTTAGAAATAAAACACATAATGCAAAAGAAAACCAAATAACATTCTTAGCTATTTAAATGGGTTGGATTGCTGATGTAAGGCTTCCAAAGGGTGTCCTTCCTCTTTCTGACTCCAACTTTAATACTTCCTCTCACAACACTAAATTGAACTCATAAATGCTTGTTCATATTAATTAAAAATACAACAATGAATTGCTACAGGGAATTATAGTAATAGTTTCTTGACAAAATATACTTATGGTAATCTCTAATCAACATATAATATCTCTCAACTATGTTCTTACATATTATATACCACATAGGAGATTATTTGATACAAAACAACATATATTCTATTCTAAGAAACATTTGATTTTAGATAATCGAAATTAGCTCCTTTTGCTAAAGTAACCTTTCATGTGAATTTTGCAACATTATTGTAAGACGAGAAAAATCATTTCATTCTTCAACTGCTTCCTTATTGGGCTCCATGAGGTTATAGTTATTAATGTCAGTTGATTAAAAAAGGAATCAAAATTTATTCATCTATAGCTTTGATCATGCAGTAGCTATAGGATATGCCTGTGTGATGAGAATCATTTGTTGTAGGATGTTTTGTATTATATACCTATTTCTCCAAAACATGTTAAAACATATTATATAAATTTTTTCTTATAGCAGAAGACAACTATCATATATTTAATTCTAATACATAATTCTAACTATTCAAAGAGTATGAAAACATAATGCTATTTATGAGATTATGACTTTTTAAGGAAGAAAACTTTATGTAAAAGTACTCAAAATCATGGTAAATAGGAAGGATGAGTGTAATAGATGAGGACAATAACAATACATTTATAGGGATCATCACACCCTCAACTTAAGACATTGCTCAACCATGAGCAACAAACTTTTTCATTTCCACTTCACAAAGAACTATAAAATCTATGGGATCTATGGTACCTCTGGTAAGGTGAGCATAAAATCCACACCTCTATTTAAATAGTTACTAAATTTTGATCTCTTTGGCTTCATCCAATGGGGCTTTATCCTATCAATTGAGATCCCATTTCACCTACAAGAAAAATATATCTTATGATCCTGTTAAATGTTGCTTTTAATTTAAAAGGGGAATATGGATCTCTCTTCCTTAGTGTGGGAGTGAGCTCATTCCATCATTCAATGTAATATTCTCTTACTGTAGGACTAGCATAAGTTCTCAACCTCAAGTAAAAATTTTAGGCTTCATCACAATTCTTATTAAACCAGGATCTGACTTACTTTTTCAACATAATATTATCCCATTCTGCCAATACAATATCGGGTGTCATTGACTCTCTTCTGATAAGCAACTAGCTTTCATTTTATTTTTTATTATATTCCACTACTTCTCTTCCTCTTCTTTGTTCATTCAATAGATGTGATGAAAATGCCTTTAAAAGGACATTTCCAACATATAGGTTAGGAGTCCATTCCCTATCATGAGGCATATCATAGTTATGAATATAAATCTCGAACAATTATGTTTGTTCTTCATGTGAACTTTCTTTATATATTTTAAAGAAGGAGAGGGGATCAATTAATTCACAAGGTATGTCATAGTAATTTATCATAAATTTAGACTTATGCCATTGATCCTCAAGATAGACTAAATATACTCTTACAGGACGTCTATAGTCAATGAGGTCTTGGGTAAGATAAGCCATATATTAAATCTTTTTCTACAATTTGGAGATTCTTTCTTCCTTCAACCTATTCTCTTCTTTCAGTTTCTTGTTTTCTTTTTTTAATGCCATCAGACTTTCAAACTGACTACCCATCTAATTCATTAATTCAAAAGATACTACAAATGAGGAATGATACTTGACTTCTTGGGTAGTTATTGGTTTTTCTTGTTATTTTTTTTCTACAAAAGGTTGTGAAACAACGACTATAGGATGGTCTTCAACATAGGGCTGCATCTAAAAAGTTGTTGTAGAAAGTGCATCCAGTCTTCCTCCAGATTGATCCTACAACTTCTTTCTTAGTCTCTCAATTTCTTATAGGGTTTGCTCTAGAGTGGGAAATTTTATTTGTATGGCAAGTTGCTCCATTTGTTCTATTTTTTCTTGCACTGGTACCTCTTACAACTCTTTAAGATTGTGCTCTACTTGTTCTGCCTCTTGATCATATTTTGGAGAACATTATTCCTTGTCTGTTTCAGCCTCTAAAGATTCATAACTACTAGAAGTCTATTTTTCTCCATATTCTTTATTAATTTTGATAATAGAAGAAGGTTTAATTATCATTTTTATTCTCAATCTATGGGATCTATGAGGAGTATAGGTTACCTAAGTATTTTTGAGAAAAGGTGGAAGTTTTTCCTCAAATTGCTCTTAATCAAGCTAGAGAATGAGTTTCTTCCTTTTTATTCTAAATTGTTTACTTATGGAAGTCCTTTATTTAGTTATTGTTGTAGGTTCTTATGTTGCTATAGGAAGATCTTATTATGTAGGTTCTTATGTGGTTTTAAGAAGGTCTCTTTCTGTAGGTTCTTATGGAACTATAGGTAGGTTTTCTGCTACAAATTCTTGTGGAGCTGTAGGAAGGGATTCTTTTGTCCTTTGTTCTACCTCCTTTTCCTCTTCTATTTTATTTCCCTCTCTATCACTTTCTACATTTCTTGGTACTTGGAGAAAATATTCCTAACTTATGTTGGTTCTAATCCTTTGTAAATAGTCTTGAACAATCAACTAGATTAGAAAATGATGGGAAAGAGCCTTGGAGTTACCTTTTTGAAATGCCTCCACCATTATTGTGATCATGTGGAGTAATAAGTTTGGGACATTTATCTCTATACCATATTGTAAATTATTCATGACTTTGAAGTGAATGCCATGCAACATGGAATACCTCCCTTCACAAGTGAAATATCTACAGATGAACTTAGTAGCTTTAGCCCATCTTCCTTGTAAAGATAATTGTGTATTGCCTTGCTTTGAAGTTTCTAGGATTTCATTTCCTCTGATGAATTTTTGCCTCTCTACCTTGGCATCAAATTTTTATTGCCATGCCTCCCTTATTCATGGCAATGTTGTTACTCTACTAATGATATTTTCCATCAGATTTATTTTCATTCATATTACTATTGCCAGGTTGTTATGCAATGAGCTAGCAAAATTATCTACAATTCCTTGATCTAGAGGCTATATCCTCTCAAAATATTGTCCATCCTACATTTTGGAATAGAGCCAAGATGTCTAGGCTATTGGTTAAAAGAGTGATTTCAAGCGGCTCATGTTTAAGCAGGTCCCCTCCCATATTGTGAGATAAAATTTGAGTTGCAATTATGTGTTCTTGTAGCAAGGGTTTTGTTGATTTGGTGAAATATTTGTGACTTTTACTTTGGGAGAAAAATAATCCATTTGAATTATGGAAAATCTCCCTTCCAACTTAATGATCACTTGTCCATAAGGGATGAAGCTGACATACACAAATGGATCACAATAAGAGCAAGGGGTGGTGGCAACAGTACATTAATAGTCACATCAATCAGTGAAAGAGAAGCGATGTTGAGTTGGTGTGAAAAAGACAAGATATGGTAGTGGGTTAATAGCGTTAAGACCCATCATCTTAGTAATAATTAAAAGTTTTGAAATGAAATAAATATAAAATAATTACCTTGTTGCTTATAGGAATAGCTTTTATTAATGCACAAATGATGATTTGAAGTGGCAATATGGTGTGTGTTATCATTTGAGTGCAAGGAAAATGCTTTACAAAAATGGAATGTAGGATGGAACGATAAGAATACATCCTATAGCAAGAAATGTTTCCCATAGAAATAAGTTGTTTATCTTGTAGAAAGAAATGTTTCTTATAGCAATAAATTTTTCATCCTATAGAAAAAAGGAAAATGTATTTCTACTCTAAGAGAATGAATCTGTAAGTAAAAATAGATGAAAGCAAAAAGTTTTATTGCAGTAGTGTCCTTTCTCTTTTTTTAAATGAATGTTGATTAGCTAGTGACTTGGTTTTTTGAGACAACATCCATCAACAATGCCCGAAGATTTTCATTATTGATTTTTTTGATTTTTCGATTTTATTTTCTGGTCCCAACTCAATTGGAATTACAAAAATCTAGGAGGTAAGATTTTATTCAACCTAAACTAAGTGATTCTAAATGACTTGATCTTGATTGTAGGAAGCTTTTATTCTTCTTGGAAAAATATTAGAGAAGGGTTTATATAAATACCCTTTGGCTACATGAATAGGTTGATTTACTTCATGAAGAAGAGACGGATGTTGTTCTTCAAGAAGTTGGTGAGTGAAAGTTTTCTTGGAAAATAGTTCTTATACGGATTGAGCATGTGGACATTAACAAGCAGTTGAAACTGAATAGAGTCAATGGTCATAAGCTTTACAGTTCCATTATCAAAAACTTAGTCAATCTCATAAGGCCCAAGCCATCTAGACTATAGCTTTCATTTATGATCCTTGTATGTAGAGTCAAAAAGGAGTGCCCAGTCATCAGGTTAAAAATTATTAGTCTTGATATTCCTTCATGCTATCCCACATGTTGTCTTTACACTATTTCAGTGTGATAAAGTGCTTCCTTTCTTAGTTCATTAAGTGGATTCAGCTGCATGATCCTATCTTGTTAAGCTTGGGAAAGATCCAAGTCCAAATTAAGTGTTGTCCTTAATGTTTTATGTTTAAATTCAATGGGCAGAACAAGCTTCTTACCATAAACTAGTTCATATGGAGTGAGACCAGGTATGGTTTTCTAGGTGATTCAATAAGCCTAGACTATTTTTAAAAGACAAGTTGACTAATATTTTCTATGTAGGCTGAGAGTATTAGTGAGGATATTTTCTAATTTTTTATTTGTCACTTCCACCAAACCATTTGATTGAGGATAGTAAGGTATATAATTTTTGTGTTTGATTTCATATTCTTTTACCAAGGCTAATGTGAGGTTTGGAGTGAACTATGGGCCTTGGTCTATGACTATTTCTCTTGGTACTGCATATTAGGTGAAGATTTCTTCATATAAGAACTCAACTAATTTCTCATCTTGGGCATAAATTAAGGCCTTGACTTTGACCCATTTTGTGACATAATCATTACACACCAGTACTATTCCTTATTATTGGATAGGATCAATGAAACCTATAAAATCCAATCCCCATTATTCAAAGGGTTCCAAAACCAGTTGTGGCTGTAATGGCATTTTATTAGAATGAGTGGGTTTTCCCATATATAGGCATTGATCATATCTACAGGTATACACCATGGCATCATTATGCAAAGAAGGCCAATAATATCTGGTAGTAAGTATTTTCATAGTAGTCCATTTGACATAAAAATGACCCCCACATGGCTCATCATGCCAAACTCTGAGAATGTCATAAGATTCACGTTTTCAAATACATATTTTTATAACTGAATTCGGTCTAGTGATAAAGAGATATCTTACAATCCAAGAATAATGTCTACTCGTCTAGATCAGATGTTTTTCTATAGGTGAGAAATGTTGTGGTAGTGATCATATAACAAGATAGTTAGCAATATCTATAAACCAAGGAGACTGAATTGTTACTATAAATAAATGCTCATTAGGAAAATAATCATCAACAATAGGGCCATGCTCATCATTTTGTAATTGAGATAAAAAATTGATTACTACATTATCTTTACTGGGTTTATCCATAATGGTAATATCAAACTCTTGCATCAAAAGCAACCATTGAATTATTGTAATATCCCCTCCAAACAGGAAATATAGCAACACAAAAAACTCTGAACAAGATATAACTTCTGTTGAATAAATTCAGAATGATCACAATAATATAGTCTCTTAATAGCAAATTACAGATCTTATCACTTGTCCTTCTAAACTATTACAATTTCAATCCTTTCTTATGCATATAAATATGAAATACAGTCTTAAAAACCCTGGCTTAGCAGAACTGAAAGTGAAAATTGAATTCTGGAAGGTCTCAGCCTGCTGTGTCGAAACACACAGTCTCTGGCGTCGGTCGATAAACTGCCGATGTCGGTCACTGTAGGTTGGCTTTCTACCGACGTCGGTCTTCAGTCGACCGATGTCGGTCACTGGAAACTCTCTGTTTGCCATGGTCGGTGCCTGAGCTGATCTGTACGGACCTGTACGGACTTTGTACGGCTGCCAATTAAGCACAACTTCCCTGTTTTCAACCCCTGATCTGAAAATATGTCTCTAGCACAGAAGATCTCTAGCTATATAATTTATTGAATCAAAACATAAAGCAATAAATACCTGGAATATCTGTAATAACTTCTGTGTGAAGTTATCTCTCAAACCTAAAATTCTGTGATAACTTCTGGATGAAGCTATCTCTCACTTTGGCAATAGATCAGCTGA
The DNA here is from genome assembly GCA_037957365.1 of Torreya grandis. Classification (NCBI taxonomy): domain Eukaryota; kingdom Viridiplantae; phylum Streptophyta; class Pinopsida; order Cupressales; family Taxaceae; genus Torreya; species Torreya grandis. Next base: position 1,827,330 of record JARHVA010000259.1, read on the forward strand.
TATTCTACAGCCTCTTAATTGCACACACTGAAGAGGGAATGTTCTCCAATGCAAATGGAATCCTGGAACCCTAGGCTCAGTCTTCACAGAAGAAATTCTCAAAATCAATAATCAATAATCAATGGCTAATCAATAATGGCCTCCATGAGAAACCCTTATACCCTCAAAAAGATATGCTTGCCCTAATTAGGGTTTCTTAAATTAGAATTAGGGTTTCTAATTAAAAGTAGGCTAAATAATTAATATTTGATTAAATCAATCAAATATTAATATATCCCTCAATTCATGTCGGATCTACGAACCGATCGAAGCAGGTGAATCAGGGAGTGATTCCGCACATAACCATAGCAAAATAAAGGCGCTCCGCTGCATATCAAATATCCCTAAAAAGTAGGAGCCCAGGCCAAATGTGTCTGAAATAACCTGAATGAAAATCAAATGTAGAAATCTTGTGAATCAAAGTCAAGCCAAGCTCCATTATGACCCTCTATCCATCCTATTAGCCTACGAAGGTCGCATAATAGGCTAACCATGAACTCAGAACATGTCAATTAAAAAGGGGACATGACAATTATCCTACCTATTATAACTGGTTTATTCATTAAATACATGATTATTACATGAATTATGTGGACGAATACTTGATAACATATAATGTAGTGTCAAAATTTATTGATGGCATAGATGATAGTAATAAATTACTTCTTTGTTATAATGTAGTTGAGTTCAACCCCTTGAAGATTCTTGTTGATAAAATAGATTGCATAATTTAGAGATCATCTTTTTGGCCAAGAACAACTCTTAAAGCGGTGTCAAATGCATCTATGTGGATTTGAAAAGGCTTCTTTCAATCAAACCCTCTTAGAATTGGAGTTATTATGAGAAGGTCTTTGAGTTACTGAAAGGTAGTTTGACAATTATTAGTCTATGTAAATTCAGCATCCTTAGTAAGCAATCCAAACAATGGGATGGAAATTTTACTAAAATCTTTGATGAATCATCTATAATAACCAGCATGTCCTAAAAATCTTCTAACATCATTTTGATTCTTTGGTGTGGGTATATCCTTAATGATACTTACCTTTGTTGGGTCAACTTGAATTCCAACAAGGGATATGTGATGTCCCAACACAATACCTTTAGTCATTAGCTTATAACATTTTTCATTATTCAAAAATAATTGGTGGTCCTGACAGTGTTGAAGAACTTTATCTAGGTTGGTCAGTGTTTCTTTGAGTGTCTATCCATAGACAGTGAAACATCCATGTAGATTTCAACATAGTCATGGGAGATATCTGAAAATATACACAAAACAACCCTTTGAAAGGAAGGTGGTTGGGGTATTTCAAAGACTAAATATGAAGATGACATAGGCATAGGTTCCCCAAGGGAAAGTTAAAGTAGTTTTATCTTGGTCTTTTGGAGAAATTTGTATCTGATTATAACCACTATATCCATATAATAAGGAAAAGTACTTTTTCCCTGCTAATGTATCCAACACTTGATCAACAAATGGAATGGGAAAGTGATCCTTCCTAGTTACAACACTCAATTCTTGGTAGTCAATACAAGTACATCATTTTCCCCCTTTTTTAAGGATAATTACCAGAGAAGAGACCCATTGGATATCCAAAATAAGATAAATAAATACTACATCTAAGATTTTTCACAACTCAATTTTGACAATATCTTTAATTGCAGGATTCATTCATCATTGGGGTTGGCAAATAGGTTTACATTCTTCTTTAATATAAATGTGATGTGTGCATAAATCTGAGGGTATTCCTCTCATGTCATGGTAATCCTATGAAAATGTTGGTGTGTGCTTTCTTAGCATTGTAAGTAACTAACTTTCTTGCTGGGGTGTTAAAGAGGTGTTAATGTTGAGAGGTTTGTTTGGCAAAATATGTACTTTCTTTGTTAAATAAAGCATAGTTTCTATATTGGAGATTAAAAGAGCATAACTACATTGTTGGGAAATTAATTGATAAAATGTCCAAATGCTTCTTAAAATTTTAGTAAGATCATTCTCATGAAAGGTATTATAAAGAACTCATGGTGTACATTCCAACAGGTTTGTGGCTATAGGATCCTGTCGATAGGTGTTTTGCAAAATACCAATAAGGACAATGTCTTCTTCTTGCACTTGAAGAGCTGGACTCTGGTCAATTGTGTAAATAGTATATAAGGAGATAGCTTCCTCAAATTCATCAATCCAAGGGGTTGGGCCATCATTCTGGGAAGGCTAAGTTGGTGGATAAAGAACCAATTTCATGGTGTCATTTTTGTTTGAAATTAGCATTTTTCCTAATATGCAGCCAACAAAAGCATCAACAATGACCAACCATGGGCGGCCAAGGATGAGAGGATAACCCCCCAAGTCATTTTTTGTTTGTAGGATACTAAATTTTATAATATATTTCCAAGATTCCATAGTGATAACAAGATCCTCAATAATCCCCTCAGGCTTAACAGTTGATTTGTCAGTCATCTAGAAGTGGTGGGTGTTGGATGGAGAGTGGTAAGTTTCAACTGTTGCATGGTCTCCATGGTCATCACATTGATGGTTGTACCTAAGACAATTAAAGTATTAGATATGGGTTGGCCATGGATTCTAAAATTAACTACAAGACTTCCTAGATCAGAATATTTTGGGGGAACTATATTTCCCAACATAATATCTACTAGTTGGCCAATGACCTGGACTGTTTTAGGATCTTTCTTCTTTCTTCCTAGTTTTTCAAACATAACTCTCTAACAAACTTATTTTAGATAGTAACATATTTTATTACTTGAAAGAGTGGGATTTTTATGCACACATTCTAAATTTTTCTTAAGATATCAAATTCAGGTTCTGGTTAAGGACGTGATATGTTTAATCTCTTAAAAAAAGGAGGATTGTCAGATTCTTTTTATTTTTGGATAGACTTGAGTCAAGATTAGCCACAGGTGGATATTGATTAGTATGAAGTGGGGTTAGTTCAAAGTATTATGTAACTATGGGTGAGGTGGGTTATGGAAGAACAAGACTTGAGCGAAGTTGAACATGATTAATATTCAAGGTGTACATTGGATATTGCATTATTTTAGTAGATTATGTTGGTTGAACCAATTTATTGGTAGGATTGGGGATGGGATAGGTGGGTAATTGAGTGGTTCTAATTGGTTGTTGAGTGTTTGGAATTAATGCTTGTTTTTATTGTTGTGGTTTTTTCATTTATTGGGGAAAGCCTTGATTACCTCTCTATTATTTTTGCAATGGATTAGAGGGAAAAAACTATTATTGGTTTTGGAATTGCCCAAGTTGAGGTTGTTGTCTATTTTTTTGCATCCATAACTGATTCTAGGGTAGTTGATAATTTGTTTAGGACCAATTTTGATTGGGCATATTCATCCAAGAACCATATTCAAGATTATTTGAGAATTTAGAATTTGCAAACATAGAGTTTGATGGCATACTTGATCTTTGTACACATGGTTTCCATTGAGTCATGAAAAAAAATTGATTCTCATCTTCTCATATGACATGTAGCTCCACCATTTTAAGATTATCCTTAGTTATGCTACCTACCCAAGCTTTCATGGAATGGCATATGCAATTCCACCTTTTTTTTTGCATTCAGGGTAATAAGAAGCTAACGCTTTCTCAGTTTCTTCCTACTTCTTCCATGTGTGTAATGTATCAAGCTAAGTATCTAGGTGGCTGATAATGTCCTAATTCATGTCCTGGAATAAGTTGCTAACTTCATCTGTAGATAGTCCTACTGCAAATGTTGTAGGAAGGGTTCTACCCCTAGTTTTGTTCATGGTTGATCTGGAGTAGTTTATACATAGGACTATTAGTTCATCAAAGTGCAGTGTAGAAACATCACCACCAGGCATTATATATAACACCTGTAGACAACAATCTCTAATGTCTTTTAGAAATATCAGCTTGATTGATTCCTTGTCTATTATAGTCTGTTTGGATTTTTACAAGCTGAACAAAAATATTTCCATATATTCTTCCAATAACTCATCATCAACTTGTGTCATTCAGAATATGTCATCCCTTATATAGTTCATGCCCATACAATAGTCTTGGTATTTCATCATAAACTTCTCCTTCATTTCTCCCCAAGTAGAAATGAAATCCTTTACAAGTCCCATGAACCCTTTAAGTGCTACATCTTTGAGTGTTTCTAGAAATAATTTGAGTTTCTGAGCATCTTGATTATAATCATAGTTGTGGCATAAGATGTCAAACTAAAAAATAAATGTGTTTGGGTCCTCATATGCTTTTCCCTTAAACTTAGGGAGGGCAAACTAAGAAATATTCTTTATCAGTGCATTTTTGTCAAGAGTAACGATAGGAAATTCAAATGTAGCAGACTTATTGGTAATATTTTCTTCCTGGTGATCCCTTCTGAATACTCTTTGTGTTAGTAGACCAAATGTTTTTGCTACGCACTGCTCAAAATTCCTATCAATTTTTTTTATTTTTTAGGGTATAAAAGATGGAGACTTTATCTTTTTTCTTAAGAATGTATGGCTTCCTATACAATGGAGATGGTGTGGAGGTTTCTAAAGATTTAGTTAGTGTCTCAATAAAGAGTCTCTCTAAATTGGAAGATTCTATTGTCTTGATGTTTCTTCTAGGAGTAAGAATAGCCTTGAATGCCTTCTTAGTAAGAAATTTGAGCGATAGAGGGAATCAAACTTTAGATTCCTGAGTATGAGATGATAAGTTGGAAATTCTCAAAGGTGTTACATGTGGGCCTATTTTAGGGTTATGAACCTCTTCAAGGTCTCTAATTTGTGCTACTAGTCTAGCAAAAAATTCCTCCTTCTCTACCTCTTTTATTAACAATTATGAGTGATCTTCAGGAATTATTTCATGTTCTTCAACTGCTACAATTTGTTTTTTGATCTTGCAGCAACGCTTGATGATCCAAGAAAAAATCTTCCTATATAGTCCCCTTCTCTTTTCATGTACCTCAACCACTTTTTTTAAACTTTTTATCCACCCTACCTCCACAAGGTTAGTAATATGGGGGTTTTTGAAAATTTTCACTATCCTACTTGCAAAAAGAAAAATTTAAACTATGAAAACAAAAACTCTTTAATTTAAAGAATAAAAAGCGTTAGAAATAAAAAAAATAAACATCCAAAAATAATTTCTATCAAGATTAAATATTATAAGTGTGTGACACCCTTCCCCAATAACGGCACCAAAAATGACTAGCTATTGATTCACAATCAGATATACTTCTCTTAACCAAAATGAACAAGGATATTTAACATAGACATGTATCTTCTACTTCATTTAAATGTCAACCCAAGGATGTAGACTTGATAAGATGACATCACTATATGTGCACACTCAATATTCTAATTTGAGTTTCTACTAATTGTTATCTAAGATGTTGAAGTCATGCAATAAATGTAATGCTAGAATTTAAACATGAACATAGTACTTTTAAATATGTTTACACATTGGAAGCTTCCTTAAACAAATCTAAGCAATAATGTAAATCACACAATTCAAAAATAAAATACATAATGCAGAAGAAAATCAAATAACATGCTTAGTTATTTAAATGGGTTAGATTGATGTTGTAAGGCTTCCAAAGGGTGCCTTTCCTCCTTCCGACTCCAACTTCAATCCTTCCTCTCACAACACTAAATTTAACTCAAAAATGCTTGTTCATATTAATAAAAAATATAGTAATAAATTGCTATAGAAAATTACAATAATAGTTACTTGACAAAGTATACTTCTGATAATCTCTAATCAACATCTAATATCTCTCAACTCTTTTGTTGCATATTATATACCACAGAGGAGATTGTTTTATATAAAAATATATATATTCTATTCTAAGAGACATTCAACTTTAGATAACTAAAATTAGATATTTTTGCTAAAGTCATCTTTCATGTAAATTCTACAACATTATTGTAGGACAAACAAAATTGTTTCACTTTTCAATCACTTCCTTATTGGGATCCATGGAGGTTATAGTTATTATTGCAAGTTGGTTAAAATAGGAATCAAAATATGTTCATCCATTGATTTGGTCATGCAGTGGTTCCAAGATATGTTCGTGTGATGAGATTCCTTTGTTGCAAGATGTTTTATGCTATATACCTATTTCCCCAAAACATCTTAAAACACATTATAAAAAAAGCATCTTATAGTAGAAAATAACTATCACACATTTATTTCTAATACATAATTCTAACTATTCAAAGAGTATGGAAACATAATGTTATTTATGGGATTATGGCTTTTTAAGGAGGGAAACTTTATGAAAAAGAACTCAAAAGCATGGTATATAGGAAGGACGAGTGTAATAGATGAGGACAAGAACATGATAGTTTTGGGCTCATCAATGCCTCTGATGAGCATTTAAATTTGATTGGGAGAAAATGTATTTGAGTCCCAAATTATCAGTCTTAAACTCAAACAATTTTGCTAGTAAATAATGTTTCCAAACTTACAAAACATGAACATTTATTGCAATTTCAAGATCATGAGGGGTGTAATTCACCTCATAAAGTTTCAGCTTCCTTGATTCATAAACCACTACTACAACATCCTACATATGGACTCCTCTTATTCCCTCTCCCAATGCATTTGTGATACTAAAAATTTATTGGGGTCGAGAAATCTCAACACTTGTGCCAAAGTAAGCTTTCTTTTCAATTCCTAAAAATCTACTTCACACTTTTCTAACGAGATAAATCTTTGGTTCTTCCATTGCAAGGAGGTAATTGGATTATCTATCTTGGAAAAATTTAGAACAAACTTATTGTAATAGCCTGCTAATCCCATGAAACTTCTTATCTCATGCACATTCCTTGGTGTTGACCACTCCATAATGGATCTTATCTTAATCAGATCTATAGAAATACCATCTAAAAAAATAATATATCCTAGATATTACATTCTCTCCTCAAAAAATGCATACTTAGACAACTTGTCATACAATTTGTGCTTATGTAACCATTGCAGAACAAATTCTAGATGCTAAAGGTGCTCCACTTCACTCTTAGAATATATAATATTTTCATCCAGAAAGATCAAAATAAAGTGATCTAGATAATCTTTGAACACATTGTTCATGAGATTCATGAATTTTGTCGATGCATTAGTCAAACCAAAGGGTAACACTGTGAACTCATAATTTTCGTAATGAGTTCTAAAAGTTGTCTTCATAATATCCTCATCTTGAATCCTCAACTAATGGTATCCTGCTCTAAGATCAATCTTATAAAAGACCATTGCTCCTTACATTTGATCATAAATATCATCTATACAAGGTAGATAATACCTATTTTTTATTATTGTCTTATTAAACATCCTATAATCAATGAAAAGTTGAAGAGTACCATCCTTTTTCTTGACAAATATAATCGGTGTACCCCAAGGTGACACACTAGACCTAATTAACCCATTTGACAATAATTCCTAAAGTTGAGCCTTTAATTCAACCAACTCAGTGGTTGTCATCATGTATGGTTCCTAAGACTGTGGCTCCAATCTATGTGTGATATCAATAGAGAAATCAAACTCACATTTAGGAGGCAATCCTGGTAATTCTTATAGAAACACATCATGAAAATCTCTAAGAAATGGGTAATCTTTGAGAGATGACTCTTTAAGTTCCTCCATTTCATTTATCTTGATGATAAATGCTTGACATCCTTTTTTCTGAGCCCTCTTGATTTACATTAAATAAATTTTGCCTGAGCCTCAAGTCTCTTTTCTCACCCTGAATTTATGTCTGATTTCTAAAATCATCTAGACACTTAACATTTTTCATGTAGTAGTCAGTGTTGATCTTGTGTTTTACAAGCTAGTTGACTCTTAAGATTACATCATATTATCCTAATGGTACTACAAATAGATCCAAAATAGTTTTGAATTTAAGTAACCTCATCTCTGCTTCAACTAAACATTTATCAACCATGACTTTTGAGTCATTCCTACATTATACTGACCATGTATTTACCATAACTCCAGCTCTTCTAAGAAACTTACTAAGAATTTTAAGAGTTATATAATATTTAGTAGCCCCTGTATCTATCAAAATGAAAACTAGATGTTCAAACAAAAGACCTGATAGCTCTATGGGTGATGCTTGAAATTTGGCTTGCCAATTATTAATTGTTGCATGAATACATTGTTGAAAAGTATCCTGTTGAGGATTAGAACCTTTATTTTTTGATCTATCCTGAGTGCATTCATAAGCATAATGGTCTCCTTCTCAAATGAAAAAACCTACAGGTGGTCCTTTCCTATCAGCCTGAGTTTTTCTTAAAATTGCCTTTGAAACCATTACCTGGTTTCTTATTGTTTGATCAGTTGTTGAATTTGGCCATCTGATTCTTGAACTAACTTTTGGAGTCTTCACTACTCTATTTCTATTTCTTCTTGAAAGTCAACTTAGAACTTTGAATTTTTTTCTTGAATTTGTCATTAGAATTTTCAAGAGACTTCAACTTTTTCTCCTACTTGACTACCTTCTCAAAAACCTGATCCATGGTAGAAGGTCCATAAATATCTACCTCTCCACCGATCTAAGATTTTAATCCCATGATAAACTTTCTCATCCTAAACCTCTTATCTACTTGGTATTAAAGTATGTACTTTAGATGTTTGGTGAATTGATCCTAGTGCTCATTCATTGATAAATCTCCCTACTTTAAATTATGAAAATATGTGAACTTCTGATCAAAATAAAGTTATAGAATCCACTATGACCTAAACAATGTCACAAATTACTCTCAAATAGTGGTGGTCAAATTAAGGTTCATTTCCAACTTCTTATTGGCCCATCATGTAGCTACCTCATCAGCCAACTAGTACGCTTTCCAACATCTTTGGTGACCTCAAATTAGTTTTGATTCTTGGAATACTTCTCCATCTCTGGTGGCCATGCTTCAACTCCATCACCTAAGACAGTTCCATCGAAATTAGGTGGACTCACATTTTTCATGACCCAATTCAACTCTACAGCTACCTAAACTCTTGTATCTTATTGGTTTTCTTGCTCAGTAGGATGATCAACAAGTTCATCTTCATGTTGGTCCTTTCCATGGTCATGAAATTCCTATTCTAGGGCTATGATCTAATCCCTGGTATCATTCATGACTATAAAAATTTGATGCAACATTTTTTCTTGTTCAGTGTCAAATTGGTTATGATCAATTGGGGTATTATTGTCATTGAAAATCAAAGGACCCTCACCTAATGCTCTTTCTCACACCATTCTTATTTCTCTCTAAATAGAAGAATACAAAAATGTTAGTGGACTCATTAAGTCCTAAAATTGGAGCCTTGGCTCTGATACCACATGTGATAACCCCTTATGGTTTGTACTAGAGTAATGCAGTAAAATAGATTTAATTAATTACTCAATTAGTCTCTAGGATCAGTGAATTTTATACACACCACTTTATTGGATTAACTTCATCTTGCATTCATGATGCTAAGTTAGTGAAGTCTGTCTCACTACTTGTTTGGCATTATCAATACAAGACTAGTTAAATATAAAATAGTATATAAACTAATTATTCAAATAGATTATTCTTATTATTAGATATGAAAACATGCTAATTATGAGAAATAATCATAACTAAAAATTTAGTATGTCAAATGCATGAAGTGAATCTCACAATAATGATATTTCAAATATAATGAATATATATGATTACTATGCAAATATCATATCATCTGGGCATGAATCATATCAAGTTCATAATTACATAAACACCACAAGAATTCATTAAAATCTTAATCACAAGTATATATATATATATATATATATATATATATATATATATATATATATATATATAATATATATATATATATATATATATATATATATATATATATATATATATATATATATATATATATATATATACCATAGCTAACTTTATACAATAATCCAAGCATCCTTATAACCAATTTATATAGGTAATGTTCAACTACACACAATAAGTTGTATACAACTATACATAATATACTAGTTTTCATATTTTTAACAAGGTTTAACAGTCCATTTATACTATATCTATTATAGAGATCCCTTTACAAGTTTATATAAAAAAATCCCATCAATGTATAATATGTTAAATGTTTAAAATCAATTTTAAAAGAATCATATAACAATAGATATATTATTCATAGTCAAATACTAAAATTTACTTCATAAGTAGTAAACTCAACTAAAATTTTGTGACTCATTTACAAGTGGATAATGCATGAATAACCTATCACAATGAAGACTTAATCATTTGAAAATAAATACGCACTCATAACCATTCTACAAAGCTTACCTCAAAACATAACACATATACCGACATTAGTTTGACCCAATTGACTAGTTATAATAAATAAAGTGTGCAAAATATATGTTTACATAAAGTTGATTTCAAACCACAATACAAAAATCCAAGGAAAAAATAAAGTTCCACACAAAATTTGATTTGAAGTAAAGAGGAAACATAGTTTCCTTCATACATTTACCATTTCTTTCCCAAACGGAGTATGTGGAATATTCCCATATAGTCAATCTATTAACTCTCAAGAATATATACATATATATCTATGTATATACAAATACACTACACAATGTACTTTGTATTACAAAAACAAAAAATATAGATACTTAAATGTACAACTAATTTTAGTGACTGACTAAAGGAATTATCCCATGAATATCTATTTTATTTTTTTCCTCAGAAGTCTCAAACATAGTCAAATATAATCATTATCTCAAAAACTATAGTCTAATGCCCAGTCACTAGATCAACATAGTCGACTACTAGAGAAGTAGTGATTTCTCAAGATGTAAAAGGAGTCTAAATGTAGGAAAAGTATTTCCTACAAAATTTCAAACATACAAGACTCTGTAGTTGATATACCCATTCATATATACACTTTATCCAAGTTTAAATAACTATACATATAAATATATTGTTTCTTTATCCCCTAGCATACTAAGATAAATTCGACATCAATACTTAGTCAAATACTAGGTTTTTAACACTACCCATTTCATCCAAAATGACAACTTAAATGCATAGTCAAACCTTATGTGGAAAAACAACTTCATCCAATGAAATATTTTCTAATATTCTATATAATTTAAATATTATATTACACATTATAACATACATGACTTTTCCTAAGAGGGTACAGTTTTAAGACCATTTTTCCAGTGAAGGTTGAGGTTTACTATTCTACCCATAAAGGGTTATAGAAACCAAATAACACAATCAATTTCATATACAAAAAACCTATTAATATGGTTTTAAATATCATACCATACTTTGTATAATCATGAGATACTCAAAAAATTCAAATACATTTCCCTCATACAATAAATTTTACACAACATTGATTATTTAAACTTGAGATTTTAAAGATAATGATATAGTTTTATGGATAGCCAAGCCATCCACAGAGCTAAATCCTTATCTCAATATAATCTAGCAAGATCACTACAAAAATCCATACAAGAAATCTAAAAAACTAGCCTATCAATCGTGAAATGGAATTACACTACCAACCTAGTAATTGTTTCCAAAATCATTCTTTTTGTTCTTGAATAGATTTACCAAAGACTCCTCTCTAATCACCTTATTTATTCCTTGTTGTGTCATGCCCTACTCTCGCTTCCCTCTCCTTTTTCTCTGTCATTCTCTTAATATAATCTCTTTTTTAAAATTTAATTTTCATGCATAAGCCATCGCTCTACTGTTTCAATTTAAAATCAATTACTATAACTTAACTTGAGCTTCATTTATTTTCATTAATCATGCATGTTTAATCTTTGAGTTTAAGGCCAAGTTAATTACGAACTTAGATCCACTTAAGTCATTATAAAATGATATTTATACTTTCTATTCTCAACATAAACTATGCATTGGACATAGATTTTAATTTAGTATTTTTAGGATATTAATTTTCCTTGATTAAAATGAGACTAAAGTAATTATCTATTTGAAAAGATAAATGAAATCAATTAATAATTTCAGTTACAATAATAAGACTAATGCCACTTGCATTTCAATCCTCTAACTAAGGTTAATTTCATAGGATAATAATGCAACTACGGAGAAATCAATAACTAACTTTTGACCACAAATAAAATCATATTGAACATTATAATCTTTCATCATACACAGAGATATTTTAATAATTCTAGCATTGTCATTATCTAATCATAGTTTTATACTAATTCCTTGACTATTTCTTATACATAAATAAATCAAATCAAGATAATGATATTTACTGAATATCATTTAAACTAGTCACTGTGTTAGATAACTAGATTAGTGTAAACATTGAAATATGATCATAAAATAATATTGTATAAGTAAATCTATGCACTAATATCATACATGAGTTCACATCATTAGATCATCATAAGCATCAACTGAAATAGGAACATAGCATAAGTATATTAGCACTCAAAAACAAACTATCTAAATCAAACAATGAATTAAACAAGTTATTCTACTATGGTGTGTGTTGGGTTACTAGCAGTTATTTTCTTATCCCCCAATCATCCCATCTATGTTATCCTCTTTGATGATGCTCAACCTCCCTCATGCTCTGAGGGAAGAATCAATCCTGCATCCACCTCACAATAAGTAGGTAGTTAGTCTGAGTTAACATTTGTATCAAAAACTAATGATACACAACTAAAAGATATACATCCATAATGTAAAAAAATAAAAAAGTACAACTATCACATAATTAATCCATCATGTAAATTAATCAACATATAACTATCCCATAACTAGTATATGTCATAAAACTCAAATCAAAGCAATAATAATCAAATTATAATCATAATAATCCATGGATTCAAAGATTATAATACTTAGGGTGAAATTGGTATGTAACACCAGATTTCAAGATGAATGTGATATTTACCATTATTAATGAGGGTTCTTAGGGAATTGGATAAAAAATATTCAAAATGAACTTTTTTTAGATCAAGACCAATAGTGTCCCATAACTCCTAATAAAACTCACAGGGAAATTGTCAATGTCGAGTGATTTATCAAAATCCATCTGTATGACTACTTCTTTGAAATTATTCATAGAAAGAGGTCTATCACATTAAAATCTATGTGGTTCAAACAAATTGCATGGGACAACTTGAAGACATTGAAGAGTGTTCCTTCATGAGTTGGAGAAGAAGGTTGGCCAATAAATGCCCCCTTATAGTGATTCAAAAAATATTGTAGGATGTCTAGGAGTTTGGTAAGATAGGCATTAACATCTCAAATGGATTTAAATCTATTTGCAACTTGTATGAAGTGAAGAAGAGGAAATAATTATTTGGTAGGTTTTTCCCCCACTCTCAACCAATTCATTTTGTCTCTAAGTGTTGTGCTTCCAAGGCCTTATATGCTTCCTTAATTTTGATATTATGTCTCCATTAAGCAATTTGAGTTTTTAAGTTAACATTGAGCAATGAGTGATCAAGTTCATATGAAATCCTATGGAATTCATGATATGATGCTTCATGATCCCATTGTCTAAAGATATCCACTTGATTACCATACAAATGTAAAAATGTAGCCAAGTAATGGCATCAATGCACCAATCAATCCAACCTATTGCCCTTGAGTGTTTGTGTACTAAGTTCAAGATTCACTTGATATGGCCAAAAGTTCTCTAATACTTAATATGAGTAATATTGAGGTAAAATTGAGACTTATTTTCTGTGGTTTGAGGGGATCTCCACTTTTGAATAGGCTAGTGACATGAAATAATGACATCATCAATAACATAAACTAGGTGAGTGTTGAAGTTAGAGAATTAGAATATGTCTTACTCTACAAGCAATGTCTAATCCAACCTTTTAACCATTCTATCAAGGCCTTATTTGAGTTTGAACCAATTAAATAAATAATAAGCCAAATATCTTCTCTTGTGGTGATTTACATTGAAAACAACAAGCTTATTATGCACGTAAAGACATGTTTATCGCTTCCCTACACACAAACACATAAAGGGACAACCTTTCTTGTCTTCATTAGATTTCACCGTGTTAAAATCCCCATAGAGCACCTAATGAGCATCAGGGAGTGATTCTACCAATCACCTTCAAAGTAAGGCTCTTTTGTTGTCATCTTTGGAATCATATAGGTTGCCTATCCTAAGAAGCCAGCTATCAAAATTAAAAAGTGACCACACCACCTAATGAGTGGCATTAGATCCCCAAGAAAAAAGTTATGAAAGCTTTAATGTGAGAAGCATGATGACTGATCCTGAACAAAGCTCATGATTGGACACCTTGCATAGAGCACCTAGCCAAATTGTGTGAGTAATGTTGTCCCCCAAAAGTAACAGTCATTTTTGGGACAACATTTGAACTATTTTGGTCTTACAAACCAAAATTGTATCTTCCATTTTCAAAAATTTGTCTTAGACATTCAGATTCCTCATTTTCAAAGCTTCTCAGAAAATCTACACACTTTGCAAGTCAAGTTCAATGGATTTTACATGTTGATTTCTACGGACTTTGTATCTTCAGTTTCTACAGGTAGGTTCATTTATACAGGCTCAAAGATTTTTGTAGGTTGTTTCAGTCAAAAGAATTGGTTTTCAATGCTTGGTCATTTTCCAGAATTGGTTCAGAGCTTTGGTTCAATTGAAAATCTTCATCGACAGACATCTGAGTGCAAAAAGAGACTTGAACCATTGAACCATTAAACAAAAGAACCATTTTGGTTCAAAGGTTCAAGGTTCAATGGTAGGTTCAACCAAAGGGATAGTTCAATGGCTCGGTTCAACTATGTGGTTTAACTCTTTATTTTCACTCAGTTGGTTCATTCTTTCAGTTCATCCTTTGGTTCAATGTCTACAAGTTCAACAGCAGGTTTGAAGACATTTTCCAAAGCTTTGTTTGAACCGTTGAACCAAAACTTGGTTCAACATCTTGGTTCAACGAATAGGTTCAACAGTAGGTTCATTCACTTGGTTCAACCACTTGGCTCATTGGATTGTTTATCGGCCTTTGGTTCAAAGGGCCTCGGCGCGCTTCGTTGAACTATTAAACCGGTTCAACAGATTGGTTAAAACCTTAGTTCAATTGATTGGTTCAACGTCAAAGTTCAAAGGGATGGTTCAATGCAAAAAGAACATTCTCAAAGGACAAGTGACCTTGCAGAGGACACTTAATCAATAAAAGCACCCTTTTGAAGGGTCATTTTTCAAGGAAGCCGAAAGGTAATTCTTTCGGATTTGTTTAAGGCATTTGAAAATTGGCTTAACATTTAACTCTTTCAAACTTTTGTCTGAAGGAATTCCTTCAGACAAAAAGTCTGAAAGAATTCCAAGTGACTGCGAAGACAAAACCTGAAGATATTTTCAAAGGAGCAAATTGGTAGAACAAATTTCCGCAAACTTTTTGTCCGTGGGAATTTTCTTCACACTTTTTGTCTGCAAGAATTTTCCTCAGGGAAATGTTTGAGGAAACTTTTGTCTACGGGAAAATTTCAAGGAAGAAAGCCTGGGGATTTGTATGCGGGGATTGACAAAGCAAAGGGCTGCCGAAGGACCCCGAAGGGTAGCTACCCTTGCGGGGGACTCTTGGCGGCCAAAATGAAGGATAATTCTGACTTGACACAGGCCATTTCTCAAGGCCCAAAAGAGCAAGTCCAATCTGGAAGGGTAAAGTTGAAAGCCAAAAGAAGACCAAGGGGTGATGCCCCTAAAGACGTCAAATTTAGGATAGTGAACTAGCTGTTGAGATCACATTGACGGGCATGTAAACATCAATTTTAAAGATAGTGAAATAGTTGTTGATCCTTTGGATTCACAGGCCTAAATGCATTCCCAAAATTTAAGACCAAAACCAGATGAAAGTGAGGAAAGATAGAATAATAAATGAATTCATGGCCCGATTCAATTAACCAAGAAAGGAGGAACGATGAAAACAAGATCAGACCGCCAGCTAAACATTGAAAGTTGCAATCTTTCAATTGCGTGGCTTGTTTATCTACATTGAGAAGATCAAATGGGTAAAATACCCCAAAGTTCTAGCCCATCTTCCTAACATTTCCAATGCATCATGATGTATTACTATTCTCAAGCCCTTCTTCAAGTGGCTATATAAGGGACTTTTTTTCATTGTAATTGTATCTTCTTTTTGACAATCTGAACGAAACTCTGCCCAAATTGAGAGGCATCATTGAGACTTTGTGCTCAATCTGTTGATCATATTCTATTAATGAAAGCAAGGGATTTTTTCAAACTTTGTGCTGTGATATCTTTTCTATTTCATTAATTTAACAAGCAAGATTAGTAAAATTAGTCAGGAAGGTGTCCTGAAGAATCAACTGTGGAGAGACTTTGTGCCCCCATAGCTACCTTCAGTGTGTTTTCTTTTTATTGCTATGTAAAGGACTTCAAAAAGACTTTGAGCTGTCATTGCCCTTCTTATATTACTCTTAAGCTTTTTAGGTAGAGACTTTGTGCTCTGTCTCGATTTGTTGGTTACCATACTCTCAGTTACATTATGCTTTTATTTTCAAGAGTATTCTTGTGGCTGGCTGAATAGTTCTTTTGAAAGAAGAGGAGAGCTATTTTTCATTCCCTTGACTTTTTCCTTTATTTTGTATACATCATCTCTAAAGAAAGAGAGACGGATGATTTGTCCTACCCTTGAGTATTATTTTCTATTTATACATATACATATCATATCCACAGGGAACCTCCCCTTGATGAGAGGAGAGAGCAGTCTCCTTCTGATGTGATAAACTTACACATTAGGATGACTAATCTTCTTACTTTAGCTGATAAGACCTATTTTTTTTACCAGTACGTTAATAGATAAAATATTCAACCAACAGTTTTTGGCAACTCCACTAGGGATATACCCATTAGACATTTATAGTCTATCCATTCCATTCACCTCCACACTCACAGGGAAAGAACGCACAATTTAAAGCCTCAAGCTTTAACTGAAGCAAAGTCAATTCTTTTCCACTTTTGTTTTACAATCTGATAGATTCAAGGTATACACGAAGCCAAAGGGCTAAAGGTGTCATTAATCCTGTGTTTGAGCTGGTATAACAAAGTGATTTTGATTTGTTTCCTTCATCATCTCGTCTCCAATGAACCAAGAGCTTCCCTCCTACTAAAGCCAGATCTCCATTACTAGATGAAGTATCTACTTCTGCTATTGATAAAGCTGTGCCTATAATTAGCCCTTTGAGATTTGTTATCCCTCCTTTTCAGAATCCTATAATGGTAGTTCAAGGCCCCTGGGGTAATGATTTTGGTCCTCTTAATCTTACTCCTCCTCTACATGAGCTTTCATGCAGTTTTAGGAAGAATTTCCCTAAATTCTATGGTGATGGCAAAGTTCATCTTGATGAACACATTGCAGCATTTAGTATAGCTTGTGGAGTAATTAGGGTAGAGTTTGAAGATGTAATAGTCAGGCTTTTTGTTGAAACACTACAAGGTCTTGCTACAAATTGGTTTTACTATCTACAGGCTTGATTTGTGACTGATTGGAATACCCTAAAAGCTAAGTTTGAAGCCAGATTCAAACCTACAGAAGATGTACATACACTTTTGGCTCAACTTACACAGATGAAGAAAGAGCCAGATGAGCCTATGAGAGACTTCATAGTTAAATTTGACAAATTGAAAAACAAATTCCCTGTAATTGCTAGACCTACAGTTGAAAATCTCAAATGCTTTTTCATTAATTCTCAACTACCTAAAGTCATTTTTCTCTTGAGATGTGCTGGTTAAATAGATCTCATTGCAGCTCAACTTTTGGCCACTGAAGTAGAAGATGATCTCATCTTAGCAGGGAAAATAAGAAGAGATCCCAATAGAAACAGAGCTTCATCATATTTTGAATTTGCATCTACAAGCACCACAAATCTAATGGTGCAAAAATTAGCAAATGAGCTCCTTGCCCTCAAAAAGCAAATTGCTCAAGGAATGTCTTCTGCTCCTACATACAAAAGGACATTCCCAAATTAGTCATATCAGGGCAATGTTGACATAAACCAAGGACAACAAAATCACCTTCCTCCCCCACAAGGGAAACTTGCCCTGGAAGCTCCTCCAACTAATTCAGTAATGAGATACCTTGAAGCAGAATCAAAATTCTCTTATCAACCTAAATTCAATCAAGAAAATGATTCTAATATCATTGAAGATAGTCAAGAAGAATCAAGTGGCGACTCCCGCATTAGTTTCCTAAATTACTAGGATGAACCTAGAAGCAAAGGAGAAGCTTCAGATGGATCATATGCAGTGTTTACCAGGTCTAAGAACCAATCAATCCAATAGGTTGATAAAGAAAAGACAGAAAAGCAACCACAACCAGCGGTCACAATTGTCAAGTGTGGAACTAATCTGCCTTTTCAACCAAAAGATCCAGTCATTACTCAAAAGGTAAATACATCTGTTGCACCTTCCCCTTTTACTTTTAATTCACAAACTAGTCCACCTCCCATCCCTCTAAAAACTCAAAAATCTGAAGTACCTTTCTTTGTACCTAGCTCGATTCAACCATTTGACATAATTGATCATGTCAAAAAGACAAAAATATAGATGTCTAAATTTGAATACTTGCAGTCTAATCTGGATCAACTGAACAAGCTGGTTCAATATGTTAAAATTTAGACCATCCCTGCAGGACAAAAGGTTAAAAAATTAACTTTTGATTCTCTAAAGAATACGCTTATTCCAAATAATTTGGTCATTACTCCTCCAGTTGCTCCTAGAAAAAGAGAACCCTTCTATGTTTCTATGTTAATTAATGGCCACAAGCTGAGTAACTATATTATAGACTCAGGCGCATCTGACAATGTCATGCCTGCTAAAGTCACTGAGTCTCTTGGTCTCACATTGACTAAGACATTTGGGAGATGTTTCTCCATGGAAAACAAGCAAGTGCCATTGCTAGGGCAAATCAAAGATGCTCAATTTGCATTCACAGCCTTTTCAGACAAAAGGATTAAAATGACTGTATTAGTGGTTGATGTTCCAGCATCTTATGGCATTTTACTTAGATGAAATTTTTGCAAGGACATGGGATGAGAACTAAACATGGATCTATCCGAAGCAAGGATCCCTGTCCAAGGTGTGATGAAAAGATTACTTCCTGAAAAGGATGCAAAGTATGTAGTTACCAAGACATCAGCTCTTGAAGCTCAAATCTTTTTTGAATCCATAGGTATGGGTAATCACTTTTTATATACAGATCATGAAGAAAGACACTCCATCTCTAATGAGGGAAAGTCTGAAGTAAAGTCAGTGTCTAATGAGATTTGGACTCTAGAATTTGATGGTAGCTGTTCCTCTACTGATTTGAGATGTGGAATTGTCTTGATATCTCCTTAAGGAGATTTGTTTCCTTCATCCTATAAATTATAATTTAGTAATACTAACAATACAACTAAATATGAATCACTATTGCTGGGCATGAAAGCTGCTCAAGAAAGAGGCGTCAAGTTTCTTCATGCTAAAGGGGATGCTGAAATAGTGGTTTGTCAAGTAAAAAATTTATATTAGACCAAGAATGAGAAGCTACACCACTATCATAATTTGGTTTGGGACTAAATTGAAAGCTTTGATGTTTTCAACATTTCTACCATTTCAAGAGAGTCTAATGACATAGCTGATGCACTTGCTATTTTAGGAACTCTTTTAATTCCTCATTCTAATTTTAAAGGAGACAAATATACCATTGAGCTGGTCTATAGACCAAGTGTTCCTGAAAATGCTGATCATTGACAAATATTCAATGATGATCATCAGATCATTACTTTCTTGGAATGAAAAGACATTTTTGAACAGCTATATTTTGAAGGTAGAAAATCTCAAAAATATGAATTTGTTTTTAAATCCAGTTCTGATGTAAATGAAGAGTTCCTACAGCTGAAAGGAAACAAAATTCCTAAAAGCCTAGTTTCTCTTGAGAATTTGTTTGACAAGCATGATAGATTCATCAAACAACAATAGACAAATTCAAATTTCTCTCAGGGATTTGACCAAGTGAATCTGACCAACAAAGAAAATTCCAAAATGGTCAACATTGGTAAGTGTTGCACACCTAAAGAAAGATTTAAATTCACTTCTTTGCTCCATCAATACATTAATGTCTTAACGTATTCATATGAAGAACTGAAGTCTCTCAGACCTAATGAAATTTTCTATCACATTCCTCTCAAGGCCGATTCAATGCCTTACAAGTAGAAATCTAGACAATACAATCCAAAAATTTTAGGTACTATTATGTCTAAAATATAGAAAATGTTAAATACTAGAATTATCTTCTCAATCCATCATTCTACATGGATTGCAAACATAGTACCTATAAGGAAGAAAAATGGCAAAATTTGCATTTGTGTAGATTTCTAAAATCTGAATCAGTCATCTCTGAAAGATAATTACCTTTTGCCAATCATGGACCAAGTGCTTCAAACAGTAACAGGATCAGAAATATTATCAATACTGGATGGCTTCTCAGGTTATAATCAAGTTAAGGTTGGTGAAGCTGACCAACACAAGACTGCATTCATCACGTCTTGGGGTACATTTTCATATAAAAGAATACTTTTTGGCTTAATAAATGCTGGTATTAATTTTCAAAGAGCTATGTACATGGATTTCAAAGATGAGATTGGAAAATTCATAGTGGTATATCTTGATGATTTAACTATCTTTTCAAAGCGTCAATCTGATGATGTACGCCACTTGCAACAAGTGTTGGAGTGCTGCCGGTAGAATGGTATTTCCTTGAATCCTAAGAAGTCTATTTTTGGAGTGACAAAAAGGAAACTCCTTTGACACATTGTGTCCAAATATGGCATAAAGATTGACCCAGATAGAGTCAATTCTATTCAAGAGCTGAATTTGCCTACAAGTAAAAATGTTATTCACTCTTTCTTCAAAAAAGTGAATTTCTTACAGAGATTCATTTCTAAATTTGCTGAGAAGACAAGACACATCGTGAACATGATGAAAGGGAAGAGTATCTTCAGTTGGAATAAAGAAGATAAATTAGTGTTTCAAGATATCAAGGTTGCCATTGTTCATGCCCCTACCTTGGTTTGTCTAGATTATCACAAAGACTTTATCATATACAGCTATGCATCTGAGCATACTCTTTAAGTGATTCTTGTTCAACAAGACAAGGAAGGTATGGAATCCCCTATCTCTTTCATGAGTTTTCCTCTCAAAAATCATGAAATGAAGTATTCAAATATAGAGAAGCACGCCTATGCCTTGGTAAAATTAGTCAAACACTTTCGCTTCTATATTCTAAATTCACATACTACTACCTAAGTTCCTAACAGTACAATCAAGTCTATATTAACTCAGTAGGAGTTTGGCATAAAGAGACGTAATTGGATTGCAAAGATCCAAGAATTTGATTTGGATATCAAGCTGACAAAGCTGGTCAGAGGTAAAGGCCTTTGTCAATTAATGGCTAATAATAAGCTAGAAGATACACAGCATGAAGACGCTGAAGTGGAAGATGCGCCAATAGTCCTTTTTTTCTCCACTACCAATGAATGGTACTCAGATATTTCCTATATTTTGACTTATGGTGAATGTCCTGCTCATTTGTCTTATAAAGAAAAGAGGACTATCAGGTTAAAAGCTGCCAATTTTTTCCTTTGATATAATGACCTGTACAAGAAAAGTATAGATGGAGTTTTCCTTTACTAAGTAGACAAAGAACATCAAACCTAGCTCTTGAAATCTTTCCATAATCTAGCTTGTGGAGGACATTTTTTTGCCCCTGTGACTGCTCACAAAATTCTACTAGCCAGGTATTACTGGCCAACTCTTTTTCAAGATGCACATAAGTGGGTGAGGAAATGTGAACTTTGCCAGCAATTTGTTGGAAGACCCAAGTTCGCTGCTTTACCTCTCAAGCCAGTAATTACAGAGAAACCTTTTCAACAATGGGCACTTGATTTTATTAGGACAATAAACTCATCTTCAAGTGCTGGACATGATTATGTCCTTACAGCAATTGATTATTTCATCAAGTGGGTAGAAGCAATTCCAACTAAGCATGTTACTTCAGAAGTTGTATGCAACTTTCTCAAAGAGAATATCATTTCTAGGTTTGGAGTTCCACTCAAAATTGTTACTGATAATGCAGCTTGTTTCACCTCTCAAGAAATTATGCAATTCTATTTTCATTATGGAATTATGCTCTCTCATTCTTCTGATTATTTTCTACAAAGGAATAGATAAGCTGAGTCTAGCAATAAGAATTTGGTAACTATTATCAAAAAGCTAGCAGATGATAATCAAAAGACATGGCACAAAGCATTGGTTGATGCTCTGTGGGCAGACAGGATCACGCCAAAGAGGGAAATTGGTATGTCCCCTTTTCAACTTCTTTATGGTATAGATGGAGTTTTTCTTCACTGTGTAGACAAAGAACAACAAACCCAGCTCTCAAAATCTTTCCACAATCTAGCTTGTGGAGGACATTTTTTTGCCCTTGTGACTGCTCACAAAATTTTGTGAGCCAGGTATTACTGGCCAACTCTTTTTCAAGATGCACATAAGTGGGTGAGGAAATGTGAACTTTGCCAATAATTTGTTGGAAGACCCAAGTTGGCTGCTCTACCTCTCAAGCCAGTAATTATAGAGGAACCTTTTCAGTAATGGGGACTTGATTTTATTGGGACAATAAACCCATCTTCAAGTGCTGGACATGATTATGTCCTTACAGCAACTGATTATTTCACCAAGTGGGTAGAAGCAATCCCAACTAAGCATGCTACTTCAGAAGTTGTATGCAACTTCCTTAAAGAGAATATCATTTCCAAGTTTGGAGTTCCACTCAAAATTGTTACTGATAATGCAGCTTGTTTCACCTCTCAAGAAACTATGCAATTCTACTTTCATTATAGAATTACGCTCTCTCATTCTTCTAATTATTTTCCACAAGGGAATGGACAAGCTGAGTCTAAAAATAATAATTTGGTAACTATTATCAAAAAGCTAGCAGATGATAATCAAAAGACATGGCACAAAGCATTGGTTGATGCTCTATAGGTAGACAAGATCATGCCAAAGAGGGCAATTAGTATGTCCCCTTTTCAACTTCTTTATGGTATTAATGCTGAGATACCAATCACTTTAGAGTTACCAGCCTTGAAATTGGTGAAGGCCATTGAAGATCAGACATATGAGAGTTCTCTTGACAAAAGAATCATGTGCCTAACTCAGCTGGAGGAATAGAGAACCATGGTGGTGGAAATAACTATTGCTCATCAAAGCCTGGTAAATAAACTCTTTGATCAGAAGGCCAGAAATCATGATTTCCAAATTGGGATCAAGTCCTGCTCTAGGACAAAAGAAGAGAACCAAAGGGGATGCATGGAAAGTTAGACTCCCTTTGGAGAGGCCCATTCATAATTCATCAGCACATGGGTAAAAATAGCTTTCTATTAAAATACCAAGATGGCACGCTCTTTTCTCTACCTCATAATGGGTAGATTCTGAAACACTTCAACTCTTGAAGTATCAGATCATTACCTCTATATATATGTATATTTGTACAGTTTTAATTCTATTTTGTTTTGTTTATTTTCTTTTTGATGCCTTTCATTTCTGGGTAACATGACTCCGAAGCCCAATGGTACACTTGAAGACACTAGAGATTCTGGACTCTACTCCTTTCAATTCATTTTGCAATTGATAGAATTTTCCCAACTGGAGCCAGCTGTTGTCCCCCAAAAGTAACAGTCATTTTTGGGACAACATTTGAACTATTTTGGTCTTACAGACCAAAATTGTATCTTTCATTTTCAAAAATTTGTCTTAGACATTTAGATTCCTCATTTTCAAACCTTCTTAGAAAATCTAAAGACTTTGCAAGTCAAGTTCAATGGATTTTACATGTTGATTTCTATGAACTTTGTATCTTCAATTTCTACAGGCAGGTTCATTTATATAGGTTCAAAGATTTTTGCAAGTTGTTTTAGTCAAAAGAATTGGTTTTCAATGCTTTGTCATTTTCCAGAATTGGTTCAGAGCTTTGGTTCAATTGAAAATCTTCATTGGCAGACATTTGAGTGCAAAAAGAGACTTGAACCATTGAACCATTTTGGTTCAAAGGTTCAACATGTTTAAGGTTCAATGGCAGGTTCAACCAAAGGGATAGTTCAATGGTTTGGTTTAAATAAGTGGTTCAACTCTTTATTTTCTCTAGGTTCAATCTTTCAATTCATCCTTTGGTTCAACGTCTACAAGTTCAATAGCAGGTTCGAAGACATTTTTCAAAGCTTTGTTTGAACCGTTGAACCAAAACTTGGTTCAATGTCTTGGTTTAATGAACAGGTTCAACGAATAGGTTCAACAACAGGTTCGTTCATTTGGTTTAACCACTTGGCTCATTGGATGGTTCATCAGCCTTTGGTTCAAAGGGGCTCAACGCGCTTTGTTGAACCGTTGAACCAGTTCAATGGATTGATTCAAAGCCTTGGTTCAACATCAAAGTTCAAAGGGATAGTTCAATGTAAAAGGAAAATTCTCAAAGGACAAGTGCCCTTGTGAAGGACACTTAAGCAATTAAATCACCCTTCCAAAGGGTCATTTTTCAAGGAAGCTGAAAGGTAATTATTTCAAATTTGTTTAAGGCATTTGAAAATTGGCTTAACATTTAACTCTTTTAGACTTTTGTCTGAAGGAATTTCTTCAGACAAAAAGTCTGAAAGATTTCCAAGTGACTGTGAAGGCAAAACCTGAAGACATTTTCAAAGGAGCAAATTGGCAGAACAAATTTCCGTGGACTTTTTGTTTGTGGGAATTTTTCCCAAAATTTTTTTTTGTGGGAATTTTCCCCTAGGAAATGTCCGCGAGAAACTTTTGTCCGTGGGGAACTTTCAAGGAAGAAAGCCTGGGGATTTGTATGCAGGGATTGACAAAGCAAAGGGCTACCGAAGGACCCCAAAGGGTAGATACCCTTGTGGGGGACTCTTGGCGGCCAAAATGAAGGATCATTCTTACTTGACACAGGCCATTTCTCAAGGCCCAAAAGGGCAAGTCCAATCTGTAAGGGTAAAGTTGAAAGCCAAAAGAAGACCAAGGGGTGATGCCCCCAAAGATGTCAAATTTAGGATTGTGAACTAGCCATTGAGATCACATTGATAGGCATGTAGACACCTATTTTAAAGACAATGAAATAGCTGTTGATCCTTTGGATTCATAGAATCAAATGCATTCCCAGAATTTAAGACCAAAACCAGCCGAAAGTGAGGAAAGACAGAACAATGAATGAATTCATGGCCTGATTCAATTAACTAGGAAAGGAGGAATGATGAAGACAAGATCAGACCACCAGCTAAACATTGAAAGTTGCAATCTTTCAATTACGTGGCTTGTTTATCTACATTGAGAAGATCAAATGGGTAAAATACCCCAAAGTTCTATCCCATATTTCTAACATTTCCCAATGCATCATGATGTATTACTGTTCCTGAGCCCTTCTTCAAGTGGCTATATAAGGGACTTTCTTTCATTGTAATTGTATCTTTTTTTTGACAATTTGAACGGAACTCTGCCCAAATTGAGAAGCATCATTGAGACTTTGTGCTCAGTCTGTTGATCATATTCTGTTAATGAGAGCAAGGGATTTTTTTAGACTTTGTGCTGTGATATTTTTTTTGTTTCATTAATTTAACAAGCAAGATTAGTAAAATTAGTCAGGAAGGTGTCCTGAAGAATCAACTGTGGAGAGACTTTGTACCCCCATAGCTACCTTCACTGTGTTTTATTTTTATTGCTGTGTAAAGGACTTTGAAAAGACTTTGAGCTTTCATTGCCCTTCTTATATTACTCTTAAGCTTTTTAGGTAGAGACTTTGTGCTTTGTCTTGATTTGCTGGTTACCATACTCTCAGTTACATTCTGCTTTTATTTCTAGGAGTATTCTTGTGGCTGGCTGAATAGTTCTTTTGAAAGAAGAGGAGAGCTGTCTATCATTCCCTTGAGTTTTTCCTTTGTTTTGTATACATCATCTCTGAATAAAGAGAGATGGATGATTTGTCCTACCTTTGAGTCTTATTTTCTGTTTATACATATACATAGCATATCCACAGGGAACCTCCCCTTGATGAGAGGAGGGAGCAGTCTCCTTCTAATGTGATAAACTTACACATTAGGATGACTAATCTTCTTGCTTTGGTTGATAAGACCTATTTTGTTTACTAGTACGCTGATAGACAAAATATTCAACCAACAAGTAACAAACAAAATAAGAAAACCAAATATTTTAACTTCTTGCAAACAAAACACTTTCATATTACAAAAGTTCTTACAACCATTCCTAACCATGTATTTACAGTTTATATTAGTAATAATGTAAACATTCAAAGAATAAATTATCATGGGGAAGCAACAAGGCACATTTAATCTCCCTCTTCAAGGTCCTTGAGTGCTATAAATTTATTAACAAAGGTAAGCATTATCTTGTTTCTATGAATAAAATCAATTATCTAAGAAGACCGATGCTTTTATTTAACATATTCTCCATCTTCTAAAGGAGATAAACTATGGGAACATTTAATCATAACTTTGTGAACAAAAGACACCATATCATCTTGTGTTTGTAAGAGTGACTCTAGAGTGGGATTACAAAAGCAAAATAGTGGCTACTACTTGTAACTTGCAAGAAAGTGGAGGTGGTATCTTAGTGGTGGTCGACATGGCTTGAGTGTCTTTTGAGGAAGAAAGGCTGGTGTCTAGACCACCTATGGTTTAATACATAATAATTTGTAGCCTATAGGCACCATGAGACACTGAAGTCACAATGGTCCATCTATCCTGAGCAGAGTTGATCAGTTTGTTTTGTGGCACATTTTTATCTTATGGAGCCTATTAAGAGTTAGTCATTAAATGGAATTCTCAAATCGTATGGTTCAAGGATTAACATCATAAACAAGTATTTGGGAGGTTAATGTAAAGAACATGTTGTGAAAATTGTGTTTCACCCATTTGTATGTCAATGGTTTCCTTCAAATTTGTGGCCAGGTCAATTTTAACGCAGACTCACTTCTACAAATAATCCATGTACAATTTGGGTTGCTCATGACAAATGAAATGCCATAAGGATTTGATGACCTATTCATAAAAGTCCCAAAGAGGAATAGGGGTATTTGATAACTTTATTTAGATTATGATTTTGAGCTTGGCTTACTCAAATATTTGGGAGTTCATGGTCCAATGAGAAAAGGCTACAAGGGTATTATGAATGAACAAGGGCCCATGGTTGGCAATACTCTTAGAATGGTTAGCATTACCAAATTGAAATAAGAAAAAAAAAATAGTCATGTTTTTCTCCCACTCGAGATTTACACCATGGGTTTGTTGGTGGCCATGAACCCATTTCTTGAGAAAGATCTATAGAAGGACTTGGCTCATGAAATAACCCACAAGGGTAAAGGATTCAAAATGATTGAAAAATTTGTTAAATTTAAGGAGATTGAGCACAACATCAAGCAAAGGGGTTTCTAGATTAGAACCAATACCTTGTGGAAGACCTTTAAGATAAAATTCATTGCCTTTTTTAGTGTCATGATTATTCAAATCTTCTTTAGCTAAACCTACATCAAATGATGCAAGTGTGGAGATTATGATTATTAATATAGGGGTTGTTATAAAAGCCATCAAATGTGAGAAATGACAAATTGACTTAGCATAATAAATGTGAAATAAAACCATTAAAAACACTACTTAGACTTGTAGATGATCAATAGTGTGACAAAAGTACTTCTCTAAATCCAGATCTTGCTTATTCTCTCCCCTCCCATCCACTGATAAGATTTTAATCTACCCTACCCATAATGGAAAAGATTTGAACATCCCTTCCCATAGTGAGTTGTAAACAAGTAAAAAGATTAAAATTAGATGAAATAATATTTATTTATCCTTTCCTTAATTTAAAAATTAAAAAAATTAATTAAAAGTTAAAAAAATAAAGTAAATTGGTTACCAATTCTCTCACGTGTTCAGGGAAGAATTTTCCAAATCTTGACCACCACATAATTATGTTGGAGGTGGTTATATTATGGGGCTAACACTCAATATTTTCCTTATGATTTTGAAGATTGTGGTTTTGGAGTGGGAGTTTCTCAAGAAGAATGGTTTTGGAAAAGCCATCTACCATCTCTTCAAAAATGACATAACACCTAGGCATTCAAAGTCGACATGAGGCATGAATAGCCATACCTCATTTATTGAGTGATTAGTGGAGTCTATTCCCAATGAAAATCTATAAATTTAGCTTAGCTCACAAGTTTTGGAAAGAATTTTCAAACTCTTAACCACCACATAATACAAATTTACTTAATTATAGATGTAATGAGCCTACTAGTAGACCACGTTTATGTACATCAAAGATATTTATTTTTTGTTTGTCACATGGTCAAAGAATGTTAGAGTGGTAAACTCAGATCTTTGAAACAAAGTACACAAAATGCATGTTGATCATCATTTGATTTGATAGCTCTCACACTCACTAATTCCACATACTGCACATTATTCAAAGCTTTCATTTCATCAATTAACACCAACAAGATTTAGTAATTTATCAGACCAAAAACATGTTATGTGTTATCAATTTTCATGTGAATTATAACACTAATGAAAGTAATTGGGAGATGTAAAAGACTTGATGTTGATGGTCACAATGACTTGTGGGCATTCTCTGGTGACTCCCATAGAAAGATAAGGCTATAGCTGATGCCTTAAAAGATTTAGTTATAAAATTTTGAAAAGATAACACAAGGGTATCATCTAATATTAGAGATTTACTAAAAAGAAGAGTTGGTTCTCGTAACCAATAACCACATCCTAAATATTTTTTGGATATGATTCAAACGCAATTGTAATCTAAGTATGTTTAAAACTATTCATAGATTTTTATTAGTCAAAGGTATTTTGAAATGGCCAAACCCTTCTGTGAAAATGAATCACACACACACTACTTCTTGTAGGCAACATGTTGAATTTTATATGCATTATGATATTTTTCATCATGATCATTGTAATTTTCATATTACAACATTTTTCAGGAGTGTGGAGTGGAAGCCCCACTAAAATTAGAAAGAAAATTCATTCCAATAGTTTTTTTGTGAAAAACCAGATGGTTAATTATTTTATTATAGTGCATGTTTAGATGGAAGTTGCAACATTTGTGGTGGATTGCCAAAATTGAAAGCATTTACCCATGAGGAGAGTACACATGAAATTTGAAAAAAATTGATCATTTATCAAAATTACATTTCTATAAATATCAATGTTCATATCCCTATTTTTTTCTTCTAATCAAGCCTCATAATAATAATCATCTTCACATTCATATGCATTTTATATTTTACATCTATCTATAGAATTATCATTCAAATAAGGCACATATTTTGCAATTGAATATTTACCCTTTAAATAAACATCAGTTACATTCCTAGAATCCATTTTTCACATTCAAGCTTGATCCATACAAAATTAAATGAGTGTGGTGAAAATTTTCATAATTAAACTGCTTAGTTATGATAATACAATTCAAGAATAATACAAACACTTCATAAAAGAACCCTATGTTTTGATATTTTTAAAGTAAGATAAATCACAAGTTTGGATTCAAGAAGTAATAATAAGGGCTAGGGAGATTTAAACATGAAATAACACAAACCCTATAAACATCAGAACTTTTCATTATGTGGAACACAATATAGCATTAGGAAGAGAGGCATAACATATAGGGGTCTAAAAAACCTTAGGGTATCATGCCAAATGATTAACCCTAATAAAATTATATCTAACACAAAGGAAGTAATATCTAACCCTAAAAGAGGTTTAAGGGACTATGGATTCAAAATAATGTATTAAGAAAAAATGGATTTTAATAAAATTGAATCACATATATATCCATTAACATTTACCTAGGCATAAGAAAATATAAAATATTAAATTAGACCTAATCAATTTTACAAAACCATAGAAATAAATGAATAAAGAATGTTTTATAAGAAATATTGATATGCAGATGATTTGGAAATAATTGTTATGATGTAATACTACAAAATAATCAAGAACATCAAGATGAAGCCAGCCCCAAAAAATGGATCAAATAGAAAACCTCATTAGAAATATATACAACACATTTCTAAGCTCCAAAACTGTAGATAGTGGAGTTTTAGGAAGTGATAGGTACGTGAAAAGTTTTAAATGATGAATGTGTTTTTTCAAATCTAGGGATCCAAAAAACTTGATTAATTTTCTATAATTTCATGTTGATGACTCAAAAATTGCACTTTTATTCAAACCCTAATAGGGAAGGTAAACTTGAAAATGATAAGCAAACCAATTTTTTTTTAACCTTGTGTTCACGGCACTGGATACTTATCAGTCCCCTCAATAATGCACGATATGAAAAACAACATACCAAGTAAATGTAATTATGGATTGGTCAAGAAAACCAATGTGACATGATGTGTCACTACCATGAACTTTAGTGCTATAATGAATTCTCTCTAAATGTAGTTTTTTAATTCCTCTAGAATGCTTGTAAATGTTCAACATATCATGAAAATAAATGTTAGATGTTATTTATAATTTCCTCTATGTGCCTTCTAGATCCTAAATACACTAATGTACTTGTGTATTTATAGACTTGTTGAATTAAACTTAGGATCATGTTAAAATTGACATGAAATGGGAAAATAAGAAAATATTATAGAATCACAAGACTTGGGTGCACCCTAATGGATCTATAGCACTAACCCCATAGAAATGTTCATGTTATGTTTTTGGGCCCCAAAAATGTAGTGTTTATGTTTCTTGATGACCCACCACATGATGACTAAAATTTAATAAGAGAGAAGAAAAAGGGACATTAATAAAAATAGTTAAACACATAAATAATACCTAAGTATTTGGACCAATAACATACAAGTACAGAAGTGTCAAGAAATAATATAATTTAACTACTAATATATGCTTAGGGGAATTTTTTTGGTGTCTTACACCAAGATAAAAAATTTAATTGAAAATCACACTTTTATTAATAAGCAATAAAATACACAAAATGAACATACAAAAAATGGTGGAATATGTCACAACCCTAAATGAAGATCAAATTAAGGCAAAGAAAAAGCCTTGAGAAATAAATTCTATCAAAACATAAAAATATTGATGTACAATCACAATAAGTGTTACTCAATCAAAAAATTAATAAACACATGAACTAAAAAACATGAAGATCAATGTCATTAGGTATAAGCAACAAACGTGGAGACTTAAAGGGGTAGGGGATGGGGAATATCAGGCTTGCCCCCCCGCAAGCATTTACACTTGGAATATTTTCAATGTCAGCCACTGTTTCCCACCCATCATTTTTTTATTCTCTTTAGAATCTTTAGCTAACCAAGGGAGGGAAATAACAAGATTTCAGTGAATAAACTTGTCCTAGGGAGGATCCCCCAATCTCACCATCACTATGTCTAATATAGTCAAACATGCTAGCCGCATAGAGAGTCGCAAGCCACCAAAAAAGGGGATGAGAGATTCACCTACACTTAGACCGGTGATGCTGAAAACCTTAGCCCTATCACTAAGAGGGAGTCAAGTAACATAAAAAATATGGAGGCACATGACTAATCACACATGAGGCACCCCTAAGTGGTCCAATAGGGTCTAGAGGCATGCCACCTCTAAGAATATTTTTTATACTTGGACTTGAAAATGAATAAAAACATTGGAGATGATAGTAACCTTTTTTGTCACCAAAAAATATTTTTCCATAGCTTCATTATTAAAATAACATAGTTCCTAGCTTTCCATATATGAAAAATACTATCAATTTGAAAGATATGCAAGAAATTGTTATATCTTATAGGTAACATGGTTGAGTCCCCAAGAAGAACCATTTCCCAATTAAATAATTCTATAAAGAAGGGTTAAAAAAAAGTTATGGTTCCATTTCAAAGTTGACTAAGCAAGTGGAAAAACCAAAAAAATTGTTTCAAAGTCTCAACTTGATGATAAGTAGGGTAGATGGGATTTGAGAACATCATATGCTTGAGTTAGTCTCCAAATGGATGGCCTTGGTAAACAAAGCACCATATTGAATGAGCTTATTTGGGCTCAATGTGAACTTTCCAAAGATTAGAAAACCTTATAGCCCATACAACCTTTAGAGACCTTAACTTCCACCGACAGTTGAGGGTTTCACTCTATATATGTTGGAGGCAATAATATGATACCCAATATGGGGATTGTCATGATAGAAATGAGTAATCCTAGGCCAATGCTAGTCCTACCACCAAGGGACTCAAGACAAAAATTTAATTTTATGGAAATAAACATCAGGTATGGGATTCTAAATTTTATGAATTAAATCTAAATCCTCAAGTTTGAGCTATTATTTTATTTTCCTCATATCCCACATAGCCCACCCTCGAGAGACTTTGCATAAAATGCCACTATTGGTCTAGATTCCATTTTTAAAGAGTTAGAGTCTCTTGATCTAGGGTACCATAATGAATGGGACATCATAAAATTTAAGGATGGGAGACCACCATATGGAATGAGAGTTAATAGAAAGACCACTCCTGAAGCCATTCCCAACCTAGATGAGGTTAGGTTTGATAATCTCTCAGGATTTCCACATAATTTTAAGCATAAAGGTGCCACCGCTCTAAACTAACACATGAGAAAGAGAAAGATTCTTAAAATCAAGACTCTTCCATGCCTTTCAACCAAGAAAGGAACCTTAGGTAATGCAATGCTTCAACAAAACCTTTCAAGATTCATTCCCTTCTAGGATTTTGATGATCCATTTCACATTTAGATCCTAGCCTCAAAGTATGATGTCAATGAGCCCAAGGACAACACCTTCTTTAGGCCTATAAAATATATCCTACAATGCCCTGTGGAAACCCCTATGGCCTTCTAAATTTACACAAAGGAAATTCCTTAGAAACTTCTCCAACTTAGCATAGGTAGCTTCAAAAAGAGCCCAACAAGAAGAGTAGTAATATGGGTAGCAATCAACACCTTGAAACAAACTTGATATTTCCCTAGACTAAAGAAAGATGATTGGTGATTCAGTAGGAAATAATTTTTTTAACCCTCTAAAGGACATATGATTAAATCTCAAAGGGGGAGGCCATAAAGGAAAAGGGAATACCTAAAAACTTAAATTTCACACTGAGAAATATCTATTTCCATTTATATTCTTCCACGCAATGAAGTTTTGGGGAAGGGACTGCCTATAGCATTGAATCCTTATGCACTAGATAAAGGAACCTAATGCAAGACACAAAATATAAAGGTACTCCATAACATTCTTATCTAAATAATGTTTTCCAAAAGGGTAAGAAAATAATCATCCAAAAAATGCCCATTAATGAGTTGTTTATCACGTTGGGGGTGGGGGGAAGGGTGGATAGGGTGTCTTTTGCCAAGCCTCTTGCTGAGTAGTTGGCCAAAATACAGTTTAATCTCTCTTGCATCTAACACATATAGTGAGGGAGCCAAAGGGAAACCTTTCTTTATAGACTCAAACAACCTAAACTTATAAGATTGCACTCCATTAGTGGTATTGCAAGCTCCAACATCATGAAACAACAAATTAATAATATGGATAAAATGAGGGGAAAACCCCAAAGCTTGAAGCATAGATATGATAAATGGCCACTCAATCCCATTATAAGCATTCTCAAAGTCAATTTTCATAAACATGGAATTTTAACCAAAGACTGGACAATTCCATACCTTCCCATACTATAATAACATTGTTTAAAATATACCTAGACGTTGGATGAACCTTGTTTTCTCACTTCTAATAATAAGGGTAAGAATATGCCTCAACTTAAGGGAAAGGGATTTAGTAATGACTTTATACAGACATTCAAAAGGATTATTGGTGTCAAATTTATAATAAGCTTAGGATCTCTAGCTTTCGAGATGAATGTGGTATTACCTTAATTGATGAGGGTTCCTAAGGAATTGGAAAAAAAGCTTCAGAATAAACTTCATTGAGATTAGGACCAATAGTGTCCCATAAGTCCTAATAGAACTCATAGGGGAAACTATCAATGTCGAGTGCTTGATCAAAATCCATATGCATGGATACTTCATTGAAATCATTCAAAGAAAGAGGTCTATCACAATAAAATCTATGTGGTTCAAACAACGTGCATGGGATAACTTGAAGACATTGAAAGAGTGTTGCTTCACGAGTTGGTGAATAAGGTTGAATGATAAATACCACGTGATAGTGATTCAAAATTTTTAGAGGATGTCTAAGAGATTGGTAATCCTAGAATTAGCATCTATAATATATTTAATTCTATATGAACTTGTTTGGAATGAAGAAGAGCAAATAACTATTTGGTATCTTTGTCCCCCACTCTCAACCAATTAATTTTGGCTCTAAGTTGTGCTCCCAAGGCCTTGTAGGCTTCCTCAATTTTGCTCTTGTGTCTCCAATTCAATCTAGCTCTAAGTTGTACTGTCAAGGCCTTGCAGGCTTCCTCAATGTTGATATTATGTCTCCATTGAGCAATTTGAGTTTGTAAGTTAACATTGAGCGGTGAGTGATCAAGTTCATATGAAATCCTATGGAATTTAAAGTATGATGCTTCATGAGCCCATTGTATGAAGATGGCTACTTGATTACCATATATATTTAGAAAGGTAGTAGTCCAAGTATGGCATCAACCCACCAATCAATCTAGCCTATGGCCCTTAAGGGTATGGACACCAGGTTCTAGATTCACTTGATATGGACAAAAGTTCTATTATACTTAATATGAGTAGTATTGAGTTAAAATTGACACTTATTTTCTTTGGTTTGAGGAGAGCTCCACTTTTCAATAGGCTAGTGATCTGAAATAGTGACATCATAAATAACAGAAACTAGGTGAGTGTTGAAGCTAGAGAGTGAGAATAAGTCTTACTCTGTAAGTAATGTCCAATCCAACCTTTTAACCACTCTACCAAGGCCTTGTCTGAGTTTGGACCAAATAAACCAAGAATAAGTTGAATAACTTCTCCTATGGTGATTTACATTGAAGAAACCAAGCTTATTATTTATGTAAAGCTATGCTTATCGCTCCCCTACACACCAACACATAGATAGACAACCTTCCTTATCTTCATTGGTTACACCATGTTGAAATCCCCACAAAGAACTTAGTGAGCATCGAAGAGTTATTTTACCAATCACCTCCAAAGTAAGGCTCTTTTGATTTCATCTTTGGAATCATATAGGTTGCCCATCCTAAGAATCCAACTATTAAAATTAAAAAGGGCCCACACCACCCGATGAGTGGCATCAGATCCCCAAGAACAAAATCTATGAAAGCTCTAGTGTGAGTAACATGATGATCAATCCATAATAAAGCTCATGATTGGACACCTTGCGTAGAGCACTTGGCTAAATCATGTGAGCAACAAAAAAAGAAGAAATCCAAAAAAATTAACTTCTTACAAAAAAACACTTTCATATTATGAAAGTTCTTACAATTATCCCTAACCATGTATTTATGGTTCGGTTTAGTAATAATGCAAACATTCAAAGAAAAAATTATCATGGGGAAGCATCAAGGTGCATTTCATTTCCCTCTTCAAGGTCCTCGATGGTTGTAAATTTATTAGCGAAGGAAAGAATTATATTATTTCCATGAATAAAATCAATTATCTGGAAAGGTTGATGCTTTTCTTTAACATTTTCTCCATATTTTGAAGGAGATAAACTATGGGACTATTTGAGCATAGATTTGTGAACAAAAGACACCACATCATCCTGTGTCCGTAAGAGTCACCTTGGAGTAGGATTATAAAGGCAAAATAGTGGCTACTACTTGCAACATGTGAGAAAGTGGAGGTGGTATCTTAGTGGTGGTCAACATGGATTGAGTGTCTTTTGACATAAAAAAGTTGGATTCTAGACCACCTATGGGTTGATACACAACAATTTGTAGCCTAGAGGTACCATGAGACACTGGAGTCACAGTTGTCCATCCATCCCAAGTGGAGTTGCTCAACTTATTTTGTGGCACATTTTTATCTTATGGAGCATTTTGAGAGTTAGTCATTAAATGGAATTCTCAAATTATATGGATCAAGAATTGGCATCATAAACAAGTATTTGGGAGGTTAATGTAAAGCACACACTATGAAAACTGGGTTTCACCCATTTGTATGTCAATGGTTTCCTTCAAATTCTTGACCAAGTAAATTTCAAAACAAACTCACTTCTATGGATGATCCACGTAAAATTTGGGTTTCTCATGACAAATTAAATGCCACAAGGGTTTGATGAGCTAGTCATAAAAGCCCCAAAGAGGCATAAGGACATTTTGGAACTTTATCTAGATTGGGATTTTGAGTTTGTCTTACTCAAATACTTGGAAGTTCTTGATCCAATGAGAAAAGGCTACAAGGGCATTGTGAATGAACAAGGGTCCATGGTTGATAATAACCTTAGAATGGTTAACATTACCAAAGTGAAATAAGAAAAAAAATTAGTCATGTTTCACACCCCCTCAAGCTTTACATCATGGGGTTGTTGGTGGTCATAAACCCATTATTTGAGTAAGCTCTCTAAAAGGACTCGGCTCATGAAATAATCCATAAGGATAAAGGATTCAAAATGATTGCATGCTTTGTTAAATTTAGGGGGATCGAGCACAACATCAAGTAAAGGGGTTTTTGGGTTTGTAGCCTAGAGGCACCACAAGACAATTGATTCATAATGGTCCATCCATCCCAAGCAGAGTTGCTCAATTTATTCTGTGGCCCATTTTTATCTTATGGATCCTATCGAGAGTTAGTCACCAAAGGGAATTCTCAAATTGTATGGTTCAAGAATTGGCATTATAAACAAGTATTTGGGAGGTTAATGTAAAGCACACACTGTGAAAACTCAGTTTCAACCATTTTTATGTGAATGGTTTCCTTCAAATTCTTGGTTGAGTCAATTTCAATATAGACTCGCTTCTATGGATGATCCACATAAAATTTGGGTTGCTCATGACAAATTAAATGCCACAAGGTTTGATGAGCTAGTCATAAAAGCCCCAAATAAGCATAGGGAGACTTTGGAACTTTATCTAGATCGGGATTTTGAGCTTGGCTTACTCAAATACTTGGAAGTTCTTGGTCCAATGGGAAAAGGCTAAAAGGGCATTATGAATGAACAAGGGTCCATGGTTGACAATAGCCTTGGAATGGTTAACATTATCAAAGTGAAATAAGAAAAAAAATTAGTCATGTTTTGCACCCCCTCAAGCTTTACACCATGGGGGGTTGGTGGTCATGAACCCATTGCTTGAGTAAGCTCTCTAAAAGGACTTAGCTCATGAAATAACCCATAAGGATAAAGGATTCAAAATGATCACAATCTTTGTTAAATTCAAGGGGATCGAGCACAACATCAAGCAAAGGGGTTTTTGGGTTAGAACTGGTACCTTGTGGAAGACCTTTGGGATAAACTTCCTTACCTTTTTCAGTGCCATGATTATTTAGATATTCTTTAGCTAAACCTACATCAAATGATGTGTGGAGATGACAACTATTAATATAAGGATTGTTACAAAAGCTGCCAAATGTGAGGAATGATAAATTAACTTAAGGCAATAAATGTACAATAAAATTATTAAAAAGCCCCACTTAGACTTGTGGATGATCAACAATATGACAAAAATACTCTAAAATCGGCTCTTGCTTACTCTCTCCCCTCCCATCTATTAATAAGATTTTAATTTACCCATAATGGAAAGGCTTTGAGCATCCCTTCCCATAGGGAGTTGTAAATAAGTAAAAAGATTAAACTTAGACGAACTAATTTTTATTCATCCTTTCCTTTAAAAATTCAAAAACTTCAATTAAAAGTGAAAAAATTAAGTAAATTGGTTGCCAATTCTCTCACATGTTTGGGAAAGAATTTTCAAAATCTTGACCACCACATAATTATGCTAGAGGCATTATATTGTGGGGTTAACACTAAAGATTCATCTCACAGTTTTGAAGATGTTTATTTGATATTGTTGTGGTTTTAGACTGACAGTTTATTAAGAAGAATGATTTTGGAGATGCCATATGCCACCTCTTTAAAATGATATAACACCTAAGCATTCAAAATCCTCGAGAGGTATGAACAACCATACCTCATTTATTAAGCGATTAGTGAAGGCCATTCCCAATGAAAAACTATAAATTTAACTCAACTTACAAATTCTAAAAAGAATTTTCCAACTCTTAACCACCACATAATATATAAATCTAAAAGTAATGAGCTTGATAGTACACCCCCATTTATATAAGTCAGAGATATTTCTTTTCCGTCTGTCCCACCGTCAAAAAAATTGTTAGAGCAGTAAACACGGATCTTCCACAGAGAGTCTGTAATATCCCCTGTTTCCCTTGAATTTTGAAAACTGAATATTTTTGAATTGCTTTTCTGTGTATTCTGATTTTTTTGTGTTTTATGCATGTAATAAGGAAAATTGTGATTTTTGAAAGATAATTCCAGATAAATCACAGTATAATCTCTCAATTAACTAAACTCTGATCTTCTTATTCACTTCGGATGGTTACAATAAAGATCTTTTGCACACCTATGAAATAATAAAAATATAGTCTTAAAAACTTGGTCTTTTGCAAATCTGGAAATAAAACCTGAATCTAAAATAGCTCAGGTTTTTGTGTAAATACACAGTCACCGACGTCGATTATATTGCCATCATCGATTGATATGCTGCCGACATCGATCTCCTTCAGTCGGTCTACTATGCCGACGTCAGTGTGAATCGGCTGATGTCAGTCTCTAGCCTACCGAAGTCGGTCTCTGAGCTGCCTATGGCTCTATACGACCTGATGCAGAATGGTACAGATTTCATATAGTGGCAAAAAAATAGTGCAGCCTCTATGATGGATACCAGATCCCAAGAAATATGGTGCTAATACAAAAAAGCTATATCTGGACAATTACTGAAAGCAAAACCTAATGAAGTAAATACCTGTAAACCTCTGTGACAACTTCTATATGAAGTTATCCCTCGAACTGGCAATAGATCGACTGATCTCTCACAACCTCTGAATCGCACACAATGAAGAGTGGACGTTCTCCAATGCAAATGGAATACTGGAACCCTTGGCTCAGTCTTCTCAAAATAATTCTTAGCAATAATCAATAATCATAATCAATGGATAATTTGCCTCCCTCTAATAAGAAACCCTTATATCCTCCAAAAAGGTGTGCTTGCCCTAATTAGGGTTTCATAATTAAGAATTAGGGTTTCATAATTAAAATAGGCCAAATAATTAATATTTAATTAAATCAATCAAATATTAATATCTCCCTCAATACATGTCAGATCCTCAAATCGTCTGAAGCTAGTGAACAAAGGAGTGATTCCGCACATGATCATACCATAACAGGGATGCTCCACTGAGTGCCAACATTCCCTATATAATAGGAGCTCAGGCAAACATGTCTAAAAGAGCCTGAATGAAAGCCAACTATAGAAATTCTTCTAATCGAAGCCAAGCCAAGCTCCATCAAGACCCTCTATCCATCCTCTCAACCTACGAGGGTCGCATAATAGGCTAATCCTCAACTCTGAAGATGTCCACTAAAAAAGGGGACATGACAATCTACCCCTCCTGAAATTGCTTGTCCCCAAGCAATCACAAAACAATAAACCACTCGATCCACCTAGATCCCAAGGAAAAGGTTGTGTAACGTCCCTCATGTCACCAATCAACCCCTGTGAAGAAATCATCAGCATCAACAACATCAAAAGTACAAAAATTAGCAACTAAAAAATTGCGCTCAACACCCAAACAACTGACATCACTGACAATATTATCTGAAGACCAACTATAGATGCTGATAGAAGAACCCACTCTATGGAACTCAAGCCGGCTAAAACATCAACTCTATCAAAACTCAAGTCCCTGTCTAATCGACACTCACACTCAACTGCACCATGGATATGACAACAACCATATGTACCTGAGTCACTGACACCAAATCCAATCTCTGATAAACTGTCCTAGGTGTGCTGATATTGCAAGCTGTGTAACTTGCAACTGCCAATTCCATCTACAAAAGATGGTGCCAATCCATCCCATAATGGATGGTAAGAAATGGGTGCCGATCTACACCTACGTGAAATCAAATCTTTGATCTCTGAGTTAGACGAAGAATAATGAGCATACCCCACTGTATACTGCCAGTAGGAACCCCCAAACTCTGCTACTGGCTCACCATCACTGAACTGAGAATCCGCAGATGGCTCCAATCTCTGACTCTGAGTGGCTGTAGGTTGGATAGGACCCTGTGCAATCTGCTCAACAAACCCCACCTCAAAATCCCTGTGAGGTAGCATAGTAGAAAGGATCACTATAATCTCCCCACCCAATCTGCTAATAGTACTAATACCTCAGATGAGAACATCTTCTGTCACTTTATGCGAGTCCAGACAAACACCTGCACTATCCAACAAATACTCCATGAATGATTTAGTGTAGTAGAAATTATATGAGGAAGCATCAATATACTCCCCCACACACCACAACTGATCCCTCTGTAAAGGTAGCACAACCAACTGTACCACACTGTCATCTGTGTGAGAAGAATCAATCTGGAGACTCAACTCCACTGGTATCCCAAACTCATCAGGACCAGGTAATTCCAAATCTTGAACATGTGTGTCAGCCCCAACAACATGCTCCTCTGCAACAACTACAGGAACGTACTCACCACCAAGACCACCAACACTCGTGTACTAACATCTGAGTACACCTCCCTAGTTTGAATGCAAGCATCAAACTCATCCTCATCTGACTAAAACTGTGACTCCTGTAGATCTCATTGTAAGTCATCACAAGAAGACCCCACTGTAACTCCGTTCTGTCTCTCCATGTTGGAGAGATTGACCTTTCCTTTTATGTCTCGAAGATGCTGTCTTGCATTGGCAGCCACTAATCTAGCCTCCTTGGCCTTTTGTGACCACATATCACATAACTTTTGGGTCCTTTCCATATCCTTCCAAGTTTGATGTTCATGATGTGAAGATGAAGTAGAAATATGATCATCCAAAGAATCCATACCCTTATTATCCATATCATTAGCATGCTCTATGCTGGCCTCCAATGTAGAAGTCTCAAGTGAAACATCTTGCAAAGATGATATAGACAACTCATTCCCCATGGCTGCCCTCATATCTTCTTGAGTCAAATCAACATGTCTAACAACTGGTGTAGGGCTGTCATCAACCTCTGTAGAGACCTCTTGTTTCTTCATTTTGTTTTGTGATGTGGCCCCTTTAAAAATAGATGTCATACACTGTACTAATTTGGCTTCAAATGTAGGGTCTGAAAGAAATTCATTCATCCTCCTCTGGTTTTCAACCAACATATTCAAACTTTGTTTTAGCTTCCCCATATCCTTGTCCCACTGTTTCTGAGTACTTGAAGTACCCATGATTTACTAATTGATTCAATGTCCAATCTACCCGACAGGATGGCCAAATTTAACTTTGATACCATTGTAATAGTGGTATCACTGTACAGACCAATCTACCCAAACTACCTAATAGGATGGCAAGACAAAATCTCTGATACCACTGTAATAGTGGTATCACTGTACATACCAATCTACCCAACTACCCAATAGGATGGCAAGACAAAAGCTCTGATACCACTGTAATATCCCCTGTTTCCCTTGAATTTTGAAACTAGATATTTTGAATTGCTTTTCTGTGTATTCTGATTTTTTGTTGTCTTTTGCATGAAATAAGAAAGATTGCAATTTTTGTAAGATAAATTCAAATAAATAAATAAACCACAGTATAATCTCTTAGCTGGCAAATCAATGATCTTATTCTTCGTCCAGATGATTACACTATTGAGTCTCTGTCATGCATATAAAATAACATA
Source organism: Torreya grandis (assembly GCA_037957365.1). Taxonomy (NCBI): domain Eukaryota; kingdom Viridiplantae; phylum Streptophyta; class Pinopsida; order Cupressales; family Taxaceae; genus Torreya; species Torreya grandis. Next base: position 1,869,303 of record JARHVA010000259.1, read on the forward strand.
GAATACTGTCTTTAAAACCTAATTATCTTCCAGCAATTTGAAAAATACCCTCGATCTGTGCAGCTCTCAGGTTGCTGTGTCTAAAACATAGTCGCCGACGTTGGTTATTCTGCTACCATTGGTCGATATACTACCGACACCGGTTGCTATCGATCGGCTACTCTGCCGATGTTGGTCTGCAGTCGGCCGATGTTGGTCACTGGGCTGTCGATGTCGGTTCCTAGGTCCCCTGCGGCACTGTCCGGCCTACTGTAAAATGGTACAAAATTGTATGGATCGGTACAGATTCCACACAAAAGCAAGATAATATGCTGTAGCTTGTATTTTGGATCCCTGATCTCAAGATCTCTATTTGGATAATTTATTGAATCAAAAACCTAATGAAATAAATACCTAAAATACCTATGATAGCTTCTGTATGAAGCTATCTCTCAAATTGGCAATAGATCGGCTGATCTCTCACAAACTCTGAATCGCACATAATGAAGAGTGGACGTTCTCCAATGCAAATGGAATATTGGAACCCTTGGCTCAGTCTTCTCAGAAGAATTCTTAGCAATAATCAGTAATCATAATCAATGGATAATTTGCCTCCCTCTAATAACAAACCCTTATATCCTCCAAAAAGGTGTGCTTGCCATAATTAGGGTTTCTTAATTAAAATTAGGCCAAATAATTAATATTTTGAATTGCTTTTCTGTGTATTCTAATTTTTTGGTGTCTTTTGCATGAAATAAGAAAGATTGCAATTTTTGCAAGATAAATTCCAGATAAATAAATAAATCACAGTATAATCTCTCAATTAACTAAACTCTGATCTTCTTATTCACTAAGGATGGTTACAATAAAGATCTTTTGCACACCTATGAAATAATAAAAATATAGTCTTAAAAACCTGGTCTTTTGCAAATCTATAAATAAAACTTGAATCTGGAATGGCTCAAGTTTTTGTGTAAATACACAGTCACCAACGTCAATTATATTGCCGTCATCAGTCGATATGCTGCCGACGTCAGTTTCCTTTGGTCGGTCTACTATGCTGACGTCGATGTGAATCGGTTGATGTCGGTCTCTGGCCTATTGAAGTCAGTCTCTGAGCTGCCTGCGGCTCTGTACGACTTGATGCAGGATGGTACAGATTTCGTATAGTGGCAGAAAAATAGTGCGGCCTCTATGCTGGATACCAGATCCCAAGAAATATGGTGCTAATATGGAAAAGCTATATCTAGACAATTACTAAAAGCAAAACCTAATGAAGTAAATACCTGTAAACCTCTGTGACAACTTCTGTATGAAGCTATCCCTCGAACTGGCAATAGATCGACTGATCTCTCACAACCTTTGAATCGCACACAATGAAGAGTGGATGTTATCCAATGCAAATGGAATACTGGAACCCTTGGCTCAGTCTTCTTAGAAGAATTCTTAGCAATAATCAATAATAATAATCAATGGATAATTTGCCTTTCTTCAATAAGAAACCCTTATATCCTCCAAAAAGGTGTGCTTGCCCTAATTAGGGTTTCATAATTAAGAATTAGGGTTTCATAATTAAAATAGGCCAAATAATTAATATTTAATTAAATCAATCAAATATTAATATCTCCCTCAATACATGTCGAATCCTTGAACTGTCTGAAGCTGGTGAACAAAGGAGTGATTCCGCACATGATCATACCATAACAGGGATGCTCCGCTGAGTGCCAACATTCCCTATATAATAGGAGCTTAGGCAAATGTGTCTGAAAGAGCTTGAATGAAAGCCAACTATAGAAATTCTACTAATCGAAGCCAAGCCAAGTTCCATCAAGACCCTCTATCCATCCTCTCAGCCTACGAGGGTCACATAATAGGCTAATCCTCAACTCTGAAGATGTCCACTAAAAAGGGGACATGACAGAGTCCACAAAAGGCATGTTGATCATCATTTAATTTGATATCTGTCACACTCACTAGTAACACATACTACATGTTATTCAAAGCTTTCATTTCATCGACACCAACCACTTTTGAATTAGTAATTTATGTGACCAAAAACATGTTACCTATGTCCTGTCAATTTCCATGTGAATTGTAAGTTGTGTGTCACTGTCAACCCACATTAAATTTACTGTAAATTTTTTAATGAATCACCAATATAAATTCAAAGTTATGTATTAACCATTATAAATTGGATGCATTATTTTGAAATATAAACATCTTAAATATAAAATAAATCATAAAAACCAATTATTTACATCGATAAATGTTTTTACAATATCATTTTGGAGATAATTTTATGTAATGAGGTGAATATGTTAACATTTAATTATTTTAAACTTCAAGAAAGTAGGGCCATGGACTTTAATATGCATGTGTCAACCATATTGCAAGTGGCTCTTTACTGCGAAGCAACCAACTCATATATGACCATTTTTCCTTAGGTTAGTGACAATTGAGCAGAGGGCTAATTTTATGTGCTTGCAGTTGAAATATGTTGCTGCAAATGTATTGGAAGGTTGTTCAATTTTCAATTTGGCTATGTTTGGTGGGTTTTTCCTCAGCTAAATGTCTTCTTGAAACATGTGGATCAAATAATATGAGTTACTCTTTTTGGATTCAAAAACTTAATTGTGGATATCCTAGATTTCAGATTAAATGTAATGGGAATTCTTCTAGGGAGCTCATTTTGATTATCTTGCATTTGTGGAAAATAATACTGGTGATATGAATATTGATTTTGAGATTCTGGAGATTGATTATGAGGGCTCTATCATCACAAACTCGACTTCTCTCAAAGCCATGACATACAATAGAATGGACGATGTGTTTGTGTGATTCACCATTTCCTCCAATAAATTCATGGTCATTGGTTGCAATTCAATCGATTATTTTAAAGTAGCTGATAGCATATGGAGCGATGGATCATGTAAATCTTCATGTCTAAATCAATATGATCCAAGATAAATATAAACCCCCAATAATCTATGTGAATACAAAACTTTTCCAACACTGAAGACATCATTCAAGGCATAAAACTATTAGCAAGTGGGAAAGCTTAGGGTATTGATGGGCTACAAGAAGAGTACTTAAAGTGGGGTGCTAAAGTATTGGCACCTCGTATCAAACATATCTTTAATAGGGTCATCCAAGAGGGCTTCCTGATAGAGTGGATGACTAGTGTGGTTATCCCTATCTTCAAAAGTAGGGATAACAATAACCCATCAAATTATCGTACTATCATGGTTAATCCCCTTCTTGGTAAACTCTTCTGAAGCATGATAGAACATAGAATTAACAGATGGGTAGAAAAATAAGGAAAAAGTGCTAACGACCAAGCTGGATTTAGACTGAAGCACTCTACTATTGATCATGGAGCTACACTTAGGTTCTTGATTGAAAAAATATGGAACACTCAGGGAGATAAGGCCTTTTATTGCTTTGTCAACTTCAAAAAAGTCTTTGACACGGTCCCTTATGACAAACTTTAGAATAGGATGAAGGCACTGGGGGTTCCAGATGAGCTTAGACTAGCTATCCATAGATTATATGAGCAAGTAAAGGCTAAAATCAGAACTAGTGATGGAATGTCAAAGTGTTTTGACATTGATATAGGCGTCAAGTAGGGCTGCCCACTTTCACCAACTTTATTTGGACTGTACATTGATAAACTAGAAGAATGGTTAAATAAAGATAGTGGGGAGGGGATTCAACTAGATACGTATGTTATAACACTGCTTCTTTATGTGAATGACCTCATTTTAATTGCCAAAATAGCCAGTAGCTTGAGGGAATATTTGAGAGCACTTAAAACTTTTTGTCAAGAGGTTGGAATGCAGGTGAACACAAGCAAAACCAAAGTAATGATCTTCTCTCTAAAAAGAAAAAAGAAACAATATACCTTTACCTTTCAAGCCAATGCGTTAGAGGTAGTCGAGGAGTACAAGTACCTCGGGCTTGATTTTCACCACAAGCTCAGCTAGGAAATGTGTAGAGCAAAAAGAATCCAAGGTGGATGGAAAGCATTGTACTCTCTTCAAAATAGGTGCAGGATTGTAGAGTTATGGGATTGGAAGACCAAGAGAACACTCTTCAATTTGTTGGTTATCTCGATGATCCTCTATGGTTGTGAAATTTGGGGCAGCAGTATGTCAGATCAAAAATGGAAATAGATAGAGAGAATATAGAAACACTTCATCATAAGCAGTCTCAAAGTCAAGAATTTGGTGCCGTATGAGATCCTACTTGCCGAAACGGGGTCCTTCCCTCTAGAGGCATCGGCGATGATACGGTTACTAAGCTACTCAAGAAGATTCAAAACATGAAGAAGCACAGGTGGCCTAGACTAATTATGGAGGAAGAGCTAACTATAAGAAAGAACACTTAGAGGAAGCAAAATGACAAATGGGTGAAGAAGTGGGATATTATCATGTAGAGTGCCCAAATACTAATGAAGAAATGAAAAATATGTAAGAAGAAATTTCAAGTGCATCATGTGGACAAAATAAATGGGCCGTAAAAAGGAATACTACCTCAAAGAATTCAACCCCACAGGCGATTTTGAAGAAAAAATCTATATAAGAGCAGACATTAAGTGGAAAACGAAAATGTTGATTGCCCAACTTAGGACGAGCTCTCATCATCTTAGGTGTGAAACGGGTAGATGACTAACTCCTAAAGAGGACTAGGAGGAGAGAATATGCCTGTTTTGCAACAAAGGTGTGGTGGAGACAGAATGACACTTCATCTTGGAATGTGAGGCATATAAAGACATTCAATACAATTATGGTGAAACTCTGAAAATTGCCAACCTGGACAACCTGTTTGAAGCGACAAGGCTAGGTAATACAGTAAACCTCATGATCAAACTTCATAGCAGAAGGGAAGATCTCAAGAAGGAATTTTAGGGAACTTAGGGAACATTTTTGTCATTAAGGTCTCATTTTGATGTGAATGTGTGCAACTGATGGGTCTCATAGGCTGCTACGGTCTCGTGGATGTTATTAAAATCCTTCATTCATTCATTCATCTAAAGTACTGCAATGACTATTCCTGTTGTGAAGCTGATATTCTGGGAGATAATAAGATGATAAATTTCATAGGCAGGGGAATCAGCTATAAATACTTTTCTAATTGTGGGTTATCGACTATAGCAAACACTCTTACGTGGATCATACCCCAAAATGAGTCTGGCTTCATTGCCGCTGGTCGTTATGGTCTCAGCCTTGATTGGAACATTGGTTGGAATTGCTCAACAGCACACAAAACATCTAAATACTCTTGTACCAAGCAAGTTGAATGCATGAACCGTCAAATAGGGCATGCCTGCAAATGTGATCTTGGTTATGAAGGAAATGGTTACTCTAATGGCATAGATTGCACAGGTATCTTCTCCACACTTTTTGAACTCTTACTAGGTGGTATCATGTTTTCTCTTTTATAATCATTCATCTTTAGATTCATGAGACTCCTAATGATTTGATAGTGATGAGGAATGTTCAGATATCAACGAATGCAATTATCCAAATAAGTGTGTAGGCAATGTCATAACTGGGGAGGTTTTTACAATTGTTCCTGTGCCAAGGGTTACATGGGAAATGAATTTCAAAAAGGGCCAAGATGCCGGTCCCCAAACTCAAACAACACCATCATTTCTACAATTATAGGTGACTATGCACCATGTCTCTACTTTGTTTTTTAAGATTTAAATCTGGAAAAGTATAGTTTACAAAAAAATCACTGTATGTTGAGAGGTCAGGATCTGTTTCTTGGTTCGTTGGAGTTTCTTTGGAAGCATGTGGATTATTTTGGTGGTTGAGGAGGCGTCACTTGAAAGATACGAGGGATAAGTATTTTTGATATAACGGTGGTATCCAGTTGTAGGAGCATATCGCTTCCCTGGGAGGAAGAAAAGGCCTGATAGTATTTTCCGATAAAAATCTCGAAAGAACTTCAAACAATTATTCAATAGAATTGGGAAGAGGCAGTTTCACAATAGTCTACAAAGGAAATATTTTGGACGGCATGCCAGTGGCAATCAAAAAGCGCAAAGCAAATTCTGATGGTGGAGATGGCATGACCAAATGTAGAATCTGAAAAACTAAACCAAATCTGAAAAGCTAAACCAAATTTCTATGCCCATAGATAACAACAAAAAATTAGAGTATAAAACTCAAAAAAAAATAGAGCACTTAGAAAATCTTTATTTGCAGGCTATATAACTATTTCATTATTCATAATAATTTTTGCTACTGTCAAAATATATATCAGCAAATAGAATTACACATTATAGCCTTTACATGCAGAAATCCTAAGATTTAATCAAACTTAACTAAAAAGAATTGAGAAAATAGTTACATGCACTTATTTGCTGCGCTAGAAGATTGGCAGTTCAGTAAAAACAAAGTTTATTAACTACACTCTTCACTAAAGAAAAGACCTAGACTAAAAAATAGAAACTAGCTAATTAAATCTATGAATCTGCGCCAGAGATAAAGTTTAGTTGCTATTGAAAGACCAACATGCAACACATTCAGCGGTGGTAAAATTGGATGTTCAATTGAATCTCCAGCATCAGTTATCAACATACTCCCCCTTGATGCTGAGAGGGCTTACAATCTGATCTCTGAGTGTCAAAAATTGATCTGTTGCAATTGCTTTCGTGAAGATATCTGCCAATTTTTCTTTAGTGTTGATGTATTTCAATTCTACTACCTTCATTTGCACTAAATCTCGAATAAAATGATGCTTTAAATCAAAATGTTTTGTTCTGCAGTGATGGACTAGATTCTTGGCCAATTTAATAGCACTAATGTTATCACAAAAAATAACTGTGGGCTGAACTTGAATCTCTCCAATTTCTTCAAGAAGTTTTCTAAGTCATAATGCTTGTTTACCTACTGAAGTGACTGCAACATACTCTGCTTCTGTAGAAGAAAGGGAAACTATACTTTGCTTCTTTGAGCTCTAAGTAATCAAACCATAACCAAAAGAAAAATAATTCCTAGATGTTGACGTTCGGTCATCCAAACTACCTCCCCAATAAGAATCACTAAAACCAACAAGATTTAACCTTTTAGAAGTGTAGTAATGAATACCAAAATCTAGAGTGCCTTTCACATACCTCAAAATTCTTTTGGTTGCCTTCATATGTATTTCTAATGGCTCTATCATGTACCTTGAAATAAGTGAAACTGAATAAGTAATATTAGGTCTTGTATGAGTTAGAAACATTAAGCTTCCAACAATACTTCTATAAGTTGTCTCATCAACTCTTTCATCACCATCATCTCTACACAACACAACTCCATGAGCAACTAGAGTGGATACTGGTTTACAATCAACCATATCAAATTTCTTCAACATATCTTTAGCATAACTTGTTTGACGAATAAAATTTTTATTCTCCCTTTGATAAACCTCCATTCCTAAAAAATATTTCATAAGGCCTAAATTTTTCATCTCAAATTCATTCATCATGAAAACTTTGAATTCATCCTTCATCATAGAACTGCTACCCATATACAACAAGTCATCAACATACAAAATTACAATTAGAATATCATTACCTTTTTATTTGTAGTAAAGGGTAGGTTCACTCTTACTTCTTTGAAAGCCATTCTCTTCAAAATATCCATCAATCCTAGCATACCATGCTCTTGGTGCTTGTTTGAGGCCATACAAAGCCTTCTTTAACTTGTAGATATGATTTTCTTTTCCTTGCACTTCAAACCTTGTGGCTGTTCCACATATACTTCTTCTTCTAAATACCCATTCAAGAAGGCACTTTTCACATCCATATGATGGATGCTCCAATTCTTTTTAGCTGCTAATGAAATCAGCATTCTAATGGTCTCTTGTCTTGCTACTGGTGCAAATGTCTCTTCATAATAAATGCCATACTTTTGTGTGAAGCCTTTAACAACTAATCTTGCCTTATGCCTTTCAACACTTCCATCACTTTTACACTTAGTCTTGTAGACCCATTTGGTGCCAATCTTCTTCTTGTCATGTGGAAGCTTGATAAGCTCTCAAGTGTCATTCCTGTGAATAGAATCCATCTCTTCTTGCATTGCTTGCATCCAAACCTCATTAGTATATGCATATTCAAAACATGATGGTTCAAAATCAGCCTTGGTAAGTAAAAAAAAATTTAGTGTCTCACCTCTTGGATTTTTTTCATGTGCTTGATTTGAACTCCTTTGATAAATGTCACTCAATATTCCTACCTTCCTTGCAGAACTAGGACTTGAATCTAGACTTACACTTGGAATTGAACAACTAGATGAGGGCTTACTTGGTGGATTTGTAGCACTTGGAATAGAAATATTAGTGGGCTGCCCATGATCAATATTATCGATAATAACTTCATTTAAAACAGATTTTGACTTTTCCATATGGCCTTTTTGATGACCATAAACTCCCCCTTCATCAAAAATCACATCTCTTGACACAATAAGCTTATTAGTGAGAGGATTATATAACCTGTAAGCCTTACTTTCCTCACTATATCCAAAAAAATACATGACTCACTTTTGGGATCTAACTTTTACCTCTTTTGATTAGGAACATGCAAATAGGCTAAGCAACCAAAAACTTTGAAATAATTAACATTTGACTTTTTCTCATACCAGGCTTCATATGGAGTCATCCTGTCAAGTGCACTAGTGGGACTTCAATTGAGAATATATACTACTATAACAACTGCATCTCCCCAAAAAGAATTACTTAATCCATTTGTTTGTAGCATGCTTTGTGCCATCTCCACCACTGTACGATTCTTCCCTTCAGCTACACCATTTTGTTGAGGTGTGTATGCAGTGGTGAGTTGTCTTCTAATGTCATGCATATCAAAAAAACCTTGAAAGACTTTTGAACAAAATTCTTTTCCATGATTAGTCCTTAAGCATTTGATTTTGCACCCTTTGTCATTTTCTACAAGGGCTCTAAACCTCTTGAATGTATCAAGAGCTTCACCTTTGGTATTCAAAAAATAAACCCAACACTGCCATGAGTAATCATCAATAAAAGTAATGAAATATGATGACTTACCCAAACTCTTTGTCTGCATAGGACCAAAAATGTCTGAATGAACTAACTGGAGTGGATAATGGGCCCTCCATGCATTGCCTTTTGGAAATTTCTCCCTTGCATGTTTTCCTTTAGCACATCCTTCACAAACTTCTTTGTGCTCTTCAACCTTAGGCAAACCAGAAACTAATGCTTTTGATGTTAGAATCTTCATACTATGAAAATTTAAATGCCCATACCTGAGATGCCACAACCAACTTATATCCTCATATGCCATATTGACAAGGTTCTTGTTATGTTCACCAAACTTCAATGGAAACATCCTATTCTTTGTCATAGACACAACTGTTACCACCCTATTTCCTTGATTCTTATCATAAATTATACATTGTTGATTTTCAAATATAACTTTATAATTCTTCTCACATAATTGTCCAACTCTCAACAAATTATTCTTTAACTTTGGAGTGTAATAAATATCTTTAACACTCTTCATACCTTCTTTTGTATGGACTTCCATAGCTCCTTTTATAGCAACCTCCAATGATTTGTCATCACCAAGTTTGATCTTGGATTTAAAACTTTCATTTATTATAGAAAAAAGTTTTTCATTCCCTCACATGTGGTTAGAACATCCTGAATCTAAATACCTGTTACAATGATAACATTGAATATTTCTTTTATCAAATCTGCCTCTACCTCTTCCTCTGAAACCACCTCTTCCTCTGAAGCCACCTCTGCCTCTATTTCCTCTTGAGTAATTCTGATTTTGACCTCTACCTTGGCCTTGATTACTTTTGATGCTACTATTTGCATCTTCATTCTTTGTGATTTGTAATTTGGAGGAAAAAGCTTTCTCTTCACTTTCTCCAAATGAATCTCTCAATCTTTCTTCATGAGACATCAAAGATCCAACTAGATGATCAAATTGAAGTGTAGACAAATTCTTGCTTTCTTCTATGATTATGGCAACATGGTTCCACCTTGATGTGAGAGACCTCAACACCTTTTTGATCACAACCTCGTTGTTCACAATTTCACCAAGTGTAGCCATCTTATTGACCACATCTTTTACTCTGACACAATAGGTACTCACACTTTCAAATTCTTACATCTTTAAATTCTCGAATTCTCTCTTCAATGTCTATAACTTGACAACTTTGACTTGATCACTTCCTTGGTAAGCTTCTTTTAGAGTCTTCCAAGCATCCTCTACTGTCTTTGCTCCTACAATTCATAGAAATAGGTTCTTATCTAGAGCTATTTGAATATGAAATAAGGCTTGAGCATTCTTCTTCTTAGCCTCCTTCTTAGCTGTTTTATCATTTGCTGTGAGGGCATTCCAATCAGCTGGCTCTGCATAACCTGATTCAATAATCTCCCACAAATCTTTTCCTATCAAAAAAGTCATCATTTTGATAAACCAATAATCATACTCATTTCCATCAAATTTTGGAATGGGCAAAGAGTTAGAATTTGACATGATAAATTTTTGGCAAAATTCCAACTACTAAATCTTTAACCCAAAAGAAAAAACCCTGCTCTAATACCAAATGTAGAATCTAAAAAACTAAACCAAATCTGAAAAGCTAAACCAAATTTCTATGCCCACAGATAACCACAGAAAAATAGAGTATAAAACTCAAAAATAAAAATAAAGCACTCATAAAATCTTTATTTGCAGGCTATATAACTATTTCATTATTCATAATAATTTTTTCTACTGTCAAAATATATATCAGCAAATAGAATTACACGTTGTAGCCTTTACATGCAGAAATCCTAAGATTTAATCAGACTTAACTAAAAAGAACTGAGAAAATAGTTACATGCATTTATTTGCCGTGCTAGAAGATTGGCAGTTCAGTAAAAACAAAGTTTATTAACTGCACTCTTCACTAAAGAAAAGAACCAGACTACAAAATAGAAATCGGCTAACTAAATCTATGAATCTGCACCAGAGGTAAAGTCCAGTTGCTGTTGAAAGACCAACATGCAACACATTCAGCGGTGGTAAAACTGGATGTTCAATTGAATTTCCAGCATTAGTTATCAACAATGCCAGTGGCAATCAAAAATCCCAAAGCAAATTCTGATGAGTTTTCTAATGAGTTTATCATCAAAATTATAATTTTCTCCTATATCAATCACTGAAATGTAGTGAAATTTCTTGGTTGTTGCATCCAAACTCAATATCCATTATTGGTATATGAATTTGTACCCAACAGCACACTGTTTCAGCATCTACACTCGACAGATAAGCACTTGCCCTGGGAAAAGCGGTGGCAGATCGCCATCGAGGCAACAAATGCTATAGCATATATGCATCTTCAAGCCTCTCAGACGATATTACATCAAGACATAAAATCATCAAATATTCTCCTAGATGACACACTCACTCCAAAAGTTGCAGACTTTGGCATTTCTCGTCTACGACCTTTTGATGAAACACACCTTAGCACCATGGCGGAAGGTACTCCAGGTTACTTAGATCCAGAGTTCATAAGAAACAATCAGTTTACATACAAGAGTGACGTTTTCAGCTCTGGCGTAGTTTTGGTAGAGCTTCTCACTAGTCTAAAATCCTTGGTGTCTGTACAGGGAGAAGTGTGCACTTTATATGATCATTTCTTGTCCACAATCAACCACAACAGCTTGATTGAAATCTTAGATCCCAACGTAGTGAATGAGGAAAACCAAGGGCAGATGGAGAGTATGGCAAGATTAGCCAAGGCATGTTTGCAAGAGAAAGCAAGACAAAGACCCTGTATGAGAGAAGTGGTGGAAGAGCTTGCTTGGATAATAGTTGCCACAAAACAGTCAGGACTTAACAAAGATGTGTCTCTTCTTGAACACATAGGTGATTCAATGAAAACAAAGTTGAATGGTCATACTTTGCCAGCCGCTAGTACGAGCACTTCTCATGATCATTACCTTTGGCCGGGCCCCAATGAGATTATTACTCCGGAGGACCCTTCAACCGCACTGATTCAGATTCAAATGTCAGATATGTATGCAAGATGATCAAGAGAAGGCCAAAAATGACATGGTAAGACATTCATTAATTAATAATCTATTTATTTATATTATTATTATTATTTCATAACAGAAAATGACCTTCAATATAAAAACCTTGAGTCCCTTCAACCATCTGACAATGTATTTTGCACATTTCCTTCCATTTTAGCTTTAATAGGATTGTCAGATTTGATAGATTTTCATGTGCAAGAGCTTCAGGGAGTACTTTAAAAAATAATTCTAGTAGCAAGTTGGGCTAGACATTCTTCCAGTTGGGATAGACATTAGTCCATTTGGGACAGCAAGCTTGTCCAAATCTATTTAAAAAATTGAAAAATTTCAGTATCGAGTTTGTCCACTTGGAAATTTTTGTAGCAAAGTTGACACAAGTGTATATATATTGGGATTTTGATCCTTAACTAAAATATTTTTTTGTGTTTTGAGTTTGATCACATTTTTATGGAAAACATTTTTTTAATGAGGAATATATATATATATATATATATATATATATATATATATATATATAAATTTGTTGTAGAAAAGGCCAGTCATCAATTTTCTTGACACTGCAGGATATGGAATCTCTATTTAGAACATATATATAAAAGTAGTTTAAAATAATTCTAAATTAAAGGACAGAAAAAATTTATATTCTAAAATACCTTTATGCCGTGCACAAATTTCGTTGAAAGTGTTTATTAACAAAAATAAATGAATGTTTCCAAACCTAAGGATAGATGAAATAATATATTCTAAAAATAACCTTAAATTTATTTTTAAAAAAGTTCTTAAGATTTTTTTATTTAAAAATTGAAAGTTTATTTAACTTTCAAAATATGGTATTCAAGTAAAGTCGTATAAAGAAACACAAAACTAGTAACATATTTGAAAGTGTGCAATATTCAAGTTAAGTTTTTTTTAATAAATAATAATAAGGGGAAAGGTACAAAAGAATTTAACTAGTAGATCAATATAGGGAATACAAAAGCTATCTCCAAGGGAATAAAAGGAGATGGCTAGAAAACCTAAAACACAAGTAGTGACAGCCAAAATACTCAAGTAAAGTTGTATAAAGAAATACAAAATCAGTAACAAATTTGGAGGTGTATAATACCACAACAAAATAGTCTTTTTTTAGTTTAGACACTTCAAATTGGTCTCTAGGCATTTATTGGTCATTAAATCATATAATTTTAGAATATTTTTATATTTGTCATATTAGGTTCTTATAGGAGTTTAAACACCTACCAGATGGTGGATTGATTAGAAGTGGCCTATGGATATCCCTTTCCACATATATAAACTCTGGGTTGGTTATTAGCTTATTTTACCTTAGCACACTCATGTGGGTACATTGAATGCTTGTTGGAAAGTCAATTCCTCTGCAAATATTTGGGGATGTAAGTTTCATAGAGTCTAGAAAGTAATTTTTGAACCCAAACATGCGCACTTCCTTTGGTGCATCTTACACCATGGTGTACATGTTGGTAATCACCTTGCCCATCTAGATGTGACTAATCTCTCGTGCTTGTCTTTGGAGAACCTAAAGTCTCTTAAACATCTTTTTTGTTTTACAAGCATGATCAATCATCTTGGAGATGGATTCATGCCCTTTTTCAACCATCTCATCCAAAGCATTTTTCTCAAAAATTAAGCTCTTAGGGAATACATCTTACATAGTAAAACCAATTTGCATTTTTTTGTTCTGAAATTAGTTTTCACTTGTGGAAAGAAATGAACAATGCAATCTTTAATCCTAAAGTTCTAGATAGTTTTTTCCCTATTACTTATAAATTTCAAATGATGTCTAATTTGATACTACATATTCAAGTGGATGCGAAGAAGGTTTGGTTGGAGGTGGAGAACCTATAAACTTTGTTGGATCATGTCAGGGGCCCCTTCCCTCCAAGGCAATAATCGTCATTGGAAGAATCAAAATTAATTGTAAACCTACTTCTTGCATCTTCAAACAAGGATAAATGATTTGAAATCTTCAATGAAGAACACCTACAAAAACATCTCCATAAAAAATATTAATAGTACATGTATTGATATTAAAAATATCTTTCATTACTCTCAATACATAAAAAAACATACCCAATCATAATTATTTATTTCATTTTTTGTAAATAGGTATGAATGGTAACATAGAGGATATACACACATCCATTGATTTTTATGATTACAAAATGTACCCAACATGGACACATTAAGTTGAGAAGACCCTTATGGAGTACATTCTACAAGGATATTACTTGATCATTACATAACAACATGGAACCCATGCAACATTGAAATAATCAATGATAGAATACATAGATCAATGTTTGCTCACCACAAATGAAATATTTAATTCTAATGCTCAAAATAATATGAAGATCTTGTCAATCGGATTCAACATCACACTAAATTTAGCGAGTTTAAATTCTTGTGAAAAAGGGGCACTACTATAAAATTTAGATATAAATCCCTATGTCCATCAAAAATAATGTCAAGCATGTTCATCGATGATGAAGGCTGAAAATCTTACCTTCCAACCCGTAATGTTGAAATAGTGAACATAAATAATGCAAACATGCTTTCAACATAGCATGAAAATGTTGATTACCAACAAATTGTATCTCGCCATGCTTTTTTTAAATATATGGCAAAATACACATCGAATGCTGGAAATAAATCTGAAAGCTAACCCCATCTACTAACTAGAATATTGGTTATAATTGCAATTGAAATCCATGCAATGGTTGCATATAATAAGTTACTCATATAAACTATTAGTGGCTATAACATAGGTTCACAGGGGGCATGCCACACGCTGCAAAATCCCTTTCTAAAATTTTGTATCCAGACATATTTTCCCATATCTATTAGTAATAAAATATTCCAAAATGTTTTTGAAAGCACATCTGAGGAAGAAAAACTACCATCCTTCATTGATGCATATATAAATCAACCTTCTTTTCTAGATACATTGCCACTCATTGAGACCACACAAACGTGGTCATTCAACAATCATAAGAAAACTAATCAATGGAGAAATATAACAATTCAATCAATCTTTTTAATATTCCCTCATTTTTATTTTTTTACTCCTATTGATTCACCATCATATGAAGTTTTTTATTGGGTAAATCTCATACTTTACAAACCATTCCATGAGATTTATATATAAATTGGCTCAACTAGGTAGGAAATTGTTACACATTAGGAACATATCAATATTCCTACACGTTATGGCAACAACTATAGAATAAAATAACATTTTAGAATCAAGCAGTGGTGATAGTGACATACAAGAAGATGTACCAATGCGAATGGAAATTCATGACTGAGAATTCTTATTTCGCATGCACCCATCAAGAAACAATACAATAGATGACATGACATGTTTGGGCTTCATTACTTCAACAATGACTACAATTAAAACCATTCAGATGTATTAATCAGCGTACACACACTAACAACATAATTTATAGATTCATCAATGCAATTTTTGTTATACTATCCACCCCCTATTTTTGCACCATAAAATGGAATATTCATATGATATTGGTGCACCCATGGTTAAAAAAAAGTCATGTTGTACCCTATACATTTCATATATGATTAAAATGTATTAATTGCAATCATGTTGTCAAGTGTTATTTCATGGATAAAATATGAGCATCCTATCTATTCCATGTTACCTCTTCCTTCCCATCCACCACTATAGTCTAATGATGCATATAATTATAAGTAAATAATGATTTTGGCATCTAAGCAAAATATGCCTAATAAAGAGGTGTAAAAGGTTCAAGTGAAAATGAAGTAAAAGCAAGATTATAGAAAAAGTATCTCATTTGTAATAATTGCACACACATGCAACATCTCCTAAGCATATATCTACATAGGTCTAAAAATTGACACAATATTCTACATCATCTCATGAGACTTCATGTAATTTTTCATCTCCTAGATCCATAGTTCCTACTCAAGATAATATCAATATTCACTTTGATAACTTTATAACTAAAAAGGATACATGTTATGATTATAATAATGGGACACTAGATAATTTTCACTTTAAAAAGGTAAGACATTTACCGCTCATTACTAATTGGGTTGATTTATATCTTAATGGAATCATTGGATAGGTTATGCATTGGTGAAATACAAAATTGTATCACTGAAATTCAAAATAACTAAAACCTAATTATACAATTTTTTGATTGTTACATATTCTTTTTCTATTTGTTTTCTTTTATGAACATATGGCCTATTCTTTTATGTCATTGGATTTCATTTAATTATTATCCTACTTGCCCTTCTATCTTCCCTTTCAGGGCTAGATAGTCTCAAAATAGTGTTCAATTTCACTAAAACAATGGTATTAATAGGTTTTCATGCACATTTTCCCCCATAATTTTTCATCTTTCCTATAAAACAAAATTGACCAGAATAGGATAGAAATGTTCACCATTACTGTCTTATTGGTCAATCATGTCCTTTGAAATTTTATACCCAAAATCTACATTTATAGAACACATAGCTCTAATTCTATCAATTTCCAAGTTATTCATGCAATATTAGTATGAAATTTACATTTTTTCATGCAAAATTTCTTGGTCTCAAGCTCAGTTGTTCCATACACTTAACATCTTTCGACATGTGTATATTTGATGAAATGAGAATGTACAATTAGTTACTTGCATAAACTTTTTAGTCTTTTCCAAATTTACAATAGTTCCTATTTACATTCCATAGGGGGAAATTCCTTCTATTGATCCATTCAAACCCTTGCTAGTGTATATATTTCATTGACATTTGTTGAGAACTATCTAGATTCATCCCCTTTATTATTATTTTTTTTATCTTGGTTTCATTTTGGTATAGGTTTTTGTTGACTTTTCCATATTATAAAAACAAAACAAAAAATCATATATTATTAAAAATGTAAAAATATTTAAATATGGTCAAAAATACAAAATTAAGACCTCAACATGATTAATTGTAGATGATATTTTTTAATTATATATCATTATAGTCTTGTACACTTGGAAAACTCAAACTTGGTTATTCCTATTAGTTTTTGCCATTCTTACTTCTACAAGTCTCACCTATGCTCTATCCTTGTGCCCCTTTGGCCTAAATATCTTAGTCTAACTAATCTTATGTTGATGACCTAAGTCCTCTATCTTTCCCAAAATGTTTAAAATATACTTATCTTCCATCTCTAAAAGTTTTAAACATGTACCTATTCTCCTATTCCCTTGACACTAACATCTGAGTTAGACAATAATGTTGTTTTACTATCCTATACCGACACAAATGTATAGTCCCATAAAGTCATCCAATTTATAAATGAAATGAATCCTAATGGTCAAACTTCATGATTTTATGTGAATTATTACTCCAAAGGAATTGATATAAATACAAGATTAACCATCATTCATTCCTCGCCTAGCATTTAGATCAAAGAGTATTCAACGAGAATTCAATTGAATAAAGCTTCCCTATTTATTCTTATTTCCATACCATTCATAAAGACTACACATATATAAGCATGAAGTAATAAAGGAGTAGCCCAAGAGCCTAGTTTTCTAAGTTACAAGCTAGGTCATTTTTTATTTATTTTACACACATTGTATGATTCACACACAAGCTAACATGTAGGAGAGAACTACATTAGTCTAAGGCCCTCTTCAAATTAATGGAAATGTACACAACATCTTTTGACAATAGTGTGCACACTAACCAATTTTTCCCCAAGGTCATATATAAGATGAAAATCTAAGATTATATAATTTCATAACCAACAACTATCCATGACCTAGATCTAAATGCACTAGAGTGAAGGTGAAGCAAAAACCTAGAATCATCTAGGTGGTCACATCCTATTTCAGTAGATATTCTATATAGGAAACTAGCATTGAACCCAGATAGAAGCGTTGATGAAAATGTCCCAAGTTGGCATTACTATTTAGAGAGCTAGAGGCATCAGAACCATAATCTAACGTTTGTTCTAGAATCTCTATCTCACCTACTTTTAGCCTATTCTAGATCCAAAACTGCACTAGTATCAAAATAATATAAGTATTTCACTTCTTTGTCCTTTTTATATTTAGCATAATTATACTTTTCATATTGAGACTATCTCAACATAATAAATTTAGTCTATGCTTATATTTGAGTTTAACATCTAATTGGCCTGCTATATATATGATTATCACCCTTATGCCATTTCATTTATATATACCCCTTTTAGAAATCTAGATAACCTCAATCTAGATTCCATTTTAGAGTTAAACATTTGGTGAATCGTATTTTTGAACATCAAACCCTAGCTCACTTAGGGTTTTCTAATTTTTCTATTGTTGATCCTTAAATTTGCTAAAAAAATGACAATCATGTTTCCCATGGATAATTATGTTAATTATTTCATGGTCTAATACCTTATAGTGGTTCTTTCTTGTTATATCTCATGTTTAATTAAATCATTTAGATCTATAAGGGATGAAAACCTACATTCTTGCAAGTTCCTTCTTGTTTTAATTTTTACAATGAGTTTTTACCTATCACTACAAAGTGACAAAGAGAGTGCATGAAGCAGGCATCCTCCCTAGGACATGTTTTTTCCCAATCCAAGCAAACTACTACCAAAGCCTCACTACTAGACTTATTACATAATTCTTCACAATTCAAGGATGTTCTTAGATGTAGTACGTATGACATTGCTTCCTTGTAATGCTAAGCCACCATATGTGGCCTCTATCTTAAGCTCTATAAATTGGACTGAACATAATATATCCTTTAAAAAGTAGGATTTACCACCCCGACACCTTATAAGTAGTTGTTTACCACTATATATCTAGGTATGTGTATGTAACAAAATGGTAAAATGAGTTTTCATGGATAATGGCTCTGGACTTAACATTTACAACATATCCTTTCTCTCTATAATGGGTATTTGACCATCTAATTTGGAACCATTTAATATGAGTATAAAGGGATTTCACAATATGTCATAGTAAGTATTGGGATAGATAGCATTGAATATTATAGTAGTTCCCTATACATTACCTACTTTATGCCAAGTTATGCCAAATGATTTTAACTATAACATTATTTTGGAATGACCTAGGATACATGAGATGTACGTAGTTCCCTCCATAATACATGCATAATTTAGCCATCAAGGACTCAATTACACATGCCCAATGGATAATAATCCTTTCAAACATTGTGTGATGGTTCAACTACCCATGTACACTACACTGCAAGCCTATAAATTTGGTTTTAGTTCTCAATATTTACTCAAATATGGTTAAAATGGAGAAGGTTTAGGTAAAAATGAGCAAGGGATAACACAACCTACTTCTCCTATAAATAATACAAACTGACAAGCACTGGGTTTTTCAAATAAAGCTAATAAACACAAACATATCCCTCAAAGTACAATTTTTTATCAAAAATCTAAAATGGAATGTATGAATATCTTCACAATCCAAAAAATTTTCAAGTGGTCAACCATCATTTAATCAATGACACTGCCTCCCCGGACATTCTAACAATGGACAAATTTTTTAATGACGAATCATTATTAGATTACTTGGGGGCATATGAGGATCTTCCTTCCTTCTATAACAAGAATAGGTTTCCTTATGCTACCTCTATTTATGCTTACTTTGGTGAAAATGATAACCTAAATATCCAACATGATGCATCAAATGCTATTCATACCATAACATTTATCATAGACAAATCTACTTTGTTAAATGAAGAAACAATAAAATATAACTTTGGAACGAATAAGGACCTTAGACCAGTTTTACTTATTGCAATGATTTAAGAGGATGAAGGAAAAACCTATTGATAGGCCCTTCATGATTTCCCTAAACTTTTTATTTGGGCTTATTCAGGTATACATGGGATCAATCCATTAATGCTAATGCATAATTTATTATTAAACTTAGATGCAAATCCAGTAAAATAGAAAATATGAAAAATGCATCCTAAAGTGGCATCACTGGTAAAAGATGAAAATAAAAAACTTTTAGATGTTGGATTTATAAGAGCCATTGCACATTCATACTAAGTATCCAACATTGTCCTTGTTAAAAAACTAAATAGTGACATGCAATGTTGCACTGATTACTTTGATTTAAACAAGGTTTGCCATAAAGATGACTTCCCTTTACCTAATATCTACATGATTGTGGACTCCATAGTGGGATATGAGACATTTTAATTTATGGATGGTTCTACAAGGTATAACTAAATAAAAATTAACCCTATAGACTAATAAAATATCACATTTACCACTCCTTTGAGGAAATTTTATTACACAATCATGCCTTTTGGATTAAAAAATGCAGGAGCCACATATCAAAGGTCCATGGAACATATATTTCATGATTTCATACACAAAACTATTGAGGATTATGTTGATGATTTAATTTCAAAATCAAAACATCATCATGACAATGCTACTAATTTATGAACAAATATTCAAGTGCCTACTCAAGTTTAATGCTTGATTAAATCCAAAAGAAAAAGGGTTTTAGGGTATACTCAAGAAAACTCCTCAGATACATTATTTCTTAATGAGGCATTGAGTTTGATATAACAAATTAAAATCTATCATATAAATGCCACCACCAGCCAATTTTTTTTTTTAAAATGTTTGTAGGACCAAATTCAAGCTATTTGGTGTTGCATTACCCAATTAGCTAATAAAACCAACCATTTCACACCTTTTATAAAAAAAGATACAAAATTTATATGGATTGAAGTCTATAAACAAAGGTTTGTTAAGACAAAACCTATTTTTCAAACCCACCACTACTTATGCCTCCTATTCCAGATAGACCATTACTTCTTTACATATCAACTACCCATCAAGCCCTAGGGGCCTTACTAGAACAATTTGATGATGATCACAAAGAGATGGAAATATATTATATCAATAGCCAACCTATCCATTACAAATGCAAATATACAACCATGGAAAAGCTATGTTTATCTTTGATTTTCACTATCCATAAATTTTGACATTATTTGCTTTATAATGAGGTTAATGTTATAATTAAAAAAGATCCATTAAGGTTCCTCGTGAAAAAAAAACACCTAACCCAACACATAGCCAAATGGATGATGCAACTCATAGAATTTGATCAAAAATTTGTAGCCTAAAATTTAATAAAAGGTTAAGTTATAACTAACCAATTGACTACAACTCCTTTTCCATATTCTTTTCCACTCACCGAGGCTTTATGAGATGAGTTAGAAACGTATAATATATCTTCCACTCTGTGGACAATGTTCTTTGATGGATCTAAATGTTAAACAAAAGTAAGTGTTGGCATTTTATTTTTCACCCCCAAAGGTGAATACATGCCTTTATCTTAAAAATTAACTTTTTATTGCACCAATAGTATAGCCAAATATGAGGCCTCGATCATTGGTTTATCCATAACACATAAGCTTGATATAAGGGACATCCAAGTTTTTTGTGATTCTCATTTTTTTGTTAACCAAGTTACTAATCACTAACAAAATAAAGAAGAACATATTTTTCCATATAAATAAATGGTAGATAAACTCACACAAACATTTGACACATTTTCTATTGACATTATTTCATGCAAATAGAACTATCATGTAAATGTTATGGTAAATGTAACATCCTTAATGACTTTTGATGATCATCATATAAACTTTACAATACGATAGCTATGAAATCCTTCCATATATTTGGATCAAATAAATGCCTTATCCATTCTTGTTGTTACTCATAGTATTATAAATATAAAATAATAAACTAATATTTATAATTTTCTTTATCGAGCCTATACACCATATCATTTTGCATGAAATGATAAAAGGAACTTACAATGTGAATCATTTCATATGTTATTATTGGAAATTATTTGTTTAAACTAGGTTTTGATGAACAATTGTTTTGATTCTTAAGCAAATATAAGGCTCGCATTGCACTTTTGTAAATACATGATAGTGAGTGTGGTGGGCATTTCAATGGACATGCCATGTCTTAAACATTATTACACCAAGGTTATTACTGACCTACAATGGAACAAAAATTTATTGAACATGTAAAATTATGTTTGAAATGCCAAAAATATATAAATTTGAATTATTCGCCATCACATGAGTCACAATAGATCATTGTACAATGGCCTTATTCCTTATGGGGATTTGATTTAACAGGAAAAACAAATCCAATATCTGCAAGTGGACACAAATTTATCATTACAGCTATACAATATTTTATAAAATGGGTGGAAGCTCTCTTGTTCACTTAACTTGGTTTTTCTCCCTTCATGTCAATGTGTTTTTTGCCTATGGTACCCATGGTAGCTTTGACTCATTAATGATTTTTATTTGTTTTCTTTTGTTTGGTGTGTGTTTTTCTATTTTCCCTTGCTGTCCCATGCCTGCCTATGTCCCTCCACCTAGTTTTAAACACCCACATCCTTTATAAATAATGTATTTTTCTGTATTAATTGTATTTTAATATAGTGAATGATAAAAAAGTTAGACTCGAGTGTGCAAAGAGTGAAGAGGATGGTGGTTTTAATGAAATAGTTGGTCCTCTAGGGTCTGATAAAGATTGCAACCTCAAGGATAGTGAGACATTTTCAATTGAGGAAAGTGCAAGAAATGTTGTAGCATGAAATAAATTATTTAGTGATATTTTTCAATAAGAAGAGGTAGATAATCATTTAGAGGACACACAATTTCTTGTCAGTATCTCCAATGAGGTCGAGCATGGAGCAAGGGAGTATGGCGAAACCCAAATTGGTAAGCACCCTAGACCTAAAAAAATCCTTACTCTACTTTAAAAATTTTCAATGGAAAAAGACCTCTTGTAGGAAGAAACCCATTCTTAAAATGTGGGAGTTTTTTGTCTATTTGAATAAAACTTCTCTCCCATCTAGGAATTTGTTTGATAACTAGTTCAATTCTATGTGTGGAAAGAAATTGAAATTTTATATTAGCTTTTGTGGAATGGTTCAAAAAGGAGTGTTTATGATTTTATTTAAAAACTCCAATATGCAGAGAAGGCATATTAGTGAACCCTATGCAATGTTGTCAATCTTTGTTTAAGGTGGTTCCAAGAACCCTGACATGGACTGCAATGACCTTGTGTTCAAAATTGCCCCTATTCCTATTCAACTATGGAATTTTTTACCTCAAACTCTAAAGGCTCTTGGGGAAGTCCTTAAAATTGAGGAAACTAGAAGGCCCTTGGAAAATATTAATTATAAGGTTTTGATCTCCTTAGAGCCTCTTGATGTGTTCCTTGAATCCCTTAATTTTAAAATCAAAGGGGCCTCTCATATTTGTGATGTCATCATTTTTATATTTAGCATAATTATACTTTCCATATTTAGACTATCAAAAATATTCCTATTCAACTATGGAATTTTTTACCTCAAAATATAAAGGCCCTTAGGGAAGTCCTTTGAATTGAGGACACTAGAAGGTCTTTGGCACATATTAATTCCAAGGTTTTGATCTCGTTAGAGCCTCTTGATGTGTTCCTTAAATCCTTTAATTTTAAAATCAAAGGGGCCTCTCATATTTTTGATGTCAAAGTGTTGGGAGGTTTAAAGGCTTGTTTTTATTTAAAAAATATGGGCATATCAAAAAGAACTATCCACTGTTGGTTAACAAGGAGGATTAACCTAATGAGTAAAATTTCTAGAAGATTAAGAAGGATGAGTGTGTGATGAGTTATCTTCTAACAAAAGATATAAAATTATTTGAAAACCCCATTTTTAGCAGTGAACCCCTCAAATGTTGTGCCTCCCTTTAGGAGTATTTAGGGAAAAATTCTCCATTAATTCCTGAAGAGAGAGACAAGGATTTGCCTAGGTGCTCTTTCCAGCTTTGTAGCTCCTATGTGCCACTCAATGACATGGTGACCTACTATTTGATTTGCTTATTTTTTGACTAATGATTTAGAAGAGGATTTCCTTGATCAATAGATTCTAATGGATTCTTATGACTTGTATCTTAGGTATTCTCCCTCTGATGAGTATGTCATCATTTTAGTTGATCCTCCTAATGTTAATAATTGTACCCTTGGTAGCGTGTCGTTACCCAACCAAATAGAAAAAGGTGATGAATCCTCTCCCATGTTGTTTTCACCAATGATGAAACAACTAAATAGTTCATTTTTTGTTTTTGATCCTGATATTGTTGCACCTTTTTCCCTCATGGAGCCTAATGTGGATAAAAATTGGAAGCCTAAAGGGGGGCAAGAGGCTCAATACTGAAAATGCCTCTCTTTGTCATGGGCAGTTCCCCATGATTGATTGTAAGAAATCCAAAGACATCCCCCCTAGAATTATTGATATGGATAATAAGAGGAAATCAAAAGAAAATAAGGCCCCTGATTACTTCACAAAGCTTTATAACAATGGGGGCAAGCCCCAAATTAAGGGTAAGTGACCTTGCCCATTTTATTTTTTATGTAGATTATAAGTTGATATGATAAGGGTTTAGAAACCCCTGATAGAAAAACTATTTTAGGGTAGTTCATAAATTCTAGAGATAAGTTGGACTTCTTTTTACTTTAAGAGGTTAAAGCTATAGGCTCCCATCTGTCCCTGGTCTTGAATTTTATTTAGTCAAATGCTTCTCAGTTTTATACCAATCATCAAAGAGGTAAAAGAGGGGATTCCATATTGATTAACCCTTATTGATGAGAGTTTATTATTAATCATGGTGTTTCTCCCTATAATAGAGTAGTTTGGGTTTTATTGGAAAAACAAAATCACAGCTTTGGTATTTATAACATATATGCTTCCAATGAATATAGAGAGAGATGTAAGATTTGGAATTGGATTGTAACTAACCTAAAAAATGTCGCCTATAACTTTGGAGGTCATTTAAACATGGTGGATGAAAAATAAGACAAAGTTGCAGGGGATCCCTAATTTTGGAAATGTACTGAACTTTTCTTTTGGTCCAAATTTAAGAGAATGTATAGACTCTTTGACCCTCTTTACAAATGTAGAAATAGAGTAAAGGTATTTTGTATACCTGGTATAACAATCAGATTAGTGGGAAAGACTCTATTCCAAACTAGACAGATTCTACATGAACAGTGACACCTTCCAAGTGACCCCAAACAACTCTAGAAATGTGGTTAATGTTTTGCCCTTTAAAAAATCGAATCACCATCCCATTGAGTTTGGTGTCTCCATAAATTATGATGTTGGTAAAGATTCTACTAATTTTTAAAAGGGATCTACAAGTTTAATGTCTCTCACCTAAATGATCAATTTTGTATGGATGATATCTGCTCTTCTTGGAACATTGGGATGCTCTCATGTAAATATTATTCTAGCATTGTGAAATGGAACACTTGTATGGAACTAGCCAAAAAATTTGTAAGAACATATGGACACTTTAAGGCCAGACAATGCAGGAAAGTTACAAATTTGGCTGAAAGTGCTCTTCAACTTAACCCCTCTAATAGAAGTCATGTGGATGAAGTCAATTTTCTAAATCATCACATCATGCAATCTCAATGCTACCTTGTTAAAGGAGCTCAAATTCACTTCCGTTTGACTTAGCTCAAACTTGGTGATAGGGGATCCTAATTTTTCTTCCATGTTTTTAAAATTAAGAACCAGAAGAGCAAAATTTCTTGTATTAAGTCTGAGGGCAATCTATCCCATGACTCTAAAGTTATTAAATAAGCCTTCTTTGACTTCTACTACAATCTTTTTTTGTTTAAAGGAACCAATTCTAATACTAATCATAACAAGGCTCTTTGTGATCACTGTATCCCAAAGAAAGTTTCACAAAAGCAAGCCAACTATTTAGATAAGGCAATTTCTCTAGATAAAATTAAAGAGACCATTGATTCATTAAAGATTGATAAAGCTCCAAGTATTTAAGGTTTTCTTGCTGAGTTTTTCAAAGCTAATAGGGATCGGATGGCTAATGATTGTCTTAAAGTCTACAATGAAGTTATTTATGTTCATTCTTTAGTCCCAGAGATTAATAAAGGTGTTATTAAGCTCATCCCTAAGGATTGATACGCTCACTAGGTCAAAAATTGGAGACACATAAATTTATTCAATGTATCCTATAAATATTAAAGAAAATATTGGCCAAACATCTATCCTCTCTTCTTCCTTCAATAGTCTATGAAACTTAGAATAGTTATGTTGAGGGCAGATATATTTTGGATAACCTTCTTACTTGCTAGGAGGGGTTGGGCACATGGTTCCAAATAGGGTTTCAGCATGATTCTGCTTGAGTTTGAGAAAGCTTATGATAGAATAGAATGACCCTTCATTGAAAAACATTTGAGAGGCTTTGGGTTTCAGGACAAATTTTGTAGAATGATTAATGTTCTATTTAAATATGCATATGTTGTTGTTGAAGTAAATTGGGAGATTACTGGGACACTTGCTCTTCAATGATATATAAGATAAGGATTCCCATTGGATCCTTACTTATTTTTTCTAACAACATAATCCCTACTTTACTAATTAAAAGGCTCCAAAACGGGTCCCCATTCAAAGGAATTACTCTACCTAATGATTTTGAGTCAATTGATGTCCTCTTTGTATATGATACTACATTGTTTGTCAATATTGAGAAAGATAATTTGGCCTAGGTCACCTTAAGGCTAGAGATCTATTATTATACCTCTAGATCTAAATTGGCTATGCATAAATCTTGTATGTTGGGTTGGAAGGACACTCCACTAGATTGGCTTGCACTATTTGTATGGGAATGAAAAGGACATGATAAATTGGTTATATATCTTGGTATTCCCTTTGATTTTATCCCTTATTTCAAGCTTATGTGGGATTGGATCTTAGTTAAAATCAATAATAATATTGAAAAATGGCAAGGCCACCTATTTTATTTACCTAGTAGGATTTAGTTCTATCAAAATGTTTTAGCTTCTTACAATTCATACTATGCTTCTTGTTGTCTATTTAGTAAATATCATGTTAATCTATTTCATATAATTATTAGAGAATTCTTATGGTCAAATAGAAAAGGAATTAAAAAAAGAAATGTTATTTCCTGGAAATTCTACTACAAGCCTAAAAAAATTGGGAGCCTGGGCTTGAAAGATCTAAGGATACAAGGTATTACCTTTGATGTTAAATGGATTATCAAAGATTTCAAAGGTGAAGATCCTTGTACGGTCTTAGTTTGAAATAATATTTTGATAGTTTCCCAAAAATTAGACCAAATTAGAAAGGACTTAATATTGTTGACCTTCTTATAGAATACTTTATAGTTAAAGTGGTTGGCTCCCCCATTTTTGGTTATATCTTTCTATCTAGGATTCTGGCAAACCTTTTATCACTACCAAACATATCTTTAGGTGACTTGGGACATGTTTCTAAGGGTATATATCTCTATGGTGGAATCATGGTGTTAACAGAAGGCCTCTTGCTCTCACCAAGGGTTGTTTTGCCTTTGAGTGATTCACTAAAGGGTTGATAAATTTTAAAGATCTCTATTTACAGAATGGTTGGGCCTCTTGAATAGAAATTCAAACTAGATTTCAAATTACTTCTTCTCAATGTAGGACGTATAGTCTCCTATTAAAGGCTTTACATGGAGTCAATAATGTATCTTTTATAGATGATGAGGATGAATTTTGGTACAGTGTTGAATGGTTGAAGGGTTCATCCCTCTATGAATTTTTCACTAAGATGATGTATGATGAACTCTCTTTTTCTAAATTCCCTTGCTTTACCCTCAATCATATCTAGAGTGTTTGTGATTCTTTATGTTCGTGGTCTTTTATATTTGATGTTATATGGGCATCCTATATTGAACCCAAGAAATCCTGTTTTAGGTGTTTATTGATTTACAATAAACTTGTTGGTGAAGTTTTAGATAAAAGTGGTTTAGGTCAGTATTATTGTTCCTTATGTAGTGATATTGAATCTATGGAGCACCTTTTTTTCTTTTCCATATGTAGATAAAATTTGGAACTGTTATCTTAAAGGTTGGGCCATTGTCTTTGACTATGAGATTGGATGGTTGAATATTGCTTTTGGTTATGTATGCCCTAAAAAGAAAGTCCATCTTTTTTTCATAAATTTTGGCTTATTTTTTCAATTGAAATATTGTGGTTTATATAAAGGCAAAGGAACCTAGATATTTTCCAACAAAATACTAGGGTGCTTAGTGACTTCACTATTGAATTCATTGTTAGCATTGTTTCTTAATAAATTTTTCTCTAGTTGAAGGTGTTGCAAGTGTAATTAGAGTGGTTCTTGAGGATTGGGATGCTTAATATCACTTCTAATTTCTTGAGTAACTTTGGTTGATATCTTGAATTAAGTCCTCCTCTGAACTGGGGAATGTGTCATGGTTTGGCTGTCAAAATCAAAGTTTTTAAACATGAGTGGGATTATATTAAAGATGCGTACTTTGATCAGGTGGATGATCATATTCACAAATAAGATAATTATTCTGAGATTGATAAGAATGGTGTGGATAGTTGGCTTACTTCTAAAAATGATGTAATTTTAGTTGGACAAAGTGTTTAGGTGGGCATTTATGACAACTTGAAAAAGGAAGTTAAGGATGAAGTTATTCCTTAGACCTCAAGGTTAACCTATTTTTAGATGGAAAGGATGTTAATCAATTTATTCACCATTCTTCTTTCCCCTTCCTGATGTATATGTATGATGAGAAAAATGGGCTTTGGAAAATGATTAAGGACAATGTTAATGTTTTTGCTAGAAATATGGAAAAACTCATTGAAAGAGCTAGTGTTGCATATGTTGAAGATGTGTTGAACTATGTCAAATATAAAAACATGAAGTCTTTGCTTTAAAATGTCGACAGATGGGACCTAGTGTGAAGTTCAACATTGCAATGGTTCATGTTTATGTGGACACGTATCTAGATGATGATTCTGATATGGACTACATCACTACTAGGAGGGCATCCGATGACATGATGATGTAGCTATTGGTTTGTGGTGACACCCCTATTTTAAATTGTTGGATGGGTGTTTTTTGTTATTTCCTTTATGTTGGTGCTTCTTGTTTGGGGCCATTTTTATATTATAATATTTAAAAGTAAACTTTGACTTGTGGGGGGTTACCCTCTTGGATCTGTTGCTAGTTATTTTGCATTGCTGATGCATATACTTTTATTATTGATATTACAATTTAAAAAATGGGTGGAAGCCATTTCACTTGAGTTTACCATAGGGGATGACATATGTAGGTTTATGATGACCAATATCATCTCATGTTTTGGCATACCTTCAACCACAATTTTTGATAATGGAACATAATTTAAAAATAAGATGGTAAGAAGATTTTGTAATAAATACAAGACTAAGAATACCTTTTCTACACATTATTACCCATAGGGAAATGGCTAGGTAAAGTCAACCAATAAAATAATTCTCAAAATACTTGGAAAAATATTTAAATGATACAACATTAATTGGCATCAACAGATGGTATATGCATATACCATGAAACTAGTGTACACACACCTACTCAGGCCACACCTTATTCTTTGGTCTATGGTACAGAGTTTGTCTTACCAATTGATTATAGATACCTTATTTATGTGTTTCTCTAAAATACATCATCAAAGATAATGAATACCATGAAAAGTGATTGCATCAATTAGAGTAGTTGAGTGAAAAATGCACACAGACTATTGAGCACCTATGTGTTTATTAAGATTGTGTAAAAATAACGTATAACAAAAAGTTTTGACCACATGACTTTAATGTGGGTGATGTGGTACTAAAATAAAATCACATGAATACTAATGCAAAAAGGACAAAAAATAAAATTTTAAATCAAATTGTTTGGGACCATTTACTATTACATAAAAACTAGGAAAATGTGTATACCACCTTACTACACTTAAAGGAAAGCCTTTAAAAATCTCAATGAACATTATGCACTTATGTAAATATATTATGTAAGCTTACACATGACTGATTTTCATGATTATATCTTACACAAAGTAATTGATATGTTATACACTTAACATACTTTTTTGTAACACATTGGATCCATGGGCTACTATGACATGTTTATGCTAATTGGTTATGCTTTAATTTATGTACTTACTTGAGTGTCTTGTATTCCCCTTTCAAGCATTTGAATATGCTCCTTTACTTGTAGCCTTCATGCCTATGTATGTTTTTATTGACACTTGCATATATCATTATTTTTTGTATAGACATTTGAATATATCATTATTGCCTTTGTGGACATTTGACTAAGTCATGTCTCTTCGATTGTGTGGCATTTGAACATACCCCTTGTTTGTGGTCTCCTTGGACCATTATCTTTTGAATTGATTTTAAGTGTTATTGTGTGTGTGATTGATTTATTTGTTGATTTTGTAATATTAATATATATACATTGACATGATATTTATCATGTATCTTAGTCCTAGATGTGATCACATTGGTTCTATGTGCTTCAATTCTATATCTACCTAGACATATTCATTTTACATGCTACATGGTTACATTCACATATTATACAGTTGTTGTATCTTTTTAAGGTGATGTAAATACAAGTTTTTACTTTTCACTCACCTCAAATGGGAGGCATATCATAGAGACATATTCTCCACACTTGGCATAGTTTTCATATTGTAGTAGGGGTATGCTTTAGAAGCATGTTCTCCACATTCATTCAGTATGTGGTATAAGTATATCAATTGTTAGATTTAGTGGGCGCATGATTTGGAAGAATGTTATCCACACTCATTCAATATGTGGTACTTATATAATTTTTCATATTCATTAGGGGTATGGCTTACACAGATTCACAGTTCTCATATTCAATGGGAGCATGCTTTGGAAGTATGTTCTCCACACCTATTCAGTACTCAACATCTCCACTTTACATCAGCCCAGGCATGTTATGAAAACATTTTCTCTACATTGGTACTTATATAAGTTTTTTATAATTATCCATATATATTGGGGTCATGCTTTGAAATCATGTCCTCCACACTTACACGTTTTTTTGAATTGGCCAAAGCACACAATTATATGACTTAAATTCACAGTTGTGGCAAAATTTTATACATTAGTACTATTTTTATACACAGTTTTAGCATGAGACATATCTAAGGTACATATGCTATACAACATGTGCATGATATCACAAAATCAAAATTAGTTTCATATTACAAAACTCTTTTATAGATTGTTACCATATCATGTATTTTTTTCATACTGATACCCCACATATTTTTATGGACTTATATTGAGCCAATCCACTACAGTAGTTGGTTCACTTTTTGGTATGATTGAGGTGATCAAATCACTCAATCTTAACAAATTTTTAGGCTGGGCTTGATCATCCATCCACACCAAATTAGAAGTATCATTGGGCTACACAATTGAACTATTCTCAACTACCAAGTGTCAATTCACTTTTATTCCAAAGTTACACTCACTCACACACACACACACACACACACACACACACACACATATAAATATTAAGCTATATTTATCCTAATCTCAGATTTAGTGCCTTACAATGATATATGTTTTTTCAAAATAACTTGTTGATAGGCAAGGTGGTTACATCAACACACACCTGTGTACTCCTAAACCTTACTCTTTAAAGTTCAATCCATTTAAAGTAATTTCAGCCCAAATTATATGCACTGAATTTATACTATAACTTAATCTTATTTTTAGTTCAATCACCAACAAAACACTCAAGATGGGTACACACAAAGACAAGATGTGCATACACACCAAGGTATGCATTCCTTTCCTCTAAACTAGAAATTTCATTACTAGATTAAAGGGGTCAAATATATATGATATTTTATGATTATATATAACCTTAGTCTTGTACACTTGGAAAACTTAGATCTTTGTTATTCCTCTTAGTTTTTTACCTTTTTTTGCTTCTATAAGTCTTGCAAATGATCTATCTTTATGCCCCTTTGGCCTATATCTCTTAGTCTAACTAGGCTTATGCTGATGATCCATTTCCTCTATCTTTTCCATAATGTTTAACATGTACTTATCTTCCATCTCTATAATTTATAAACCTATACCTATTATTTTGCTTCATGGACACTAACGTCCAAGTTAGACATTAGCATCGACATTATTGTAATGTCCCTATGCAAGTGTCTAGTGCCCTAAATTCACCCAATTTTTAAATGAAACATATCCTAATGGTTGGACTAAGTGATTTTACGTTAGTTATTACTCCAAAGGAATTGATATAAATACAAGATCAACCCTCATTCACTCCTCACCTAGAATTCATAGTAAACAACATTCAAAGAGCATTCAATTAAACTTAATTTCCCTATTTATTTTTATTATCATACTAATTATAAGGACTGCACATATATAGGTCTAAATTACTAAAAGATTATTCCAAAAGCATGATTTTCTAAGTTACAAGCTAGGTCACTATTTTACTTACTTTGCACACATTGTATGATTCACACAAAAGCCAACATGTAGGGAAGAACTAAATAGATATGAGGCCCTCTTTAGAGTATTAGCTATGTAGGTAGTATCTTTCGACATTGGGGTCATCAAGGTCAACTCAACACCATGTACCCACTAACACATTTCTCCCCATGGTCACACTAAATATTAAAAGCTAGGGTTTTTCTATTTCACAATCAATGACTATCCATGAGCCAGATTTAAATGCACTAGAACAAAGGTGAAACAAAAACCCAAAATCATCTAAGTGGTTGCATCCTATTTTAGTAGATATTTCATACATGATAGCATCGAACCTAGATAGTAGCATTATTGTTACTTTCACTGGCTGATGTTATTGTCCAGAGAGCCAAAGACATTAAAACCATAATCTATTGATTGTTCCCAAATCTTGTTCCTACTTGATTTCAGCCTATTCCTGATCTAGAACTATATTAGCATCATAACAAGCTAAATACTTCACATTGTCATTTCTAAATTTAGCATAGTTGTACTTTTCATATTTAAACTATCTTATTACAATAAATTTAGTGTATGCTTATATCTGAGTTTAACATCTAATTGACCTGCTATAGATTTGATTATCACCATTATGCCATTTCATTTATATATACCCCTTTTATCAATATAGATAACCTCAATCTAGATTCCATTTTAAGGTTAAATATTAACAATCTAGTTTACATATTTTTAATATGTTATTTATCTCATGATTGGTAGACAACATATTCTTTCTATATCACATGCGCATTTCATAGGTATCTATGAAATTTTGTGCAACATATACATGCATTTATATATATTATTATGTTGGACTTTACTCTAATCTTTTGCCTTGCTAATTTTTAGGCATCTTATTCACATGAAATAGTATGCAAGTGTTATATTATATAACCCATATATTGTTGATCTTTCAATTTTATACAAATGTCTTCCTAACATTTCTATCTTACATAGTTTGCATGAACATGTTATTTTCTAGGATATGACCATATGACATATGCATATCTTAGGCTGCATTCACTAATTTTATGTTCCATTGATACTACTTATACATAGCAAATTACAACTTTCTTTTTCTATTGTGTTTCCCCTCGACCTTTGTGTGAGATTATTTATTTGATGCATCTCTATGAGATCTTGTGAGTTGTGTGTGACATTTTAACATGTCCTTACTTTGGACATTGGCCCTAAGTGCTTTGTGAGATATTTGAACACGTCCTTGCTTTAGACCTTGGTCCTATGTGTGGTGTGCAACATTTGAACATTTCCTTACTTTTGCCCTTGCTCCTATGTGGTATTCGACATTTGAACATGTCCTTGCTTTGGCATTTATTCATGAAACATAGAAACATGTCCTTTTTTTATGACATTTTTCATGTTTATGTGTGTTTTTTAGGATATTTAAACATGTCCTTGATTTTGACCCTTAGCCCATCCTTGTCAATTTTCTATCATTTTTATTTATTGTGTGCACTTATTGAGCTTAGTGAGTTTGATAAGTTCCATGATCCATATCATACATTCCTAACATACTAAAATCTTAATTCCATTAACTTCAATACAAAATTCTAAAGGCATTGCCTAAAAAATTCAAATCTTATTATACAAACACTTTCCCATATGCTATAATTTTCAATGATAATATTTTACTACGCTAATGTTAAATTTTATTTTGAGATGAGTGACTTTTCATGAGAAAAATACCTCACCTCAAAAGGGGGGAATTTCAAAGGGTTTCTCATGCATGAGATAATCCATTTTCAAAGAGTGAGTTACAATTTCAAAATCATAGTTTCAAAGTTTCAAGTTCCAAGTTGAATTATTGGCACATATTATGGGGGCATATGATGTTGCATATCCACTTCTATTTGCAATTTCAAGGAGCATTCACATATAGTTTGGGGGCATGCTATATTTGTAAGACACATTCTAGCTACAAATAGAGTAGGAGCATGGGTGTACTCCATTCTCTTATGATCATGTTTTCAAATACCAAAATATACCAAGATTTTGGAATTAAATTTGCATATCATTTATAGTGGTTGATTCATTTTAGTTTAATAGTGCATGACTTAGAGGCACTAAGCACTCAAGCATTATGTGTGTCAATATGTTAGGATTCGAATCAATTTACATCTTGGGGTTACAAATATGGAAAAAAATAATCAAGTTTCAACATTCTTCAATGATCACCATTTTCACTTCAAAAGAGCAAATGCAAGTTGGATTTGATCACCCTCAAATTTCTCCAATGATTTGGCTAAGGAACCATATTCTCCAAGTGTCTAATGGGAGGCACCAATTATCTAATGCTTCAAGGGAGCATCATCACCAAGAAAAGGCATAAAATAATATCATTGATGTCATAGATACATGTATATTCATTCCATACTCTCATTTCAATTTTTAAATTACTAAATTACAAATAATTGGAAAATTGAAAAATTGTGTTTTAAATTACAAATTGTCAAAGTTTTAAAAAAGTTTTAAATGTTCAAATTTTATTTTTAAAAGGAACAAGATAACTACTTCATATTATTTGTAGGGTTCTCCAAATTGTACGATGCATTGCACTATTAAAGTATGCAACTCAAAGATAAAGTGTCCTTTACACACTAAAGTATGGATTTCTTTTATTCTAATAATTTCATTTCCATATTAAAGGGGGAGGGTAATGTAGAAGAGCAATGTAGTAACATAAATTTGGCTTAGAATTATTGATCATGCTTATTTGATCTATTTTTACCATTAATTGACATGTGCACTTAATTGCCACTTTTTTCACCAATTTGACCAATCCTAAGGACAAGAGAAGAACTTCTTTCACCACAAGGCCATATTATTTAACCTAAAAAAATGATATCACTATTGAAAATACATTTAAACATTCATATTCTCTAAATTATACCAAAAACCTTTCTTGAAGGGACATGAATGATCAACATGATAGGAACACCCAACATTCAAGTCCATTTCTGTCAATCATGTCTTTCCATACAAACAGTCAAAATTTCAAAAAAGAAATTATCCCTAAGGTTGGCCTTCATTTTTAAAACTCCCAACAAGTCTATTTTCTAGTTGAACCATAATGAAATCGCATTCAATTCATTCATTAAGAGGATCGTTGCTAGTGTATCAACTCTAAGCTTATCTACACAAGTGCACATTGAACAAAAGTTTTTTATCTTTCCAAATCAATCTCTAAACACTTCAAGTAGTCATGAGTCATATCTGAATTCAATTTTATATAGCCCTAACTAAGTAGATCAAATATTCAATCTAATTCTATATACATTTATACAGTCAAAAAATAAAAATTGTACAAAGCAATTAGGTGGAAGAACTACATGAAGGTTTTATCCA
This sequence comes from Torreya grandis, assembly GCA_037957365.1. Lineage (NCBI taxonomy): Eukaryota > Viridiplantae > Streptophyta > Pinopsida > Cupressales > Taxaceae > Torreya > Torreya grandis. The sequence continues at coordinate 1,905,178 of JARHVA010000259.1, forward strand.
TCTTTGTAGTAATGTTATGTAGGTAATGCTCAGCACAAAGGGGTGTTGAAGTATATCACAACTCCAATAGTAACCCCTTTTACTCATTCACATTTGTTCTATCTCCTTATGGCATAAATCTAGCGTTTTCAACTTCACGAATGCACATAAATGTCTTTGTAAAGTTTTCAAAGATCAATTCAGTGCAAGGAGACCTAATTTTCACTATCGTACGTCAATATTTAGAAGTTCATGTTTTTTGTAAAAATACAAAACCAATAAATAGGGATAGTAGTAGTAGTCTATCATGTCCTCTATTGGGTGTTCTTATCCTTTAAGGTATTTAGGCATAACTTCTCAAATATTTTTTGGTCTTCTATATTCTTTTTTTTCTTACATAATGTGTTTCTGTGTAGTCGCTTGATGACTTAAAAAGCAAACTACATCTCTCTTTTGCATGTATACCCATGTTCATTTTTATTTTGATTTATCTATTTTAATAATTTATATTCAATTTGTTATTTATGAATGTATTTGTAGTACTCGATTTTAGTGTATTTCATTTATCTAATTAGGGATTAATTATAATATTAATTCAAATTAAAAAACAAGCTAAAAAACAAAAGAGATGAAAATAAATAAGGAATTTTATCAAATAAGTTGCATGAAACTTAGAAAATAAAAAATAGAGGAAACCAAATTAAAAATTTGTCAAAAAATTTGCATGCAACCTAAAAAATAAAAGAAAGGAAAACTAAATTAGGAAAACACAAGAGAGTGAGGTGACTATCAAGGGTTCGTGTAGGGTTTCTAAAGGATTTATTACTGTATTTTTTTAAGGTTTTATTCATTTTCTTTTAAGTTTGTTTTTTAGTTTTCATTTAGAGGATGGTGGCTAAAAAAATACAAAATTATTTCATACTTCTTCAAGACTCCTTTAAATAATTCTTGTAAACTTATAATGACATTTCCAAAAAAAATTATATGTACAAAACTATCTATGATTTGAAACAACTTTTTTTTGGTATGTACAAAAAAATATAAAGTAACAATTCCAAAAAAAAACCTCTTAGTGAAAAAAATAGAGACAAAACCAAAAAAATTAATGAACGGTGAACATATTTTCAAAACTAGGTTTCAACAGGATAACCTTAGAGGTGATCAAGAGTACACATAACCTAATGATCCCAATAAATCTAACAAAGGAAAGAGAAGTAATAAGCTAGATAGATAGTCATGTGATTCAGGGGCAATAGAGAGGGGGCATATAAAGAAATCTGAAATAACTTTGGCTTTATAAAGGGAAGCAGGTGGGCTGAGCACTCTAGGAGAGTGGGATAAGTCCTTATGAGGGATGGCATTATAGATATGGGTGTGTTTATTGAATTATTTTCATCACATGCTTGGTGGAATAAGAGTTGAAGGATTCGAATGACAAAGCCTAGAGAAAGGAAGGACTACCCAAGGCCTCTAAACTTGCATGGGTAAATAGAGTGGTTAGGAAGGAATCAATTAGAGTCACTTTTGAGACACATGGCTTGAATACCATGATAGAGTAAGGGGATTTTTTGGTATGAATCCTTGATTTAGTTATAGATCGGTCTTAGATTAGATATTCAAATTCCATAATTGGAAATTGAGGGAGAAGAACAAATATTGCCACTTTTAGAGAATAAGATAACAAAAAGTGGAAACCCAAAGGACATGTTGAAATCTGAACCTTGATTACATATTTTTTTCTAATTTAGTTTTCTAATCAAGAATATTTTTATACTTTGCTTCTAGGAGGCCCTTGGTTCCTTGGGAAATCTAGTTTATCCGTTGAAAAATGGAACCCATGTGTGGATCTATACAAGGAAAACTTCAACCAACTTCTACTCTAGATCAAACTTTCGGGTCTACCGCTAGAATTCTAGAAAGATGGGCTATTGAGGGGTATTACTAATACTTTTTTTCAACTTGTTACTTTGGACCTACTCACTAAATCTAGGAGAAGATTATTATTTGATAGATTTTGTATCAGTTTTTATATGGACAAAGAGCTCTCACTTCTACTAAGCTTGTATCAAAATATAGAGACATATTTTAGCATACTTGAATATGAAAATTTACATGTTTTTTTTTCAACGTGTCATAAGTTTGAACATGATTAAATTTCTTATGAGCTCAGGAAGATATAAAATTACTAGTGGAGGAGAAAGGAGGGGTGATTTAATCCTTTGGAACCTTAAGATGTTGGGGTAGGTAGAATTCAAGGATAAAATGAAGAAATAGAACCAACCAAAAATCAAGGTGAAGAGCCAGAGGTTCATAATCAAAAATAAAAATTGAAAGGCATGAATGAAGGTGATCCTAGGATTTTGAATGCAGTGAACCAAAGGTAGCAAGAGGAAGATGATGGTTTCTCAGAGGACCCAAGGATGGAGAAATATAAAGACTAGAAATGTATTGGGAAGGGAAAAGGTGATGAGTTGGAAGACCAAGAACAAGTTCATCATGAGGAAAATGAGGTCAGCTTGGAGAATCCATCGATGGGTAAGGAGAAATAGGTTTGAGATATTGAGGTTGGAGAGATCAGATTCATGGAATTTCATGATCAAAATCAAGAGTAAGAAGAGAAGGAAAGGAATGATACCCTTGGTTTAGAGAAATAAATCAAAACTCTTACCTTGTCTAAAGAGATAAATTTTAGCATGCTGATGATTATTGCTTTTTGAGAAGGATCTATGTATAAAGAGTATGTTATAAAGGAAAAGTTGGATATTGAGATAGGACCACCCACAAGGAAGGAGAGGAGGATGATGATTGGAATTTGGTAACTGAAAGAAAATCCAAATCCAAGAGAATAGTTCAGACAAGTGGTAGAGTGACTAAGAGCACTAAACTGAAGGAGCTTGCAAGATTCAAAGCTAGATAATTAGTGCTTTATCTTGTTTTATTTTGTTATGAGGGATCTTAGAGGGTTCTCTATTTTCTATTCTTTTCATCTATTTGCGTGGTGTTGTTGTCTTCTGGGTGACTTTTTGATGAAGACTTTTTGAAACTAGTTGTTGTTCGTATCCTATTTGTTTTAAGCTTATTGTAATTTTGTTTTAGTCTAGGGTTTAATGTTATATCTATAAGTCATCTTAAAAGGATCTAAGGGCCTTTCAAAACCCACATATTTACCCTAATAAAAAAATTAGAGACAAGAAGTAGAATAATTTTATAAACCCTAAATTCTTTATGAACTACCAATGTAACAACCCTAAACCAATCCTCAAAAACTTGTATAATGAAATGAATAATTTCTAAAAATGAAAATAAATCAGCTTCTTTCCTAAAAAATATCTAATATACAAATGATGGAATTAGCATTAATTGACCTATCTTTGTCTTTGTCTTTGTCTCTACCTTTATTCTGCATAATTAATTAATCATTGTTCGACTTACCTCCTCCTTAATGCATTTATTTAGTTATGAGAAATAAATCTACATAAAAATAAATGAAATTAAGAACCTAACTTAACTCATCAATATATTTTTTCCAATTAATATTTCTTCTGATGCAAACTCAACATAAGTTACAATACTATATTACGTTGGGTTTACACCAAATATGCATCATGTTTGTACCATAAATAAGTCAAACAAAGTAAAAAAATAAATTGAACAATTAACACTAACTCAACCTAAATCATAAACACATCTTCATGAAATATAATAATATCTCTTTCCTACATTTTATATATTATGTTACATAAATATTAATTACTATAATCTATTACAAAAAATCAAACTCTATGAATTTACTTGAAAATAAAACCATTCTTACTTATAATATAAGAATAAAAAGATCCCTCATTCAAACCTATAAACTTGAAATTACATAAATTTAAAAGAAAAGATAATTCTTAACATCCCATTAAATTAAATATAATTAAACACTTGAAATGGGGATCATATATATAACTTATTTAAATAATTATTTTAATAGATATATACCTACTAAATTTGAAATACATGCTTAAATTTAATAATATACATTTATTTATAATTAAAAATAATCTCACAATGTTCATTTTTTTAAAAGGAGGCGTACAAACTTTTTGTACCCTTCGTCACTATGAAAACAATAGTTCTTAATTAAAGCATTCAATGATAAGGTTGAAAATTTATAGGTGAATATTTCATTCCTCTCTTTATTAACAATGGTAATCTAGAAAATAAGCTTCTAGAAGCACTTTGCAATTAAAATTATATAAATTTTTAGAGATGATAAAATAAAAAGAGAAATTAAAAGATAGGGAGAATGTTGTGGTGTATTACACAATGTACCAAAAAAAGCTTTAAATTATTCATATTGATTGATTGACCAACACAAAAGGTCCTTTCTTGAAACCTTCTTACCTTCTTTCCCAAGATTTTATATTCTTATTTTTCTCATATATGAAAAAATCATCCTCTTTCAATGAAATCAAACACGGTTAAAATTGTGACATATTATAATATGTACAAAAACAATTTAAAGTACTCATGTTGATTGATTGATGAACATGAAAAGTTTTTTATTGTAACCTTCTTGTACAAGATTTTACATGCCTATTTTTCTTATATATGAAAAGATAATTCTCTCATATTATACGATGTACAATAACACTCTAAATTATTCATATTGATTTATTGACCAACATGAAAGGTCCTTTCTTAGAGCCTTCTTTCTTACCTTCTTACACAAGATTTTGCTTGCCCATTTTTCTCATATATGAAAAGATCATCCTCTCCCAATAATATTTAACGAGGCTTAAGAATGTGTTTTATCTTTAAAAAAATCATATTTAGATCATAGATAAAAAATAAAACATTAAAAATTAAAAATTTAGATGATACTCTCGTCAAGTTGAATTAAAATTTTTTGTTTTCATTCTTAGAGGGGAGAGGAGCAATATTTAACTATATACAATAATTTGAGGTTAAATAAATTTAAATGAAAAGTATAGTATAGTTTATATATTATCTTACAATTTTTATCGAACAAAAATATAAAGTAACTAATTATATTATAATAAATCATATTTACGTTTATTAGATAATTAACATGTTTAAAATTATTTTTTATCAATTCACAATTTGGCTTTCTTTTTAATTAAACATATGAAACCAGAAATACATATTAAATATATGTTGAGCTAATTATGAGTTAAATTTCAAGCACTAATGTAGCACAGTTTAAGTGTCTCATAAATGCCAAGTTAATTGTTTAATTATTGACTCTGTGTTCATAGTTTAAGAAAAAATATTTCTTGAAAAAAAAGTAACTTCCACAGTCCACTCTATGTCCAAGATATTTACATCGAGAGGTGTTCTACAATGGTGTGTGCACTATATGGAATGAGAGTTAATAGAAAGACCATTCCTAAAGCCATTTTCCACCTAGATGAGGTTAGGTTTGATAAGATTCGGCTTTCCATATGCTTTTAAGCATAAAGGTGCCACCAATCTGAATTGGCACATGAGAAAAAGAAGATTCTACAAATCAAGACCCTTCCATGCCTTTTGGCCAAGAGGGGGTCCTTAGGTAATGCAATGATTTAACAAAACCTTCCAAGAATCATTCCCTTCTAGGATTTTGATGATCCAATTCACACTTAGATCATAGCCTTGAATACTAATGTCAATGAGCCCAAGGTCGACACCTTCTTTAGGTTTACAAATTATATCCCATGATGATTATGGAAACCCTTATGGCCTTCTAAATTTATCCAAAGGAAATTCCTCAAAAACTTCTCTAACTTAGTGTAGGTAGCTTTATAAAGAGCCCAATAAGAAGAGTAGTAAACATAGATAGTAGCCAACACCTTTAAGCAAACTTGATACTTCCCTACTAAAGAAAGAGGGTTCATGATATAGTAAGAATTTTTTTTTTCAACCCTCTGAACAACATCTAACCAAATCTCAAAATGGGAGGCCCTAAATCCAAAGGGAATACCCAAAAACTTAAATTTCACATCGAGAAATATCCATTTCCATTCATATTCTTCCAACCAAGGAATTTTGGGGGAAGGGACTACCTATAACATTGATTCCTTATCCACTAGATAAAGGAGCCTAATGCAAGAGAAAATATCAAGGTACTCCATAGAATTTTAACTAAATTGTCTTCCTCCAAAAGGGTAAGAAAATAATCATCCAAAAAATTCCCATTAATGAGTTGTTTATTGCACTAGTGAGATGGGCAGCGGGCGAGACAGGGGATGTCTTTCACCAAGCCTCTTGCTAAGTAGTTGTCCAAAATATAGGTGATTGTTTATTGCATCTAGCACATATAGCGAGGTAGCCAAAGGGAAACCTTTCCTTATAGACGTAAATAGCCCAAACTTACGAGATTGCACTCCATTATTGGTATTATAAGCTCCAACATCATGAAACAACAAATTAATATTATGCAAAAAATGAGGCCAAAACCCTAGAGCTTGAAGCATAGATATGATAAATGGCCACTCAATTTTGTTGTAAGCATTCTCAAAGTCAATTTTCATAAACATGAATTTTTTACCAAAGATTGACCAATTCCATACCTTCCCAAACTACAATAATAATGTCTAAATTATACCTAGATGTTAGATGAACCTTGTTTTCTCACTTCTAATAATAAGGGGAAGAAAATGCCTCAACTTGAGGTCAAGGGATTTAGTAATGAATTTATTACAGACATTCAAAAGGCTTATTGGTGTCAAATTTGTAATAAGTTTAGGATTTCCAACTGTGACAATCCCTTATGGATTATACTAAAATATTGTAGTATTTTTTTTTAAAAAAAATAATTATTATTTATTCTTTCATTAGATTACACCACAAGAATATAATTAGTGGTCTTTAACATACTACCAAATCATATTAGACATCTCCAAAATTAACATAATAACAATTCCAATCACTAGCATTTTATGTACATAACATAACTGCAAAAAAAGTAATCACTTTAAAATCCAGCCACAATTGGAACAATAATACAACTACTACTATTGACATATAACTAATAATATAATTAAAATTATATTTAGGTATTTTGCCTTAATACAATAAATAGATATTATGTTTCTCAGAGCTTGAGTCATCAAACTAACTCATGTATCTCTGATAATACCAAGTTTAATCTCCAAGCCAGTACTACAGTGGAGATGGAGAGCATCATTCAAGAATTTTTTTCACACTAACCACAGACCATCAATTCCCCACACAATTCCACATCAAATAATGGCCCTCCTTTCATGAATGGATAGATAGTGATGGTGTAGTAATCTTAAGAGACATGCTAGTACACGTGTGCTATAATATTTCTACCACATGATGTGTACCATAAAGAAAATATGTTTCTAACATGATATCACAAAAATACATAAATCAAATATATGAAATAATAATGGCTATCTAACATTACTTTGGCCAAATTTTCAAAGATCAATTTATCTCTACGATCAATGATTTTCATACACACCATTAGATTACCTTCATTTTGTATTCATGATGCTCACTAAGCTAGTGAAGTTCATCTTACTACTTTTTTGACATTATCAATGCAAGACTAGTTAAATATAACATAGTATATAAACCAATGATTCAAATAGATTAGTTCTATTAACAGATATGAAAACATGCTAATTACGAGAAATAATCATGACTATGCATTTAGTCTATCAAATGCATTAAATGAACCTCACGCATAATGATATTTCAAATATAATGAATATATATATATATAATTACTATCTAAAGATCATACCATCTAGGCATGAATCAAATCAAGTTCATAATTACACAAACACCACAATAATTGAGTGAAATCTTAATCACAAGTATATATATATTAGCTAACTTTATACAATAATCCAAGCATCCATATAACCAATTTGTATAGGTAATGTTCAACTGCACACAACAAGTTGTATACAACTATAGATAGTATACTAGTTCCTTGATTTGTAATAGGGTTTAAGAGTCCATTTATATTGTATCTATTATATAAATCCATTTGCAAGTTTATATATAAGAATCACATCAATGTATACTATGTTAAATGTTTAAAACTCAAAAGAATCATATAACAATATTCATATTATTCATAGTTAAATATTAAACTTCACTTCATAAGTAGTTAACTCAACTAAAAGTTTGTGACTCCTTTACAAGTGGATAACTCATGCACATCCTATCACAATGAAGAATAAATTAAATCATAACTAGCATACTTAATCATTTGACAAGAGATATGCACACATAGCCATTCTACAAAGCTTACCTCAAAACATAACACATATACTGACATTGGTTTGACCTAGTCAACTAGTTATAATAAACAAAGTGTGTAGAAGATGTGTTTACATAAACTTGAGTTCAAACCACAATACATAAATCTAAGTCAAAAATAAAGTTCCACCCAAAATTTGATTTACAGTAAAGAGGAAACATAGTATCCTTCATACATTTACCATGTTCTTCCCGAACAAAGTATATGGAGCACTCCCATATTATCGGGCTATTAACTTTTGAGAATGTGTGTGTGTGTGTGTGTGTGTGTGTGTGTGTGTGTGTGTGTGTGTGTGTGTGTGTGTGTGTGTGTGTGTGTGTGTGTGTCTATACACACACACTACATAGTGTACTTTGTATCATAAAAACACAAAATATAAATACTTAAATGTATAGCTAATTTCAATGACCAACTCAAGGAAGTATCCCACGAAATCCTAGGTTTTTAACAATACCCATTTTGTCCAAAATGATAACAACTTAAATGCACAGTCAAACCTTATGTGGAAAAATAACTTCATCGAGTGAAATATTTCTTAATATTTTATATAATTTAATATTATTCCACATTATAACATACACGATTTTTCCTAAGAGGGCATGGTTTCAAGACCATTTTTAAAATGAAGGTCGAGGTTTACTATTCTACCCATAAAGGGTTATGGAAACCAAATAACACAGTCAATTTCATATGCAAAAAACCTAGTACTATGGTTTTAAATCTCATACTAGACTTTGTATAATCATGATATACTCAAAATTTTCAAATATGTTTCCCTCATACAATAAATTTTTACACAGCACTGATTATTTAAGTTGAGGGTTTAAAGATAATGATTTATTTTTATAGATGGTCAAGAAATCCATAGAGCTAAATCCTTATCTCAATATAATCTAGTAGGATCAATACAAAACCCCATACAATAAATCTAAACAAAACTTTTGACCTATCAATCATGAAATGGAATTACGCTACCAACCTTGTAATTGCTTTCAAAATCATTTTTTTATTCTTGAATGGATTTACCAAATACTTTTATCTACTCACCTTCCTTCTTCCTTGATGTGTGGTGCCCTTCTCTCACCTCCCTCTCCTTTTTCTCTATCCTTTTAATATAATCTCATTCTTAAAGATTTCATTTCCATGCATAATCTGCCACTCTACCATTCCAATTTAAAATCAATTACCATAACTTAACTTGAGCTTCATTTATTTTCATAAATCATGCATGTTTAATCTTCGAGTTCAAGGCTGAGTTAATTACCAACTTAGGTCCACTGAAGTCATTATAAAATGATATTTATACTTTCCATTCTCAACGTACATAGCTTTTAAGTCAGTATTTTAGGATATTAAATTTCTTTAATTAAAATGAAACTAAATCAATTACCTCTTGAAAAAGATAAACTAAATCAATTAATAATTCCATTCATAATCATAAGACTAATGCCACATGCATTTTAATCCTCTAGCTAAGGTTAATTTCATAGGATAATAATGCAATTGTGCAAAAATTAATAACCAGCTTTCAACCACAAAGAGAATCCTATTGGACATTATAATCTTTCATCACACACATAGATGTTATAATAATGCTAGAGTTCTCATTATGTAATCATGTTTTTATGTTAATGTCTTGACTATTTCTTATACATAAAGACATTAAATCAAGACAATGATATTTATCGAATATCATTTAAACCAGTCACTGTGTTAGAAAATTAGATTAGTGTAAACATCAATAATATGATCATAAAGCAACATTGTATGAGCAAAACTATGCATTACAATCATACATGAGATCACAAAATCAGATCATCACAAACATCAACCGAAATAGGATCGTAGCAGAAGTATATTAGCACTCAAAAACAAACAAACCATCTAAATCAAATAATGAATTAAACAAATTATTCTACTATAGTGTGTGTTAGGTTACTAACAGTTCCTCTATCATCCCTCAATCATCTCATTTATGTCATCCTCTCTGCTGATGTTCTCTCTATCCGTCATGCTTTGAGAGAAGAATCAATTCTACATCCACCTCATGACAAGTGGGTAGTTATTCTGAGTCATCATATATATCAAAAATCAATGATGTATATATAACAAATATACATCCATAATGTACAAAAATAAGAAACTATCACTATCATATAATTAATCCATCATGTAAACTAATTAGTATATAACTGTCCCATAACTAGTATGTCATAAAGCTCATATCAAAGCAATAATAATCAAATGATAACCATAATAATCTATGGATTCAAAATTTATATTACTTAGAGTGAAATCAGGATGTAACATGCTCTCCCCTAAAACTGGCCATCGTCCATATGATACTTATTTAAAAAATAGTTATGAATAATAAATATAGTTTAACATAATAAAAACACAGTATCTAATATCTAATCAAACAAATAAATATGGAAATAAACTGTAGCACTCATCATAACCCTCCCAAGTAGCACTATCTTTAGAGTATTGGTCCAACAAGACCTTGCACTATGATACTTCTTTATTATACAAATGAAGTTTGTGAGTGTCAATTATTCTGATTGGTTATACCATGACCACCCCAAGATTCAAAACCTACAAAGCATTCTAATCTAGAACATGTAAAAGATCATCTATATATCTTTTAAGATAAAATACATGGAAAACATTATGTAATAGAGCTAGGGTTGGTGGTAATGCAAGCCTATACTTTATAGGATTGACCACTTTTAACACATCGAAGGGTCCCCATATTTTGGTGACAGTTTCACTAACTTTATGAATATAATTGATTTATTATATAGCTAAGCCCGTAAGAACATTTTATCTCCTATAAAAAATCATCTATCTATCCTCTTTAGATCAACATAACTCTTATGTCTATCATTAGTCTTAACCCATCTCTGTCTAATTAATCTAATTTTTTCTTCCATCTTTAAAAGCATCTCAGACCCAGAGACTACCTTGTCCTCTAACCTGTCTCAACTGATGGGTATCCAACACCTTCTTCTATATTTTCTCAAAGGTACCATGTTCAAAGCTGATTGGTATGAGTTATTATATACAAACTCAACCAATGGAAGATAATCTTCCCATTTATATTATCGATCCATACAATACATATGAAGAATAGTCTCTAACACTTGATTAACTTGTTCAATCTGAACATCAATCTCTAGGTGGTATGCAGTACTAAAATTTAATTGCATACCCAAAGCTAAATTCATAGTTACCCAAAACCTAGAAGTCATCTTCAAATCATGATCTGAAATGGTCTTCTTTGTAAATATCTACAACCTATACACTACATTTATGAACCTCTTTCCAAGGGTAGGTGCATCATTTGTCAAATTGATTGGCATAAAATGAGCCACCTTGGTTAGTTTGTCAATATCTACCAAGATCATATTGTGTTTGATCTATGACATTGGTAAACCTTGGACAAAATCCATACTGATCCCCTACCACTTCCACTGTATTATATCATGAAGATATAACAATCCATTTGGGTGCACATGCTCAGCCTTCACTCATTGACATTTTAGACAATGTAATAAATAGTCTGCCACATATTTTTTGATCTCTTTTTAAAAACATAGAGGTCTAAACTCTGTCATGAGCTTGGTTACTCCTAGATGTCCTAAATAAGGGGCATTGTACAATTTTTTAGCACTGTGTTTCATATATTCTCTTGATCTGGCACATACATCTTTTTATTATAAGGCAAAAGACCATCACTCTCAAAATTAAATCCTTTATACCAAGGATTATGAACATTCTTAGATAATAATTTTATGACCTAATCATAGAATTCATCCCCTATTGAGAACTCAATCACATGATCCTTGCAAGTACTCTTGATAGTAGCCATGATTGTTATGTACCTTCTACAACTCAAGGCATTAGCTACTTTGTTCTCTTTACCCTTGATGTAATTGATATCAAAGTCATAGTCAGACATAAACTCTAACCAGTGTCTAACTAGCAGTTGATTCACAATCAGATATAATTCTTTTAACCAAAATGAACAAGGAGAGTTACTATAGACCTATATCTTCTACTTCATTTAAATGTCAACATGAGGACATAGACATGATAGGATAATGTCACTATATGTGCATACTCAATATTCTAATTTGACCTTCTGCTAATTGTTATCTAAGATGTTGAAGTCATGTAATAAATGTAATGCTAAAATTTAATTATGAACATAATATTGTGAAATAAATGTTTACACATTGGAAGCTTCCTTAAACAAATTTGATTAAGAATGTAAATCACACAATTCATAAATAAAACACACAATGCAGAAGAAAACCAAATCACATGCTTATCTATTTAAATGGGTTGGATTACTATTGTAAGGCTTCCAAAGGGTGCCCTTCTTCCTTCTGACTCCAACTTCAATCATTCCTCTCACAACACTAAATTGAACTCATAAATTCTTGTTCATATTAATTAAAAATAAAATAATAAATTGCTACAAAAAATTATAATAATAGTTGCTTGACAAAATATACTTATGATAATCTCTAATCAACATCTAATATCTCAAAACTCTGATGTTACATATTATATACCACATAGGAGATTATTTTATACAAAATAATATATATTCTATTTTAAGAAACATTCAATTTTAGATAATCAAAATTAGCTCCTTTTACTAAAGTTGCCCTTCATGTGAATTTTGCAACATTGTTATAGGACAAGAAAAATTGTTTCATTTTTCAATCACTACCTTATTGGGATCCATGGAGATTATAATTATTACAGTGAGTTGATTAAAAAAGGAATCAAAATATGTTCATCTATGGCTTTGGTCATGCAGTGGCTGTAGGATATGTTTATGTGATGAGATTCCTTTGTTGCAAGATGTTCCGTGTTATATACCTATTTATTCAAAACATCTTAAAACATATTATAGAAAAAATGTTCTATAGCAGAAGACAACTATCATATATTCAATTCCAATACATAATTTTAACTATTCAAAGAGTATGGAAACATAATGCTATTTATGAGATTATGACTTTCTAAAGAAGGAAAATTTATGTAAAAGTACTCAAAATCATGGTAAATAAGAAAGATGAATGTAATAGATTAGCACAAGAGTAGGACATTTATAGGGCTCATCACACCCTCAACTTAAGACATTGCTTGAACATGAGAAACAAATTTGTTCATTTCCATTTCACAAAGAACTATAAAATCCATGGGATCTATGGCACCTCTGGTAAGATGAGCATCAAATTCATGCCTCTATTCAAATAGTTACCAAATTTTTGCCTCCTTAGCTTCATCTAATGGGGCTTTATCCTACCAATCTATGATAAGATACCAAAATAGAGGGGGCTAGAATGTGAGGATTAACAATTGAGATCTCATTTCACCTGCAAGAAAAATATATGTTATGATCATATTAAATGTTGCTTTTAAGTTAAAAGGGGAATATGAATCTCTCTTTCTTAGTGTGGAAGTGAGCTCATTCCATCTTTCAATGCAAGATTCTCTTACTATAGGACTAGCAGAAGTTCTCAACCCCAATTAAAAATCTTAGGATTCATCGCAATTCTTATCAAACAAAGCTCTAACTTCCTTTTTCAACATGATATTATTCCATTCTGCCAATACAATATCGGGTGCCATTGACTCTCTTTTGATAAGCAACTATCTTTCATTTTACTTTTTATTAGATTCCACTACTTATATTCTTCTTCTTTGCTCATTAAATAGATATGATGAAAATGTCTTTAAAAGGACATTTCCAACATATAGGTTCGGGTTTCATTCCCTGTCATGAGGCACATCATAGTTGTGAATATAGAACTCACACAATTGTGCTTGTTCTTCATGTGATTTTTTTTTTATAGATTTGAAAGAAGGAGAGGGGATCAATTACTTCATAAGGCCTGTCATAGTAAGTTCTCATAAATTTAAACTTATGCCATTGATCCTCAAGATAGACTAAATATACTCTTATAGGACACTTGCAGTCAATGAGGTCTTGGGTAAGACAAACCATATGTTCAATCTTTTGTTATAGTTTGGAGATTAATTTTTCCTTCAACCTATTCTTTTCTTTCAATTTCTTATTTTTGTTGTTAATGCCTTTAGAATTTCAAAATGACTATCCATCTAATTCATCAATTTAGAAGATACTGTAAATGAGAAATGATACTTGACTTCTTGGGCAGTTGTCAATTTCTCTTGTTGTATTTCTTCTACATAAGGTTGTGAAACAATGACTATAGGATGGTCTTCAGTAGAGGGCTACATTTAAAAAATTATTATAGCAAGTGCATCTAATCCTCCTCCAGATTGATCCTATAACATCTTTTGTAGTCACTCAATTTCTTACAGGGCTTGCTCCAGAGTGGGAAATTTTATTTATATGGCAGGTTTCTCCATTTTTTCCGCTTCTTCCTACATTAGTACCTCTTACAACTCTTTAAGATTGTGCTCGACTTGTTCTGCCTCCTAATTGTATTCTGGAGAAATTCTTCCTTGTTTGTTTCAGCCTCTAGAGATTCATAACTACTATCTATTTTTCTTTACATTCTTTATTAATTTTGATAATAGAAGAAGGTTTAGTTCTCATTTTTCTTCTCAATCTATGGGATCTCTAAGGAGTAGAGGTTATCTTAGTATTTTTGAGAGAAGGTGAAATTTTTTCCTTGGATTCCTCTGAATCAAGCTAGAGAATGAGTTTCTTCAGGATTCCTTGCTTGTAGAAGTCATTTATTTAGTTCTTGTTGTAGATTTTTATGTTTCTATAGGAAGATCTTCTTTTATAGGTTCTTGTGTAGCTGCAGGAAGGTATCCTTTTGTAGGTTCTTATGGAGCTATAGGAAGGTTTTCTGCTACAAGTTCTTGTGGAGCTGCAAGAAGGGCTTCTTGTGTCCTTTGTTCTACCTCCATTTCCTCTTCTATTTTATTTCCCTCTCTATCACTTTCTAAATTTCTTGGTACTTGGAGAAAATATTCCCAACTTATGTTGGGTCTAGTCCCTTGAAATAAGTCTTAAACAATCAATTATATTAAATAATGATGAGAAAGAGCCTTGAAGTTACCTTTTTGAAATGTGTCCACCATTTTTGTGATCATGTGGAGTAAGAAGTTGGGGACATTTATCTCTATATTATACTATAAATGATTTATGAATTTGAAGTGAATGTCATGTAGCATGGAATATCTTTGACAAGTGAAATATATGTAGATGAACTCAACAGATTTAGCCCATCTTCCTAAAAAAAGATAATTGTGCAGTGCCCTACTTTGAAATTTCTAGGCTTTCATTTCCTCTAATGAATTTTTGCCTTTCTACCTTGGCATAAAAAATTTATTACCATGTCTCCCCTATTCATGGAAATCCTATTACTCTACTAATGATGATTTCTATCAGCTTTGTTTTCATTCATGTTACTATTGCCAGGTTATTGTGTAATGCACTTGTGAACTCATCTACAATTCATTGATTCAGAGCCTGTATCCTCTCAAAATATTGTGCACATCCTATATTTTAAAATAATACTAGGATGTTTAGGCTATTGGTTAGAAGAGTAATATTAAGTGGTTCATGTTTAAGCAAGTCACCTCCCATATTGTGAAATAAAATTTGAGTTGCAGGTCTTTGTTCTTGCAATAAGGGTTTTGTGGCTTTGGGAAAATAATTGTGAATTTTACTTTGGGAATGAAATAATTTGTTTGAATTATGAAAAATCTCCCCCCTAACTTAACTGTCACTTGTCTATAAGGGACAAATCCAACAAGCACAAACAGTTCACAATAAGAGCAAGGGGTGGTGGTAGCAGTGCATCAACAATCACATTAATCATCAAAGGAGAAGTGATGGAGAGTTGGTGTGATAAGGACAAGATATGGTGGTTGGTTAATAGAATTAAGACCCATCATCTTAGTAAAAATTAAAATTTGTGAAATGAAATAAATATAAAATAATTACCTTGTTACCTATAGGAATACCTTTTATTAATGCACAAATGATGATTTGAAGTGGCGATCTAGCATGTGTTATCATTTGATTGTAAGAAAAATGCTTTACAAAAATGGAATGTAAAATAGAATGATAAGAATACATACTGTAGTAATAAATGTTTCCCATAGCAATAATTTTTTTATCTTGTAGCAAGAAATGTTTCCTGTAGAAATAAGTGTTTCATCTTGTAGCAAAAAGAAAAATGTATTTTTGCTCTAAGGGAATGAATCTACAAGTAAAAATATATGAAAACAAAAAAAATTATTGCAGTAGTGTTCTTTCTCTATTTTTTTAAATGAATTTTGATCAGTCAGTGACCTTGTTTTCTGAGACAACATCTATCAGCAATGCCCGAAGATTTTCATTGCTGAATTTTTTGATTTTTTTAAATTTTCTAGTCCCAATTCAATTGAAATTACAAAAATTTAGGAGGTAAGATTTTATTTAGCCTAAACCAAGCCATTGTGAATGACTTATTCATGGATGTAGGAAGCTTTTGTTCTTCTTGGAAAATATTAAAGAAGGGTTGACAGAAATGCTTGACCATCATGAGTATTAGACTAAGGAAATGATTCATGCTTGACCATCATGAGCCTTAGATACTTTACCATATACTTTATGTCATTCTCTAATCACAACTTCATGATCAACTTTTGAACCAACAAAAAACATAAATTCTAATTGTTTAAATTTATTGTAAGACTTGTGAGAGTGAGCCCAATTAGTATGAAACTAAATTTGTTTTGGGTCTTACCAATGGCATTAGGATGGGAAATTTTAATAGCACTAGGCGAGGGAATAATAAAGTGTCTCCTAAGCTCATCAAGCATAAGATGTTTATGGAACTCACAAGTTTTGACTTATGAGAGAAGAGGAAGATGTTGGGAAGAACTTCTCACTATTGGTTGGTAGAAATTCAATTTGTTGGAGATTATTAGAATGATTGTATGTATAGTTATATTTCAATCAAAGTATCAAAGATAACATCAATAATATCATGATTATTTTTATGTCTCATAAAAAATAGAGTTATTGGGTTAGGTTTTTAAGGTTCATATTATCTTAGGAGATAGTCATGTCATTTAGCTTGATCTAAGGATTCATCCATAGATATTTGAGAAAGAGTCCTAATAATTTATTGCAATTTGGAATTTATTTATGTAGTAAAGAGGTGGAATAGTTTTCTTTCATCATATTTTTCTCAACCTTTTTGGATAATTCTTTCTAACATTTAATGATTTCTTTGGTAGTCTTGATTTCCATATGCTTACAATTGACAAAGAGAGGTAAATTATTTTCTGGCAATTCATTGATTGAAACTCTTGGACCAACACATTAACAAATTATTCTAAGATATAAATAGAGTTAGACCTTAGTTGATTGTACCTTTATAAAACATCATCAAAAAGGGATTTGACTAGTAGTTTAGTAAATACAAATGTGTTATGTTTAATTCAATATTTATAAATGTTTTCAAATGATTTAAAATGCAAAGTAGGATTGGTAGATCCAGTATAAGAGATTGTATGATTAATTCCATTAATGTCAATGTTAGTTATCTAAGGAAATAAGTGCTCATTTTGAAGATCTATAATGATTTTTTGGGAAACCAAGATTTAAAAAATGAGGATATAAAGAGAATATCTAAGGGTGGTTTGGGGGCAACATTTTGATTTGGAATTACTAACTATACCTATTGATATCTAAATTTATTTTTCATAAGATAGCTGTGAATTATTAGAATGTTGAAAGGTAGATATTTGGTTTAGTTATTTTTAGATAACTTGGTTAAGATAAGAAGTATATTTGTTGAAAGTATAGGTTTGAGTGACTTGTTGAGATGCACTAGATTCAACATTAACATTGGGATTGACGTGAGCACTTTGGGTAGAACCACTAAAAAAGAGATTGACCA
The DNA here is from genome assembly GCA_037957365.1 of Torreya grandis. Classification (NCBI taxonomy): domain Eukaryota; kingdom Viridiplantae; phylum Streptophyta; class Pinopsida; order Cupressales; family Taxaceae; genus Torreya; species Torreya grandis. The sequence continues at coordinate 1,923,355 of JARHVA010000259.1, forward strand.
TGTTATTAACTATCCTATGCATTTTGGATGAGAAATTAAAGAGGTAAGTTGTATATTGATTTCACCCAAGTCCTATGGAAACATTATGAGTATGGGAAGGATGATATTACACATGGGGTTTCATCATGAAGTGATAGACAACTCTAGAGTCATTTGCACTATGATTAGGATGATCTTGAGAAATAGTTTCATTTCATATTTATACTCTATGTCACATTTAACCTCATCATGGATTTGGAGTTCATGACCTTACTTATATTTATTAATTTTGTCATATGGCTCATATGTTTTGGGTCTAGTTGAGACCATGCTACAATTGTTAGTACAATGATCTTGATAAGTAAAAAAATTGTACGACATAGAAATATAATTAGAAAAAATATTTGGATTAGTTAATTCCATAGAATTAGGATTTTTGTAATAAAATCCTTGAAAATTCTAGTGGGTTTTCTCTTAATTTTTTTCTAAAATATGTTGCATTTTGACAGATAAAAACTCAATTATATCAAGTTGTAAAATGCATTTAGTTACACAAGAATTATATAAATAGAATTTAACAAACTTGTCGATACAATAAGAACAAATTTCGTGAAATATGATTATCTCAGGTTGGACGATACAATAGAAAAATAAAAATGAGTTGTATTTGGCTAGCCAATGTATTGGTAGGAACACATAAATATATAAGCTAGTCGATATAGATGGAGAATAGGAAAATTTTATTAGGATTATTGATACATTTGTAGACATAATAAACTATATTGAGTTTGTCAATATAATTAGAATAAAATATTTATTAAAATGTATGATGATGTGAATATAAAACTAAGAAGCAAAGGATGATAAACATGAAAATGATGTAATCAAAAGGTGAGATAATATTCATGTTAGGTTCACTAGAATCAGGCTAGGATAACCAATAATAATACTCTTTTTATCTATAGAATAGGATACAAACAAGGTCATTGTAGACACCAAAATAGTGTCAACCCCCCCTTGGTCCCTTTCTAAACATACCTAACCTATACTTTATTAATATAAAATACTTATTTTAAATTAATCATCCCCTTTAGACACCTCACCTTGGATACCTCGCCCTTAGACCATTTATCACCCTATGACTAATCATAATTACCTAAGACCTATTTCAACTCCCCCACTAATTCTCGTGCCTATTAAACCTGCCTTTGGATTGTTCAACAACGACAACTGAACTTGGCAGATGGAAGAACGGGCAAAAGGCTAAAAATAGCCTTTTTACCCATTCTCTAGCCACTGACATCGGTCAACAGTCGACCGACGCCAGTGATATCACTGACGTCGGTTGCTTAAAACTAAATTCTAACCTCGCTGCACCCCCGAAGGTGAACTCTCTTACCCCCAGATCAATTTTCTCTTGCTCCTCGACTCTTTGCATATCAAAGGCAGGCTTTGGGATGAGGCATCAACATTCTATCATCACTCTCCAGGCTAAGAAACTCTGCAAAATTCACTCCAGACATTGGATCAGAAGGTTGCACGAAGTCTCCTACATCAGCCATAACGGGAACAAGTCTTCTACACTTCTGGTTCTCCACCAAGAGCTAAGTATTCTTCTGGTTTATATTTCAATATTTTTAGAATGCATTGGTAATTAGTCCATTGGCTATTTCTGAGTACTGTTGAAACCAAATCCGACTTTCTTCTTGGAGAGGCTGAAAAGCCTTCCTTTTATCCTAACCCATTTTTGACAACCTATCCCCTACCTTTGTCCTTCCTAAGACTTTGTCCACTGTCCTGCATCCCTGCACAACCCTTTTCAATCTCCCAGACCATTTTGTTGACCACAGACATACCCTGAAACCTGTCCAAGGCCCATTGCCCCTACTGACATTGGCATCAAGGCCCATTGCCCCTACCGACTTTGGCAGCCTAACCGACATTGGCAACCTTACCAACCGACGCTGGTAGAACTATCGATGTCGACGACTGTGGAAGACTTAAAGCAAGAATCAGGTACGTGTTATCTCTTTCTCTTTCTTAGTCTTTCATTATTATTTCTTTATATGACACTCTTTTTATCAAAAAATGGACTATCATCCCTCAAGAAAGTCTTTGCACTTTCGAGATCGAGCATGTGCTTGGCAGTCCACCATATATCTATCTAACATTTTCTTTGTTTGAGTTTCTTTCTTTCTACAAGTGTCTTCCTCCATAGCCAAAGAGGAGCTCTTACAACGTCTGGATATGGTGCGCAACTTAATCTAGGTATCATCTAACCCCTGACCATTTAACTTTAGTTTCTTATTTTTTTTGAATGTAAACAAGCAAAAATGAGTAGAAACATTCTGACACGCCCGGTGGGACCCCTGGAGTTTTCCTTGGGTTCATCCTTTTTCTTCTAAAGGCAAACATTCATGTAGGTGCATTAGATCTCTTCTTGCAGCCTTTTCTTCTATCTCTTTATTTTGAAACAAAACCATAAACACAAGTTAAAAGGAACCTCTTTCTTTTTCCCTCTTGTCACTTTTTCCTGCATCTTAGAGTAGTGAAATTCATACTCTTAACCTCTTCTCAATTGTTTGCATCCAAACAAAACATTTCAATTTGGGTTAAAAATATATTGCATCTCATTCTTACTTGAATGCATTTTTAGCTCATCTAGTAATTAAAAGTGCATTATGAATAAATCGTAGTGCACATATGTTACATGACCAGACCACTATCACAATCAAGCATCTAAACATACCTGAGACAAGGCTCGACTAGGATTTCATCACCTAGCGGATACCTTACCCTTCTTGGTGATCCTACTTGGATTTCACCACCAAGAGGAGAATCCACTCTGTTCTCTGGCAGAGTATAAACTATAGGGGAAGTATATATTGGCTAAGCGACCCAACTTGACTTTGGGCTCGTTAAGTGAGGGGAGCAAGCTCCTAGCACGAGGCCATGTACGGAACCTAACACAAATTTTGAGCACCAAAACATAACCCGAAACCAACCTTAGACTGCCTCTTTTAGGACCCATTCTAAAAGCCCACTTCCCAAATACATTCTTCTAAGACATAAGCCACCACAAATCTAAAATTTATTCTTAGGAATTTAATGTTTAGAGGTTGCTTGCCTTCATCATTTCTACTATTTTTATCTTGTTTTTTGAGCTGGAGAGGATGCATCATTCTGAAACAACTCAAAATTTCTCTTTTCTTCCAAAAACTTTCAATTTTTTGAGTTTTTGGAAACACACAGAGACCGACATCAATTTTTACACTGATGTCGGCAACTCATCTTCACCGGCATCAGTTTTTCAACCGACGTCAGCAATATATCTTCATCGACATTGGTTTTTCAACTGACGTCGGTCACTGTCAACAATTTTCTCTCCAAAATAGCAACTTAAAACTTGACTTTTTTGCTGTTTAACCCACCTTTTGGTTTTTTGAAATTGAAACACACAATTTTTGAAACCTAGACCCTTTTTGCCTTCAATGGTTTTGACACGCAGTCAAGCCAAATCCCTTATTGACCACGTGAGGCAATAACCACTTCTGCCTTAACCTTTCATATCAAGTCCCCAAATGGAGTATGCTTTAGACACTGAGCATACTCCAATCCAGCCAACCCCCAACCAACATCCAATTATTCCTGAAGGGGATCACAACTTTGAGAGGTTTCTTGACCACAACGTCAAGGCTCTCCAACACTATCTCGCGCGAAGCCAAACGCGAGACCCTTCAGGTAATCCTTTTTATGGGATGCCAACTACCTTGGTTGAAGAGGCAATGATAACAACAACCTCCGCTACCCAACCCATAATCACTCAGGCCATTGCCTCGAACAATAACCCAACCATGGCCAATGTCCAAGATTTGGCCTCCCCTTCCATTTTTGGACCTACCTCCATCGGGGTTTCTGTACCCCCTCAACCACAAACAATTCGACCAAGTTCAACACATTTTCAGAACTTGATTGTCTCTACCCCACACACTCTTACACCCATAAATACAGGAGTGACCACCTACCCTAAAACCAGTGTCACCACTATTCGACCACCTTTGGTGACATCTAGTCAACTTGTGCCCTCCAATGTCACGGCACAAGCCCACTTGACCTCAACATCAGTCCCTATGATGAACTACCAATATGTTGCACCTATACAAGTGCAACCAAGTACGTCATATGCCCCTCCTAACAACTTCCAAATGCCTTACAACCTAGGGGGTGCCCCACTTGCAAATCCATCAATTGATCTAATCAAGATGTTGATGGATAAGATGTCTAATCTTGAGACATCCATTTTGGGTTCAAGAAATGTTCTCTCATATGAACAAATCTGTAATGAACCTATTCATCCTTTAGTCCCAATCTGACCATATCCTAGTCAGTGGGAACTTCCCAAGTTTACTCACTTTCAAAGTAAAGAGGACACACAGCAACATCTACGAGCGTTTGGACACGCTTGTTACCTTATAGCACATGATGATGCATTATTACTATGCACATTTCCCATGTCACTTTCTGGTGCTACCCTTGATTGGTATAGTTCTATTACCAGTCACTCTCTATTTACCTTCACTCAACTAGCCCAACTATTTTTTGACCATTTTTCAATCAACATCACTAACAAGGTCTCCATTATAGACCTCTATTCTATTAAACAATTTGACAATGAGTCAATAGCTGACTTCATCTCCCATTGAAGAGGTTTGATTAAACAACTCTCCTTCTCTTTACCTCAAATTGAGCTCATTAAGCTCTTTTCATGAGCATGTGCCTAGCAGATCTCATTTACTTTGCGGGTTCAAACATTCTACACATTTGACAAAGCTTTCACCATGGCCCGAAAGTTTGAACTCTGCGCAGTCAAGGAAGACAAGGTCAAATTGCGTATTAACGCAAAATCCAATGACCCTTTTTCATCCAAACCTTCCTCTTCCCACTCCAAGTCTAAGGGAGTGGAAAACACTGTGGTACTTAGACCATCATCTTCTACCACAACCAACCAACCTCAGCCCTCCACATCAGAATACATCACGCGACAATTCCAACAATGATACGTACATCGTCAATACACTCCAATAAGAGAATCATACACTTATGTGTTGGATAAACTCATCAAGCAGGGAGTCCTCAACCTCCCTCAAATTTGACCACCCCAATTTGACCCCTCAAAAGCCATCCCTACATGGTATAGGGAAAATGAATTTTGTAAATATCATCGTGTCAAGGGTCATGACACAGACAACTGCAAAACCTTCAAAAACATTGTCTAGGACATGTTAGACAAGGGGGATCTTGTTTTGGATAACCCAAATACTCTGGCCAACCAAAACATGGATGTCTTTAGGCAACCATTCCCTAACCATCCCCCAAGTCAACATAACATTCAGACCATAGCTGATGACCTTCAAGAGCATAATATACGCACAATTGACATGATTTCTAACCAACCTCTTCCACAGTCTGAAGAGGTTAATCAACCTATTTGTCCACCATAGGTAGAAGAGACTTCTTCTCCTATTTGTCCTCCACCGATGGAGGACAATCCTCCATCTAGCCCCATTTCACACATAGGAGAGTCCACTTCAACGTCTCCCATATTGTAGGATGCTTTGATGGCACCAACACTGGTTGCCTCGCTCTCATCCTTCTTATCATCAATGGGGGATCATACTTTCCCCACTACTTGACCACACATAGAAGCCGACCATCCCATGCCTCTCAAACTTCACTCACCCATAAGTGAAGGTAGACTTGAACCTCGCCTCGCCCAATAGTAGTCCTCGCATTAAATAAAATAAGGCTACTAAACCATGCCAAAGAATTCATCCCCCACATTCATCATTGCCCTCTATTTTGGGCCCACATCCGTCCACCTTAAAAGGAGTGCTCCCAACTCCAACATATCATAGAGGAAAATTTCCTCCATTACTCTCTCAACCTACCATAAACATACTTCCTCCAAAACATTTGACATATCTCATCAACAAAGTGTCAGCTACATGTGTGGTCACACTGCCAACTAAAAAGGTGACACGGCAAACTCCCCAAACAACTCCTAAAAATAAGTTGTCAACCCCAACTGCAATAATAAGTGCAGGCCCATTAAGGAGGTCTTAGGCTTCAATGTTATGTCAACTGTTGTAGTCTTCTAGCATCACTCTTCTGCCTATTAAACCATACAAACCTCTCAGACCAAAACCATCTTGGTTTGATGACACTAAAATCTACTGGTATCATCGCACACCGAGGCATGATACTAAGCATTGTTGTGCCCTTAAGGCTATCATTCGTCAACACTTGACCACTTCAATTGACCACTTCTTTGACAAACATTTGACATCATCCCATACCTCTCAAACATCCTCACCTAAATCGGGATCCCCACACAAAACTATGGTCCCCCTACCACCTTCCACTCCTTTATTCAAAATCAACACAATTAATGTGGCCACCAGGCCCCAAATTGTGAAGAATAAAGGAAAAGACTAGACTTCTACACCTTTGACATATCCATTATTCGTCAAGACCTCTCAACCAACACAACCCAAGATTTTTATCTTGGGCACATATCAACCATCATCTCTAGGGGAAATTCCTCCTAACCTCTCTAGTCCACATGACGCTTGGTATAAATGACTTGTGGACTACTTGACATACTCTATCATGCCTCCTAATCTCTCTAGCAATGCATGACGAGCTTTTATCAAATGTACTGCTCGCTACACCATATTAGGGGGTCTTCTTTACAAATGATGTCTAGATGGCCTCCTTCTTCAATGCCTAACAACCACTGAAACATCCCATGTCATCAAACAAGTCCATGATGGGATTTGTGGGGGACATTTCAGCGGTAACTCACTTGCCAAGTGCATCCTTCGCTTGGGCTATTATTGGCCCACTATTAACCAAGACTGCATCAACTATGTTTGGCATTGTACCAAATGCCAACAACATACTAAATGACTTCACGTCCAACATCGACCAAAACATGCCTACAACCATAATCTGCAAGAGTGAAATTTCAAAATTAGAGATTTCATCCTTAACGAAGACCAACATGTGACCAATTTGGAATGAAGCAAATGGGGCAAGTTTGCTCCTAATTGACTCAGACCTTACATCATAACACATAAGCATGGATCAGGTACTTATCGTTTGTCTTCTCTCAAAGGCTGACTAGAACCTGAGCCTCTTTATGCCTTACATCTATGACCATTCTTCTGTTAATCAAGTACTCATTCACTTGATATTTAACTTGAGCTCATCCCTTGAGCAACCCCTGTCATCCTCATCCCTACTCCTTTCAACCCTTTTCCCCCATAAACATTAGTTAATCCTTTTTGCATTCATACTTTGTCCTACTAAAAGGGAAACTCGTAAACCTCTATAGGCTAGTCCATGACTAAAACTTTAATCCATAAAACATACAACTGGGATGCCTATTCCAAGGTCATAAACTATAAATGTAGACTGCTCCCTCGAAGCACAACTGCATCATTGCTATAATTAAATAGACTGCTCCCTTGAAGGACAGCTATTCAAAGACATTCAACCATACAAAGCAGAATATAGACCACTCCCTCAAAGGATGGCTATGCCCAAATCTTGCTACAAAAAGCACTTTCTCAGAAGCTTCCCGCATCGATCAGCTTCACATATGACCACAAAAAAAAATAACATCCCCACATAGACTTCCCGCATTGATCAGTCTACCTAAAAAAAATTGACTGACAAACTATTAAGTCATGGACTTGCCTATAGTTGTTCTCAGGGTCACCTATAAAAGGGGCAAAGTTATCCTTGCTAAAAAAGGGTTACGCTATCCTCACATCTCACATAATCAAACCTATTACCCCAACATACCCAAGGGATTTTGAGCTCACTTAACATCAAGTGATTTGAATACTTCTCTAACACAAACAATGGTCAATGACGTAATGCATGAATGGGGCTTTTGTTTGCAACAACCCTATCTATGCTATCATTATGGTCCTTGTCAATGAAAGAGCCATATGCCTTTCACTTCTTACATACCTTTGTCACATACAACCAAATCATTTTCTAAACCAAACCAAACCAAACCAAAACATTTTCTAACCATTAACATAAACTCATGATTTGTTTAATTTAAATATCAATTTGTGTTATTTATCATAGCCCATTCACATTAGTTTCTATGGAAAACAATACACATGGAAACTAACAACCAAACACAATTTATGTCAAGCATATATCATCACCAATACAAAAAGTGCTGAAGCATAAATAAACTCATTTCATTTTTAGCATACATCTATCACCAATATAGAAAATTGCTAGGGATGAAAAATCGCATAACCAATGTTACAGAATACACCATCACATAATATGGAAAAGGCTGTAACATCATCATACCCTTCATCATTTTAAGCATGTACCATCAGACATATGGGAAGTGCTAAACCATTAACATGACCAAACCAATTATCGACCTCTTTACCTCTTCCTCCCTTTTAGGGAGAACTACATTGGCATGAGGCCCTTAAAACAGGGGCTATGTAGGCAGCACTCAGTTGACATGGGGTCTTCTGAGGTTAGCTCAGCCATCCATTCACCCATTCGTCTCCCTAATGACATCAGCCATCCATTCACCCATTCTTCTCCCTAATGACATCGGCCATCCATTTACCCATTCGTCTCCCTGATAACGTCAGCCATCCATTCATTCGTTCATCTACCTGATGGACCAACCATATAACCTTTAACCATGACTTAACCTAGTCAAAACCAATCCATAACCTACCCTCCTCTTCCCTTTTAGGGAGAACTACATTGGCCTGAGGCCCTTTAAACAAGGCCTATGTAGGCAGCACTCAGTTGACATGGGGTCTTTTGAGGTTAGCTCGGCCATTCCTTCGTCCATCCATCTAATGGACCAACTATCTATGCCAACCCAAAATCATGACCAAAAAACTAGCCCTGACACTGTAGAAGTCACCTAAGATTTCTCATGGGGCACATTGGAGATCACATACATCTCCCCATCCACAACAAACTACACTTGAGATGACTTATATCTCAGCCTGACTCGACCAATGACTTTGGAGATCACGACTATCTCCTCAGACCACGACCACTTTTGAGACAACTATGCCTTGGTTGTTTTAAATATATATGCTACCTCACGAATAGTTAGCAAATTGTATGAAACCCATATTATGACCCTCACACATATTGTTAGACCATGCTCTAGTTGATCCCCGATATGTGTGACATTTTCATGTTTTCTAGGAGCACTTCCTGAGCCCAGGATACTTGGAACATGACGACCATTGGAGCTATAGCTTTGATCATTTAGCCCAATCAGCTACAACTAAAAAGTTAGGGACTAGTTAATTTGATTTTAGCACTCCTTGAACTTGACTTGCGACAATTTGACCTATCTGTCACGTGAAGTGGTATACATGCAATCCCAACTATTGCAGCGTTCACACTCAAACTTCACCATACACATCCACTACCTATCAAATCGGCACTCGATATCAGGTTACCTTCCCTCGACTCCCACTTTGAGGGGGAACACCTCATCCCATACCTGGGGCAACTTACTCCTATTTTTGTCTTATAGTTCGTCAGAACAACCAACAAGACAAAAAGGGGCAAATGTAGACACCAAAATAGTGTCAACCCCCCCTTGGTCCCTTTCTAAACATACCTAACCTATACTTTATTAATTTAAAATACTTATTTTAAATTAATCATCCCCTTTAGATACCTCACCTTGGATACCTCACCCTTAGACCATTTATCACCCTATGACTAATCATAATTACCTAAGACCTATTTCAACTCCCCCACTAATTCTCGCACCTATTAAACCCATCTTTGGACTGTTCAACAATGACAACTGAACTTGGCAGATGGAAGAATAGGCGAAAGGCTAAAAATAGCCTTTTTACCCATTCTCTAGCCACCAACGTCAGTCAACAGTTGATCGATGCTGGTGGTATCACTGACGTCAGTTGCTTAAAACTAAATTCTAACCTTGGCTTCACCCTCGAAGGTGAACTCTCTTGCCCCCAGATCAATTTTCTCTTGCTCCTCGACTCTTTGCATATCAAAGGCAGGGTTTGGAATGAGGCATCAACATTCTATCATCACTCTCCAGGCTAAGAAACTCTACATAATTCACTCCAGACATTGGATTAGAAGGTTGCATGAAGTCTCCTACATCAACCATAATGGGAACAAGTCTTCTACACTTTTGGTTCTCCACCAAGAGCTAAGTATTCTTCTGGTTTATATTTCAGTATTTTTAGAATGCATTGGTAATTAGTCCATTGGCTATTTCTGAGTATTGTTGAGACCAAATCCGGCTTTCTTCCTGGAGAGGCTGAAAATCCTACCTTTTATCTTGACCCATTTTTGACAACTTGTCCCCTACCTTTGTCCTTCCTAAGACTCTGTCCACTGTCCTGCATCCCTACACAACCCTTTTGAATCTCCTAGACCATTCTGTTGACCACAGACATACCCTGAAACTTGTCCTTGGCCCATTGCCCCTACCGACGTCGGCAGCCTAACCGACGTCAGCAACCTTACCAACCGACGTCGGTAGAACTACCGATGTCAGCGACTGTGGAAGACTTACATCATGAATTAGGTACGTGTTATCTCTTTCTCTTTCTTAGTCTTTCATTATTATTTCTTTATCTGACACTCTTTTTATCAAAAAGTGGACTGTCATCCCTCAAGAAAGTCTTTGCACTTCTGGGATCGAGCATGTGCTTGGCAGTCCACCATATATGTATCTAACATTTTCTTTGTTTGAGTTTCTTTCTTTCTACAGGTGTCTTCCTCCATAGCCAAATAGGAGCTCTTACAATGTCTGGATATGGTGCGTAACTTAATCTGGGTATCATCTAACCCCTGATCATTTAACTTTAGTTTCTTATTTCTTCTGAATGTAATTAGCAAAAACGAGTAGAAACAGTCATAACAATAGAGCATGTGTATAACTAGAAGAGTGGGTAAGGACCTAGAATATCCACATACCTGGAAAAGGATAATCCACATTCAATGTCAATAAGGATAGATATCAAAAGACTATGCCTATGATAAAAATTATGGCTCTTGCTAGGCCTAAAGATATAACACTGATAATAAAGGTTTGTATCAAGGATATAATAAGGATACTATATACACATAATATTTTTCACTTTAAAATTTACTAATTTTTTTTATTGCAATGACTTGTTGACGCAACAATATCCTTGAAAGCACACCTTAAAGAGTGCACCATGAATTGGGGAGAATGCTCATGGTGATGTATGAGTCATGTTTCTACTATATCCTAATTACACCATCAATACTTTTATTTTGACCTCCTCAAAGTTTATATGCATTTGTATCCTTCCTATATTTTTATCTAATTGTGATAGCTTCCCTATATCTTATGGCATTGGCCAAGATGATAATGTCTATTTATTACTTTTACCCTTCTTGACTCAGCCAACATTTCCAACTGTATCGACCTATAATTTATGAATGGTTTTGAGTATTGGAACACTATATATAGAGGTCATATTTTATTATAAACATATCATATGCACTCATTTATCTCTCCCTCTACTTTATCTCACATTTATCATTTAGGAGAGTTTGTGGCTTAGAATCTTGTTTTGAGTAGTCTTGTATTATGGTGTCTTTTAATTTCAATAAGAGGAGTCATTAAGAATTCCTAGTTGAGTACATCTTAGGTATTCATCCAACCATTTGAGGTCTTAAACCTACAACATTCTCTTGAAAATATCTACTTAATCCAAGGGGGAGATTGAAGTGTTGATAGGTCCATCCCAAAGTAAGTATTTCTAGTGTTATAATATTTTATATATTTACTTAGTGGATTAGATGTTACTTTTTACTTAGTGAATGAATGTGTGTGTATCCTTATTTAAGCTCTCTACTCACCAAATAACCTGATGTGGCTATATGATTTTAAAAAATTTCATAAGTCACTCTAGGTTGCATATACCCCCATTTGGTTGACCATTTCACCTTACCCATTTAAAACCATTCTAACCATTCCTTTATTTTAGTTTAATTAACATGCACACTTATAAACATTTATTTTACTTACATGCTTGTAACCATCATTTATAACCACTTACTTTCATTGAGTTATAGTGAGAACTACATCCTTATGCCATAATCTTAGGCTTTAGAACCCTTTCCTCTTGAAATTCATGTTGGAGATAAACATATGCTATATATATGGAATTTATTGGTCATTATGTGATCATTTAAGTATCACATGATCTATTTTATTGACCTTATTCAAGTCCTAGTCTATTGAGAGAAATTTGATAGTTTTAGGTCATCCTATCTAGTGCATACATTCTGGTGAACTCAATGTGAATCTTATTATTATTTTGGTTGTATCAACTTCATGTTTTCCTTCTATCTTCTTGGACAAAAATATTCAAAAAATTTAACCCAATTGTACTAGAATATTTTCCACAATCAATAGAAAATAATGTTGAAACTAAAATGAAATAATGAAAATGAATGCACAAAATAAGGAGACCACCTTGATAGAAAACCATCAAGAGAATGTAAGACACAAGTTGTTAAGTATGGAAACTTATTCAATGGAAGAAAAACCCATGTGTATTAAAAAGGATTGTAAATTTTTTTTTCCAAGTACAATCTAAATAAATAAAAAGAGAATGAGAAAGAAAGTAGGCCTCAATCCATAAACAAGTCTCTTAAGATCTAGTGTAGAATAAGAGAGGAAAGAGTTCAATAAATAGATATCTAAGGAAAGAGGAATTACTTACATAACCTTACTGTGTGTGCCAAATGTCCATAATCCCCATAAGGTGAGGGGGAAGTGTGTGATAGGTGTGCAGGGAGTTACATGTGACAGGTAATTCCAAGATTCTCTACAAAGGACAAAAAGGTATGACACCTCATAAAATATAAGTAATTTAATTTATCATTATAATAAATGAAAAAATAAATAGAGTTAGTATTAACCTAAATAAATATTAATCTCTAACAAATTATATTGGCCTACAAAATATAGTTGTTTGCCTATGTGCAAAAGGTATTGGCCAATCTAATGTCATTATGTATGTGTAAATATTATATTAGCTAGAATTTTATAGTTATGTTTGTATTTACAACTATATCAGCTAGCCTGCTACCATTATACTTATTTAAATTCATTGAATGATGCAAAATTTATATTCGACATATTCCTTTTTTATCTTTATTTTCATTTTGTCTATTTTTCCTAGAAACTATGTTCAAATAGTTTTAAAATTACATAGGAGATGTTATTCTGAGCCAAGAAGAAATATATTTTACTAAAATTGTGGTGTGAATGGTATTAACCAAATAATCAAGCCATTATACAACATTATGCATAGAATTTAGTTTTCACATATCTCAAAGTATATTATAAATTCTTAGGGTTTCATATTTAAAAGTATAAGAAGCCAACCATCTGTTTGATTTTGTAGTGCACCGGTAAGTGATTATCCATGATAAGTTACTCAACATACCTCAGAGATGGGGTAGTGTGGCTATGAGTATAGTGAAATCCTTTGTAGTGTGTTCACTATTTTACGACCAAGATCAATATATATGAGAGCCTATAAATAAATTAAATGTTTTTAGTATACTTCCCTAATCTTGATTTTCTTAAATAGAAATATTTAATTTTCTTCTTGTTACCTTAAAGATCATATCGGTCAACATCATAACATTTGGTGCGGTGTTTGTGAACTACATAGACTAACCTAATATAGTTCCCCATGTTTTTACATTGCATCAAAAATCTTGATACAATTTTGCATGCTTACCTGACTACATCAACCAATCCAATATAGTTATAATTATATACCCAACTACATTATCCAAATTACAACTTTACATCCTACTACATTGGCCCAACTAACACATTCACTTTTATCAGTATCCATTAGCAATATTTTTTCCTTGTAGTATATTGACTAGGATAATACATCCATTTATCATATCTATAAACTAAATGCATCAAACTACCTGATATTATCAATTTTATATAATCAATATCTTTTTCTTATCATCCTTACAGTCTAGTTATCATCATGATGTCACCTCGTAAGATCTTCCTTGTAAGCCATAATCCATTTAGATTCTACATGGGTTGTTCCTTCCTTCTTGATTCATTCACCATTGAAGACAACTCTTTGTGAAAATTTTTTTCCCAACATCACTCTATGTTTATTGAATGTAACATGATGGAGTTGACATTACATAATAATCCCCCCTTAATGATAACTTCCTTAAAAAGGTATTACAATTTTTTGAGAGAAGAAAGAAGAAGAGAAGGTGTTTCTAAGAAGCTTATAAAGGTGAATATGTTATCATTAATAATTTAAAATAATCACCTTTATAAAATATGGTCAATTTACATTAGAACAAATACCAAAAAAGAAGGAGATGGGAAAAATCTCAATGATAGTTGAAAAACATAAGCTTGGACTAATCCTTCATGTTAAGTAAATAGACATGTCATAAGAATATGATATATGAGTAATATAATAAAATTAGATCTAATACAAAGAAAAATAAGCAAAATAAAAATTCAAAATAAATTTATGAATCTTGAATGAACACTTAAGCTAGTTAAAAATAATTAACTCCAAAAAAATCATATTTTCTTAACTTACACAAAGTAAGCACAAATTCAAGGAATGAATAAAAATTTGATTTATAAACATATCAAAATAGAGACAAAGAATATATTTATCCTTGTATAAAATATTTCTTACTTGAAGTAAATGAGAAATTATCAAAGGAAGACACATCAAAGTATTGAGAAGATACCATACCTGTAGTGAACCAAATTAGTTTAACCTTTGAATGAGGTGTTTTAATGGTTTTCCAATAATGCAAAATGTTATGATCAGATATAACACAAGATTTACATGGATGAAATTTATAACATTCAAAAATATCATGTCCATGTTTGCCATAATGCTCATAAAATTTATTATTTTTAACCAAATGATGAGTATAAAAAAATTAACAAAAACAAGTATTATGATTATTAAAAGTCCTTTGTCAAAGAGTAAAATATGACATCTCATTACCATTAGAGTTAAAAAAATTGAAACTAATTCTTATAAAATTTACATTAGATTTCAAAAAAATAGCTCAATAATATCATTTTCATGTTTGCCAAGATTGCCTCCATTATTAACAATCAAGTGCATGATTTTCAAACCAATATTAGGAAAATTATTATGCAAAAGAATCTAATTTTTTACTATAAGCACATTTAACATTAAAGGCATGATTTTAATTTTTTTAAAAACATAATTTTAGCATTTAAAATTTCAAGTGAGGCATGCATGGTATCCATTTTCTCATTAAAAAAGGTTTAAATTGCATTAATAGTTATATTTTGACATTCTATTTGACACTCAAGAGTATGTATTTCACTAACCTTGAAATCAAGTTTTTGCATAATATTTTTAAATTCTAAAAACAAGACCAATTTAAAAGTCATAGATAGAAATAATGGTTAGGTTCAATTAATAAAATTTAAATTTATAAATGATATGAATAATATAAACAATTGATTATGATATAAAAACATTAAATGACAAAGTTAAATAAGACAAAAAATATTATAAATACTATATTAATGACAACCAAGGGGAAATTTGACAACTTTAAGATAATTATCTAATAATTATTGTGTAGATATGAAAAATATTAATGTATAAATTAAAAAAATATTAATAAAAATGAATTCAATTGATGAGATGTGGGTGAGTTGGTAAAGTGATTTGGTTGTTTCAAGCATCATCTAAGTTTAAATCTCAATATGGTATCGAAGGTCGGAGTCGCTGATCATTAAGTATTTATGGCCCTTGTGGCTGATCATTGGTATTCTTGGACCAATTATGACCAATCATTGGTATTCTTGAGCCATGGCCAATAATTAGTATTCTTGGATCGATTATAGTCATTACTGGTATTCTCTTGGGAATTTGGGCCCTCGATTGTGTCCCAAACTGATTAGAGCTCAAGTCAAAAGCAATTGGGACAAAGACCCCTCAACCTTGACATCGACCTGAAAAAATAAAAATGAATTCAATATTAAACATATCAAAATTTTATAAATTTATGACAAATTAAAAAAAATACATATAAATTACAAAGAAACATTTAGAATGTCATGTGACAAGGCATAATAAAACCATATTAAACATAGAAAGATCATATTCAAAACCTTACCAAATGTAAAGTGTTTCAAAAAAATAAATTATGATTCCTTAATCACCTTGATAATGTAATTGTTATTAGCAAACACCAAAAAATGCCAGTTTGTTTGTATATTAAAAACATATAAAGTTGATGTTTTTGACTTATTAAATATTTATCCAAGAATATTGAGAAAATACCACGTATGAACTAAATGGATGTGACAAAGAGAAGATTACTTTGTATTTCCATAAAAATCTCATGTTTTTTCTTAGATACATCATTCATTTTTCATGATATCTCAAAAAAAAATATCGGTTTACACAAAATTTTGGCAATATGTTCTTACCTAAAAAAGGAACAAATTGCCAATAAATATAAAAACCTTAGATTATATATAAGTAGATATAACCATTAGAATAATAATTATTCTTTTTGTAAAAAATTGATTTTATTAATTTTGCCTGAAATTAATGCTTGTGATTACAAAAGATTAGTAAAAATGAAGTTAAAAAATGATATGGCTAAATAAAATAGTAGAGAAACACCACATCAAGTCAATAATGTCTTCTTTAACAACCAGAAACTTGTGGTTAACATTTAAATATGTAAATAAAATACTAATATTCATGCAAGTTGTGATAAAAATGACAAAAGACACTTTAAAATGTTTTTTTCAAGCTATTTAACCTTAAATTTATATGTGTGTGGAATATCTAAGGTTAAGGGATATTATATTAGTTTTTATATAAAATGGTTAGCTAATCTAATGAATATGTCAATTAATATAATTTTAGATGAATAATATTCTAAAGTTATACAAGTGAGATTGCTAAAAATATTAAAGTACAACTATTGATAAATATTTTAATAAATAAGGAACAATGATACTTAGCTCATTTATTCTATTCATGCAAGTTTGAATAGAAAAAGATAGAATTATATTACAAGGTGATCCTAGAATAGTTTTCATATTTTAGGAATATTATTTATGTAGCCTTAGATGTTTGCATCAGATTTGTACAATTATATCAATGCACGTATCTAAATTTGATGTAGGTGCCTTATATGTAATACTAATAAGATATGAATGCAACCAAATGGATTCTTCTAGGTTTTTTGTCACCTTTCTTCTAATGTCTTTAGATCACACACACAGGCTATCTCTATTTGGTAAATTATCAAACTCTAGCTTTCTCACCCTTCGAGTGACTGTGGACAAAATGGGTTAGTTGGTTCATGATGTCAAATTACTCCAATGACCCCTCTATCAATAGGCACTACCTACATAACTAATACTTTGGACAGGTACATAGAATTATGTGGTATCTTATACATCTTGGCTTGTGTGTACATAATGAAGTAATGTGTGATAAATAATGAAATGTTTTGACCTAGCTTGTAACTTTGAAAATATGGATCAATAAATTCTCTTAAAATGATTTAAACATATGAGAATATTATTACTATGATTGGTATATAAATAGGGACGAATAGGATAGGTTTTCTCACTTGAGTGTTTGATTGAGTCCTTCTTAGTAAGTTACCTTGTGAGTTATTGGTATTTTCTATGTGAGGAATGAATGAGGGTTTATATTATATATATACCAATCCCTTTTTGAAATATCTCACATGTAAGTTTTAGGTTAAATTTTAGGATATGTTGCATTTGTAAATTTTATGATTTTTCGGCACTGGACACTTTGTATGAAAATTGAATATTTGTATCAACGTAGGTGTCTATCTAGGACACAAGTGTTTAGAAAGATAGAAAATATGTATAGGTCCAAAACTGGAAGTGAAGCATAATATTCAAGTTTTGAGATTTTTTCATAGTATAAAATCCATGATTATCAAAATAAAAATGATCAGACTAAGAGATAAGTAATTTACCATAATGATATAATGAACATGAGCATTTCAATAGCAGTAAATTCTATAGCTAAAAGGTATAACCATCATGGATATTTTATAAGAGTACAATACTAGAGTACTATATAAATCAGATTTTAGTATCTACATTTAACCCCCACCCCATTAATTTAGTAATGAAATTGCTAATTCAAAGGAAAGAAATGCATAAGTGGGTGGGTAAAACACACCTTGTCTTTGCATGAGCCCAGCTTGAATGCTTTAATGGTGATTTAACTACAACCAAGATAGTGTTATAATAAATAATAAGTGTATGAATTATGATATTTAAAGAATTTTAAATTCTTTAATTAGAAAGATAAAGGTTAGGAGTACACCTATGTGTCTATGAAATCATCTTTCCTTTTGTCAATTTGATTTGAAAGGATGATTAATTATGAAGCATTGGATATGATATTAAGAAAAATCTAAACCTAAATGTGCACGCGCAGACACACACAACATAAAGAGAGAGATTTGAGGAAACATGCCCCCAACCTTGGTGTAAAGGTGATTTACAACATGTCCATTAAGCTTGTTTCTTTTCAAACGTACAACCCAAATATATGAATGATTTGTGAGTGTGAGTGATTTAATCAAATCACAACATATATCAAGTGAGGGTGGATGGTTTAATCAAATCCAATCTATAATTATAGTAAAACTAGACAATTTAAGGATATCTAACTTATAATCTTGGTAAGATTGAGTGATTTAATCAACTCAACCTTCCAAATGTGAACCAACTACTAAAGTAGATTGGCTCAATAACAATCCATAAAAGTCCCACCTAGATATAATCATAATCCATAATAGTATTTGAAACACATAAATTTATTTGATTTTGTAATCTTACGTGCCCATTGCATGGTATATGCACCTCATATAGGTCTTAAGCTAATATTTAGGTATAGTAACAATATATATATATATATATATATATATATATATATATATATATATATATATATATATAATGAAATCTTGGCGAATATGAAATTAGTGAAAGTGTGGAGGACATGTTTTTATGGCATGCCCTCACTATAATCTGGAGATTTTGAGTATCATTGTAAATGTGGATATCATGTTGCCTTAACATGCCCCCACTATAATATAGAACTGTGAAAGTGTAGAAGCTATGTCTCTATCACATACCCCCACTAATATTCCCTCCCCACTTTTGATGTGAGGGGAAGTAGAATATGGTAGTTACATTATCTTAAAAGTATAAGATAATTGTATAAGTTGTGTATGGACCATGTAACCTATAGGAGTAACATGTCTAGGTAGATATAACATTTAGGATCATAATATGTGATCACATCCAATCCTAAAATGCATGATGTAGATCATGACAAAATATAGATATTAATATTAAAATATTATAAAGTAATCAAACACACACACAAGAACACTCAAAATCAAAACAATGTGAAATAGTCTAAGCAGACCTCATATAATGGGCATGTTCAAATGCCAAAAAATCGAGGGACATGACTTGGTCAAATATATGCAAGGCATAGAATGACATATTAAAATGTCCACATACAACAAACAATGACATATTGACATGCCAAAATAGGAAATCATAGGCATGGGGGCCACACTCAATGGAGTGTACTCAAATGATCCAACAAGAAATACAATGTAAGACAATATAAAACAAATCAAATGGTTAACTGACATGAACATAACATACTAATTCCTAAACATATGTGTTTCAAATTGTTGAGTACATATCATATCAAGTACATTATGAAAGGTATAAACATGGATAGAGGCATGTGTAAGTATATAAGCTCAAACATAATAATGGAAGGTGATCATAGAATAATATAACTTGGGTGTATCATTATCAAAGAAGAAGATTCACCCAATCTAATTAAGATATGAATATAAGGAAATTCCAATGTTTATATGTGCATATATCATTTACCTAGGTATTATTGTAGCACACTTAAATGAATCATTAAACACGTGTTTATTGAAAGGAATGATATGCTATTTTACAACATGGAGTAAACAAAATATGTATGAAAAATAGTACAACTAAGAACATGTTGAAATTTTTTGGTATTTTTGAATTATTTGAATGTTTTTGTCATTTTTAGAATATTTTATTTTTTTAATTTTTTGGGTATATTTTATGTTCTCAACCTTAGGTTGGATCATTTTCATTGTTTGGAACATGGTTGATAGGTGAAAATGGTACATGGCATGTTATTCCTCGTGATTTATATGTGAATTATAAGAATGATTACCATAATGTGGTATATGGATCCATCCAACCTCATGAGAAAAGGAGATACCTTGTTAATTTTTGTCAATTTTTCTTTCCATGTGAAAAGGAGATACCTTGCTAATTTTTGTCAATTTTTATTTCCATGCGAAAAGGAGATACCTTGCTAATTTTTGTCATTTTTTCTTTCCTCTAGTATAAACAAAGATTTCCCAATGTAAATGCATATTGAGATACATGTGGCATAACCCTAATTAGGACCATAATAAATTGGTATTATGATGTTTCCCAAGGAGTATTTTCAACTCCCTATTAAGTCTTTTACATCAAATCCAAGATTTTTTTGAACATATTACAATACAATTGGAACCATTCATAAATAATGTGATGGTTAAATATTATTTGTGGATGGTTTAGATGTGTACCATATACCATTTTTACTTGTGGATCTTTATGTAAATTATATTGAGAATATTTGTTCTTATTGTGATGTTCACCAGGTTGTAGAATTGAATATTTGGGAGGACCATCAAATGTAAGATATTGGCTATCAATAATATTACTTTTTGGTATATTTTTCAAGGAATAACATAGGTTATTAGAATGTCTATGGCCCCAATGAGAGTCACAATATCTAGAATTATCATATTATTTTGATAGAGATTGACTCATATCAAACTCTGTGGGGAGAGGGAGAGATATGAAACCATAATCCATAATATTTTGGAGTAAATAAACTAGAGGCTCGAGTAGTCATGAAAATTGTATTTTAGGTACATTGGATGATATTCACCAATTAGATTTATGTAACATGGTATTGGCTAGTGTTCTATGTTTTATTACAACCTTTACATCAATTTTTGAATGAACAAGTATGTGAACAGATGTAGGGAATATGATTTCATTGGTAGGTGGGTGTGATAAACCTTTATTTTCAAGGGAGATATTATATTTGGTCTAATTGATAGAGTGAAATACAGAGGTCAGATATGGTGGCTCTATGTTACTTGGAAAGTTTTTCATATGTAATGTTCTTAAAATAATTCCATTATATGGGGTGACTTATGTAATAAGTCAAAAAGTGAAATTTTATCAATAAAATTATGTGTGTAGACATCCATTTCATAACACTATTAGGTTGAAATTGTCAATCTTACTCAAAAATTTTGAAAATGCTCAATTTGGGTGAAAATCACTTAAACGTGCTAAATGGTTCACTCTTGTCATATACAAGTGTCGATTGAGTCTAATGTATCCCTAAATGAGGAAATTAATTTTTTGTGATTATTAACTTTTCTCAAATCATTTCAAGTTAAAATGGCAAAAATATATTTTGGTACTCTGAATCATTGAATTCCTCTGATTCAGAAGCACATGACACGTGCATGTGGTATTTTGTGTCAATGATGTCCTAAATGATATATTGGTCCCTATGCACCTAACATATTCTAATTCCACTATAGTCAAATTATGACCCAATAATATGACATTTTAACCAATTTGATTAATAGTGTGCAACCAATTTTCAAAGAATTGCATAAAATTTGATTACTCTCACTTAGGCAAATTAATCCAAATCAAGGCTTAAGTGAAAAATACATGAAAGTTATTGAATATATTTTTATTAGAAATTGATTTATAATATCTACATCATCAGATGACATAATTTATGGGGTGACATCTATAAGCTATAAATGCAAAAAATATCAAGTTTAAGGCCTCTCATGCCTCCTTAATGCCCCTTCCTTCCAAATATTTATGAAGATATTTATGGATTAATTATACAAAATTGGATTAATTCATGGCCACACATATTGATCTCAAGATGGATGGTCATGGTTGATCCTGATCAAATTAAAAAATCTATAAATAAGAGGGCCAAGACCTCCATTTTTTAAGCTTCATTTGTGTAAACTTATTATGCAAAATTATCTCCACAATATTTATTTGTGTAGTGTTATTATGATTAATTTATAATAGGATAACTTCATTGATAGGCATATATTTGATTTCATATCATGAGCCTAGTTTCATTGGTGCACTTGAGATGATGGAGGAGTTTTGCCTTGCATCATTGACAAATACTTGAACACCAAATCAAGGGAAAAATCATGCTTTGAGATGTATTTGGGTGATGGGATGCTATTGGGAAGGTATTTTGTATGTTTTTTCTTACATTATCTCTTAATTATAATTTTTCAAACCCTATCAAAATATTTGGCTTAACTAGTTATGTTCTTATGCATTTTCTTGACTAATGCTTGATCTAACTATTTTTGGATTCCATATCTATAATATACCCTTAAGATATTATTATTGGAGGTTTGTCAATGATGTCTCAAATGTTACCAAGGATGGTGATGAGGTTTCATATGTGTTATAATGACAATGACAAAGTGTGCTTCAATGAGCCTCAGTGTTCTTGCATGGTTCTTAAGTGTTTGAATAAGTGAGGCATTTGATGGATGATATTATTGATATGAACAAGTCATAGAGTCCCTATGGGGTGTTAATAGTTCTTAGAATGAGTATGGAAGTGAGTGTAATTCATATGGTAGTCCATAGTTTTCATCTAAACACTTTGGGTCCAGTGTCATAAAATCTAAGTAGGTAGTTTGATGATGTCACCATTACCACATGGGAATGAGTCAAGGGGATTTGGTCATATGGTTTTCATCAAATTAGTCCCTAGTTTTTATGAAATAGATATAAACTCATGTTTCTAAGTGTGGTAAAAAAATATGAGGGTACAAAGTTGGCTTTTTAGACAAAATTCAATGTTTTCCCATACTTAGCCAAATTTGCAAAGTGGGAAGAAGAGTTGAGTAAGCATTTTGATGGTAGCATATCTCAAACATATAGATGATTCAATAGAAGTTGATTATATGGGTTTGCTTATTTTTTATCACAGTTTATTTTCATTAAATTTTAGATCATGTTTTTGAAGTACATTAAAAGATATGAATGTTCAAAATTGGTCTCCTAGACAAGTTCTAAGCATAACTATGCCACATAAGTTTTTGAGAAGGTGTTTTAATGGATTTATATCTCTCATATTCAAGGGTTATAAGAGTTTTTTTTATATTTTTGGATTCTCCTATATGAGGAGATCATCTAGTCTAAATTTTAGATCATGCATTTAAGCACAGAAGAAGTTATTGAGGTTCAAAGTAGGCTTTCCAGGCATATTGCAGTTGGTCCCCATACTTAGTCAATTTGCATAATGTTAAATATTTGGACCTAGTGGAGATCTAATGGTATGGGGGATTTCATACTCCTAGATGTAATGGTGTGAATAGATTCAAATGGGTCAATGTTACAACTATTTAGCAAATTTAAAGTTCAGGACCAAATGAAGATCCAATAGTGCATGGGCGATCGTACAGATCAAAGATCAAAGGTACATGTGCAACAAGATGAAGATAAGTGCATGATGTTTAATGATTGATAAAAGATAAAGGATAAGGATCCAATGATGAGTGGGTGTTCATATATTTTGGTCAAATGGTGAACATTGATAGTTAAAGACATGAATGATTTATAGAGATCAATGGAGCGCATTAAGTCAACATTTCAAGATTTCACGAGATGAAGTCAAATATCAAATGTTTAATGTTTGGATTTGGTAGACTATGCATTAAATTTATAAAAATATTGATGGTGTGAGATTGATCCAAAGATGAGAGGACATGAGATGATTGTAAAGTTTTTAAGGTTTAATTGTAACCGTTGTCATTTGAATATTTGAATTTAACACAAGGAAAAATTAGAGCTTTATATTTTATCCATATGTTTTGATAAAATATGATTTTTTTGGTGTTTTAAATATAAAATATGAAGATTAATTAATTATTCATCTAATAAACTTTATTTTAAGATCTGGAAGTGTGTACAGTTAAAGACATTAAGGTTCCAAGTTAACTGTGTGTTCATGCTTGTTCTACAAGTGACCCAAGAAGGATATTTGAGCTCATTTCTATGTTTCATGATGAATTTTATAGTTGGGAATGTTATAGAATCCATGAGGATTCTCTATGTGGATTTTAAATTTTTGATGAATCGTATGCAATATGAACAAAGGTTAATAAGTTGATTGTGTTTTTGTTCATGATGTTCCTATGTATAAGGTATCTTTTTGAATTGTTTAAGCATACACAGATGTGAGATAAGATGACTATGATCATTTGATAATTTCTAAGGGGACACAAAGAGTGGACCCATGTATTTAAAATTGGTCTTGTGTTCTTTTTTATTCAATGAAATGCGAAAGGAGTGAATGGGTTCATATGAGACCTATAAGGGCTACAAGGGCATTGTTAAATGGTGTAGTTCCTTAAGGGTGAACCATAGATGCTATGGCCAACCTATGAATATTATTTTGAGATATATATTCATGTGATATATGCCTTAAGGACTAATACATGACTAATGGCTGACCAAGGTGTTGATTATCATGATTTTTCTATAAATAGTGGAACCAAAGATGATGGTTTATAGACTTGGTAAGAAAGAGAATTGGGAGAGATTTAAGGGAGGATTGTGTTGTGGATTATAGAGTGAAGGAAGGGTAGAGTTACCTAAGGATGAGCTGATGAGCAGACTAGTTTAAAGATTATTTGTATGACCTATTGGTCATAATTCTATTAGGAGAATTGTGTTCTTGTTGTTTGAGTATGAGTGAAGGTGTAGAGTGATAATCAGAGGTCCATCATCAGATGTTGAAGACATCAATGCAAAGGTGGATGTGTTCATATGTTTTTTTTTGTTAGATCAACATCTAATGTGGTTACAACCTCTTTTCAAGGTAAAACTTGCTAAAAGGTCTATTGTGGGTGCTCATTTAGATAGGTGTAGAAGCTCCTTGTGGGATTTCAGTCTCATTAAAACTAGGAATGATAGTTCCTTGATCATTTTTAGATGGTATAAATTGGTTCTTGTTATTATAGGATAGTAGTCCAATTATAGGTTCCAATGAGTTTTATTCCCCAAGAGGGTTTCCCATGTATGTCATGTGTTATGTGCTTGATCTTGAATTATCTCTTTTGTTTATTGCTATGGTTGTTATGTATGCTTCATGAATGCTTGTGGTAATTGATTAAGAGTTTGAAAGGATTGAAATTGAATTTAGATTATTTGGGCTCATTGAGTCACCCCCCGCTTCTTAGTGATTATACCTCTATCAATTATGCATATGCTCCTTTTGGTTTCTTTTATTGTGAATAGTAATTTACATTGATAAAGGCAAATCTTGATCGATGGTATCCCTTAAAATAAATTTTATACAATAAACGGTAATAAGGTTTCAATTATGGATGATATATTTAATAATATCTAAAAAATAAGCCAATTTTATGTCACTTGGTACCTATATTTTACACAATGCCTTAGAATATCTCCTAGTAATTAATTGACTATTTCACATGGTCAAAAAGTGAGATCTTGGTACGTGTATTGCAAGATTACTTGAGATTATTGAGTGAAATAGGAATTTGTTTCATAGGTTCCACATCATTACAAGAAGAGTTGTAAAAAGAGGCTTTATGTTTTCCCATTTTGTTACTTATCTTGAGTATATTTTATATTGGTTTGGCAATGTATGGGGCACAAAAAACAATAGTTACAATGACATATTGTAAAATGAAGTGAATGATATATGAATCCATAATTAATTCCTTTAAATAAATGAAATTTTGATTTTAATATATTTTAAGTTTATGAATCATAAATAAGAGAAAAATAGGAAACCCTAGGTCAAACTAGGGTTTTGAGACCAAAGGTCAAGTTCACCAAATGTTTAACCTAAATATATATGTGTAGAATATATAGGGTTAAGGAGTATTATATTATCTTTTTCACAAGGATGGTAAAGTAATATAATGAGTAGGTTAATGAACATAAATAGAGGTAAATAATATTATGAAGTTATACAACTAAGATTGTTAAAAATAGCAAAGTATAACTATTTATAGATATTACAATAAATAGAGAGAATGATACTTAGTTGGTTTACTATACTCATGCAAGTCTGACTTGGAATAAAATGAAAGTGGAGTAAAATGTAATTTTGGAACAATCATCATATTTAGGAAATATCATTTTTGTGTCCTCAGACACTTGTAGTGAACATGGATAGTTTTATCGACATAGGTATCTAACTTTGACATAAATGTCCTACATAGAATATTGATTAGATTTGGATGTGAAAAACTAGAGCCTTATGGTTTTACTAGAACATTTATTATGATGTCATCATATTATGCACATAGGTTGTCATTCTTTGTTAAATGATCAAACCCTAGCTTCCTCACCCTTGGAGTGACTATGGAAATAATTGGTTATTGGGTTCATAGTGTCAAGCTTCCTCAAGGACTCATATGTTAATGGGTGATTCCTACATATCCAATAATCCAAATAGGGATTCATACTAATGTATTTCTCCCCTATGTATTGGCTTGTATATGTACAAGGATGTAATGTGTGATAATCAATGCAATGTCATATCTTCTAAATTAGAAAATATGGCTCATCAACTATTTTTTGAATGCTTCAGACCTATGGTAATACTACTACTATGAATGATATATAAATAGTGATGAATAAATTAGTTTTGTTCACTTGAATTCTTGATTGAGTGCTTATTGGCAAGTTATCTTATCATTTATTAGTATTTTCAAGGTGAGGAATGAATGAGGGTTGATCTTTTATTTATACCAATCCATTTTAAAAATATCTTGCATTAAAACACTTAGGTTGGACTTTAGAATACATTTCATTTTCAAATTGGTTGACTTTTAGGAACTGGACACTTTGTCATAAAAGTGGACACTTGTATCTATGTAGGTGTCTATCTATGACACAAGTGTCAAGAAAGCTAGAAATAGGTACAAATCCAAAACTAGCATCAAATGATAATAATTAGGTCTTGAGATTTTTGTACAACATATAAGGCATAGTCATTAGAATAACAATGGTCAGACTAAGAGATAAGCAATTTATCACAAAGAGATAGTGAATGCAAGCCTTTTGGCAATGGGCAAGTATATAAATGAAAGGTAAAAGCATGAAGGATATTTTCCAAGTGTAAAATACTATATCACTAACTAAATCATATTTTATTATCTACACAAGGATCAAAAGCCTTGCAAAAAAATGTCAAAGAAGTGAATTTCTCCACTGAATTTATTACACACATTCAAATTTCAACATTAAAAAGAACTTGATCTAGTACCATGTTTGAATGTTTTCCAATAATGATATAAAATAACATTGAAACTATTATGAAAGAATATAAATGAATACAAAAAATAAATAGATCGCTTAAATAACAAACCATCAATAGAACATGAGACACAAGTTGTTAAGTAGGTAATATAAATCAATGAAATAAAACCCCTCGTGTATTAATGAATATTATAAAGAAATATTATCCAATTACAATCTCAATGGAATAAAATAGAATAATAGAGTGAGTCTCAAGCCATAAGTAAGTGTCTCAATATGTAGTGTAGAATGAGAGGAGATAAATCAGAAAATAGAGTTATAAGGAAAGAGGAGTTACTTAGACCACCTTTTTTTTTTGTTTCAAATGTCTATAATACCCATAAGGTGAGGGAGATGTGTGTGACAAGTGTGGAGAGAGTTACATGTGACATGTAAGTCCACAATTCCTATAAAAGGACAAAATAGGTGTGACACCTCATAAAATATAGAATAAGTGAATTTCTCATAATAAGAAATGTAAAAATAAAATAAATATTAATCTCCAACAAATGGTGTTTGACATCCTAATAACATTTTTTATCTATCTATGAATTATATTGGCTAGCCAATTGTCATGATGTGTGTGTAAAGACTATATTGGCTGTAGTTTTGTTATTCTATATTTATATCAACCAACCTGATATAGTTACATCTATGTTTAAAACTATATTGGCCACCTTGATACCATGTTGCTTGATTATTCAAATTCATTGAATGATTTAAAATTAGATTTTAACATATTGATTTTTTATTTATGTTTTCATTTTGTCTAGTTTTCCCTAAAAACTATGTCCTAACAGTTGTAAAACTACATAGGAGTTGTTATTTTAGGCCAAGAGATGATTAGCTTTACTAACACTATGGTGAGAGAGGTAATACCCCAATACTCAAGCCATTTCTCAACAATATGCATAGACATTAGTTTCCACTTACCTCACACTATATTAAGAACACAGTGTTTCATTTTTTGAACTTTAATCACCCAACCATTTGTCTAATTTTATAGTGTACTGATAAGTGGTTAGCCATAATAAGTTACTCTCAATGTACCTTAGAGATGGGGTAGTGTATCTATGATTATGGTGGAATCCTATGTATTGTGTTCACTATTTTACAATTGGTATAAGTATATATGATATCCTACAAATAATTTAAATCCTTCTGTATATCCCCATAATATTTATTTTCATAAATATCTAGATTCAATATTATTATTTCTATCTTATAGATTGTATCGACCAAGATGATACCATTTGGTGTTATGTTTGTGAACTAGATCAACTAGCCTAATACAATTCCCTTTTTTTACACTACATCATCCATCTCAATAGAGTTCTCTATGCTTCCCTAACTAAACCAACTAGGTTGACATAGTCTTAATTATATACCCAACTACATCTACTAAATTACCATTTTAAGCCTACTACATCAACCTAGTTGATATAATCACTTTTATCAACCACCAGTAGGGCTACCTTTTCCCTTTACAACATTGTCTTAGCCAATACATTCACTTCTTATATCCATAAACTAGCTACATCAAACTACCTGATACTATCATTTTTATATAATCATCCTCTTTCTCTTGTTAACCTTACAATCTACTTATCATTCATGTCACCTTTTAATATCTTATTACAATCCTCAACCCATTCCATTATACATGGGTTATTCCTTCCTTCCTACCTTGTACACCATTAATGAAAAATATTCATGGTGCAACATTTACCAACATCACTCTATATTTATTGAATGTAACATGGTTGAAATCAACCAAACTAAAGATATAGGTTCAAATAAGAGTGGTGGTCTAAATAAGCTTCTTTAGTCCACTAGGATAGTTGGAGAAACCAACACTAGTATTGGGAATATTCCTTCCAATACTAATGGTGTTAATCCCCCTCCATCATCTTTTGATCCTCTTCCAAGCACTTATAATCCAAATCCATCCTCAAATACAACACAAGTCTTTAAAAAATGGTCCAATAAATGACACTTATGCAGTTTTATAGCAACAATCAAATGATCCAAGTACAAAACCATACTTTTCAAATGGTTAGTCATCCTCCTCAAATTATTATGAACCAAATAAATCATAATTTGATTTCCTACCCTGCCCCCGCCCCCGACCCCCCCCACTTAGATATTCCAATGGAAACATTATAACTCAACTACTTATGTGGAATAAGATTCTTACAAATATTTAAAATGAATTTTTATCTTCCATCATTGTGTCCATATATATTGGAAACATTTATCCAAATATCACATATGATGGGACTAAATATCTGTATTTATATCCTAAAACCTTTGGAAACCTTTATAAGGAATAGGTTCAAACTGAAACTTATACTTCTATCTAAAATATTTGTTGGAGATGTACTAGAATGGTACAATCATCTTCTTAGACTTTCTATTACATAACTAGAGTATTTAGTCCATACCCAGGTTAAGTAATTTTAATATACTGAACTTCCTAAAAATAACCTTTGATACTTCATTAATGTTAAGAAACATCCTAATGTCTGCCCACACTTACATCAAACTATGAAAGTTATTAATGAACAAAGTGGATCATAACATGAGTGATGATAATAGTTTCAAATTTTTTATTACCACTCTTAAAACTCCTCTTCAATACAATGTTAAGATCTTCTCTTCTCAAACCTTAGAAGAGGATTTTGATCAATAAGATGTCCAAGATTTCCTTATGGATCAATTTGAACCTACTCAAAATAGTAAAAATAAATATTTACAAGATACAAATAATTTAATCACCACTAATAATTTCTAAATCAACCCTTCCTAAGCCAAAGTAAGATCATCTAAATAAGATAGCTTCCTTCCTACCCACCCTTTAGGATGCACGAAATAAATAAGTTTTAATCTCCATATAAACCATTTATTTACACTTCTTCCCCTCCAACATTGTATGATCTAATAAGATTTGTTGGTTCTACACTAATATTGGTCACTCTAATGAAACATGTCATATACTCTAAAAATTTACGTAACTACCATCCTAGGTAAAAACCTTAATCATGATGCTATTATCAAATAATCCCATAACACATTTATTAATTATTATTAAAATATAACCTACAATCCCAAATCTACAAACCAAATATCTCAAAAATCATCTCTACAGTTAAATCCTGATACACAACATTTTAATAAGTATGCTTGTGTTATTGATGTCAAATATGATCATTAGTACACTAATACCCAATTTGTGAATGTCATCAAGATTAATTACCATCATAATATTGCTCATAAATATATAATAACCAAACCTTAGAATCCTTATCTTGAAGACAAACTTTTTAAGGACATTACTACGAAAACTACATCATCTTTTGATCCACAAACTAGCAATGAATCTACGCCATCAACCTAGTCCTTAGAATTCCTTTACTATCATTCCCCCAACAATAACTACTACTACTCAACCTTGTCCTTATCATCTCTCCAACCTTAAGCCATAATGGATTTTAATAGATGAACTTAATTCCATGTATTGAAAAATTCATCTAATGGAACTCATGAGAACATCATCTTATCATCGATAGTTTCTTGTGTAAAAACTACAAGTTATAAAATAATCCACATCTAGAGAATCTGAAGTGCCTATCCAAACCTATAAATGTCTTGAACCTATGAAATTTCATTCTATTTAAACTATTTTTTAATTTTATCCCTCTAAGAACATCTCCATAGAGTTTCTCACATAAGACATGATTGATGGTGAAATCCTCTTCCAAGCTTATGACCCACCCCTCTTTATTAATATTGTGATTTAAAATAACTTAATAATAAAATTATTTTTGGATGAAGGCTTAAGTATAAATGTTACTTCCCTTTGGTTGCTCTAACAAGTTGGATATTCAAAAGATAACCTTAATCAAACTAGATTTACCTACCATGGATTTGACAAGACCAATCAAAATTATCTTATCTTCATTTAGTTCCCTCTTATTATTAGACCCAAAATAGTACACACCAAATAATGGTTTTAGATATTCAACTTTATTATAACCTCATGTAGGTCATCCTTAGACTCACCACATGAGAGCTATCATATATTTGGTAGCCAATGCATAAATTTCAACCATGATGTCATACGTTACAAGCATGAAGAAAATCTTAACCCATGGAGTCTCTAGCTCCCTAATCTTAAAACATATTATCTCATCACCAAAACATAGTATCACATACCCACTACTCCTCATATCAATAGTCCCCCTCTACTTGACTTCACCAACATGCATCCTAATCTACAAGTTAATCTTATAGCTTCTTACGATGACAAACCAAATGAGTTTTAAAACATTTATAATACCACCAAGTTACCTCCTTACATATTAAAAAATCTTCCTCCTCTCTTTCCATGAGATATGACTATTCCTTTGATTGATGATAATAGTGAAAGTTATCCCCCATGCAATGCTAATTAATCCTCTTACATATAATATGAATTTGTTTGCAATTATTTTAGGGTAGCCAAATTATTTAAAAATCCTTTATTAATGTCTCCTTTCACTCTCACTAACATGAGTTAATCAACTAAGGATACTTTTACTAAAATTTTCCAACCAACTACTCATGCATGCAACATATCTCCATCATATGATGATGATTAAATTATTTCCCATGTCCAAGAATGAGATTTGGATGTAATTCATTATCAAAAAAAATATTTCTAAAATGCATGATTTTAATCAAAATGTTCATTTGGTTCACATAGCATCTGATTCTACTGATGATGAACTATAACCTCAAGGTTATGTTCTTCCTTCCAACCCTCCTTTGGTAAATACTCCATGGGTTGTCTAAAAATATCTGATTTTCCAATATCTAATGGCATCATCTAGCCTAATACTATTAAAAATATTCATTAAAGTGATAGCACTATTGTCCATGATGATATATTTCCATCTATGTCTCAGTCTTAAGATTATATCAGCAAACTTGATATAGTCTAACCTATACCTCATAAATACATCATCCATATATTACCAAGTGTTGATATAGTTCCTTTATCATAACCACTTCTAGTCAATTATACTATCCAAACCAATATAGTATAAACCAATTATATTTTCATTAATTATACTATGCATAGTGATATTTCAACCTAGTATTTCTATAACAAACTATATCATCTAAGTAGATACCATATAATGAAAATATTTACCCTCTAATTCACCTATCGATATTTCTTTGGATGCTAAAGTTAGCACTATAAGATAAATCCATTTTGAGTTTGACAACAATGTAATCAAATTGTAGACCTTGAAGTAGATGATGAATATTAAATACCTTTACCTCCACTTCTTAGTGATGAAGCTATATTATATTTATTCCATCATAGATTCTCAACTTCCTCACCAAAATCACAAGATTCTTCATTTTGATAAAAATGCTCTTCACTTTAGTAACTTTATTACTAGTGTTGATTTAAAATGAATTATATATCTAAAGTTCATTTATCCCCTGATCACATTTAAGATGTTATGTTTATTAATTAAACTCAAGTAGTTAAATTTTATATGGATTCCAATCCTAAATAAATTATTATCTCAAAGAAACTTTGTCTTAAAGAGAAAAATAATTACCTCTTTTTCAACAAATAATGTGAAGTATTTTATTGGTCATATGAAGACATGCCCAACATTAACCCTAACATAGATGTCCATAACATAGTGACATATTCATATGTGAAACCTATGTGCTAGAAGTAAAAATGTTTTCTTCCTAGCTTTCCACGTTATGTCAAAAATAAATTATCAAAATCTTAGATGATAAGTTCATTTAAACCAATAGATTACTTAGAATGAGTATCCAACATAGTACTAATTCACAAAAAATTCACTACGGTCATCTGCATCTATATTAACTTTCATAATCTAACCTTAGCATGTCTTAGGAAAAATTTCATTACCATAAATTAATGCCATTATTGATTCTACAGCTGAATATGAGATGTTATCACCCATGGATGGATTTTTAGAATATAACCAGATTCAAATCCCTCATGAGAATTAATATAAAACCACATTTATTATCGAGTGGGGGACCTATTAATACATTGAGATTCCCTTTGGTTTTAAAAATGTTAGAGCCACCTATCAACATTAAATGTCCCAAATATTTCATTATCTTATTCATAACATAGTTGAAATCTATGTGGATTATAGAAGAATCTAATCATCATAAAAACCATATTCATGAACTTTCTATCATATTCAATTGTTTTATCAAATAAAAAGTTAGATTCAATCCTTACAAGTTTGTTTTAATTTTTATCACCAAAAACCTCTTCGTATTATTGGTTTCCTTATGATGGATTGACATAGATCATGCTACGATCAATTTTTATATCCAACATTCCTATACGTCAATCCATTCTAGACATACATACCAATCTTGGGAAGCTCAAGAACTTGGGAAACCTGAATATTCATCCCCAAGTTGGTTTATCACATATATTTGGTAAATTATCTCCTACATAAATGTGTTACACTTGAATGGACCAATTCTTGTCAATAATCCTTAGATAACATGAAGCAATCACTACTTAATACTCCTAATCTCATATGACCTTCAAATGATGATCCTCCTATATTTTATACGTCATTTATCCCTATACTAGGTGTGTTAATGCTTGCACAATAATATGAGTCTAGAAAATAATATACAATCTACTATAATAATCATGCCTTGATATATAATAATAATTACTACACAGATGTAAAGCATGTCTGTCTCACAATATACTTGATATCCAAAAAGATTTGGCACTATATACTATATCAGACCACTTATGTCATTGTCCATTCTAATCCCCTTTACCACTTCTTATCCAAATCCTTCTTTCTTAGAGAGAGAATTGGCAAATGGATGGTACTCTTCATGGAGTTTTAATTAAGAATTATTATCCAAAAATCAATAAAAGTCCAAGTGATCACAGATCAACTTACTTTTGCTCCCATTATAGCTACTAAACACCTTGAATATAGTATCCCCAATGAATATGTCCTCTTTATCAAAGGTATTGACCAAGTTGTTTCCCTTAAAGACAACTTCCACAATTTAACACCTGATCTCAAGGCACAAGCCCTCAAAGATCCAAAAATAGTAGTTTCTACCAAAATTGTCATAGAATAAATAGTTGAAGTCACTCTTGATCTACATGACAAAACTTGGAAACTTCACTTTGATGGCACCAAATGCTTTTAAGGAGCCAAGAGAGATTGTGTCTTAGCTAACCCTTATAGAAAAATAATTCATGTAGTTTTTAGATTAAACTGTGAGGTCACTAATAACATGGTCGAATATAAATATATCATCCTTGGGATGCAAAATACCATATATGTAAGAATTTTTTACTTACATGCCTTAGAAGATTCACATCTTATATGACATAAAATGAGTAATACATACAAATGTAAAAGTGAAAAACTCATTACATATCATCAACTCACTTCCACTCTTGCTAAATATTTTTGCATATTTCACAATTGAATCCATCCCACAATAAAAAAAATGCTATAGCTGATTCTATTGCTTCATTAGCCTCTCTTTTTCATCCTCATCAAGAACTACATGACTTGTAGTTCCTCATCCACATGATGAAATCATCATCTACCCTAAGAACCAAATATGATTCTCTTATCTATAAAATTTAATCTATCACTACTTGACAAATCCATCATCCAATTCACTAAGCATCATGATTATACTCCTGAGGCTGACTCTTATGAAAATACTAGAATCCACAACCAAAATTGTAATCATGTTCATATACATAAAATCTTTTACTATTTTAATTCAAAATATACCTTACTTTTTTGTGTTACTCAAGATGAATTTTATTCAATTATTGAAAAAGAAAAATGGGGCATTTTCAATGGCCATTTTAGCATACATTCTTTAACCCACAAATTCTTATGGATGGGGTATTACTAGACTACTCTAAAAAATGATGCCATCATATTTGAAAATAAATGTAATCCTTTCTAAATCCATGATGATATTATCCATTCTCCTCTGATTAAGATTTCAAGTTTTGAGTCTCCTTGGCCATTCTCTATGTGGGTATTAGATCTCATTGGAAAATTACCTCAATCACAAGATGGGCATGTATTCATCATTACTACCATAGAGTACATTATCAAGTGGGTATAAGTTATTCCTATTTTAACATCATTGGTTTAAATATATTAAAAGACATACTTAATAAAACCATATGTCATTTAGGGATTCATCACACAATCATATATGCTAATGGTGGGAATATCAAAAATAAATACATGAAGTAATAATGTGAAAAATTCAAAATCACACAAATTTTTGACACCTTATCACCCTCAACATAATGTCCAAGAAGAAACCATTCAAAAAATCCTTATAATATATTTCAAGACTATATAGGATTATTATTTGGAATCACATCTCAAGTTATACCTTACACTTTAGCCTTATAAGACTATCATATGTACTTCCACCAGAGAAACTCCTTTATCTTTAGTTTATGGCTTAAAATCCATTTTAACATTATAATTCAAGTTACCCTCTTGGATATGATCTTCATGAATCCCATATTAATGCATTATATATCCTTGATGAGAGACATATGACTTATTTATAGCATAAATGTCAATATAAAGCTCTTATAGCTAGACAACACACTCAAAATTCAAAGTTCATACTTTTGATTTTGGATACCTAGTGCTAAAATTTGATTACACCCATAAAAAATAAGGCAAGTAAACCCAAAAATGATGGGGTCCTTACCTAGTTAAAAATATATTTTAACCTAAAACATATAGATTACAAAAAAATAAAGGATATATCTTCAAATAACTAATTAATGATTGATTTATGAATAAATAGTTTTCTTAGTGTATATTCTTCATAGTTTCATATTATGTATTATTTTTTTACTTCCTATACTTATTACTGGCATGTTTGTCGTTAGTTATATATATACTATGGAACTAACATTTATTGAAGGTTTCAATTTGAATTTATTTTTACAGTTTAAAATTTACCTTGTCTAAGAACCTCTAGGTCTCCTCTCACATTAGTCCTAGCACCTATCTTTATTCCTTTGATATTTTGTTTATTTTGCATTGCTTAGTTTTCCAATTTGTGAGTTGCAATGTAATACTTGGGCAATACATCTAGGCCTTCCTCAAAAACACCCATCCTATTTATAGTCATTCGTGTTTTTATTAATTACACCCTTTTGAGACTTTACTATGATCTTTATATCTTACTTACACCTCTTATGTTTTTAGTTTGTGAGTTGTATAGTAAGACTTGGGTAATAAACCAGGATCTCCTTTAAAAATTCCATAATTTTTTTCACATAGAGTAATTTTTATCCTAACCTTAGCTAGGTTTGTCCTTAGAAAGTAAGGAAATGGTTTAGAGTAGTATTTTCCCTCACTTCAATCCATTCATATTATTTTGTGGTAAAACTAGAATAGTCCATCTTCATGTCTATTGTGACCAACACAACCCCCTTCTTTGAAAAGTGGGAAGCCATTTGAAAATTATTAAATTAAGGCTTCCTATATTTTCAATCCCTTCCACATCATCCTCAGACCTTCATCATTATCAAACTCCCATTTTGCCTTAGTCGACTAAGCAATTAACAAAGTTTATAATGAAGATCTAATTTCTATTAAAGATCCATATAGTCCTTTGATGTTGAAGTAAAATCAAGTCCCTGTTGTGTTATAAAAATAATAGAAACTTTTAATACTTAAAATATTTTATCATGTTAAATATGTTTTTGTAGGCTTGGAATCATGATTGATTTTCCAAAAATTATAGTATCCCAGAGTCGTACCCAACACTTCTTGAAGCTTTATTGGTAGGTGGGTAAGCTTTCAATTGTTTACATGGAGTTATATTAACTTAGTCATTTTTTTTGAAATCCCACATGAAAAATCAACCAAATGAGGAAGTACCACATGACCTATTGTCAAAGTTGTCAGTATTTTAGACCTATCAAAGATGTCAAAGCATAGGAGAGTCAGATTGAATGGGGAAGCACCACACAGATATTGTTAGAGTTGTTGTTCTCCTAGACCTATTAGAGATGTCATATCCTCAGAGATATCGATCGAATGAGGAAGATACACATAGATCTTGTTAAAGTTATCATTCCCCAAGACCTTTTAGATATGTCAGAGCCCAACTAAATGAGGAATCACCATGTGGATCCTATTAGAGATGAGAGTCTCCAAAATCTATCAAAAATGTTAGAGTCTAGGATGGATCCTATCAGAACTATCAATATCTTGAACCTGTCAAAGATGTCAAAGCCTAGGTTATCCTAACCTATCTGATCATGCCATGTGGTACTTCTATATGAATTAGTATAAAATGCATAAGATGCCTAAGATGGTTATGAAGAAGTATAGTTAGATTCAAAAACCAATCATAGGATTTCATATATCACTATAATACTCCAAGTGGCCCATTCTAGCTCTCAAACAAGTAAAGTGTGATACCCAACCATGATTAGGTGGTACTAGCCAAAAACAAGACCAATGAGAGATAGACACTTAAAATAGGCTAAAGAAAACTGGTATCACATAAGGGCAAAGTAGATGTTAGCCTATCACACTCCTCATAGTAATTAAATTGGAAACTAGGACCCAATTGGATGATTTAAAATGTCTCATTATGGTTACTAAATATAGTACATGGTGTATATCTAAAATATCCAAGTTAATACCAGATCAAAAAATGAATAGGTGGATCCTACCACCAACTCAAATTTGAATTTATGTTGGGTGATCTGCCAAATACCATAAATATAGGAGATATGTGCATATCCCTATAAGTTCCCCAAGGCAAGATGATTTACCATTATTCACTTTCAATTGGCCAAAGTTTGCCTCCTCAATTTCAGCTCATTCAAGTACCTTTTGTGCCCTCCCTTATCAGATTTATCCACCATAAAGATTTACCCCTTTATGCCATGGTTTATTCATCCTATAACCTCAAGGTTGAGCATGAATATAAAGACACCAATTTATTGATAAATTAACCCACTTCAATCATTAGAAAAAAATATTTAAAGTGATTGAAGTTGTGCCCAAGTCTACCTCCAATGATGATGAAGAGGCTATGTTCCAAGATGCCCTTAGGGCATATGAAATATGTGGGTTTCAAAATTTCATAGCCAAAATAAAGTTTTTACCTTGTGTCTACCTCTTCAATAATATAATCCTCAAATCCAAACGAGTGATGGATGGTGCCTATAATGTCATGTACTCAACAAGCTCCATCCAAAAAATTACTAACATCTCAGGAGTTGTGTTTAAAACGTACTGTAACCTTCTAAAGTAGACATTCACCTATGACTTGTCCATGATGGATGCATGGGATAATATCTATTAGATTTAAAAGGTTTTGGAGGATTGGGTAGAGAACCTTAATGCCAAGTGGGTCAACAAGAAATACATTGATTCCTACATGGTATTCACTTTCAAGAGAGATTCTATGAGGGGATGATCATATTTGATAAATTATTTTGGGAAAGTGATTGTTTACATTTACATATCCTCTAGGGTCCTCTACTTTCTATCATCTTGAAGGGTGAGGACATTTATGGCCTTAGGAGTTTTATCAACTTCCAACTAGTGTACCATGTCATAGAGGCCTAAAATTGTGGTAATTTATATATGATGCGATACCTTATGGATTTCATCTATGCTATATTAATTTTCAAGCCCTCTACTTTTCCACCTTAGAATCCTGGGAGTGTTGTGGTCCATGTAGTCTTTTACAAGCTATATGGCTACCATTATTGGAATCACATTCATAAAATATAAGATTCATTATACTTGGTGGTTTATATAAATATCAATGAGGTAGACATACCCTAAATCTCTAATGAAATTAGGAAATATCTTGGCCCCATCAATGAATATTAGTACTACAAGGATGACACCATCATTTGGGTGGTAATTGTTTATAATACCCCCTCCACTTGCCTTACTGGGTTCTAAACTAGTTGACTGATTAAGATTTCACCTATCAATTGATGGAAGGTGTCTTTAGCCATTGCCTCATCTGGTAATAAAAGGCTTTCCCAACCTACCCTATCATCATCTACCACCACATATACAAAATGTTTCCTTTGTTTTAGAAGATGATAGTGAACTGGGAATTTTATGCCCTGGGGAGAGAAGAGCATAAATAATGGGACCCATATGGCATATTTAGGGCCCACATGGTAAAATATCAATCTTGGCTAAATATCAATTATGGGCATGAGAATATTGATGAGGATGATATCCACCTCAACCCTGAAGATGACCAAGAGGTGTTGGCTAGAATTAAGGTTAAGAATAAAATGGGAAATCATGTGTAGATTGAACCATATGATTAAAGTATCCCTATAATTATATCTAATATTTCAAGGATGATCATCCAAGGGGTCTTAGATCCCTCTTGTCCATGAGTATCACCTTTGTGAGTCTCTAATCTAGATCCACCAACTCTTGTAGTTTAGGTAATTTGACCATAGGGTTTACAAGTGATATAGTTTGACTTTAATAGTATTCCAAAGTTGAGCCCTAAACATAACCAGTAACAACCATTTGTGTAGATCCCTTCTCTACCTTCCACTATCCCTCAATATCCTAATGGAGCAACCATGTGTTTCCCTTTCCTTATCAAGCCCTCTTAGATGGCGCCTCTCACTTTTCCCATTTTAACTCTACCATAATTCCTTTAGGTACCTCTAGCCCTAACCATGTAAAATATCCTTGCATCATAATTTCAATCCAATCAAACCATTCCATGATTAGGGATCCCTATGACTCACCTTAGGCCTTCAAGATTTATATTTATCTAGCCTTCAACACCTAATTTAGTCCTTCCATAAATTTAGCCACCTCTTAGTGATCTCATTTCAATAGCTTTGATGTCACCCCTAGAGATGAGTGATTCTGTGTGCATGAGTCAATCAACCAATGCCATCATCACTCCTATTGTTATAGTGAAATTTGATCTAGGAAAGAGGCCCAAAAAGAAGCAAAAGGTAACTCTTACTCCTCATCCCCTATTTCTCCCCATGTGCCTCTCATTCCTTCCTATTCTATTGTCTCGTGTGCTCAAAGATTTAGATTATACCATCCAATTTCCTCACTCCTTCTGAACACTCATCTCCCTGACACCATGAGCTCACAAGTCATTTTGACACAAATCTAATGGCATGCTCAGATGTTCCTATAATATTCCCCATTTGTTGTTCCCCCATTTTCTCCCATGCCTCCATATCCTCTATGGATCTCTTCCTTCCTTCCCTCCACTTCATCCACCTTCTACTTCTATCTTTACCACCCTACTTCACCCCCTTTAGCTTAGGAGTTACCATAAGATCAAAATATCTTGAGATGATTTTATAAGGTGGTCTAAAAGTTAAGTGGGATATTGATAATAACTTAGGAACATGAGGAGGATCATCCCTCAAAAATTTACTCAAGGAGGAGACCGAGTGGTTTGAAATAGAAAACATGACCTCTTCTCCCTCACAAAAGTGAGAACATCTAGTGCAGAGGAGAGAGTTGCTAAGGATATAGTGTCTATGCTCTTAACCACTTAGAACATATATGAAAAACTTATGGAGGAAATTAAGGATTAGGTCCAGGTGCTTTGAACCTACTTGAGTTACAGGTGAAGATCACCTTCCTATAGAATTGATTAGTTAGGTCAAAGAGTCCCTCTTACAACTTTTCAAAAATTTATAGGAAGTAGTCAGGACCCTAACTATGAGCAAGGAGCATCTCAATTAAACCTAGGCATATCTAGATAGGATCACCTATGTACATAAAAAGTGTAAAAATATCAATGTAGCTATTAATAATGGCATGTTCCCATAGCTAAATCTAATGCTTCTATCTAACTTAAAACTTATATCAAACCTATGCCATAAGCATGAGAGGCTTAAATGAGGAATAGTTGGTAGTGGAATAGATGGTTTTGGAACCTCTATAAAAAGGTAGGGAAAATATGTTGACTTACTTGAAAGAAGTCAACATCATAATGTTATTCCATCTAGATGGCACACTACTTGATAGAGGATATTTTGAGGTAAACCTAAGTCACTTCGAACAGGTCATGAGGAGGGTGTCCAAGGCTAATAAGGTTGGGGCCAAGGTGATTCTAGAGATCTCAACCCAATCTAAGGCTAGTATTAGCTAGGTATTAGAAGTGAAAGTTTCCATTGAGGCCCCACTCTAAGTACATCAAAGACTTATGACACAATTAGATGTAACCTTCCATAAACATCCCATGGAGTGCCAAAATGGACACAAATTTTAATCTAATGCTAGTCATTCTAGCCACCAAAGATGTGCATCCTAATCCATTTAGTTATAGTTACACTCCAACTCATTATCACATTAACTAAGTGGGCCCCCAAGAATCTTTTGGGGAAAGAGGAAATATTTTATTTGTTTTGAATATTGGCATTTGTAACAAATTTGGAAGTCCATCATGGCTAAGTATGGGAATCTCATGATAATTAGAGGTGAGCCTCATCCTATATATGTTATGAATTTCAATGCCTTGTAATGGTCAAAATTTTTTATGTAAATAAGCTCTGTTAAAATTGAATGCAAATATCATGCTTTCTATTAGACTAAGTTTTGTTTATCTATGAATGTATTCCATCATTTTTAGCTTCTAAATTAATGTTGATGTGAAATAATTGATCATGCACTTGGTTATTAAGAATGAATATAGTAGTTAAAATGTGTTTTAAACTCATTTATGAATTCTTCTAATTTTTTTGAAACACTTGTAATCTATGTACTTAAAGTTACAGATTATATTTGAAGACACTATGTGTAACCTACTATAGGCCCTTCTCTATGTTTACTTTTAGTGGATAACTCATGAATTAAGCATTTATTTTTGTTTTCCTTAGACTCTTACCCTATATTATTATGAATTTGATCCCCTAGTGAAAATATTCACATAGTGGTCTAACCATGGTTGGGCACA
Organism: Torreya grandis; assembly: GCA_037957365.1. NCBI lineage: Eukaryota > Viridiplantae > Streptophyta > Pinopsida > Cupressales > Taxaceae > Torreya > Torreya grandis. The sequence continues at coordinate 1,966,028 of JARHVA010000259.1, forward strand.
CAACTTAATTCTAGAAGCATTAGTAACCTTTAGAGCCTGAAATGTCTTTTTTTCCTTATACTACCTCCCATTTTATGTTTATTTTATGAAAATAAGTAATCCACATCCCTTAATTTATAAATTGGTAAAGTGAAACCTACTAGTGCTCATGATTAGAATTGATTTAAAAAGGGTGAGGTTGTAATCATTGTATCAAACTAGTATTGGACCCCCAGCAGTAACACTACATCTCTTAGAGACTTATTTCAAGCATGTTATATTATAGAGATTAATGCATGAAAACATGCCCTAGATTGAACTAGATATAATCTTAAAATATAGTATTTACATCCCTTATTAACCCAAATTCATCCTTTAACACTCAATCTTAAAAGTGTCTTAGGATAGGATTTTGGTCTAGATAATAGTTGGCACTAGAAGGACGGATTTGAAAGTGAGTACTAGTGAGAATTATATCCTTAAAAATATATTTTATTGAGTGATTCTTGATAATCCTATATGTTTTCTCAATTATTGTGTGATTCAAAGACACATAATAGATATAAAACCTAAGGGAGGGTCATAAAGAAACCCTAACCCACTAGTCTACCCTTAAACAATCCTAAACCTATTACATGAATCATTAAATCTAGATCTCACCAAGGTAGACTAACTATTTTGACCCTAAAATTACATAGAAGAGTTTATTTTGGTAAAAATAGGCCCAAACTCATAATTTTTCCCACTAACTCATCCTCTCATTCCACCCTAAATAGATCGCCTCTAATGGCTTCCCCCATGTCGTGTTACACTAGTCAGCTATCAATGTTCCTAGAATTGTCCATGACCTTCCTAGGAACCTAAAAAGGTACCTTCCACATTTCACATGTGGTGTAGGGCAGACTATCAAAGATCATGTAAATTCCTAAAATACCACCCTAATACTCCTAAATTTTGAACATGAGAACATAGTTTTGCATATTATTCCTATTCACTTTGATGGATGCAACCTTCAACTGGTTCCTCAATCTCCTTGAAAACTCATAACATGGTGGGATCAATTTAGAAACACCTTTATATATTAGTTTAAGAAAGTCATTAATCCTAGTGTCCTCTACCAATGGTTTGAATGTATTAAGAGGGAAACAAACATGCCCATCATAAATTTCAATGTTAGGTTTCAAAATATGTATAACTAGGTCATCGTACTTTATCGACCCAATGCTCAACTAGTGCTTGAAATGTATAACTCTTTAGACCTATAGATGACCATGTTTCTAATATGGAATCCCTTGATAATAAATTTACCCCTAGATTATGTTGAATTCATAAAAGTGGATATATATCTTAACCCCCAAGGTCAAATGATGGCTCCCATCATGAATGTGTTACCAAATATGTTGGCCTTGAACCTCATCCCCATTATAAATCAATTTTTTTTTTCTCAATCACTACCAATAATTAACCAAATTCCACTAAGGCATGTTGAACCAAAATAACACCTAGGTTTTATTAACCTAATGAATAGTTAGATAGTTACCCACCTATAACACCAAACAACATTGGTGACTATGAACAATGTTGAAAGAATACCCCAAGTTTCTACCAAGAATGAATTAGATGTTATCCAACATATGGTAAAAAGGTTGAGAAATGACTTCTTGGGACTCCAAAAATAAATTTTAAACATTGGTGGTGAAATATCCAACATGAAATTCACCTATCAAAGGTAAACCAAATATTATAACCACCCCAATAATCACCTAGAGTCATCACCTAACAAGCTTCTTGAGATTAACATCTATGAGATAGCCCTCCAAACTAGTTTTAGGTGCAAAACACAACTCAACATGGGGAACTTTACTATATATACTTATATAGCACATTTGATAGAGAGAAATGGAAGAATATGACGTGGTCTTAAACCACCTATAAGCCTCTATCACTACTTGACCTACAAACACCACAATGGTATTAGAGACTATGGAGTTCCCCATCTAGGAAGAAAATGGGCTAGAGGAGGGTACCAATGAGGTCCATGCAATTCAATAGTTACAAAGGAGTAATTATGCACTTATGAATAGGGCACTATAATAAGCCATTACCACCTCTAATGTTGCAAATAATGACTCTACCCCTCCTGATCACATAACCTAAAATGACCCACCACCTTTGAGGTCTAATGAGTCAAAGGCTCCCATAAAGACCCAAACAGTTCAGAACAAGGTAGGGTATAACATAGTATAGTACATAAAGAAAATAAAAGTGAATATCAAACTTCATGAGCTCACCTAGATTAATGAATAAATAAACCTTATATTGAAGTCACTTATAGAGAAGCCAACATAGACGAGGTAAAATGATACCCATACCAATGTGTTCATATAAATGAAAAAAGATGAAGTCCCCATTTCCTTTTGACTATCAGACTATTTAGGAAGAACCTTCATAACTACTTGGTCAACTCAGGAACTTCACCTAATGTGATGTCCATGGGTATTTATGAGAAGTTAGGGTTAATCCCTTTCAAATCTAACAAGGTGGTGGTTCATATAGATAAATAAAAGGTTAAAGTAGTTGGGAAGCCTCTAAATGTCCATATCTAGCTAGATCCTAAGCCTAAGATCCAATAGTTCATATACATTTAGGTGGTATAAATCATTGAAACCTACGTAATGCTTCTTAGTAGGAATTGGTCTAAAGCCTTGAATGGGTACATTGACGCTAACTTTTCTCATATGTGGTTATCCTAGAGAGGTGTATCCAATCATATCAAATAAGATAGAGAACCTAGGATGAAACACATGATCAATAATACAATGCCATGAAAGAGAAGGCAAACTTAGTATCCTTAGACGTAGGAGTCTACACCCTATTTACAAAACCGACTAAGTGTAAAGTTAATAATAATCTTGAAATGCCACATTTTTTGTCTTTATGCTTTGATGGGGTCTATTCTAAACAAGGTTTTGGGGTAGGAAGACTTATAGTTGATCCATAAGGAAATAAAAACCTACCCACTTATATACTTCAGTTCCCCTATACTATCAATTTTGTGTAATACAATGCCTTGATCCTTAGGCTATAACTAGCCCTAAAACATAGGGTCAAAAAGCTCAAAGTGTTTGATGATTTTGAGTTGGTCATAAACCAAGTCAAGAGTAACTTCTAATACAAATTTTCCTACTTGATGAAGTAAAAACATAGGTAATGGGATCTAATAGATATGTTTATTAACTTTAACACTATTCCCATTACCTAAGAGGAGATTCAGGTGATCTAATCACTAGAAACTTATACTACAAATCTAACACCTCTATATGACATAGAATTGTATAAGTTCTCTATCAAGTTGATCCCTTTCCCCTTTATCCTAGATAATGTCAAAAAACATCCATGTATTCAAGGATGACCATCATATTTTGGATTTACTCAATAACATTGGGGTATTTGAAGCCCACATCACTAATGAGAAAGATAGATATGACCCAAAAGATGCTAACTATGATTGAGACAGTGTTATAAACCTTAAACAAAATTGAGTCCTAAAGGGCATCATTTATTTAGAGTGAGTGTTTGACCTTGATAAGTCTAAACACCCATTTGAGAAGCTAAGGTATGAAGACATGAAGTTTAGAACTATCAAACTTGTATCCCCTCATCACTTATAGAATGCTAAAATTAGCCTAAAGTGTACATTAGAGGAAGTTGAGCAACTCAAAAGGTTATTGTTGAGATATTGAGATAGAATCACCTAGGCTTATGGATATCTCAATATATTTGACTTGAGTGTGATAACCCATATCGTTCCCCTCAAACCAGATCATATGACTTTTAGATAAAGGTAGATACTAGTGAACCTAATTATAGAACTACTTATACATAAAGAGCTTTGTAAGCTCTTGTTGGTAGGAATAATTTTTCCAATCCATCAATCCACTTGGGTAGCCAATTTGTTACTTGTTCATAATAAAAATAGAGAGATTAAGATCTATGTGGAATTTTGAAATCTGAACCATGCCTCTAATAAAGATAACTACCCATTTCCTTCCTTGGATGAAGTAACTCAGATGGTGAGTGGATCTCAAATGATGTAATTTTTGGATGGATTCTCATGATACAACCAACATCTTGTCAACCTAGAGGATCGAACCAAGACTACATTCACAATGAAGTGGGGCACTTTTGCCTACAAATAGATGCCTTTTATCTTGATTAATACATAAGCCAATTTTTAGACAACCATGGATTTTTCATTCAAAGGACTGATAGGAAAGTGAATTTTTATATATAGGGATGATTGGAATATTTTCTCCAAATACATGTCATACTAGATCTATCACCTGTAGATGATATTCAAGAGGTGCAGGAGGTATGGTATTTCACTAAACCCAAATAAAAATGTGTTTGGTGTTAATGAAGGTAAGATTATTGGTCACATTATCACCAAGGTATCTTTATTGACCTAAATTTGCTAACATTATTTCTAAGATACCTCTCCTAAATAGTAAAACATAATTAAAAAATTTATTTGGAAAAATCAATTTCTTACACAAATTTATTTTTAGATTTACTAATATTGTTAAACTTATGAATGATATGTTGAAATAAGAATCTAAATTATATTGGAACTTTGACTCTAAAAATACCTTGTAGGACATCAAATAAGCCATCATGTAGGCCCCTATTTTGATAATCCTAGAATACACACTACCTCTACTCTTTTGATTCTAATCATACCATTATTGGAGTCCTCACTTAAGAGCATAATGGATAAGAACACCTGACTGATTTCATAAACATGAATCTCAAGGATGTATATCTCAATAATTCTACCCTAAAAAAACATGAATATGTCATGGTCAAGGCGGTTAATAAATTTAGACACTACATTCTTAGGAATGAAGTGCACACCATTATCCTCAACCCAACAATAAAACTTTTTATTGACCAAATTTGACTTTTTTGTCAAATTGGGGCACCTATAAGTAATAACTTGACTTTATAGATCTATATATGGTATAATTTATTTTCATGGGGTGTATTACATGTTATTTTATGTCATTTAATTCTATATTAGCTTTGGTCTTATTTGTCTTAGCCTTTTTTATCAAATTGAGTCATTAAATGTGCTTTTAAAGGTCATAAATGAAAATGACACATTATCCAAGGTATCCAAATGTAATTTTATCCTTAAAAACATCTAATAATTCAGTTAAGATTTCAGTTATGTTATTTACATTGGAATTTTGTAGGTTCCCTAACTGAAATTGCAAAAAAAGCTAAAAAAGAGGGAAAATGGCACTTATATGGCACATAGGGAAGTGTGCCACATGTGGAATATCATGGGGGATATCCTCATATTTATAACACTCATATAAATTCTTTTTTTAATCTGTAAGTGTCATTTTTAATCCAAAAATATTCTACTCTAATTTTGCTCTTCTAGACACAGAAAAGTGACACTCATGTTTTGCTTGGTACGAACAACACAAGTAGTTTCAAGAAAAATGCTTTTGGGAAATGATATTAAACTAGGATAAATTAAATATAATATATTTATTCTGAATACTATTCAACTGTGCTTTATGAACCATTGTTAACAAGTTGACTATGTAATATTACTAGTTATTTTATGCACCCTATAGGTTTTGCTAATTTTTGGCCAAATCCATATGAACCAATTGATGATGTTAGCTCTAAATGGTGTTGGATTCCTTAATATATGGTATCCATTATTTGTTTCATGATTCATGATGTTTTAATGAACAATCTAACTCACTTTTCAAGAAGGTGTCATCATGTGCAGTTTCAGTTGAGATACTTCTTGTTTGCTAAGTATGTTCCTATAAGGGTTTCATATAGCTAGGAAATGGTGTTAAAAAATTTCATGGGTCATGTGACCACGTCATTCCATGTTTTTGTTTCACCATGTCACCTCTTGGGTTGTTTCCAACTTGTTTTCCTCCATTTCTAGCTCTTTACCCAACTTCAATTGCAGCCACCTATAGGAGCTTATTCAACTTGTCTATTGAGTTGTAATTAGGGTATTCTAATTTTATAAGCCATTAGGAGTTATGTAAGGTTCATCTATATGATTTTAAAATTTGAAATTTTAGTCACAAACTCATATACCATGCTTCCTTAGTCATGAGATGCCCATTTCTATTATATTCAATGTATATGCAGGTGTTCTTCATATTGAAAAAATGTGTCTTGAAGTTGTTTTCAAGGTGTCCAAGAATAGAGGCCATGTTTTGAAGGTTGTAGATGCATTTTGAGTTGTTGTGGACCTATTTTCCACCATGTTTTACCACATATCATACCCTTATTGTCTATACTTAGCCAAAACTTACACCTACAACCATTATTGACATCATTCTTAGGGGTGAAAATATTGACATGTGATCTAAATTATTAGAGATGGATAAAGGTGTTGAATTGGAGCATATAAGATTCATATGCATGAGATAAGGTGTAAAGTCACTTACAAAATAATGATTGTGGTATTCAGGGATTTGGTCTCTAAACTTGTAAAATAGTGATCAAGGAGGTTTTTGTGACTAACATATGATAAAGGTACAAGGACTTTTGAAACATATAAGTGGTTGGTTCTTGTAGCCCCATCACAATACAAGAACCTTGCCAATTTTTAAGGATAGATGATAGAGGGAAGGTAGTTTTCAAAAGGCCTAAAGTTGCCTACAAAACCACTGAATTCAAGTATAGATATCTATAGGCCTAAAACCAAAAGTGACCTTATGCTCTACAATGAATGTTTTAGGTGATACCAACTTTGATATTGGTTAAAATTATTCAAGGAACACTCATAATCTAAAAATATCTTCAAAGGAATAAATTAATTTTTATCTAGCTTTCATGGACACTCCCAATCCATACACTATATATATGTTGACCTACAGTCAGGGTTTAGAGGAGGAACATCTCAGTATTGGGAAATGACCTTTGGTTTCAAGGTTCAAATGGTTTTAAAGGTTTAAAAATAATATTTTTAGTTTAATAACATGGTGTGTGACTTCAAAATTGATTCAATGAACCTTTCACTACAACCAAGGTCCAAGGAGAAAAAACTCCTATAGGGTTTTATCAAGCCCAACACAAATGACCGTGTTGATAGAGATGAGAAGGTTCGGTTTCTTGAAATGGATTTTGTCCAAGCTCAATCATTGATTATTAACCTTAAGGATTCATATAGGGTATTTATTCACTAGTACCAAAGTCCAACTAGGCACATAAACACTTACAAGGGTGAAAGATCAGGGTGTCGCAGTTGGAGGACAGTGGAGTACCTAATCTTGTTAAAAAGGTGCATATGAAGGGATATGGAAGGTTGTAATGCCAAAGCAGGTAAAGAATCATCTAAATTGAGACCAATACAAGTTTAAAAACCCCTTAGCATAATTAAACAAACCTTTTATGGCCCCTTATGACCCTAGTGAACACCTAAAATAGAGTATAGGGTAGGAACCCTATTTTGATGCTCAAGTAACGTTCAATAGTTATCAAGGTTGTTGTTTGAGTGGATTGAAGGTTCAATCACATGAATAAGTGATCATTAAACTTTAGGTATGTCCTTATATATCATAACCTAGGTCCAAATAACCAATGTGCACTTATAGTTAAGCTTAAGAGGACTGAGATGAATAGTGAGATATGAAGTGAACCTAAGTGATGATCTAGGGTCACTCAAGGCAAAATTATGGTTCAAGAGCAGTGCTAAATGGTAAAGAATGTTTATGAATAATCTAATATACTTGAGGTCCAAGTTATAATCATGAAAACACTATTCATAAACTCACTTTCTTAATCAGATAGGGTAGAGAGAAGGGTTTTTATGATGCATATATAGTTCACTTAGAAAAGATCCACACACAGTCATCACCTGACTAGTCTGCCTTGAAGTTTAAGGTCTTTAATGGGTAAAAGGACCTATTTTAGGGATAATTTTTGGTTTATATCATAATTAAAACATGGATATACCCCTATAATGTTAATTTTTTATTAAGGAGGTAGAGGAGTACCCTCTATTTTATCTCAGATAGAGAGCACTCCTCTTAAACAAAAAATTGGTAGATTTGAGTGTTAGTAACATAAAGTGAATTCATGAGACATATATCCCTTATATGAATGTCTTAAAATATTTATGAAACCTATGCCAATCATGACAACCCATTACAGGAGTATGAAGTTTGACAGGGTGGTCAAAACCCCTTAGAAGTACAATTAAGCTATTTAGGTAAGGGGTCATGCCTAAAGGCAAACAAGAGGTCATCTATAGGACTAAAAGGAAAGGGTCTTATCCATGAATTGAGAATTATTTATGAGATCATAATATAGGTTTTTTTATCTATTTGGAGATAGGGGAAGCCACTAAAGGTCATTTTGAGCTTTATGATGCAGTCAAGCTTTGTGGACATGCTAAAGTCTAGACTTCAAATGAGAAACCAATCACACTTTTAGCATTGAAGATGAGTCATAACCTATTTTATTATGTTAATATTGATATTAAAAGTGTGTTTAATCTTATATTGTAGAATAAGCATCAAGGAGGCCATTTTTGGCTCAAAAACCAACTCAAGCTTGCAAGAAGGGGAGAGACAAGCTCGATAAGCCATCTTTTGAAGCTCATATCTCTCTTAAGGATCTGAATGGGAGACAAAGGAATTTAGGAAAGTTAGTGAGGTATTTGATAATCAAAATAGGGAAATTGGTTGGCAACTTGGATGTCCAACTTTTATAAACAAAGCTTAAGAGGGCAAACATGCCTAAAACCCTTGTTAAACCCTTAAAGGAACCAATTTGTGAAAATGGAGTTGGAGATGAAATATAATGATCTATTTAGATAAAAATAATTATTTTAACTTGGATAATACTCCCTCAATTTAATTCACATGCTAGCTAGATGTATGAACTTGTACATATGGAGGTAGAAACAAGCTATTTTGACCATTTTTTGTGTTGTATAAGATACATGAAGTTTTAGGAGATGAAAAAAAGTTTGGATGGAATATTAAGACTTAAGATAACTCCAAATATTTATTTCATTCCCTGAAATAACTTTTAAGTTCCCCAGCTAGGTGATTCAACTCAGCCAGTCAAATCTAGCATATTGGGTAGGTTAATGAAGAAGATGGAAAATTTTAAATGAGATCATTTTAAGGTGTACCTAATGCTTATAGGTCCATGGAGTGTCTTTAAAGGTTTCATTTAATTCCTTACATGGATATACATGATCAACTTAAGGCATTTTGGAAGCCAAGTGTGTAAGGTGCATGGAAAGGTAGGTTTTTGGATAGTAGATGATGATGGCTCACTTTCAAGTGATTATAAAAGACCAAGCATGAAACTAATACCTAGAGAGTAATTTATTATGTCCCTAAATTAAATTACAATAATTTTTACTACTCATGAGTTATATGATGTTCAAATAGCTCCAATCATGAAGGTAATTTTTCTGTGCAAAAGGAGGAGTTTTGTGCCACTTTACATAACTTTGATGGCTTGGATTGAAATTTGTACTTTATGACCTTACACGTTTCAACTCATTTCCAATTATAATTCATGGATAACTAATATTATCATCTTTACAAGTGTTTTTTTAACCCTTGGACTTCTCTTCTTCTCTCTCTCTCTCAAACTCTATAAGAGTTGGCCATTTTGGCATTGTATTGGATGCTCCACCTGAGTATGGTGAATCCCTGCTCATTTGCATACCTTTTGATCAATAAAATGAATATTTTTTACCTCTTCATGACTATTCATAAGTTTTTTCCAATTTAATGATGAATTTTGTTTAGTGAAGACTATGGGTTCCTAGTATGTGGTCTCATTCTTTCACCTTGTTTGCAGTTGGATAACTTCTTCTTGCAGGGCATGTGAAGTGTTTTAGGGAATGTGAAATTTTGAGTGAGTTATTATTTTCATTAGTTAAATTCAATTCATCTTTTATATTCCTCCTATATTTTTACATTCATACATGACCTCATAATGTAACATTGATGTGAGAAGATGAAGATTGAAGGAGTGTAGTTTTAGTTTGTTTCTTTGTCTCAAGTATAGAATGAAATTGGTTTCAAGTCATAAAATTTATCAAATGTATCACCCCCTTATTTTATATTTTATTTCACATATCTCTCTCTCTTTTCACCCTCCAAAATTAGTAATAGGTTCAATCCTAAGTGGTACATCAAGGGAGTTATCCCTATCTAGAGACTCACCTCATTCCTTAGGCTGCCCACAAGCCTAGAGGTCATTCCATTATGCCACTTAGATGAGGAGATATTTTCATCTCCTCAAAGGGTGTAAATCTAAGTTACAACACTTATGCTTAGTTATAATGAATTGGGAGAGTGTATAGGCTAGTGGATGGCCAAATTACAAGAGTATGATCTAGAGATTAGAATTGTTAAGCTCAATTTAGGCTAGTGTCTCATTCAGATAATCATACAAATTGATCCCTAGATTAAGCTACATAGGATTGAACTAGACTCAAAAAATGGCCCTTAGATTAAAATTATCTCATTAAATTCTCAAGAAAGGGGTCATTTAAAAAATAAATTATGAATGCATCTATCTCATATGCCTATCTAAAGAAGAGGCCAAGGATGTTATGGCCAGTTTCCACAAAAAACTAGGTAGTAACCACCCCTCTAAGATTGAAACAACACCCAAGATACTATGAGAAGGTTATTATTGGCCCACCATATTCAAGGATGAACATGACCATGTTCACTCATGTCACCAATGCCAAATTTTTTGCAAATAATAATTTCATGATGTAATGTTGTTGCAACCCATTATTAAGGGAAAACCATTTTTGTAGTGACTAGAATTCATATAAATTATCAATCCAAACTCCTTAATGAACCATAAATTCATGATTATAGATATTTATTATATAAAATTGTGTATATAAGACATCACTACAAAGAATAGTACCACCACATAGGTTATCAAGTTTATTGAAGAGACCATAATCACCAGATTTGGCACACTTGTGTCACTAGTTTATGATAATGGACTTGTATTCCAATCTATAGATCTTAATGAATAGGATTATGAACATGGAATCAATTTAATATTATCATCCAACTACTACCCATAAGGTAATGGTTTGGTAGAATATACAAATAATAACTTGGTCAATGTGATCAATAAATCTATAGAGAAGAAGCTCTAGGAATGACACTCATTATTAAAATATGACCTTTTGGTCGATTGAATTATTGTCACAAAATATTTCACCCTATAGTTGGTTTTTAAATCATACTCTAATATTTTGGAAACATTTGAATAAATTTAGGCCTATGGGTTGCCTATGGTAGAGGTAGAACTCTATGTTTAAGGGCTAGCTCCCTAGATTGATCCTTGAATGCTTATCACCTACACTAACTGATTGCTTGGATGAAAGAGGATATAATTAGAAATTTAATAAGGCTAATCCAATGGGGTGATACACCATAAATATATCCACAAACTTAACATACAAGTTCATTAAGAGACATGACTCACAACACTAGTCTCAAAATCCTAAATTGATCTAACATTAGTATTTCAAACATGGAGGTGATATTCATAGAAATACTTAAGGTTATTAAACAAGAGGTCATTTTCAGAAACTAAGGCTACTCATTCCACTTGAATATATACCAATTAACTTTAAAACACTTCATTTTACATGTTAGAGTGATAACAACTTTCATCAAACATGGACGAGCAAAGAGAAAATAATGATAGATACTACTCACTTAACCTTTCACTACACACCAATTCACACACTTAGACAAGATGTTTATGAGATCAAAACTAGATTTAAATTATTATTTAAAATTCAAATTACAATATAAAACTAGTAAGTAATCATCATACCAGGTGTGGAATTATCTTATAAAAGCTAAAATAGCTTGCATTTATAGAGCATGCGAGAGGAGAGAGGAGAAGAGAAGTTCAAAGGTCACACTGCCACATTTCAAGGCATGAAAAATAGTTATATTATAGAATAATAAAGTATAATACAAATTTATATAAGGTATTTTTTGATAAATACCCATTTAAATCATAAAACTCTCCAAAACTAGCACAGGGTCTTCAAATAGCCTTCTTGAAAACTACCTTCATGATGAGGCATCTCTTGACTATTCAAAACTACAATAGGGAGAGTTTAAACCTATGAAATATCTAAGGTTGGTTATAAACATGTCATGATAGTCATCAAATGAGTCCTAACTAATAACCATCTTCTGGACACTTGTATTCACCATTTGCAATCATTCATTAGCCCTCTTGGTCTCATTCTTCACATTTGTCACCCAAGTGGCCTTTAGTTTCTCAATAAAATCCATGGAATATGTGTTATGATAAATTTATAGAGTCTCTCTACCTTCCATTCTATGATTTAGACCTTAAAAAGGTCTAAAAACCAACCTTTCATCCTCTCACTGGGTAGTCACTCTTTATCTTTAATCTCTATCAAAGACCGGTTAGATTGAATGACTTAGTAGAGATGTTTCTATGTTTTTTTAAGGTGATAAATAGATATGGATAGCTATAATAGGTCCAAATTTACCTCCTCCAATTGTTCTTACATGTTCATCTTCTTTTATACCTATAAAACAATCATAAACTTGAAAAAAAAATCCTATTTTGTACCCTATCTATACAAGTAGGGTACATGCCAACTGGATGAGAAGGAGCATGAGAGACTCTTAAACATGTTTAGAATAATTTTTAGGCCAAACTATCCCCTTTTATTTCATCTCTATTAGTTTCTTCTCCATTAGGTCAAAGATAGGGTTTTAAGAGGGTTTTGAATTGTTTCACTTCTTAGTGATAGTTCACAAAACTTAGAAGTTCAAACCTCAAAAAAATTTCACTAAGAAAAATTTAAGGACTCCCTTATACCATCCCAAATTCCTTGGGTCACCATGCAATGTGTTCATACATATGTGAGCTCTTGAAGTTATCCTCTCGAGCCTAAGAGTGCATTTTGGGTACCCCTAAGGTGTTTTTAGGCCAAAAATGACCTTTATGTGATATTCATCTACAAAAAAAAAGTTTTAAACTCATATTTTACTTCCTAATAAAGCTCATCAATAGGGTTGGAATGGTCTTGTGGTCTTGGAAGTGAATCTCAACCCTTGAAGGGCTTAGGTCTAGTTTTAGGCCTAGTAGGCATGACTGTACTTGAGTTGCCCATGACCACCTTGAGTACTCATGCTGACTATAGATATTTTATCCACCTTTTTTCATGCTTAAAAAAACCTTCCACACCATTCTAAAATTCTCTAAGACTTCTCATCTCATCTCCTTACCATTTACATACCCTGCTTGCAGTCTTGCCTCTCTAGGAGTGCCCTCTATTTGAGACAAAATAGAGGGAATGTCCCCTATTTATCCTACCAAATTGAAGATATGAGATGCTATATTGGGTCATGAGGACCTTCTACATAAATGTTTAGGGCTAGATACATTTCTAGGGTCCTCAACTTCACAAACTTCAAGATGGGCCTATATGACTATGTATTGTGAAGGGTTTAAACTAACTGTGACTATAGGTGAGATCTAAGACTTATATTTACTCTACCTCTTTGATCTGAGAGTATCATAGAGTTTAAATTACCACTATGGTAGTGGTTTCCACATGCTCAACACCTAATTGTTTTTCCAACTCTCTCAATATACACTATCCATTTGACTAGGCCTAGTCTAAGAACTGTATCAGACTATAGGTGTCTATCTCAATTGAGATTAAGGGTTTATTTTAGGTGATATTCATATTTAAACATGGTGTACCATGCCTTAATATCTTCTTAAAGTCATCAATATCACCTCATAGAAATCATTCATGTCTAGGGATCTACCTCAACATTTAAATTGCCTACCTGTTCAGGCACCTAGAACAACAAACATGCTCCGATACCACTGAGTCATGATCTTGCTCCCTCAATAAGAGCACATATATGATTACTTATGTATTAGCATCTAAACACAGAATTTAACCAGAAAGATAAAGTAACTAGAAATATGAAACAACACAGAATATGAGAGATAATACACTATCTTGTATTAATATCATACAGAAGAAAATACAATAAACAAGATGCCACTTCTTCTTCCACCTCTAAGTCTTGCCACACCTCAAGGAATTCTTCTCCCTCTCCCTCACAGTCCCAACTACCAACTCAAATACTGAGTTGTTGTTCACCTCCACTAGCTAGTAACACTCTGCCAGTACAACAAGTACACAACCGTACTCCAAGTAGATCTCCTACTCTCTGCTGCCACCTACAAATCACCAAACCCTACTCACCATGTAGATGTCTCTACACCCCTAAAGAACCCTTGTCCTTGCCTCACCAAGTCCTTATGATTCTTCAACCAGTACCCCGATGGATCTTCTCTGATCATACACTCTCAGCACCCCTTTGGTAATTAGGAGGAACACACCATTGCTCTCTTCTCTCAGAAGGAGCTTATTTCTACTCTCTTACTCTCTAGCACACAATTACACTACAGCCTATGAGTCTATTATATAGATATCATGCATACAATAATTAGACTATCCTAATTACAATAATTAGACACGCAACTCAAGACCAAAAATAGCCTTTGCATGCAAACACTCGGTTCAATGAACTAACTGTCCATGGAACAAGTAGTTTTGGAACTGCCACAGGTGACTGACGTTGGTCCCTATCTGCCTGGAGGTGACCGACGTCGGCCGACCTCCTGCCGATCCCAGTTGCCTTCCTGTCCACCTCTACCGACGTCGGTTGCCTTCTACACTGCACCCTGCCGACGCTGGTCTCCTTGGAACTTAACAACCTCCTCCATGTTTGCACCAGTTGAAGCTTTTAGCTCCACAACCTAACACTACCCTCAATACACTATCAGTCCAGAGTCAAACTATAGGTGACATTTTGATAGAAAAAGGGGCCCCATATAGATGATTACCTATGTTAAAGTAATATAATTCAAATCCATTGATTACTTTTGAGGCCTTATCAATGTTTCACACTTGAAATGGATTAGTTCTCACCTTGAGATCATGTTTTTACCCCAATACTATCATCATGCTATAGGTTTGCATTATCAAGGTTCCCTTTGTTTAAAATATCACTAAATATCTATAATGGAAGTTTGCTTGCATTAGAACCTTGTTTGAATTTTCCCATTTTGATCAAACAATCTCCTTTTCATGTCAAAACATTGTTTCTAGTCCTAGGCTACATGATGGAAATAATGGGTCCCAGCTAGACTTCAAAACACTTCACCATGGGTGGATCTAATGTATGAACATGCCCTTATTCAAAAAAATTAAGATAAGACTTCTTCAATATAAATTTATCAATCTAATAAAAAGGACCTAGGCCTGTCTTCATTAAAATACCTCACTATTATCATAATGACTCTCTCAATTCCCTCAAGCTTGATGAAGATCTCAAACAAAATCAAAAACTTGTATTCCAACTCTCTCATACCTTTGTGGAGTTGCCTATAGGTACTACTGTAGGATGTAAGACAATGTGCCAAGTTGGTTTCTCACAACCAATCTTTAAACCACTTGGAAAGTTAATCTCATTTTTTCTCACTTTAGAAACCTTTCAAAAAAATTAAAATCTCTATGCTCCATGACTATGACTACTTAGGCCTAGTTCAATTTGATTGTAGATGACTGCTATAGAAAAATTGACTGTGTACAAATTTTAAACCTTGCATCTCATAAGGAAACTCTTGAGATAAATACATTCATGAAAGTAAACTACTCATCATTCTTAGATATGTTGAATATAACATATATCCTTTAGTTTGAAACCACTACATGAGAGTGAAACCTCTATAACTGATGAAAATAACTGTCTGTAGACCATAGTGTGTATTCAACTAACAAGGTGAGATGTTCATGCCAACTCCTTCACATCACACATGAAAAATAAAATAATAATCATGTGAGAAAGGTGATAATGCTCTTTGGGATCATGTATACCACCTATTTTTCATATAACTATGTGAATAGAGAGGAAACATAAAGGGTATGGGGATGAGCAGGTAGAAAATAGTCACAAACCTTCTTAACCATGGTTCATGAGGAAAATTTAATCAAACCTAAAACTCTTATCATGTATTTTAAGTACACAAATATTAAAATAATCCCTCAAAATTACTTGATCCAACCCACCTCCTATTATTTGTATCATGCAAAGACTAGTTGACCATTTTTACTTGCAAAGGAAAACAATGGAAAGATAAAATAGTTTTTTTTCCATTTTTAAGCTACTACATAAACTATACATCAACTAAAAACTACCTATTTTAAACTATTTTATTGATTTAAATATGGAGCCCTACAAATTTTCACTTATGAAATAGTATCTCTGACATCTTTTGACACATGGGACATTGAAGTACACTTGGACACACTTGTGTTCTTATGAAAACCATAAGAGTTCATTTAATGACTCAAATGTGACCTTAAATGACATGAATTGGCATAAAATACTAATGACCAAGCTAAAAAACATTATAGATACCTCACAAGACCATGGTACACATTTCACACCCTAAGGGACCCTATGACAAGTTTAAACTACATAGGGGGTTGACCTAATTTGACTTGTGGTCAAATTAGTCTACATTATTGGTGATTTCCTAGGGGTGTAAATCTATCTATGCCAAATACCAATAGCCTATTTGTATCCATTAGGATATGGAGTCACCTATATGGACACTTAATTGCCTATAAAAACAGATCAAACAATAAAAAAAGTAGACACACAAGATAACACACCAAAGGAAACATGCATGTGCTCTTAATAACACTTAGGGAAAACACACACACATAAGCAAAGACACACACCCATCCTAGTATGTAAAATACATCAACACTTGAGTTGAAGGATAAGTATTAACACTTTAACTAGGAACAAAGATAGTACCTCTTGCATCCTTGCTGATCCATGAAAGTAATTCATCATGTGAAGCATGTTTATCAATAAATACTTTCTCATGTTGATGGTCAAATAACCTACCATCCTTAAGTCTTCTTCTATTTTCAATTCTACTACTTTGAGCTTTCAAGGATATTCCATTTTGGCATCCAAGGATCTTATTTGAAAATGCAACTTTCTTGACTTCTACCATGTATGATTGGCATTTATCAAACTAAGTGTTAGGAGTCATCACAGTTCCTCAACTTTAAATTCTTCTTAGACATGATAATCTTTATGTATAGGGTCATCAAGATTGTTTTCTTCCTAATTTAACACATCTAAAAATGGTTCAACCTTAGGTGGAAGTGTTAACTGCTCCTCAAAGACAAAATCTTCTATTTTGGATTCATTAGGTTCTTCCATGACTGCAACCTCTTTGGCAGTAGCTTGACATACACTCTCATTCTTAACATGACATTATCCTTCATTATTGATAAGACACATAATAACCTACTTGTTAGGATCATCAACATACTTACTCAGCTATTCAAACTCTTAACTTATGGCATGAAACATTTGCCATAGATTATTTTCCTCTTCATGACTATCATCTTCAAGGACTCTTCCATCAAGTGCAAGTAGAATATCATTGTATTTCTCACCATATTGATCTATCATGCTTTTTAAACTATCATAATCATACATATGAATATTTCCCTCAACAACTTGTGGAAAATAATGTTTAATGCTTACCTCAGATTTCTCATATACTCCCTCATAGATGATGTATGTGCCAAGATTAGTTTACTCAAAGTAAGTGTATGGATCAAATCCATAAATGTTTTCACCATACTCATCTAGGAATATATCAGATATTCCCCCAAGCTTAGAATACATTCCATCATCCACAACAAAATCCTCATGATCATTGATGACATAATTGAGATTAGAGCTTGTTTCCACATATGGCTCAATATGAAACCTAGCTAGTGGTTGATTCTTAATGGTTACCTTAGATCCATAACTTATCTTGAAGACTAAGAAGGACCAATCAGATGAGATTTATCCTCTTATATTGGCTATGAAATCTCTTGACAGGCAGATAGCAAAGTGAGTAAGTGAGTTAATGACCACAATATCTTAAAGGATAGGGAAGAAAAGACAATCATGAAGGAAAAATTTTAAACCCTTGATAAACCCTACTAACTTAGAAGGTGTCCCATAAATTTGAATCACACCTTTACTATATGGTTCATACTTTATACCCAATTTATCAGCTACAACCTAGGGCATCACTGATGTACTAGCCCCACTATCCACTATGCAATTTTAAGCAAGTTTATCTCCCATAATGAGAGTAAGGTATAAGGGTTGAGGATTCTTAGATTTATTAGAGGGTTCCACAATGTGATTAGGAACATTAGTGAGATCAAAATTACCATGACTTGATGGTTGAGGTCTAAGGTGGATTTGAGACAGGTGCTCTTGAAGGAGCTCATTTTGACTAGGCAATTAAAGCATTTCTCAAAGAGACATAAATGGCTTATCACTCTTCAAATAATCCAAAATATTCAAAACATGAGCAGTTTCCTTTTCTTGTGTCCTTGAGGGAAATGAAGTGATTTAATATTGAGGTGTTATAACACTTTTATCAACCCTTCCAAAATTATGATTTGAGATAGGTGCACAATTTATAAGGACTATCATGCTAGAATTCTCACCTTGTTACCTTGTAGGAGGTATATTTGAACTTGTATAAACACCATGGGAATATCCTAGATCCTTCCTTTTTTCCCTTGTATTTTCTACAACTAAAGTATTTTGATTGAGAAAAAAGTATCTTCAACCAGAAAGTTTACAAGGTTTAACTTTTGGGATTGCCATCCTTCATTTGATTGTATAAGAAATTCATATTCTAATAACATTTGAGGATTTAATCCTCCTTGAGATACTAAAGCTTGATCTCTACCTTCATTTTCATCCATAAAATAACCTTCCTGCCAATCCTCTCATTTCACTAAGTTACTATGTACCAGTACTAGAGCTCGTGTTAGAGGTGGAAATCGGACTATATGCATTGGTTAGCCTATTAAAGTTAGGCAATCCTTGACCTCTCCTTTGATAATATTTATAAGGTAGGAACCTATTTCCTTACTGAGAATAATGAGAAGGGTTTTGATTAAAACCATACTATAAATTGATTTGCCTAAATTGAGCCTCAAAGGCATTAGATCTTGCTTGCCAATCAATAGTATCTGTTACCTTCTTAGGAGCAATTATAGTCTTGGTATTTGCACTTGTAACCTGGGAAACACTTGAAGAAATAATATAAATATTAGGTATAAAAGGCATAAAAACTTGTGGAGGAAACTTTCCAACTTGTATTAGGCCATTCTCAGCTTTAATGGCAAGGTCATAAGCTTCAGCGAGGGTGTAAGCACCCATGGACTACAACATGATGGTTATGTTAGTACCAATATCCCTTAGATATGTAAGGTATACAAAGCTTTCAAGTGGTCTCATGGGAGGAGGAAGCCTAATTTAATTCCTTTGGAATCTCTCATTAAATTTATGGATATTCTCCTTGGGGGCTCTTTGAATTAGTTTTAGTTGGTGGATAAGTGATGTGTGATCACTTTTATCCTCCTTGACGTCAACATCTCTCCAAATTCATCCCAAGTTATAATATAACCCCAAGGAAATGTCCTATACCAATCAAGTAATTTCCCTCTAAGGGACATGGAAAGGAGTCTAATAGCAATATTAACTTTAGTAACATTGTGAAAACTAAAAAAGTTTGAGATGTCCCTAATATGCTCACTAGGAGTGACATGACCTTCACCATTAAATATGGGAACACTCTTAGTAGCATTATGGGGTATATCATCATATGCATTGAGATGGATGGAATTTTTAGTGTTAAAAAATGGGAAGGCATTCTACATATCCATGTTCTCCTAAAGTTCCTCTTCACTCTCTTAATGTTTTTGGATTTCAAAGTCCTCTTGTTCTTCAAAGGTCAAGATAGGCTAAGGATGTTGAACTTCAAGAGGAAGTTCAGGTTGAAGGAGTGGGTTTATGGGATTGAAAACTCTACTAGATTATGACCTATTAAATACCATGAATTATTAACTCAATAATGATAAAACATTGGTTTAAAACCAGAGATTACCTTGAATTAAGTCACCAAATGCTTAGTAGAACACCATATGCAATTGTGATGTTATCAAAACCAACATTCACCTTGACAAATTATGTTTAGGATAATAATCCCAATAAGTGTGCCAGAAATATTATCACCAAATATTTCACCCTAGATTTGGTTTTTCAATCATACTCTAAGATTTTGGAAAAATTAAAATACCTCTAGGCTTATGGGTTGCCTGTGGTAGAGGTAGACCTCTAGGTTTAAGGGCTAACTCCCTAGATTGATCCTTGAATGCTTATCTCCTAAACTAAATGATAACTTGGATAAAAAGGAATAGAAGTAGACATTAAATCAAGATAATATAATGGGGTGATAGACTATAAATATCTCCACAAGATTACCATATAAGTGTACTAAGAGATATGACTCACAACACTAGTCTCAAAATCTTGAATTTCTCTAACATTAGTATTTCAAACATGGAGGTGATATACATGAAAATACTCAAGATGATTTAACCAAAGTTCATTTATAGACACTAATGATACTCCTTACAATTTAATATATACTAATTCACTTGAAAACACTTCATGTGACCTATTAGAGTGAGAACTACTTGCATCAAACATGGACGAGCAAAGAGAAAGCAATGATATATACTAATCACTCGACTTTTCACTACACACCACTTCACACACTTAAAAAAGATGTTTATGAGATCAAAAAAAATTTAATTCTTATTTCAAAGGTAAATTAAAATATCAAACCATCAAGACTTCACCATACTAGTTGTGGAATCATCTTACAAAATCCAAAAAAGCTTGCATTTATAGAGCATGTGAGAGGAGAGAGCAGAAGAGAAGTTAAAATTTTATAATGACACATGTCAAGGCATGAAAACTAGTTGTATTATAGAATAATGAAGTGGATAATAGAGGTCTAAAAAAATTTCTTGGATAAATGTCTATCTAAATTATAAAAATCTCCAAAATTGGTGTAGGGTCTTTAAATGGCCTTCTTGAAAACTACCTTCATGATGAGGCATCTGTTGACTACTCAAACCTAAAATAGGGAGAGTTGAAACATATGAACTATATAATATGGGCTAGAAACATGCCAAGATAGTAATCAGATTCATCCCTAACTACTATCCATCTTTTGGACACATGTACTCATCATCTTCAGTCATTCATTAGCCCTCTTGGCCTCATTCTTCAGATTTGTCACCCAAGTGGCCTTCAGTTTCTTAAAAAATCCATGGAATAGGTGTTATTACATATTTATAGAGTATATATTCCTTCCATTCCATGAGTTAGAGATTAAAAAGGTCCAAAAAACCAAACTTTCATCCTCTCACTAGGTAGTCACTCTTTATCTTCAATCTTTATCAAAGACTACCTAGAATGAATGACTTAATAAAGATGTTTTTAGGTTTTTCTGAGGTGATAAATGGATATGGATAGTTTTAATAGGTCCCAATTAAAATCCTCTAATGGTTCTCACCTATTCATCTTATTTTATACTTGTAAAACAATCATATACTTGTAAAAAAAACATGTTTTGTACCCTATCCATATAATTAGGGTGCAAGCTAACTATGTGGGAAGGATCATGGGAGAGTATTAAATAAGTTTATAATAATTTTTAGGACAAACTATCCCTTTTTATTCCATCTCCGTCAGTTTCTTCTCCATGGGGTCAAAGATAGGGTTTTAGGAGGATTTTGAATTGTTTCACTACTTAATGATAGTTCATAAAATTTAGACATTCAAACCCTAGAAAAATTTCACTAAGAATAATTCAAGGACCCTTTTCAACCATACCTAGCTCCTTAGGTCACCATGAAACATGTCCTTATAGGTGTGAGCTCTTAAAGTTAGCCTCTCAAGCTTGAGAGTGCATTCTGGGTACCCCTGACGTGTTTTTAGGCCAAAAATGACCTTTCTATGATATTCCTCTAAAGAAAAAAAGTTTAAATGAATCTTTTACTTCCTCTTGAATGTCATCAATGTGGTTTGAATGGTTTTGTGATCTTGGAAGTGAAACTATAGTCTTAAAGTGTTTAGGTATAGTTTTAGGCCTAATAGGCCTGACTATACTTGAGTTTCCAATGACCAACTTGAGTACTCATGCTGACTACAGAGATTGTCTCCACACTTTTCATGCTAAAAAAAACCTTCCACATCATTCTTCATTTCTCTAAGACTTCCCATCTCATCTCTTTACCATTTGCATACCCTACTTAAAGTCTTGCCTCTCTAGGAGTGCCCTCTATATAAGACAAAAAAAAGGAAATATCCCCTACGTGTCCTACCAAATTGAAAATATGGGAAATGATAATGGGTCATGAGAACCCTCTACACAAATTTTTAGTATTGGATCACTTTTATAGGGTCCTCCACTTCATAAAATTCAAGACATGCCTATATGATTGTGTACTGTGTAAGGTTTGAATTAAGTGTGACTATAGGTGAGGTCTGATACTTCTCTTTACTCTACCTCTTCTCTTTGAGAGTCTCATAGAGTTTAAATTACCACTATTTTAGTAGTTTACACATTCTCAACACCTAGCGTTTCTTCCAACTCTCTTAATATACACTATCCATTTTACTAGGCCTAGTCCAAGAACTATAGGCGTCTATCTCAGTTGAGATTATGGGTTTATTTTAGGTATTATTCATATTTATGATATCCCATGCCTTGGTATCTTCTTAAATTCATCAATATCACCTCACATTTGTTTTAACTTATTCATGTTTATGGATCTACCTCACATTCAAACTACCTACCCCCAATACACTGTTAGTCCACAGTCAAACTATAGGTGACATTTTGAGAGCAAAAGGGGGTCCTTATAGATGCTTATCTATGTCAAAGTACTGTACTTTAACTCCATTGATTACATTTGAGTCCTTAGCATTTTTTCACACTTAAAAGGACTCAATACTCATTTTGAGATCATGTTTTCACCCTAATACTATCATCATGCTATATGTTTGCATTAGCAAAGTTATCTTTGTTTCAAATATCACTGAATATATCTAGTGGAAGTCTTCTTGCATTGGAAACTTATTTGCATTATCCCCTTTTGATGAAAAATCTCATTTTCATGTCAAGACACTATTTATAGGCCTAGGTTACATGATGGAAATAATTGGACCAAGCTAGACTTCAAAGAACTTCACCATGGGAGGATCTAATGTATGAATGAGAACTTATTGAGAAAAGTTAAGATAAGACTTCTCCAATAAAACTTTATTAATCTATGAACAAGACCAATGCCTGTCTTCATTAAAAGACATCACTCTTTTCATAATGACCCTCTCAATGCCCTCAGGCTTGATGAAGCTCTCAAACAAGTTCAAAAACTTATATTCTAACTCTCTCTCTCTCTCTCTAAAACCTCTATGGAGTTTCATGTAGGTACATTCAAACACTTATATTCCAACTCTCTCTCTCAAACCTCTATGGAGTTGCATGTAGGTACTACTATAGGATGTAAGATAGTGTGCCAAGATGGGTTCTTATAGCTAGTCTTTAAACCATTCAGAAGGTTTAATATCATTATTTTTTTCACTTTGGAAACCTATCAAACCCTGTAAAATATATATGTTCCATGAACATGACTACTTAGGTCTAGTTCAATTTGATTATAGATGACTGCTAAGAAAAATTGACTGTATGCAACTTTTAAACCTTGCATCTCATAAGGAAAATTTAGAGATAAATACTTTCATGAAGGGAAATTGATCACAATTCTTAGAGAGGTTTAAGACAACATACATCATTTTATTTTAAACCACTATAAGAGAAAGAAACCTCTATAATTGATGAAAACAATTATTTGTAGACCTTAGTGTGTCTTCAACTAGTAAGGTGAGATGTTCATTCCAAATTATTCACATCACACATGAAAAATAAATTTATAATTACATGATAAAGGTGATCATGATCTTTGGATCATGTATACCACCTAGTTTTCACATAAATATGTAAACAAAGAGGAAAATTGAAGGGTATGGGGACGAACAAGCAAAAAATAGTCACAAACCTTCTTAACCATGGTTCATGAAGCAAAATCAATCAAACATACAATGCTTATCATGGATTTTAATTATACAAAGAGTACTATCATCCCTTAAAATCACTTTCTCCAACTCACCTCCTGTTGTCTGTACCATGCAAAGATTAGTTGACCATTTTTTATTGAAAAGGAGAGTGATGGAAAGACATAATGGTTTTTTTTTTCCATTTTTGAGCTTATAAAAGTTTCCCAAGTGTGTAAGTGAGTTTATGGGACCTAAAGGGACACTTTAGAAGTCCTCTCATGTGTCAAATCTACTACACAAGACATATAATAATTGAAAGCTGCCCCTTTTCAACTATTTTCTTGATTTCAACATGCAACCCTAAAAATTTTTAGTTATGAAATAGTATCTATGACATATACTAACACATGGGACATTAAATTACACTTGGACACACTTATATTCTTATGAAAACTATAAAATTTCATTTAATGACTCAAATATGACCTTAAATGACATGAAATGACACAAAGGACTAATGGCCAAGCTAAAGCACATTATATATGACCTCATAAGACCATGGTACACATTATACACCCTAGGGGACCCTATGACAAGTTAAAACTACATAGAGGGTTGACTTGATTTTACTTGTGGTCAAATTAGTCAATATGCACCTAGTATAAATAGGCCCTCAAATGTTCATTATTTCTATTGGTAAATGGGTTAGATCCCATCTTCCCAATCACCCTCAGATTTCCTACCTATAAATTTATGAAATAATATATGGAAGTCATAAATAAGATATACTCAAGGGTGGTATACATCATCCAATTAGAAGATTCTCAAGAAGAGGCCTTCCATAATTTTAGTAAGCACCACAATATAGTTAAAAGATGGTTTGACAAGAGGGAAAAGGTGAAGTCCTCTAGGATGTTTGACATGGTACTTATATGGGATAAATCCCATGAAAATAAATTCCATCACTCCAAGTTTGACCCATTATGGATTATCCCATATCATATCTCTAAGCTACTTGGATAAAAGGTGTTCTGCCTCAAAGACCTTGAAGGCAATGACCTACTACTACCTATGAATGGATAGTTCATAAAGCACTAATTTTTGGATGTCCCTTCAGATATAAGCTATGAATAAATTATAAAAGAGTGGTAATGTATATATTATATTAGACATATATTACATTGATTCCATTGTGTATTTTTTTATTTGTTTGTTTTGATTCTTTGTTTTATGTATTTGTTTCCAACCTTCTCATAGTTTTGTTCTCAATTCTCCCATAATGAGATGATTACATCACCCCAAATTATTTAGGGAAAATAACCAAGTATAGATAAAGTGATGAATGCTCTAAAGGATGGATGAACAACGAAAACTAGTTTTAGAATTGGGAAATCAAAGAAAAACTCTAATATTGAACACAATGATAAGGTAACCCTCCAAGAAACACCAATAAAATTATAAACCATTTATTTATCACTAAGAAAGTGAATTTATAACATATATACTCTAGACAAGGCCACCACAAGCACTCCAAAAGAAAAAAACATGGATACTATCAATAACTAAATAATTGAAAGGTAGTATGGATAGTAGAATACTATTGATGTTACTATCAACCTTGAATACATTGGTATCTAACCCTCATAGATAAAACATCAAATATTAGATCAAAATAAGTCTAAATTTTAAAAACACAAGTTAATTTTCTTCCTTAAAAAGGGTGATTTAAGCAATCTCCATCGTAGGCTTTCTGACATGGATGATAGTGGAACAAAGCTAGAATTGAGACCAAAAAAATCTCTATTGGGGATATAGACACTTGGCTAATAGCATAAAAATGTTCAATCCCTTCTACATTAGAAAAAAATTCTTTGAAATGCATAACCCTTCAGAAATATTTATATATCTTGGATGTACCTAAGATCACTAAAGTAATCCATTGAATAAAATAAATCCCTCACTAATGCACCAAATGACCTTGAAAGGAGTTACAAGGTAGTATGTTACTTGTTAAAATAGACTTGAGCACTTTTCATACTCAAGGTTTTTTAGGTAGAGTTCATTTTACTTATCTCTATGTTCAATATTGGATGGTCACAGTCTGGGTCCTAATCACTGGAATAGTGTTTTCCCTACAAAATCAACATTTGTTGTAACCAACACAACCCCCTTATTCCAAAATATGGGGATCCTTCTAAAAATTCTTAAATTAATGCTTCCTAGAGTTTCAATTTCTTCCTTATAGACCTCAAACCTTCAACATTCCCAAACTCTTGTTTTACCTTGGTCGATCAAGTGTTTAACAAAGTTTATAATAAAGAGCTAGTCTTTATTGAATATCACTATAGTCCTTTGATGTTTAAGCATAATCAAGTACATAATATGTTCTAACAATCATATAATTTTATCATATTTAGAATATTTTATCACACTAACCTTTTTTTATTGGGCTTGGACTCATGATTGGTTTTCCCAGAGTTACAGTCTTACAGAATCCTACTTAGAACTTCATGAAGCTTTGTTGGTAGCAGGTAAGATTTTAATTATTTACATGGATTTATTTTAACTTATTCATTTTTTGAAATATTGACTAAATGAGGAAGCACCACACATCTCATTATTAGAGTTATTAGTCTCCCAAACCTATTAGAGATATCAAATCTCAAGAGAGCTTAATTGAATAAGGAAGCACCATGTGGATCCTATCAAATCTTTTAATCTCCTAGATCTATCATATCTATCAGAGCATGGGAGAGCCTAATTAAATGATACATCACAACATAGATCTTGTTATATCTATCACTTTCCTTGACCTATCAAAGATATCAAAGCCCAAGAGAGCCTGATTGAATGAGGAAGCACCATGTGGATCCTATCAAAGCTATCAATCTCCTAGACTTGTCAAATATATCAGATCTACAAAGAGAATAACTAAATGAGGAAGTTATAGATGGATCCTATCACAACTATCAATCTCTTAGACCTATTAGATATGTCAGAGCCTATGAGAGCATAACATATTTGATTACACCACATGACACTAACATTTAAATTAGTATAAAATGCCCAAGATGCCTGAGATGGTTATGAATAAATATAGTTATATTTTGAAACCAATCAAAAGATGACATACATCAATTTTATGCTCCAAGTGACCCATTATAGTTCTCAACTAGGTCAAGTGCAACACCAACTTTGCTTAGGTGGTACTAACCACAGATAGGACCAACTAGAGATAGACACTTGGCATGATCTAAAGTAAACTATGATGCCACAAGGGTAAAATAGTTGTGTTCCTACCACACTCTTCATATTAACTAAATAGGAAACTAGGCCCTAATTGGATGATTTAAGACATCTCATTACAGTCACCAAATCTAGTAGGAGTTGTATATCTAACATCTCTAAGTTAATTTTAGATTGAAATGCATAGGTGGATCTTGCCACCAACTCAAATTCAAATTAATGCTAAGTGAGATAAAAAATTCCATAAATATAAGAGATCTGTGTAGATCCCTATAATATCCCCAAGGCAAGATAATTTACTATTATTCACTACCAATTCCCTAGAGTTTGCCTCCTCACTTTTAACTCATTCATGTGCCCTTCATTCCCTCTTTATTTAGAATGATATTCTATCAAGATTTCCCCCTTTAAACCATGGTTGACTCATCCACTAACCCCAATATTGAGCCCAAATATAGAGATACCACCTTCCTTGAGAATTGAACTAGCTTTAAGAATTATAACAAAATATTCAAAATAATTAAAGCTATGCCCAAGTGTACCTATAATGAGGATAAATACAAGGTTGATTTATAATATGCCCTCAATGCATATGAAATATGTGGGTTACACAAAGATGTAGCCAAACTATAGGTTTACCATGTACTGACCTCTTCAATAATATGCTCCTCAATTCAAAATGAGTGAAATATTGTGCCCATGATATTGTGTACCCAACAGGATCCATGCACAAGATTGTGGATATCTCAAGAGCTACCTTTAAAGCATACTACAACCTCCTAGAGTACACAGTCACCTATGAATCATCTACAATGGATGCATGGGCTAAAATCTATCAAATTTATGAGGTGTTGAAGGATTAGATGGAAAACCCCTATGCCAAGTGGGTTGATAAGGAAGACATTGATTCCTACATGGTTTTCACCTTCAAAGAGGGAGTCCATGTGGTAATGAACTTAATTGATTGATTATTTGGGGTAAGTGACTATTTTCATGGTGATATCCTTTGGGTGCCCCTACTTGCCATCATCCTAAATGTTGAGGAGATCTTTGATGTTGGGAGCATCGTCAACTTCCAAAAATTATACCTTGTCATAGAGGCCTGGAATGATAATAATTTATATATGATGAGCTACCTTGTGGATGTCATCTATGCTACTATCATGTTCAAGCCCTTTAATTTTCCACCTTGGACTTAGAGGGAATTGTGGTCCATCTAGTCTTTTACAAGATATATGTACACCATTATTAGAATCGCATCTAAAAAATATATGAGTCATTCTACCTAGTGGTTTATATGGATATCAATAAGGTAGCCTTGTGTTGACTCTCTAATGAAATCAAGAAATCTCTTGCCCCCATCGATGATTACTAGTACTATAGGGTTGGCACCATCATTCAAGTGGTAGGTATTCATAAGGTCCCCCTCTACTTACCCTACCACAATATAAACTAGTTGGCTAAGTAGGAGATTGACTATCAATTAATAGAATGTCTCTTTAGCCACTCCCTCAGCTACCAATATAAGGCTTTCCCAAGCTTCCCTATCACCATCCACCACCACATTTACCAAATTATACCTCTATTTTAGAATATGGAGGCAAACAAATAATATTATGCCCTAGGGAGACTAGAGAATAAGGAATGAGACCTTATTGGCATTATTAGAGCCCATATGGAAAAATATCAATATTCAATCAATATAAATTATAGCCATATGCCCAATGATGAAGATGAGATCCACCTCAACCCTATAAATCATAAAGAGGTATTGGCTAGAATTGAGGCCAAGAATTAAAAAGTAAATTAGGTGAAAAATAAATCTTGTTATCAAATCAAGGCTATAATGAGAGCCAAAATTTCAAGGAATATCATCCAAGGGGTCCTCCCTCTCCTCTGCACATCTCACTCCCTAGGTCTCTGCTCTAGTTTTACCACCTCTTGAAGTTCAAGAA
This sequence comes from Torreya grandis, assembly GCA_037957365.1. Classification (NCBI taxonomy): domain Eukaryota; kingdom Viridiplantae; phylum Streptophyta; class Pinopsida; order Cupressales; family Taxaceae; genus Torreya; species Torreya grandis. The sequence goes on from JARHVA010000259.1 coordinate 1,995,354, forward strand.
GCTTGAATATAAGCTACACACACATTATGGTTTGACATTAGTAGTAGCCTAGAGTTGAGCCCTAAATGTGACCAACAACAGGCATCTATGTAGATCCTTTATCCAACTTTAACCATCCCTCAATATCTCGATGGATCACCCCTAGTTTTCCCTAAGCCTACTAAGACCACTCATGTGGTATCTTCCCTTTTTCCCATTTTGACTACCCCATAATCCCCTTAGGTGCCTCTATCTCTATCCATGTACTACATCCTCACATCTTAAATTACATCCACCTGGTCCATTTCATCAGTAGGAATCCTTACATCTCACCTAAGCCTTCAAGAGTTGTAGTTTCCTAGACTTTAACATCTCCTTTGGTCCTTTTATAAGTTCATCTACATCCTAGTGCTCCCACTTCAAAAAAATTTATGGTTCCCCTAGTGATAAGTGAACCTATGTGAATGAGTCAATAAACCACTACCACCACTGTTCCTTCCACTACTCAAAACAAGTTGATCCAAACAAGAGGCCCAAGAAGAAGCAAAAGGTAACTCCTACTCCTCATCCCCCTATTTCTCTTCATGTGCCTTCTAGGCCTCCCTTTTCCATTTTCCTAGGTGATCCAAGATTTTTATTTAACCAACCAATTTCCTCATTGCTTCCAATCACTCCTCTTATTGGTGTCATGAGCCCATATGTTAATTTAACCCAAAGACAATGGCATATTTAGATGTTCCCAAGGGATTATCCATTTGCTCTTCCCCATTTTTCTCCCATGCCTCCACCTCCTCCATTGATCTCTTCATTTCATCCCTTTGCTTCATCCACTACTCCTCCTCCTATGCATCCACCTTCAACCTATGTATCTACCACCCCACTTTCACCTCCTTCTACCCTAGTAGTTTCTACAAAAGCGTAGGAGCCTGAGATGATCATTCAAGGTGATCTAGAATTCTAGTAGAAGTTTGATAAGAACTCAAGGAACATGAGGAGGATCCTCACTTATAAATTTAATAAAGGAGGAGACCCGATGGTCCATCAAACCAAGCACAACCTATTCTCCCTCATAAAAGTGATAACATCCATTAGGGAGGAGAGGGTTGTTAAGTTTCTAGTGTCTAAAAATATTATGGTAGATATGAAGGAGTAGGTATGGGTGCTTGAGGCACAAGTAAAGAGCACCTTACCTACAAAACTAATTGGTTAGATTAAAGAGGCCCAATTATAGGTCTTCATAGCTTTAGGGGAAGTAGTTAGGACTTTGACTAAGAGTAGGGAGAACCTCTAATGAGCTAAACATATTTGGAGATGTTCTCCCACATATAAAACAAGTGTAAAAATCTCACTGTAGTTATTAATAAGTGCATGTTCCCAAAGCTAAAACTCATGCCTCTCTTTAAATTAAACCTGAACTATACCTATGTTGGAAGGATGAAAGCTTCAACTAAGGAATACTTGACAATGGCATGGATGGTCATGAAACCTCTGGAAGAAGGTGAGGAAAATATGTTGACTTAATTCAAGGAAGTGAAAATCATAGTGTTATTCCATTTGTATGACACACTACTTGACAAAAGAGAGTTCGAGGTCCACTTGGGTCACTTCAATTGGGTCATGATAATGAGGGTGTCCAAGCCCAATAAGGCTAGGGCCAAGGTGATTCTAGATATATCAACCTAATCCATGTTAGTACTAGCCAAGTGTTAGAATTGAAATTTTACCTTGAGGCCCCACTCTAGGTGCATTAAAGACTTCTAACCTAATTAGAGGTAATATTATATGATCCTACCATGAACTTATAAAAACTAGATAGGGATTCTGATCTAGTGGTAGCCATACTGGCCATAAAAGATGCATATTTTAATCATCTAAGAGATAGTTATACTCTAGATCATTAACACATCGACTAAGTGACCCCCCAACCATGTTTTAGGAGAAATGGAGAATATTCTATTTATTTTGAATCTTGGCAATTGTAATAACTTTGGGAGGCCATCATGGATAAGTATGGGTATATCATGTTACTTAGAGGTGAGCCATATCCTCTATATTGTAAACTCTAATCCTTGTAATAGTTGACATTTTGTATCTAAATAAACTATGTTAAAATTGAATGTAAATTTCATGATTTTTGTTAGACTAAGTTTTGTTTATCTATGAATGTGGTCCATCATTTTTATATTTTAAAGGAATGTTGATGCTAATTAATTGATCATGTGTTTGGTTATAATTGTCACTCAATCTTGCACCTTAGATAGGTTGTTTAAGATTTCTCTATATTGAGTGAAGCATTGGATTATCTCTAGGCCTATGGGTTGCCTACAGTAGAGGTAAACCTCTAAGTTTAATGGATAGCTCACTAGATTAGTCTTTGATAGATTATCACCTACACTACTTGCTTGATTAGATGCAAAAGGATAGAAATAACACAAAATTAACCTATGCTAATGAGGTGATACACTAGATATATCTCTACTAGACTACCATACACTTGTACTATAAAACATGACTCATTACACTGGTCTCAACATCCTAGATTGCACTAACATGAGTGTTTCAAACATAGAGGTGATATGCATTGTATTTCTCAAGGTGAGTAAACAAAATTTTAGATTATAGATATTAATGATAATCCTTACACTTAGAGATAGACAAATACACTTAACTACACTTCATGTGACCTATTAGAGGGAGAACTACTTGCACCAAACATGAAAGAGTAAATAGAACATAAGGATAGATATTTATCACTTGTCATCCCACTATAAACCACTTCACACACTTATAAAATAAGACATGAACTCAAAAATAGATTAGAAATATTTATTTCAAAGGCAAAAATAATATTCAAACCAACAGGGCTTTGCCATACTAGGTGTGGATTAGATACAACGGCCAAAATGTCTTGCATATATCAAGCATAAGAGAGGAGAGAGAAGAAGAAAAGTGGAAAGGTCACAAGGACAAGTGCCAAACTATGAGAAATAGTAAAAAAATAAGAGAATGAAGTATAAAAAAGGTTAAGAAGCTATCATGGACATGTTTTCATCAGAAATGCATCATTCTCCCTCAAGTTAGCATAGGGACTCTTCATGTTCTTCTTTGAAACTACCTTTTGGTGATGATTCAACTTGATTGTTTTAAACCTCCCTAGGAATCCTTTAAACCTATGCACTATCTTGAGAAAGTGGAAACCTAGTTGTAACAATCATCAAATACTCCTCAACTGATGAATTCCTCATGGACACTTATTGATTACTATTTGTAGTCACTATTCACTAACCCTATAGGTCTGTATTCACATTATTCATCCAAGTGGATTGCATTTTATCATGGGGATGTGTTGAATAGGTGTTGGACACCTATTTAGATCCTATTTTACTTCCACTCCATCAAATAAACCTCAACAGGATCTAACCTACATATCACTATGAAATTTTATTATACATGCTCATTCAATTTGCGCCTTTGCCAACCTACCAAATCTGCATTTTCTTATGGGCTTAGGCTAATCTATGATATGTATGACTATGTCACATGTAAGTGACCATTAGGTAAGAAGTTTGAAAGTTTCCTATGGGTGTCAATATAGGTCTGATCATTATGTTCCACATATTTGGTTTCTCTAAAGCCATTAGAGATATCTCAAAACTGAATGAACTCATATTATTCCTTGGAAACATGCATCATTCTCTATACTATCAATGCACTAGTTATTTGCAAATTCTAGTTTCAGTTGGCTTCAAAGCACTATAGTTTTCACTAAATGTTTTCAATGGAAAGCTTGACTATGTGAAACTCCACTTTATCATCATTCCCCTTAACCCAACAACCTTATCGTTGTGTTCAAATGCTACTACTAGGCCTAGGATACAAGAAGTAAGACATTAGGCTTGTCAATACTTCAATATCACTTACCAATAGATGACACTGTTTCAGACAAAGGCCTATTTCATAGAAACTAAGGTAACATATCCCTCTTATAAGTTTTAAATTTTTACTAAATACAGGTTGAATTTGAGAGTTTTCTTGGCTATGTTAATGAACCTTGAGTGACTTTAGAGATACATTCAAGCCTTTAAACTACTCACACCATATCTTTTGGGTTTTAGATAGCCTTACAACTATCCATATGAACTTACAAGTGGATGTAGGTGACTATGTATATCAAGGCTATGATCAGTATTTGCTCATGGTCTTATAATATTATCTCAATGAGCTTACAATTCCTTTAATGCAAACCTTTCATGGATAAAATAGTTTCCATGGTTTGGGAAGAAAGACATAGTTACACTACCTTTGATATGAATCCATTTACACAAGGACAACTCTACAAGTTTCAAACATGTTCTGTATACCAATATGATGTTCATTTCCAAAAAAATGAGATGTTTCTTTCCTCCACTTCACAAACACATTTGAAAAACTTGTTAAAAATAACATGAATATGAAGAACATGCTCTACCAAAACACACACACCACTTGAAAACATCAGACCCATGTGCAACATATGAGAAAACTTGACGGTTTTGGGAATGTGTAGGAAACTTGGAAGCACTAGTATTCTTAGCATTTGTTCATAGAGTATGAACCATCATTATGAAAAATATGATATGGAATGAAAGATCACATAGACTACTATGATCCCTCAAGTGAATTCTCTTTGAATCTACCCCTCATGTCTGTACTAGCTACAAACTGGTTGAACTTATTGACTTGATAATAGGAGTGAATAGAGATAGAATAATTTTCACAAATTTTATTACTATCAAAGAAATATAAACATGGAGATGACTTGTGGGGATCTGAAAGGACACTACTGAAGCTTTCCCATGTACCAAAACTATCTTATAGTCCATACAACTTTAGAAACTCTTGCTTTTTCAAATAATCCTCTTGATTTTAACCTTGAACTTGTATAATTTTAGTTCTAAAATGGTTCCTAACAACCTACTTGATATCAAACATGTTCACTTACACTTTGACACACATGTGTTAAATGGAAAATTGTACAACTTCACCAAAGTAGCAAAAAAGGACATAAGATGAACTTACACAAATGTGATCAAGATAAAACATAGTATGAGACCTAATATATGTCCATGATTAAAATTTTAAGACCTAAGACACTCTATGGAAGTTTTAAACTTATATAGGGGCTAACTAATTTGACTAGGGGGTCAAATTAGTCAACATTTTGGCATTTTCCTAAGGGTAACAAGCCTGCTATGCTAAGGACCAATCGATTTCTCCTATCCATTAGGATATGGAGTCACTTTTACATAACACTTGAAATTTTTAGCCTCTGAAAAGACCTCAAACACACCACATAAAAAGGAAATAGACACATAATACAAGACACCAAAGCAAACACACTTGTGATCTCATGAACACTTAGGGAAAAGACACACAATCAAACAAACTAAATCATGCATAAACTAAATTGAATAAAAATCTTGAACCTAGATCAAAGGGGAATCTTGAACCATTATTTGCTCCATGAAGTGAAGGATTGCATGAATCATTATTCCCTTTGAGCATTGGATTTGATGTCTTCAATTTATTTATGTTTGCCAATATCTTTGTCATGAATTTAAATGTAGTGACAACATATGCAAACATATCACCTATGAAGGTGGATTATTATTGTGACTCAAACATCTCCTCATGATACCCTTCAACCATAACTTGATCAAGTTTTGCAAGGAACTTTGCATCATTATCTTCCAATAACATACCTTGTTCAAAATCCTTGTAAGTTTACATATCCCATGGCATGAATTGAGATGAATTATGTGATTCATTTTTAGGAATGGTTCCAATAGAAACAACCTATTTATTCTTGGGAAATTGAAGCCAATAGAATTTTTCATTGTCCTTCAAGAGTGAGCAATTATCTTAAAATTAGTTGAAGAGATGATAGCCTATTTTTATGACATCAAACATATCATCAAGGAGTGTATATTCTTCTTGGGTTGACATACTTGAGGGACTAATTCTTTCTTGGATGTTCATTTTATTTCCAAAGCTACTTTATTCACTCTTGACTAAGTTATAGCTTCCTTGAAGAGGAGTGTAACTTGTTCTTAGAATTGAAAATAAATCTTCATCATATTATATGTTTTGATCAGGATATTTGTGAACATGAACTTCAACTTTTTAAAGATATTCAAGCTCTTGGATAATCTTAACATGTTGCTACCAATCATCCTTGCCTTATTTCTCTTCAAGACACATAACCTATTCAAACTCATCATATTGGTCCTTGAGCACTTGATCAATTTCAAATCTGGCTATAACTTCAAAAAATTTGGATGATATAAGATCTTTTGGGATCACACTATCGAGAGGTAAGGTAGCTTCAAGTGTGTCTTCTAACTAACCAGCAGCAAGTATAAAACTTTAAAGATCCTCAAATTCATTACATACTTCAAATAACCTTTGTAACAAGTCATCTTATTTCATAGTAGTAGTAATAACTTCTTATTTTATTTTTTTAGGTTTAATCCATTGCTCATACATATGAATGTCAACTGACTCAGTAGATGTGAAGCCCTTCTTAAGCACCTCTTCTTTGATGTCTTGACTAAACTCTTTGTGGACAACTATAACATGACCTTAAATATATTTTACTCCACTCAAGAAGCTTGACTTGCACTTGTCTTCACTAAGGGGATTCCATATGGTGATCTCTTCATCATAGATGCTCATGTCATCCTCTTAATCAACTGCAACTTGAATTTTCTCTTCTTTACTACTTTCCCATAAGATAGGTTCTCCTTGAAGAAGGGATGAGTTAGGAGGGTGATGGATAGGCTCATGGTTTAGAGAGGGAGTATGAAGTGTGATGGAGGTCTCATGAATGGGCTTGGGGATGAAGACTTCTCTAATGAACTCATGGGGAGATGATAAGCTGGATTGGTCAATAAGAGAAACACTTTATTCAACAAGAGTTTCACTTTACTCATAGCCTTTTTAAGGATCTGTAATAGCTAAAGCTCATCTCCAAGATCTTATTTTTTCCACCTTTTTATTCTATCTACCCACCATTGTATATAGCATCTCATTTCACACAAATAATCATTGATGACATAGTGGGATTCCTCTTCAACCAACCTCCACTCATTCATAAGGAATTGAACTAACTTCCTCAACTTCTATATGAGATGAATAGGGATCACATCAAGTTCTTCATCCCATTTCTTCATCACCCTCTCTAATTTTAGCATGTTTGGCATGAGTACCAACAAGGATCTATCTTCAGGTGAAATTGAAGTAGGAGGAGGAAGATAATAAGGGGTTTTATGATATTCAATTTATTGAGTTAGTTACTTAAATTGAGCTTGTAGGAATTCACATCTTGCTTTCTAATTCTTATTTTCCAATCAATAAGATCATCTAATCCTTCATGATAAGGCTGATAAGAACTAGGTTGAGATGGATATTGAGACACTTCTTTGTACTCCTCTTGACAAGATTCTTCATATGCTTATTTATAGGTTTGTTTAAAAACATCATGTTCATATGGATAAAGAATAGGATCATCATAGGGATGTTATGGCTCCTACAAATGATAAAAACCTTGGTAAGGCTATTGAGGGGTATAATATGGGTCATAATAAGGTTGAAAGGGAGGTACATAATAGGAATTATCAATATAACCATCCATATCAACTTCAATAGTTACATGAAACACAATAATCGATCAAAATCTTTTACAAATACCTAGGCTACTTACAACTAGATGATTGCATTTAGAGTTACCATTGGTGTTTACTTAAATGATTATAAAAGTTAATAGTAGGAAGAACATAACAATAGTCCTTCCACTCTTGTAGAACTTGGTCCCACCAGTTGTGCTAGAACTATTGTCACTCAATATTTCACCCTAGATAGGTTGTTCAAGCCTTCTTTAAATTGAGTGAAACATTAGATTACCTCTAGGCCAATGGGTTACCTATAACATAGGTAAACCTCTAGGTTTAAGGGCTTGATTTGATGAAATGGGATAGAAGGAACACAAAAGTAACCTATGCTAATGAGGTGATACACTAGATAAATCTCTACTAGACTACCATACACTTACACTATGAAACATGACTCACAACACTAGTCTTAACATCCTAGATTGTTCTAACACGAGTGTTTAAAACATGGAGGTGAAATGCATTTTAATTCTTAAGGTGAGTGAACAAAAGTTTAGATTGTATACATTAATGATATTCCTTTCACTTAGAGAAATAAAAATATACTTAAATATACTTCATGTGACCTATTAGAGGGAGAACTACTTACACCAAACATAAAAGAGTAAACATAACACAAGGATAGATATTTATCACTTGTCATCCCACTATACACCACTTGGCACACTTATACAAGAAGATATGAACTCAAAACCAGATTGAAATTTTTTATTTCAAAGGCAAATATAGTATTCAAACTAGTAGGGATTTACCATATTAGGTATGGATTAGATACAAAGGCCAAAATGGCTCGCATATATAGAGCATAAGAGGGGAGAGAGAAGAATATAAGTGGAAAGGTCACAAATCCAAGTATCAAACTATGATAAATAGTTAAAAATAAATACAATTAAGTATAAAATAGGTTAGGAAGCTATCATGAACATGTGTCTATTAGAAATGCATTATTCTCCCTCAAGTTGGCATAGAGACTCTTCATGTTCTTCTTTGAAATTGCATTTTGGTGATGAGTACACTTGAATATTTTAAACCACCATAGGAATAATTGAAACATATTAATTATCTTGATAAATTGGAAACTTGGTTTTAATAGTCATCAAATACTCGTCAATTGGTGAACTCCTCATGGACACTTGTTCACTATTTACAATCATTGTCCACTAGCCCTCTAGGTCTGTCTTCACATTTATCATCCAAGTGGCCTAAAGTTTCTCATGGATATATGTTTTAGAGGTTTTGGACACCTATTTTCCTTCCAATCCATCATATATACCTCAAAAGGATCCAATATCAAACTTCTCATCTTCAAACTAGGCAGTCACTTCTCTATCTCACTATTTGTCCAAGACTGCTTGTACTGAATAGTGTATCAAAGGGATTTTAATTTAAAAATTAGGTGAGATATGAGTATAAGGTATTGTAATAAGACTAAATACACCTTCTATAATTATTTTCATTCAACAATTCCCTTTTACACCTTAGAACACATCAAATCTTGCATAAAACCTTAAATTAAGCTTGTTCATACAAGTAATAGTATAGATTACATAGATTTAAAGGATATTTGGAGAGTAATAGATAGGTTAAAAAAAAATTCACAACAAATTTTCCACTTTTATATGCATCTCTAATCAGTCCTTCTCCATCAGGTTTGCACAAAGGTTTTGAGAAGTTTTAGGTCTCTTAACTTCTTAACGTTGATTCATAAAGTTTAGATGCTTAATCCCTAAACCAATTCTAAAAATATTGATTTCATTACCCTCCTCAAATACCCCAAGATTATTTAGGTCTCATGCAGTTTGTCTGAACAGGTAAGAGCAATTGAATATGGCTCTCGATCTCCTTTTAGACATTCTAAGTAGGCATGAGACCAAATTAGGCCAAAATTACCAATTTGATCTATTTATCTACAAATTTATGTTTCATTTAGACCTTATACTCTCCCCTAAAATTCATCATATGGTTTATAAAGTTATTATGATCATTTAAAGCAAGATATAGGCCATGAGGCTTTAGGCCTAGTTCTAGGCCTAATAGACCTAGACTATGTAATTGAACTTGTGACCACCTTTAGAAGTTTCCATTGACTTTAGGTATCCATTTAATTATTTTAATGTCCAATTATACCCTATAAAAATTAATAAAGTCCTTTAAGACACTATCATCTCATTATTTATTCATCCATATACCCTGCCTATAGGTTAGACTGCCTGTGGAGTGCCCTCTATCTGAGATAAAATAGAGGGAATTTATCCTATTTTTATGACTAAATTGAGGTTATAGAAGGATTTATTAGGATATTAATATGATAAACACCAAATATCAAGTTATAATTATGTTTCTATAACTCTCAATACCTCAAATCTTCTAGACTAACCTCTATGATAGTGATTATGTAAGGTCTTGACTTGAATGTGTTTTGAGGTTCAAAAACCTAATCTTTGTTATCTACTTTACCCCTAAAAGTCACATGGATATATAACATATCACTTTGAAATTTTATTATACATGCTCATTCACTTTACACCTTCTCCAACCTACCAAGTCTAAATTCTCTTATGGGCTTAGGCTAATTTGTGGTATGTATGTTTATGTCACATGTAGGTGGCCATTAAGGAAGAAGTTTGAAAGTTTCATATGGGTCTCAATACAAATTTGATCATTGTGTTCCACACATTTGGTTTCTCTAAATTTATTAGAGATATCTCACATCTTAATGAACTCATCTTATGCCTTGGAAACTACATCAATCTATTTACTATTAATGCACTAGTTATTTTCAAGTTCTAGTTTCATTTCACTTTAAAGCACTTTAGCTTCCAGTGAATGTTTTCAATGAAAAACTTGACTGAGTGACACTCCAATTTATCATAATTACCCTTAACCCAATAACATTCTCCTTGTGTTTAAGTGCTACTACTAGGCCTAGTCTACAATAATTAAGACATTAGGCTTGTCAAGAATTCAATATCACTTACCAACAGATGGCACTATATCAAATAGAGGCCTATTTCAAATAAACTAAGGTAACATATCCCTCTTGCAATTTTTCAATTCTGACTGACTATAGGTTTAAGTTGAGAGAGTTATTAGCTATGTTAGTGAACCTTGATTGACTTGAGAGATCCATTCAAGACTTTAAACTAATCAAACCATATATTTTGGGTTTTAGATAGCCTTACAATTGTATATACAAACCTATAGGTGGCTATAGGTGACTATGTTTATCAGGGCTCTGATTAGTCTTTTCTCATCATCTTAGAATCTTATCTCAATGAACTTATAAGTCCTTCAATGCAAAACTTTCATGGATAAACTAGTTTTTGTGGTTTGGGAAGAGAGACATAGGTACACTACATTTGATATGAATCCATTTACACAAGGACAACTCTACAACATTCAAACATGTTATGTAGACCACTATGATTTTCATTACAAACAAAATGAGATGTTTCTTTCCTCCCTATCATGAACACATGTGAAAAACTTGTTGAAAATAACATGAAAATGAAGAACATGATCTACCAAAACACACACACCACTTGAAAACATCAGACCCATGTGCAACATATGAGAAAAATTAGAGGTTTTGGGAATGTGTAGGAAACTGGGAAGCAATATTAGTCTTAGTATTTTTTCATAGAGTATAGACCACCATTATGAAAACCATGATATGGAAGGAGAGATCACATAGACTACTTCCATCCCCCAAGTGAATTCTCTTTTAATCTGCCCCTCCTGTCCGTACCAGCTACAAATTGGTTGACCTTGTTGACTTGACAAAGGGAGTAAAGAGAGATATAAAATTATTTTCATAAAATTTGGGACTATCAAATCAATTTGAACATATAGTTGACTTGTGGGGAACTAAAATGACACTATTTAAGCTTTCCCACATGCCAAAACTATCCTTCAATCTGTATAAATTTAGAAACTCCCACTTTTTCAATTGAGACTCTTGATTCTAACATTAAACCTATAGAATGTCAGTTCTAAAATGGTTCCTAACACCTACCTGACATCAGACATGTTCTCTTACATTTTAACACATGTATCTTAAGTGGAGAGCCTTAAAACTTCACTAAGGTGGCCAAAAGGACATAAAATGATAGAAGATGAACTTAGGCAAATGTGACCAAGATAAAACATAATATGAGACCTCATTTACGGCCATGATGAAAATTTGAGGACCTAAGAGACCCTATGGAAGTTTTAAACTTATAGGGGGTTTAAATAATTTGACCAAGGGGTCAAATTAGTTAGCAATTGTTAAGAATGAATGTAGTGGTTGAAACATTCTTTGTTGTTTTAACTCATTTATGAGTTCTTCTCATTTTATTTTCAACCCTTGTAATCTGTGTACTTAAAATTACAGATTATATTTGAAGAACATGTGTGTAACCTACTACATTACCTTCTCTATGTTTAATTTTAGTGGAGAATTCATGAATTAAGCATTTCCTTTTGTTTTTCTTAGAATCTTTCCTTATGTAGTGATGAGTTCGAGCCCATGATGAAACTCAACACACAATGGTCTAACTATGGTTGGGCACACATCTTGGTTCTTGAAGCATTAGTACCCTTTATAGAATGGAAACATCCTTTTATTATTTACCCTACCTTCCCTTTTGTGTATGTTTTATCAATCTAAATAAGCCCATCCCCTTCATTTATAAATTTGTAGAGTGAAACCTAGTAGTGCTCATGATTGGAATTGATTAAATAACAATGAGGGTTGTAATCAATGTATTAAATTAGTATTAGACTCTTGAAGGTAACACTGCATCTCTCAAAGACTTATTTCAGTAAATATATATCATTTATCCCAATGTCTATATCCATGCTCTAAATTGAACTAGCTTCAATCTTAATACAGAGGCCAAAATTCATCTTGAACACTTAATTTCATAAGTGTCTTAAGACAATATTTTGGATTAGACAACAATGTCCTCATTCACATTTCCCATTTTCTCATGATGATGATTCATGCCTATTTATATTTGTATCATTTTATTTATACCATTTTTATTATTTTTAAAACCTAATATTTCTATGATCATTTTCATCATTCCCTATTTTTAATTTTGGGTTCACCAAGTTTGGTTTCAAGATTGCACTATTGTCTAAAGTACAAGTTTAGGAGTCTTTAGGCACCATGGTCTTTAGGTTCTCTTCTATAGAATATAATATTAATCTCTATTTTTATAGTAATTTTTATCACCCATGGTTGGTTGTTCCAAATCCATATGGAGGATGAGAATATAGAAAACCAAAATAGTTAAAATCCATATCAATATAAATTGCAATGTTAAACGGCAAAACATATCTTTAAAAAAGTCCAATCACACCAAACTACATGATATTTATTTGGCACATCTCCTATTCTAGTCAAAGATAAAAATCCACATTTTTCCTCATGATAGATAGAAGGTCTATTGGGGTGAAGTAGGATAGTAGAATAGGGTATGAGGTATCATTATATAATTATTATATCTTCATACATTTTAGTATTGTCTACTTTCTCACACAAGTACACAATATTCATTGTAGGTGGATGGATATATAAGGGGTCCTGAGGAGTGAGGTAGATGTTTTTTTAAGGTAGGACCCTTTATCATTTTATGCATACTATCATTCACAGAATGATACTTATTCTTCACTAGTTAGCATAAGCTTATGCTTACTAGGCAAGGTTCTCTAGGTAAATTGATGTTAAAAATTCCTATTATCTCCAGCTTGATTTGAGTGTCTTGTTTCTAGTGAAGATCATGTTTTTCACCTTGGAAACACCATATTTTACCTCCCTTAATTATTTACCCCTTAATACGTAGATTTGTCTCTAAATATTTCCATCTTATTGACTTCATATTCTTCATTTCTTTGTATATGGTATAAATATGATAATTTTATATTTTTCCATGTTTAGACTAGAATTTTCATATTGAGTTGTTGCGAGATGATCTCTTGGTAGTTTCATTATATTTTTAATATTTCTCTTAGTTATGTTTGGGACCTCAAGTTTTATACTCGCATTTTTACAAGGCATCTAGTCTAAAGTTTCCATTCCATGTTTTTTCATATTTGTTTGAATATGGTTTGCTACTCCTCTTACATTAATGTTTCTACCTTAAATCAATTTTATGTTTCATTTACTTGATTTGAATTTTTAATTATCTTACTTTGGATGAATTTTTGGTTTCCTTAGTCATACATTTCTTTAGATTTTTGGATTACCGATTTTCCATTTATCTTCTTTCTTGGATTTATGTTTGTAACCTAGACATACTAATCCTAGCTTGCCAAATATCCAAGTGTTCTATTTAGTCTTTATTTTTTTCATTTACATCTATTTATCTGACCAAATTAAATTTGTGTGCATTAATTTTATCCATTGTTAGGATAGGCATAGGTAAGTTGTATTTATCATAATTTGGCATTATGTGAATATCGAAAAAGGATAAAAAACATGTAGAGACAAGAGAAAGATGAAAATGCATTAATAAGCTGAAGAAAAAAATAGTCAAGTGAGATGCTAAAGAGATTAAATAAGCATGTGTAAGAAGGCCAAATAAATTCATTATTTTAATAGATTTACCTCCCATAGCCTCTCAGCCATGGGAAGAAACTGATGAGGCTTATGGAGATCTCGTTTATGTTTATTTGCTTCCATTGATATAATTATTATATTTGTTATTAGTCTAAAAAATGATGTGGTTGGATAGGATATTTGAGATCAACCCTTAAAATAGTGTGAGTCTAATTGGGTTGATGGTGAAAGTAGTTACTAGCATTCAAGGTTGAAAGTAGTGGGTTTATTATTTATAGTGATGAAACTATAACAAATATTAACAAACAAGGTGTATATGGCCATAGAGGCCATGTTTCATTGATGTGAAGGGGTTATGTAATGGACTTTAGGAGAGCCTAGATTTTAGAATGTAGATGAGAATGGAACATGGTGACATGATGTATTATATGGGTTTGAATACCACCAATAACAATACACCATCACTTGTGTTGTGCCCTAAAACACATCCCCCCATTTAAAAAAAAAATCAAATAAGGACCCAATAATGATTGAATATCCCTTTTAAGGTCTTTTGAATCAGAAGCCTAGGCCATGAAATTTTAAAACATATGAACTTAAGGTTTTATTTTCAAAGTTATAAGCGAACCAAATTTGTGTTTAATCCATACTACATGTTTTAATTTTTTTCTTTCAATTTTATCAAACTCAGTGCTAATATACAAGTTTAATTTATGATCTAACAACTAATGTGGGTGATGTCTTTTACTTTTAATGAAGTCCTTATATATGTTGTGTTTTTAATAGGTTACTTTGTATTTGGATGTTTCTCAAACTTTATTATAGATCATTTAGCCTTGCCATGTGGCATCATTATGCTCACCTAGAGCCCAATTTAAATGTGTGAGTCATCCTAATAACCCAATGATGACATCAACATGGATCTTTTTACAAACCATACTAGGAAAGTGGAGCACTAAGATCCATCCACATATCATATTCCCCAAAAATTAGTGATGATGGTAGCATATCCATTTTTACAAACCATCCCAGGAAAGTAGAAAAATGAGAGTTGTCCATGTGTCATCATCCTGATAACCCAATGGTGATGTCAACATATCCCTTTATACAGATCATCCTAGGAAAGCAAAGTAGTGAGAGTCATCCATGTGTCATCATCCTAGTAATTTGGTGGTGACATCAACATATCCCTTTATAAGTACCATCCAAGGCAAGTAGAGTAGTGAGTTTTATCCACATGGCATCATCCCACTCACCCAAGGCCAAAGGAACAAAATACAACAAACTACAATTCAGTTATGATAAGAATAGTGACACATAGACATGTGCCCTCAAAATCCATGTAAGCAAATAATGAAGACATAAAATCCAAGAATGAAAGAGCATAAAAGAGACATATGTCATATTAAAATGACTAGGCATCATGGACAATCCACAAGAAGCCACATGGTTATAAAAGTAGCAGAAGTTGGTAGTATGAAATTCAAATACAAAGAATAAATAGGGAAAAAATGAAGGTCATTACTATAATTAATTCACATGAATCAATGAAATAATACATTCAAATCTCAAAGTAAATGTAACTAAAGCATTACAATTTGAATTACCATTTCTAGTCTAATCACATTGATTTCAAACAATCTATTGTAAACTCTAAAATTTGAGCTCTCTTATGACCACAAAATTATATATTTTTCATAGAGCAAAGCATTTTTAGATAAGAAATTTAATGTATTCCTCATATCACATCCTAGTTACCTCTGGGTACTCTATTGTAGTATCAACTAAATACATTGATATATTGTTTAATTCAATGGCTCTGAACCATGAATTCAAACATTATTCTATCATTTCATATGTGGTCGACACAATCAATCCATACAAGGTTGAGGATCATCTTTCCATTTTCATATGTAGATCTAAAGATAACCTGTTAGCCATTAAATTAATTGGCATTAATAATGTAGTAGCCAAACTAAGGGTAATGCTCGACATTGACCTATTTTTATATTTATTCATGAATGAAAAAGTTGTAATATATTGCACTTTAGGCTTAGTAAAACACTAGTTGTATATATCAGTGGAAATGCCTTTAAAAGGTATTATAGATTCCCTATGATAGAAATGGCACACATGTAATACATGGTTAATTCATGGCTCCATGACAATAACATCAACAGTAAGTTGAAGGAATGGCCTGGAAACCCAAGTAAATTTGTAGTTCAAGGCCCTATCTCTGTTATTCCCATTTTTACGTTTAGACCAAGGTGAGAATCACCATGGCACTATTAAATAGAACATATTGTTTTTCAACCATTACTTATGTTAATGAGATATAAATCCCTTTGTTGGACATAATTTTGACTTCCAAAAAGATCATATCCTTAGGAGAGATTATCATCTCCAACTATATTTTGAGAATAAAAAATATAAAAAGTTTTCTAGATGGTAACTTCAACATGATGCCCTATGTGGTAGTTATGGTGACTATAATTATTCCTTCATCCTATGAGAAATCATGGAAACCATATTTAGACTACCCATGAACATGATATGTGATGAGTTTAATATTATCCATGTCCATGAATTCATAAATAACATTAAAAGGTTAACTAAGACCTTCTACCCTATGCTTTATTAGGAAATAAATGAAAATAACATGCCCAAGTCATCTAATCCCATAAATAAAACCATTTAAAAGATGGGTGATTATTAGTTGTACCCTAATTACACTATAATCAAGATTGAAAGCACTAGGGCATACCCTTTATACCTACCAAGGATTGTGTTTGTTAAATAAGATGGACAAGAAATTGCCACTAAGTTGGTTGACAACATTGAAACTAAATTGAGGAGGTCCAAGCAAACAACCATCTACCCAACCCATCTTAGTATTGACATAATAATCTGGAAACACCTCCAATATATTGGGAGGATTAGGACATGCTATGGGTTTAAATCAACACCCTTCAAACATTGGGACCCTAGGAAAAATGTTAGAGAACATATCAAAATATATTAAATAAAAGTGACAATCAACTATAGACATGAGTCCTATGATCATGATAGTGTGTTCATAAATGTAGAATATGATACAATAGTATCTACAGGGATGTGTAGGATCAACATGCCCATGATTGTGGCAGAAGATCTAGTATGATCCAACTAACACTAAAGAGGATGCTAATAGGATTGATGAGGAAGAATGGGATTCTAGACCTATTCATGGCCCCTCTCTTTAGGCATAATAAGAAATGTAAGAATAAGTTGGCCCATTTGGGAAAGCTTATATTGAATAAAAATCCATAACACCTCCAAGTTTCTCTATATACATAGTTACTACTACTTTTCCAAAACACGTGCCTCATATGGAGGAACCTACAAGTACAAGTGGAGCAACTGGTATATTTTTTGTGTTACCTCTACCTCCATTGACCATAGCATAATAATTAATTATTCTTAACTTTTTATCTCAAATTCAAGTTACTTCTCATCCTTTTTCTCCACTATCAATAATACCCCAATCCCTTAAGAAGCTATCTCCATCATCACCTAGCATCACCATGGTTTTTTCACCTCCCATTCCACCTTATACTAAACCATCCTCTGTTGTTACAAAACCAATGCTTACATATAAAAGGAAACCAAAGACTCCTCATGATTCACCTTAGAAGGAGGGGTTAGAAGAAAAAAAGAAAATATTCCCAAGGAAAGGGAAGAAGGAAGAAAAGGTAGAAGAGAGTCAGACCCAATTAAGGTCTATGATAGTGAAGAAGAAGAAAGAATAATGGAAAATGAATAAGAATGGGTCTCTAAGGCTGTCATAAAAGAAAAATAATCATTTGATGAGACTACACAAACATTTGAAGGAGATGAATGGATGACTGAGGAAAACACCCAATCATAAGGAATAAAACTACTAGAAGAGTTTGAAGAGGTCAACCAAGGATATGTTATCTCAGTGGATATTGAATTTTTATCAGATAGATAAGGAGATGCAAAATAAAAATTGCACGCTACAATATGAGGGCCATCCCCAACTACATCTCCAAGCTCTCCACTTTAGGCCAATACAATGACAACTAAAAAAACTAGTGCCTCAATTATCTCTCACCAGTCTATAAGTCCTCCAATTCCTCATCCTTTAGAAACTCCCTCATTTATTATAGCTACAATTGGTGTAATATATTGTTTTCATTATTTTCATTATTTAATTCAAATAAACTAGCCTTAAGTAGTTTTAATGCTAATTTTTCCTACCACATCCCAACTTAATATTATGGGCCTTACCACTACTAAAGTGAATACTGGAGTTGCATAAACTTATTTCACTGATTACTTGTATAATTTATTGAGCACCCTAGTAAATTACTCATTATTTACTAAATCTAGTCCTCAGTAACTTGAGCTAAGCAAAAGGGTACATTTTGAAACCCTGGTGTCCACCTCAATCTTTGCTATACTAAGCACTCCTCCTAAGTTTAATACATAGTTAGAGATGCATATTGGCCAAGCACATTAGGTATACTCATCTATGGTTTTATTTCACAAATCATTAGGGAAGATCAAGTATATAATTGATACACCAATCCAAAAGTAGATTACTAGGTGGAGGAAAGCTATACCTCATTTTATTGTAGTATGTACATCTTCCCCCATGACCATGATTCCTTCAAGGCATTACCATTTAGTTACTCTTGTAGAATAAGCACAACCAAAAAACTAAGTAGAGTAAATAGTGAAACAATTTTCATTGAACATTACTTCATGGATCCATTAATTACAATAGGAAGAATCAAGAAGACAAGATTTAGTGGTTACCGAGAAACCTATAGTTAAGTTTCATTTTGATAGATATACTAACACCTTGAGAAAGGTTAAGATAAATATTATGGTTATTTAAGGTCGATAGGTTGAGTTGGAACAAAGAGAAGACATATTCTCTTTGATAATTTAGAGAAAAGTAAACCACTTAGAATTGGATATATATAGAGAGGATCCCTATATTTTTGTAGATGTTATTGGAGGGGTTATAAAATAAATGTTAAATTTTTTTTATTAGCTTATTCAGAGGCCACCAAAAAGGAGCACCATCTAGGCTCCTAAGAAAATTGTGGACAAATTACATGGGATAGCTTGGAATCTATTCGATACTATTGGTTTAATAAGGTCTACAAAGACCACATCCCAAACTAGGTTGGTGGACATATTGTAATTATTTAATAAAATAAAATACATTGATAGAAAGATACACTTCATAATCCAAGAAACTAGGAATAAGGATTATGCCAATTTGAATTTAATAGCAACATCTAAGGATGAATGTGTATAGAAATACATTGATACCAAAAAGGACAACTTACTTGAGTGGCATCAAGAGATGAGATCTCTAGTTCAGTAATTTCCAAATCAAGAAAGAGAATTAATTTCTATCTTAAAATATATAAGAGTCACTCATGTAGGCACTCCATAGTGGTAATTAGTGCCTAAACCCATTTTTGAAAATCTCATATGAGCAACACTTGATAATTTTATAACTGAGATTGGGGGCATTGTTTATAGAACCAATGATGAAATAATGCAACTAGTTAATTTTACAAGAGATAAAATCATAGGAACTGAGGCACATATGCTAAGGTTAGAAATACGTTGGGAATACACAAGAAGTTGATGGGAAAGGTCCCACATTTGTTGAAGAGATATTTACTTGATTTTGAAATGATAGACATTGACTTCCAGGTAAACCATACACTGTATCTACATATATAATCCACCAAGCAAACAACTTTAGCAACAAGGGCCACACCTCCTCCACCTTATGGTACTTAGTTTCCCAAATACACACTAGTGTAGACATAAATTAATCCCACTTATATTCCACTTCCAGTAATGACTATCACAACTACATTGGTGACCACTTATGCTGTAGCTATAATTATAGTGCCCATTCTAGTTGTAACTCAAGTTACAACTTTAGTTCCACCTACTTTGGCTTCTACAATGGTTATGTTATAGTTTTCTTCTTCTAGTGGTGCCAAATACACACCTCTCTAATTATAAATATGTATTTGTATGTTTATCTAGGTTGGAACATTAGTTCCAAATTTAATTTGCATGTATATATTGTATTTTATTCAAATAACTCAATTTTTGAGTAATCATCATTGTACATGCATGCTTTGCATGCAAATCATCATATAAATGTAATTTTAAAAATTTATTTTTAGACTTAGATTGAGATATGGGGCCTTTCCCATCCTAAACTTATATATACTTGTATCCTCCCAATCCCAAATGGAGGAGAATTTGGGCTATTGAAATTAATAGGAAATTCTGAAGAAAGTTCCTTAATTGATCTGGATGTGTAAATCTTGATTCTTATCCAAACTTGTGCATTGTGTAAGGAGTTATTTCATTTAAATTTATTATTCTTTTGGTTATACATGATATATCTCTTTTAATATACAGTTATTTATATTGAGATATTTCTTCTTTGAATATCTTTCACAAATTAGTCATAATCACCCCTTGTATATGTGTTAATGCATTCTTACAAATGTGACAACCTTTGATTATATGTGATTAAGTTTGTTGTCTTATAGTTCTATTTGAATCCTAAATATGTTCGATTATGTATGTGTTATAGTAGACTATAACAAACATTGATACCTGATTCCTTTGTCTAACCTTTAGTTCAAGTGTTGGCCTAGAAATATTTCAGCTTGTGTTCTCAACAAGCCTCCTTTTCTACCTTACATGTTCCTCTTTTTTATTTTTATTTTAAAGTCCTAAATCCATCCACCCATCTCAAGTATATTCATATTCATCCATAGTTGACCCTTCTATGGTAATCAAACTATTTCATTTTTCATTTTTCCAACAACAGGTTATTTACAAAACTGAATATCTCGTAACTCATGCTTTGGAGTGAATTTCATTCATAGATATTGAAATGTTATAGGTTAAATCAATGGTTGATGCAAAACATTGGGGGACAAAAAAAGTGACATTCCCCCAAGTTTTAATTTTTTTTACAAAGGGTGTATTCCCTTTAAGAAAAGGGCATACGCCCTTTTAAAATGGTGTACGCCCTTTTTAAAGGGTGTATGACCTTTGAAAAACATAAAGGGAATGCACCCTTATTTTTTTCATTTCATTTTCTGTTTGGAGCTCAAACTCATGGCTAGTTTTAGTATTTTTTACTTTTGTATTTCCCTTATAAATCCATGTGCATTCTTCAGGTTTGCATCCCACGAATGGGATTTGACATTCAAATTACTACCTTAGATATGTTGATTTTTAAATTCACAATTTTCCATTTATATTTATATTTATATTTATGCAAATAGGGTTTTGAGTTTAGATTTGCATTGTATTCTCTTATATTCCTTAAAAAACTTGGATTTCTATTTAAATATAGATACACAATTGAACAATGGATCTGTTGTGTGAAGAAAATATTAGACAAAACCCATAAAATTTTGATTATGTACAAGAATAAGTTCAATTATATGAATAATACAATTCAAAATTTCAATAATTACAAATAATCATCAATGGTTTGCATCACTCCTTGGTTAATAAGACACACATTTCACTTGCCAATACACTACAGACTATTTTTAATGAAGTGGGAAATGTAACTTTACAATTTTAAGCAATGTTGTATTGAAGAGAGGCCATGAAATAATTTTATTTTGAATAATTGTCATGTGAATATGTTAAGAAAAAATAATAAAAGAAGCTTTGTGCACTTTCTTTGTTAAGCATGGAACCAACCAACTTCCATTGATGAATTGAAAACATATTAGTATTGATTGGTGTGTTCATGAAGAGATGAAAGATAACTTTTGGGATAGGTAGTGGATGTTATTTTATGATCCTCCATGCAAAAATAATGAGGTTATATTATAATTTTATAAAAAAATATATTGATTTTGTGCTACAATAAATTCTAAACTATTTTGACATGAAGTCATCCCAAGGTAGGGGAGGTGGGTCTTCATTTGATAAACCTAGTGCTAGGTGAGGCCAAAACCATCATAACCAAGATCAGAGAAACATAAAGACAATAACACATGCCTCTATTCCTAAAATTTTGCATTTTAATATACATATCGACACCCTTGAGGCAATTACAAATCTAACACAACTTATGATTTAGCATAATATGCATACATTGGAGACTTTTGCTCAGTCTACAGGTGGCATTAGTGTTAGTGGTGCTAGTGGTGTTGGTGGTAGTGGCATGGTGGTAGTGGCATTGGTGATATTGATTTTGGTGGTATTGGTATAGATGCTAGTGTCCCTCCTACTCATGTTACAGTTCTTATGAATCATTGCACATCGTGTGGGAAGAAGTGTATGGGACCTCCAATTCAGGTGCAACATACAAAGACTACATCTGTGGAGACTAGCATACCATAACATATGCCACCTATATATTACTTAAAGATCTTAGGATACTAGCATGCTAAAGTATACACCACCTCTACTTCAGTAGTGCATGATAGTTTCATGCTAGACACTATGCTAGATGTACTAGCTTCACCATCTCCTTTCAAGATACATCAGCCTATTGTGTAAGAGTTATTGACTTCACCATATGTATATGATACATAGGTTTAATTTTATTTCTAGTTTTTTTATGTTTGTAAAATTTTATTAAGTTTATTTTTTAGTATGTGTTTACTTAGTTAACTAATTTTTTTTACTTCACTTATTATTTATTGCTTGTATATATGATTTGTGATGTTTTGGGTAACTCAGTAAGCCTTGACTCTATTGTAGAGGCCATAATTGGAACAATTGTACCCTATATACATTTTTAAAAACTTTTAAATTACATATTTAATCATGTATGTTTATTGTCCCTTAAACAAAAAATTATGTTTTAAGATATATATTATAGTCACAAATTTTTATCATGTTCATTAGATTAACACATTATTCATTTATTTTTTAAATGATGAGGGATGCTATGGGAAGCTATCATGGATGGTAATAAGGTTTTTCTGATGTTGGGGCTACATCTGAAGATCCACTATATCTACAACAAGTCATGATTCAAGGACAGAGACTAGTGAGAACACATAGTAAAATTATTTTTTAGCTTCAAGTGATGATATTATGTCATATTTACATAAATGTATGCACATATAGACCTAACGATATATGTATGCTCGTAGGATTTTCCATCATGGGTGTATATGCACTCTCCCAAACCTAGACAACCATTTAGATGGAATACGATGAGTCTAGAATCATTTTGGATTTTTTTTTGAAAAAGTTATCATTTTCAATATATAATTTTAATACATTAATTTTTATATTTCATATGTTGTGCAGACACAACAATTTTGAGAGGTTATGGATGAAATAAAGGATGAATCACATGTTGAGAGGAGATTCTCTCTTCATATTGAGGCATCCAACACCCTGACTCTATGTCTATGCCAACAAAGTATAATTTATTTAGAGGTAATGAGGAGCATGAGAGCTAGTTTTTATGCTCGGGGTCTAGTTATTGGCACAATCAATTTTGTATGATGATATGGCCCACATTGGATGCCTATATGGCACATTTTGTTTATGTACATGTTATGGTCTACATTTTTTTTGATATATGTCATATTTTTTATGTTGAATTATAATATAGAACTTTACATATACACATATATACTATTTGATAATAGGATTCCTTTACCTATGCGTAGTTTCTATTTTGATCATATAATATTTACACATATTATTGGTTAATGATCATTATTACTTCATATGAGGCTAAAAAATCCACATTTATATCTAAGTTAGGTGCTTCATCATTATGTATATTTTACATTTACATGTGATATTTACTATTTACTTGTTTCATTTACATTTAATTACATATCAATTTCCAATGGTGATGTAAGTGGACTTGTGATCAATTTTAGGGATGTAAATATTATAATTTGTACTTGATCATAGTTTTTAGGAGGTCAAATGATGTAGGAACATCATCTATCAAGGTGTATATAGTGTGTTTTAATAATAGCCTATCATGGGTTCAAGTTGTTTGTAATATCTCAATTAGGGGGTGTTTATATTTTCCCTCTAAAGCTGAATTCAAATTTGTAATAAGGAGTCTTTGATGTTATTAGATTAATTAATCACCTATTAAAGGTAATGACTATTAGAAAGGCTCATTTATGGTCTTGTGGTCTTGAAATTCATAGGAGTGTATTGTAATGCATGACTTAGCATTGAATTGATTATGTTTAAAGTCTTATGATGTAAATGAAAAACAAATACCTGATGTAAATGGAACATACACTTACATTAGAAATTCACCTAGATATAATCTTTGATTTGAATATCCTTTCTACTTGGTCTAATCCTTTGCATGGATAGCATGTCCTTTACTTCTCCCTTTAATGCCCTTGCTCATTCTAAATTTCATTAGGTTCATAAACTTCTTTCCCGCATAGTCCTCTTCTCTCTCTCTACAAGACATATCACCCTTCATCTCCCTCTACTCTCTCTCCTCTTACACTAAACTCTACACTCTCAAGCTCCTCTAGGCCTACTCTTAGGCTTGATTCACTTTTATATAGGTCTCTAGTTCTAGATCTCCTTCTTGATCATGAAACATATCATCCCTTATTTTAATCTCATCCTCTTCAATGCAAATATCATCCTCTCACATATAACTTTTAAGACTTCACTCTTTGTTCTTCCTTCAAGATTACTTTTGACAAAATTTATGGTGTAGAGTAGACTTACCTACATCCTTCTAACACCTATTACTAGTTATGATTCTTGATTTGAACTCTTATTTAAACTTTGATCATCATCATTTGTCCTTTCCATACTAGGTACTTGCTTGTAGTTTGAACTCTCTTTCAATGTGAGTCTTGTGTATCTCATAAATTTCCTTGTTTATTAGTTCCTCTACAAATTCTCTTGACAAACCATCATTCATATTTTCTATATTAGTTACTCCTCTCGTTTAAATAACATATTTTACTTTCTTACCCAAGTTCATCACCTTACCTTCCTTGTTCATGCACTAGTCTTGATCCTCCTCTTATGGTTTATAGGACAATTTATTCATTGGCTCTCCATGAACACACCCACACATTATCTAGGGGTTATATTATCCCTATAAAACTTATACCAACTCAACTAAAGACCTCAGTCACTCACTAGATATCACATACACCACTTTTGCTCATAAAAGACTACTCTTCCTTGTAGCCCTTTTGACATCCAAAGTTTCTTATTTAGAACAATCTATAGGATTTCCAGAGAAAACCAAACTACTTTTAAGCACCCTTTATCTTATTATAACTCCATGTAAAGTTTCATGACCCTAATCTGAATGGAATCCTATCAACTTACCACCCCTTCTCTATTATAAACAAAGTATATTGTGAGCAAGAGAAAACAATATTATAAGCTTGTTTACATATCAATAATTATGGAAAACCACAAATGTATTCATAAAACATTCATTCATAGATCCTATTGTTTACAAAATAATCTTCTACAAAGTTTTGTAGACGAGTAAAGTTTCTTCACAAATGAATCTTTTCTTGGTCTTTATTGAAACTCTCTAGCTCTATTCTATGAGGTTATACCCTCTTAAAACACTCCAACTCCTCTCTCATGAAATTTTAACACTTTATATGCTAAAATATATAAGAAACTTCCTTTTTCTTGTCATTCTCATGATACATAATAGTTATACTTGTCATTTCTTGGTCTCTATTATCTTTGGCCACTATGTGCACATCGAAGGACCTTCACACATATTTTTAAACCTATTTTAGACCTATTTAAAACATTAATCCATCATTACACCCTACATTACTCCTTCACACATTATAGAAACTTCTATTTTGGTCTATAGACATTTCATTAGTATCTCCAATGATGATAATTTTAACATTTTATGCTTTTTGAAGGTCTTCAATGTCTCCCTCTTATTGAATTCAATTCATATCAGGTAGTTTAAAGCTTTACCAAGCTTATACCACCCAATTTTGGTTGAACTACTCCTCTAACTTTGGTTGCACATTACATGAGAACCATGAGAGCTAGAGACAATCCATCAACTTTCACACTTACATGAAATAATTCTTTAAGAAAGCTCAGGAGGATTGTCTCTAACTTGAGTCAGGTGAGATGTGGAAACAAGGTTTCTCTCATATTTAAATCTCTGAGAGTGGACCAAAGGGTTGTTAGTAGGGGCATATATTCTGACTTGTTAGCCCAATTTATGTATTATTTATGAAGACATGTCTGAATGGGCATTTTAAATACATAACAGTCATTTTCTAGTCTTAATCAGGCCTTAGGAGTGAAGGTTTTAGTTGATCATATGCATCCTTTAAGAGAATCTCCTCATCCCTGAGTGTACAAACTGATCGAACTTCTATCATGCATTTTAGGAGGACCATGAGGGATAGAGATAAAAAATTATCTATCACACACAAATTCTTCCTCTAAGAAAGCCCAAGAGGACACTCTCTAACTCAAGAGAAATGAGATGTGGCAACGAGGTTTCTCTTGCAGCCAAATCTCTTAGAATGGGCTAAAAGTTGGTTAGTGGGGGATGTATATTTTGCATCATTATCCTAATTAATGAAATATATATGAAAACACATCTAGATGGTCATTTTAAGGCTATAATGATCATTTTTTGGTCTCATTCAGGCCTTGAGAGTGAAGGTTATAGTTGATCAAACATATCCTTTAAGAGAATCTCGTCATCCCTAAGTGTGAAAACTAAGAAAAATTCAATCATGTGTTTTAGGAGAACCATGAGGGATATATATGAACTATTAGCTCCCAAAATTTTATATAATATTACTATAATAAATCCCAAGAGGATTATCTCTAAATCAAGAGTTGCAAGATGCAATGATGAGGTTTCTCTCAAATCCAAATCTCTTAGAACGAACCAAAAGTTAGTTAGTGGAGGTTATATATTATGAATCATTAGCACAATAAATGAAACATATATGTAAACACATTTAGATGGGAATTTAAGGCTATAATTACCATTTTATAATAATGATCATGCCCTAAAAATGAAGGTTGCAGTTGATCGGCTACATCCCTTAAAAGAATCTCCTCATCTTTGAGTGTGTAAACTGAGCAAACTTCCATCATGCATTGTAGGAGAACCATGAGGGATAGAGATGAGTATTTTTCTCTCACAATTTCATGAAAGATTCATATAATAAATCTTAGGATTATTATCTCTAACTTAAGCTAAGTGAGATGTGGAAATGAGGTTTCTCTTGTAGCCAAATCTCTCAGAATGGGCCAAAAGTTATTCAGTAGGGGCCATATATTCTGACTCATTATTCTAATCAATAAATTGTCTATCTAAATACATCAAAATGGGAATTTTAAGGATATAATAGATATTATATGGTCTCTATCATGCCCCAGGAGTGAAGGTTGTAGTTGATCAGATGCATCCCTTAAGATAATTTCCTTGTCCTTGAGTATGCAAACTAAGCAAACTTCCATCACATGTTTCAAGATAAATGTGAGGGATAGATATGATTTGTTAGCTCCCATAATTTATTGGAAGATTTATCTAATAAAAAAAGAGAGGATTCTTTATAACTCAATATGGGCAAGACATGAAAACAAGTTTTTCTCACAACCAAATCTCTCTTAACAAGCCAAAAATTGGTCAGTGGGAGCTATATATTCTGACTCATTATCCCAATCAATAAACCATATATATAGGCACATCTAAATGATAATTTTAATTCTATAATTTTAATTTTCTATTTTTGGTCTGACACTGGGAGAAAATGTTATAGTTTATTAGACACATCCCTTAAGAGAATCTCCTCATCCTTGAGTGTTCACATTGAGCAAATTTCTATCATGCATTACAAGTGAAACATGAGAGATAAAGGTAATCCATCAGCTACCACAATTGCATGGATGATTTATATAATAAATACTAAGAGGATTATATCTAACTAAATATGGGTGAGATGTGGCAATGAGTTTTTTCTCGTAGCCAAATCTATCAAAATGGGCCAAAAGTTGGTTAGTGGGGCCATATATTTTGACTCGTTATCCCAATCGATGAACAGTCAACATAGACACATTCATATGGGAATTTTAATTCTATAATTATCATTGTCTAGTTTTGGTCATGATTTTGGAGTGAAGGATGTAGTTGATCGAACGCATCCCTTAAGAGAATTTCCTCATCCTTGTGTGAAAACTAAGTGAGCTTTTGTTACTTGTTGTAAGAAAACTATGAGGGATAAAGATGAGTTTTTAACTCCCATAATTTCATAGATGAGTCCCATAATAAATATCAATTGGATTCTCTCTAACTCAATATGGGTGAAATGTGACAATGAGTTTTCTCTCATAGCTAAATCTCTTAGAACAGGCCAAAATTTGGTCAGTGGGGGTTGTATATTCTAGGTCACTAGCCCAATAAATGAACTGTCTATACAAACATATCTATATGGAAATTTTAATGCTATAATGATCATTGTTTGATCTTGGTTACATCCTAGGATTGAAGGTTTCAGTTGATCAAATGCACCCCTTAAGAGAATCTCCTCATCCTTGATTGTGTAAATTGAGCAAACCTTCATCATGCATTTTAAGAGAACTATGAGGGCTAAAGACAAGACATCGGATCCCAAAATTTCACAAAATATTCTTCTAAGAAATATCGATAAGATTATCTCTAACTCAATACCATAATTAAGTCCTAGATAAGACTGTTTTCTTATTTTCTTGAAAGGACAAACAAAGAGAAGGTGAAAACCTCTTTTCTTAAGGTAGATAACATTAATATGAATTGTTTTTTGGATTCTATTTATTTAAAGAAGATAATATTATCTACTCACATAACTAACCAAATGAAGGTAAAATCTCATTTGGTGCTACTAACCTACATTAAAATTGTTAGTAAAAAATTTAAACATAAATAAACACATAATGATGAAATAGTTAAAAATTAAAATACATTAAATCAACTATATCAATTTGAAGTACAAGATAAACTTACCAATTCAATCTGATGTACCTTTAGGATCAGCTCTATTTACAAGTTTTTCAAAAATCATTTCATGGTTAGATTCATGCACTTTCCACAAAATTATATTGTGAGTCTTTCTATGATATTGATCATTTGAATATTTGTAGCAATAACTAGATTTGAATAATGAAACACCACCCTATGTGTTTCAAAGTCCTCAAATAATATATATATATATATATATATATATATATATATATATATATATATATATATATATATATTTAGGATAACACCTATAAAACTAGGTTCTTATAATTACTACAGATCCATTGGGATAAATTAGCTCTTCTCCATCCATAACATTTATGGTTAAATTTTTTTTGGCCTCTACACAATGACACAAATAGTAGTTTGTTAACTAATCATTGTGCTCAGATGCAATGACTATAAAAACATGCCTTTTATTTAAAGTATAATCAAATTGTAAGCACATCTAGGAAAAAATAAATATATCATTAATATCTAACTAAGGTTGTATATTTAATTAAAGAATAAATTGCACTTGGTTGTATAAGACCTGAGATGTGGTCAAAGTCAACTTATGATGCCATTTCATGATCCATAAATTATTGGAGTGAATGGATACTCTCTACATGTGATATGGGTCTAGAATACCATTTGTCAACCAATTATTTTGACTCACATTAATTCTAGTTAAATTTCATACATGTAGAACACAAACATACCATATCCCTAGTATAAATAGTCCATGAACTTGAATTTGAGCTTTGAATGGAGTGGAAACACTCAATCCAGGTACTCTACTAAAATATTCATGCATTTCCTTATTTTTTTCCTCTATTAACCAAAATAATTTTCACACATGAAAATGTTTATGGCATCTATGACAAATATTTTCATTATACCAAGTCACAATATTTGCAGTATCAATCAAATTAGCACCATATTTGTGTTTTCCCTACTCTTTTTAAGGGCTCTTTTTACACATGCACCTATACAATCATGTTACCCGTTCCAAAAATGTTGAACACCATTATTATTAAGCATTTTACTTAACTAATAAAACATTTGAGAATTCTTAAACTGCCCTGCATAATTGTCTCACAAAATGTAGTGTGTATCAAATATGATTTATCTTACATTCATATTTATATAAAATATCTCAAAAAAACCTTAGACAAACTCTGTAGAATGTGATCTATCATTGCTCATATAAAATTAGTACTCCCTCAAAATATTTATGTTTTCATCTGTGTTATTAGGTGCATGTGTGAATGTAACATGAATGAAAATTCCAACTTGTATTGAATTATATTATTGGGATTAAATCTCATTCTATGGTTGTAGTGTGTATTTATTAGAAAAGTCCACAATTGAAACAATGGTGCCAACTGGGAAGTTGTCCTTGTATACCTTGAATTGATTATCTAACCATTTTGATTTATGTGTGTGTCTTACATATTGGTAGATAATATTCTTCTTTAATTTGAATATGAAATAAGATACATAAACTTTGGTCATAACCAAACACATCTTGATGACTAATTTACATATTTTAACACATAATTTACAACTTTATACTTATTATAATCAACTAGTTAATTTCTAAATTCATGTGAAATTTCCAAATGTATACAACTCATCAAATTTGACAAACCACCAAAACTGTTGCATGTTCCATCTAAACATTGTTTGGTTAAAAAAAATTGTCCCTCAAGTCTTTGACATAAAAGACTTTAGATTAATTCTCTTAATGTCTTAGGTGGGGAAGACACCATACATTCTTGCAAAATCTTGTCAGTATGTAAAGCATAACGTATATGATGAAAAAAATCAAAATACATAGCAAATTCAACATGTACCCTACAACAACATTTGGTATATGCTTGGTTTATTTTAACATAGAAAGACTTTCACATCTCAAATGACCTTTGGATAATTATCAATTGGCCATTAATTTTTACAATAAACTTTTTATAAAATTTTATTTGGGTCATGTTTAGAAATGTTTTGCATGTGGTTCATGGTTTTTTGAGCCTTTTCTTCTTTTAATATATTTTATATTAGATGTGACCCTTGTGTTTTCATGCCCAAAAATTTCAATAAAATATTTTATTCTTTCAACTAATACCTTATCTTTTCATGGGAGTCTACCACTAAACACCCAACAATCCATGAGTGAAGGGTCATCAGGCCTTGTTCTTTTTACATCATTTATTAGAGTTTTTCTATTTAAGTTCAAGGAGTTACTTATTTTACTAATAATTCAATATTTAGATGTTGACTCACTCACTATAGATTCCATTATTACTCATCTTGCCACATTACTATCTTTTTTTAAAATTTTATTACCTCTTACCTTAAATGCATTAAATAGATTCTTTATTATTATACTATTTTATTCACTCCATGTTAAATATTCTCAACCCTAAATTATGCAACACAGGGCACATTTTTTTAAGTTTCATTAATTGAATAAATAGTTGGCATCATTTTGTATGGCTATTATTCTCAAATGCATAGTCACATACATGTTGAGCATGACATTGAACTGAGGTTTTATTATTTTCTCATATTTTTAAACCAAATATCTTGGTGTTAATCTTATTATTCTTGGAGGTGTGGGTGTAGGATCTATACTTGGTATTAAATTGGGTGGTGTTATCACTTCAACCATAGTAGGGATAGTAGAGGGTTGACTATCTACATTAGACCGTACAGGAGAATTGCATTCTTCTTCATTAGGAGACACATGATTTGGGGTAACTATTTAATGTTGATTATCATCACACTCAAAAACTTCATTAATAATAGATGTTTCATTATATTGTGTTTTTCTATATATTTCATCACTCATTACAAATTCATTACTTACATGCACTCAATTTTGAATTTCATCATTTAACAAAGATTGATTGAATTCTCTTATCTCATTTGAAGACATATCTAAACTAAATTGTATAGAATTGGGCATGTTATTTTCATTTTAAATATTACCTGATGTGGAGGAAGCACCTTCACCTTTCCTAGAAGGCCTTATGGATGCCCTCTTATCTACTTGTCTTTTTCTTCTTCTTTCTCTCTTCTCTTCAATTTTCTCATTTGTTAGCTCTTTGATTGGCCTTTTGTGATGACTCCCTTACCCCATTATTTATCTTTACCAAAACAATCCAATTGTATATTTAAAATTGAATAATTGTTAATTATTGAAACAAAGTGAATGGAGAGTTTACCAAATTCGCATAGTTACAGTAGAAAAACTAGCTTATAATTTAAAATAAAAAAACAAATGAGACAGTTTCATGGGAAATCTAAGAGAAATTTGTGAATCATGAAGGGAGTGCATGCTTTTAAAATCATGTGTGCCTTTTTTGATCCACAAAAAAATGGGAAAAAATAATAAAGAGGGTAATATTAGTTGGTTTACAAAGGGTGTACGTCCTTTATAATTTTACAAAATTTTGTTTTCCACTTTCCCACCAAAATTGCTTCAATTTTAGGCTTGGGTGTCCCGAACCTAGTCCAAACCCTATCATGAACCAGCGAATTTAATTTCTAATAAATTTAATAATTTTTTCATCTTTATCGACACATTTAATCAATCAAATTTTATTATTTAAAAAAAACCTATACGGGTTTGTAAAGGGGAAAGCGTAGTTTTATAATATATAATTTTTATAATGTTAGAATATTATTTATAATTATTAGTTAATTTCTACATAACATACCTCATTATGGACTATATACATATCATCACAAATTATCTTATAAATTTTCAAATATTAATTGAACATTTATAAAACTTATATCTCAGCAATATAACATTTTCAACTATGCTTTCAAAAAAAAACATAAAGTTAAGGTCAAAAATTTATGTTTGTACACTTGCAGTTTCAATTTTTTAGTTGTCTTGCCTTGTAAAATTATTTTAAATATATATATATATATATATATATATATATATATATATAATAAAAAATTAATACAAAATATTCTCAACAATCTCCAACATTTCACCTATCCATATATGAAGTTTTATACGAAAATTCATACATCTAATTAAAAAAATTATGTTCATAAACATGCAGTCTCCTTATCTTTTCACAAAAAGTGACCAACCTATTATCATAAATGCATACATTTCACACACTTTTATCATCTAGGTATTGAAAACATGTATATATTTAGAAAATACAATCAAAATTCCATAATTCATGTTCTTATGTCATTTATGAATTCTTTTTTGAAGTGTCTCTAACATTCTCTCCAAGTTCAACTATTGTTATTTTAAGAAAAAAAAAGTCGCTTTATAACCCCCTTTTGTCCCCCATTATCCTACATCTAACATCATAAGGGTTCTAGGGTGTGCATAACACCCACATCAACAAGAAATTAATCTAGTTATATAAGGATGGATTCACACTTCCACCTCTATTTCTTTGAAATAATTCACTTGAGTTGCACCAAAAGCACTCAAAATATTAACAGGTTCTACCTCAATCACTAGCTTGTTATACCCATGTTTGAAAATCCATATAAAAGTTAGGTCTACTAAAGGAGTTAGGAAAGGACCCTTGGCTCAATAATTCTCTCCAAGTAGACAACCCCATCTTCCACTATTTATAATGGCCCAAGCTTCAAACCAACTAGTCATCCTACTATCAATATCACTAAGGTCATGCATGATTTACCAAGAAAACCTTAGAAGTATCTTCCTTATCTCCCTCGAGAGGTAGGACTATTGAAGAAAACATAAAGGCCTTCAATAATGGCCTTGGAATATTGAATGTAACCCATGAATACATGGCATGTAAAATTTTTCTTTTCACATTGCAAGATGCCACCTATGACTATTTTCTCAATATCCTAGAAAGATCACTTAATATCTTGAAATCAATGTCAAAACACATTTTTTCCATAATTTGGACAAGTCACCATCACAAGTTTTGTTTATAAACACTTTTCAAGCATGAGAAGGGAGCCAATCTAAGCCTTCAATGCTAGGTTCTAAAAGATGTATACCCATCTTGAAACTACTTATAAAACTATTGATACTTTAGCACTCAAAATGTATAAGAATGAACTAGACCCTATGACTGATGATTTTCTATGTAGAGATGTTAATGTTGATATGCTAACTTTGGACTATGCTAAAGCTATCAATGTGGATACATAATTAAACCCCTGGATGCCATCATTGGTCCCCCTTAGTCTTGATCATGTTCTTCTAGCCTCTAACTTGATCCCAAATGAAAATAAGAATATTATGGCCCAAAATTAGAACCAATTATAATCTCATGTGCCTTTAACCCATGCTCTACCCAATCAACACCTTAGCTTCCTAAAAAAATATGTGCCTAATCATTCAAACTAAAACTAGTCCCTGATATTGGTCAATACTATTACTACACAAAGTACTAATTATAATTCCATAAAAATTAATTGGAATTTATTAAGAGGATGAGTAGAAATTAATCAATGAGTTTATAAACATGTAAAAATTCATGGGTAACACTAGAGGACAAAATACCAATAAGATTTTTGGGTTTTGAAGGTATAACAAGGATTTCAACAAACCTATAAATAATCCAAAACAATAGCCACCTAATAGGGCACCAGAGTTAAATATAATAGAATAAACCCTTCCTAATTGGTTTTGAGTTCACAAAATAGTGTAACATAGTGAGTTGGATTGCATAGAGTTATACACTACTTTTAAGATCTTTTAGAAGGAGATGAACATGTAGAAGGCTTTGTTTATTAGATAAATTCATTTTCCTCTACTAATCTAAGAAATTTTAGTACAATAATGGTATTTTAGATCTATGATCTCCCATTCCTAGTATAAGATGAGAATGAACCAGTGGATCATACAGATGAGATTCATGCATTCTAGCAGTTTTGAAGGAATAATTACAATCTAAGGAGTAAATAACCTATAACTACTTCAACACCTATAAATAATAATGCTGCTACTCCTTGAGATTTTTGGGCCAATAATGATCCACCTCCCCCCAAAAGAGATGACCAGTTATAGAGTACAAAACCACAAAGCAGAGTCAGTTACAACATTTTTTAGGACATGAAGAAGATCAATGCCAATATCACCCTGCATGAACTAGATAAAATCATCAAACAAAGGGAGTTATTAATAAATTCCCTAATTGAGAGACCCTATACATTAGATAAATCCAAAGTGATGCATGAAAAAATGATGCATTTAAAGATAAACCTAAAGTACCACTATTTTTGCTAACTTTTTGAATGTTTAGAAAGAACATGCACAACTATTTGGTTGACTCAGGTGCCTTATGAATGTGATGTCAATAGTTGTGTATAAGAAGTTGGGTTTGACCCTAGATAAGTCAAAAAGAGTGATCCTATAGTTGGGCAAGTCTTTTGTACTATGTGTTGGAGAACTGACAAATGTACACATCCAATTGATATTAGAGCCACATATACAACAATATATAGATATTTTGGTTGTTAACATTCTATATATATATATATATATATATATATATATATATATAAGTCAACATTGGTTCAAGACACTAAATAGATACATGGCCACCTATTATCTTACATGTGGTTGCCTTGGAAAGGAGTAACAAACTAGATTCAAGTGGATAAAGAACCAAAGATGAAGTAATTGATTACAGAGTACAACATAAATAATGATAAGGTCAAATTTAAATCTTTTCGTGTGTGAGAATACACATTCACCACAAAGTGAGAGCTTCATGAACAAGAATTTGACAGTCATTCTCAGTTATGGACTCTCCATTTTAATGGAGCTAGATCAAAACAAGGTTCTAGTGTTAACGTAGCCTTGATAGATTTATTTGGTAATCATTACCTAGTTGCCTATATGTTTTAATTTCCTTGCACCAATAAGAGAGATAAGTATGAAGCTTTAATCCTTAGACTATAATTTATGTTGAAGAAAAATGTAAAGTAGATATAAATCTTTTGTGATTATTGGTTGGTTTTTAACTAGATCATAAAGAAGTATCAATGTAATCTCACCTACTTAAATAAATATAAACATGAAGCATGGGAATTTATTGAGTCCTTTGGAGGATTCAAAATTACATCCATCCCAAGATAACAAATTTATATGATAGATTCTCTAGTTGCCTTAGATACCAATCTGGCATAACTCTAAGAGTCTAAAATGCATAAATTCTCTATGGAGCTAGTTCCTTATCCCTCTAATCTAGATAACATAGACAACTTGCAAGTTATTGATTATAATCAAAAGATTATATAGTTCATGAGTAGTTATGAAACCTTCAAATATTAGCTGATAGATGAGCAATATGTTGAGCCCATGCGTATTAAAGACCTGGGAGAATATGGTGTCTTATATTTAAAATAAAATTACATCCCTCTAGGAATAGTTTCCTTAAAATGAGATTTTGATATAGATCCACAAGCTCAAAAGAAATAGTGTAAAGAATCTAAGTTAAATTTCATTACATAGAATCTGGGCACTGACCAACACCCTTAACATGTGAACATTGGTTTGAGATGTATGAAAGTGGGAAACAAAAATTTAATAATCTGTTAACATAATACTAGACATGAACACCTAGACATATGAGGATCTGAATATCTTTGACCCCAGAGTCATTACTCATGCCATTCCATTGAATCTAAACAATAAACCAATCAAGGAGAGACAAATTCCAATTAATCCAATTCAATAACCTCTCATCCAGATAGAGGTATATAAGTTATTAGATGTTATAATTATCTTTTTAATTAGGCATTATACTTGGGTATCCAACCTAGTACCAATTAGGAAGAAGAGCATAGAAATAAAACTATTTGTTGACTTCAAGAACCCATATCAAGTATCAAAAAAGGATAACTATCCTTTTCCCTGCCTAGATGAGTTAATTCAAATGGTAATTGGATATGATATGATGTCTTTTCTAGATGGATTCTCATTCAATAACCAAGTGTTGGTTGAAGCATAAGATATAATAAAGAGTGCCTTCACCAACAAGTGGGGAATTTTTTCATATTAAAGAATCCCATTTGGCCTAATAAATGTAGGAGTTACCTTCTAGAGAGCCATAAAATTCACTTTCTATTGACTTGTTGGTAGATGCATCATCATATACATGGATGACTTGACAGTGTATTCCAAAGATTGAGATGATCATGCAAATCATTTTAAAAAAGCATTCAATAAATGTAAAAGGTATGTAGTGTCACTTAATACAAAAAAAAGTATATTTGGAGTTATAGAAGGAAAACTTATAAGCAATGTCATCACTAAATATAGGATTTCCATTGATCCAGATTGAGTTTAGGCCATTTCCAAGTTGACATGTCCTAATAGTAAGAAGGAACTAAAGTCTTTCTTTGGTAAGATCAATTTGTAAGAAATTTTATTTGTGGTTTTGTAGATATTGTCAAGCCATTAGATGTTATGCTCAAAAAAATGCTAAGATAGAGTGAAAAATAAAGGCTAAGATAAATTTTAAGACATCAAGACTTTTATTTATCAAGCCTCAGTTCTTATCAACATAGACTTTAATAAATATTTATATCTTTATTCATTCACTTCAAAACATACCATATATTTTATATCTACACAAAATGTGGATGACAATGAACATCCCATTACCCTCATGAGCACCAATATAAAGGATGCAAAGTTGATATAATCTATGACAAACAATAAAATATATGCCTTGATCAAAGATGTTAAAAAATTTAGGCATTCTATTCTAAAAAATAAGACATTTGTAATTGTTCCAGACCCAACCATCAAGCTCACACTTGGATAGAAAAAATTTGGTGAAAGAAGAGGTAAATGGATGCCCAACCTCCAAGAGTTTGATCTTGACATCAGAATAGCTAAGATGGTGAGAGGCCAAGGAGTTATCCAATAGATGATCAAGACTAATCCATGCATAAATATTGAAAAAATTAATGATACTTAGGTAAATGGTGATGAGTGGTACACTCAAATCATCCATTATTATTTCATAGGTACATGTCCTCATGAGCTAAATAGAGAGTGAATATGAGCCCTTAAACTCCAATTAGTTAATTATATGATCAAGAAGGGACTCTTATATAGAAATAACTACCTTAGATGTGTTTCAAAATAATAAGCTACAAAAATCATGGATAACCTACATCAAATAATAGGCAGTTGGCATCCCTAAGGCAACACAACATCTCATAAAATTTTAAGGATAGGATATTACTGGCTCATAATCTTCAAAGAGGCACATAACCATGTTAGGACTTGTCATGACTGCTAGGTGTTTGGGAAAAGATAAGTTAATACTACCATGCATTTTTAACCAGCCATTGAAGGATGTATCTTTTCTCAATAGGGCCTTGATTTTATTGGGGTGATAAACACAAACTCTTTAGTAGGGCACAAATTTTTCATCATATCTATAGACTACTACACTAGGTGGATAGAAGTTGTAACTACAAATAATTCCAAATTAATTGATGTCATCAAATTTATAGGAAAAACACATTGACCAACTTTGGCACTCCTATATCCTAAAATTATGACAACTATTTAGCTTTATAATCCATTGAATTTATAGAATAGGATTATGATAATAAAATCACCATCATGGTCTCTTCAAACTATTATCCACAAGGGAATGGAGTAGCTGAGTCTACCAACAAAAATATGATTAATGTCATTAAGAAATCAGCCCAAGGTAAACTAAAAGAATAAAATATCTTATTGAAATATGCACTATAGGTAGATAGAATAAGGCATAAAAATCCCTCAAGGATTAACACTTTCTATTAATTATGGACAATAACTAGTCTTCCCTAGTACTCTCAAAATACCAACGTACTAGTTCACACAAGATTACATGGGGGAAGATGAAATAATATAATCTAGAATTATGATTTATGGTTTTAGGCTTGGGGTTAAGAGTTTAGAGATAAAGTGTAAGGGTTTAGGGTTTAGGTTTGGAGTTTAGGATTTAGAGTTTAGGGCTTGTGGTTTAGCATTTAGGGTTAGGGGTTAAAGGTTTAGGGCTTAGTTATTTGGGTTTTGGGTTTAAGATTAGGCGTTTAGGGTTTAGGGTCTAGAGATTAGGGTTTGGTGTGTAGGGCCTAGGTTTTTAATTTAGGGTTTATTATTCAAGTTTTAGACTTTAGATCTTATGATTTAGGGTTTTGGGTTTGGTGTCAAGTTTTAGTGTTTACAATTTAGGGTTTAATGGATTGGGGATTAAAGTTTAGGATTTGGGATTTAGGTTTTAAGGTTTAGGATTCAGGGTTTATAATTTTGTTTTTAGGTTTAGTGTTCATGGATTAGGGTTCATTTTTTAGGGTTTTGGGTGAAGGTTTTAGGGTTCAAGGTTTATATCGTAGTGTTTGGGGTTGGTTGTTTGGGTTTTAGAATTTAGGTTTTAAGGTCTAAGGTTTATGGTTTTAGGATTTAGGGTTTACGGTTTTGAGTTTGAAGTTTTATGGTTATGAGTTTGTGGTTTAGGGTTTAACTTTAAAGTTTTAGGGTTTAGTGGTGAGGGTTTTAGGATTAGTGTTTGCGGTTAAAAATTTAGGGGTCAATGTTTAGGGTTTGGGGTTTGGGGTTCAATGTTTAGGATTTAGCATTCTTGATTTTGTTTTTTTCAAGATTTGTATTTAAAATTGAGGGTATAAGGTTAAGGGTTTATGGTTTAATGTTTAGGATTTTAGGTTTATGGTTTGGGGTTTAGGGTTAACATATCACGTTTAGGTTGTAGGGTATAAATGATAGGTTTTAATTTTTTAAGTTTATATATTTAGGGTTTATAGTTTAGGGTTTATGTATTATTGTTTTGGGTTTAGGGAAAATGTATTAGGTTTAAGGATTAAAGGTTTAGGGCTTAGGGTCTAGGGTTTAGGTATATTATTTAGTGTTCATGGTTCAAGTTTTAAGGCTTAAGGTTTGGGGTTTAGGGTTTAGGTTTCAATGTTTAAGGTTTAGTGTTTAGGGTTTGGGTTTTGGGGTTAATGGTTTAGATGGAAATGGAGTGTAATAGGGTGATTAACTACATCCATGTCCAATATGAGTGACCGTATCATGACCACATGAAAATGTCATGTATGAGTGACCACATACCTACATGTAGTACTGTGTATTTGATAGATGTAATGTATGGATGACTAGATTATTAATATATATATATATATATATATATATATATATATATATATATATATATATATATATATATATAGGTTGCATGCTACAAGATACTAATTTATGCATATTGATAGACCCATTAATTAAATTTCATTTTGTAAGTTGAGAACAAGATTGTTAATAATATTCCAAGGTAAAGATAAAAAACTCCAAGTATAATACATAGAAAATAACTTTATCAAATTAAAAACTATTAAAAATAAGGAATTGAAGGTTAGAACAAGCTTTAAAAGTGAAGAACTTCATGACTACAAGTAGAGTCAATAGTCTACCAAGACAAAATAGGTGTCTATGTAGTTAAAATAATCATTTTCTTGTGAATAAAAGGTGTGTTGTTACATAATTTATTATATTCAAAAAATTATTGCATGTGTAAATGAAATGAAACTTCATTTGAAGAGAATTTATACCTGATCCAAGGTTCATGTCATTGAAACCTTCTAAAACCTTCTTTTTATGTATTTATAGTCACTTACAATCTCTTGTATCACATAGAAAAAGTTACAATGAGTTTGTTTACAAGATTGGTTAAGTTGAGGGAGGTATTCAAGACTCTTTTATAAGTTCTATTTCTTTAAAATCATCTTTAAGTTGTATGAATAATCAAATTGAAGCTATCATGCTTTGTGTGCACAGTCAAACCTTTGAATATGGTTTTTGATACAAAAAGAACCATAACTTGCATCTAAACTGGTAGAATATCCTCAAACTCATAGGTAAGTAGTTAGAGAAGGCTTATAAGGTATTAAAATAAGTATCATGCTCAAACTCACCTTTTTCTTAAAAATATAGAGGACTATTTTTTGATCTACCTATAAATAGTCACAAGAAAGCTCAGTCAAGAGAAACTTCAAGAGTTTTACTTTATTGATTGAGTATAAACCTCTTATGAATGTCCAATTTTATTATGTAAAAAATAATTAATACTTAATTAAAGTGATTCAAATCATTTTATAGTTAAGCGAAGTCAATATCCTTCCAAGTAGGTAGATTAGGCCATCTAAACCTAAAGAGTAGAGTTGTCATTGCAATGCAATTCTTAAGAAAGCAATAAAGGAAACTAGTTTCTCATCCTCAAAGATAGTCTCTAAACACATTAAGAAAGATTTATAATAATAATTTGATGAGATTATAATAAGAAAACATTTTTAATACCAAATGCACCTATACATAGTACTATAACAATTCTTAGGACTTAGTCAACATTTTGGGCACTTTGATAGTATCTAATTAGTATTTTGACCTTGTATAAAAACACCTATTAGTCTTGTATCATTGTCTTGAGATTTTTATTAAGTTTTTAAAGTGAAAGAGTCCAAAAAGGAAGGTAATTGTAAACCCCTTTGTATCAAGTCCTTAAGAGGTAAAATTTGGCCTAATAGGCCTATAAAGTGTAGAGTTATTAGCATCTAAATTTTGAGTTAAATTTTTTCATGACCTAAGAATATTGAGTCAAATAATTGGTGAAACACTAATATTCTTGTTCAAAGAAATGAGGATGTACAATTGAGTGCTTTAGGAGTCAAAGAAGGGTTTTTCTTGAAAGTAGATTATTGTCTTGGGATTGAGTACCCTATTTTAAGTTATTTAAAGTGTCTTTTGATATGAATATAGAGGCTAAGAAGTCAAGAGATAATATTAAATAATAAGGTCACTAGTCTTTCAATATCAATAATGAAAAGACTTTATGTAATAGACCAAGAGATAGTTTATGGTTAGGAAGAGACCTAATTATAAGCAAGTTTCTAGAAGACCTTGAAGTAGACCAGGTTGAGTACGTGAAACACTTAATTTGAAACCAATATGGAATAGTAAAGATCAAGATATGGCTTGTGTATTTAGGTAGGGAAACTCCTTGAGATCAAGATATGGCTTGTGTACTTAGGTAGGGTATCTCCTTGAGATCAAGATATGGTGTGGTTATTTAATCAGGTAGGGTATACTAACGTATATAAAGTAGGTACGGAATACATAAGTAGGTAAATTAGGAATGTAATCCTCAATGTTATAAATCTATTACACATGTAACATCATATTAAATTTCATTTCTCATTCTATCTTCCAATCCTAAAATTTTGAAAACTAAGTATTAACTAGAATGGAATTTGAAAAATGAATTTCTAAATGGTAACTCCTACATATCTGTAATCAATTTTAGTAGATACAGAGTGGCCCTAATTTTTTATATTTAGTAAAATAAATTTAAAGTATAAGAATATAGAATTTAATATAAAATTAAATGTAAATATTGTTATAAAAAAAAAGTCACAATAGGTCAAATAAAAAACACAACACAAGAAAACATAAACCAAAAACAAATTAGATCAAAGGGCGTACGCCTTTTGGACTGCAAAGGGCATACGCCCTTTAGGGTCAAGACCAAACCTTATGGAATTTGCATTGGGTTTTTTTTTTTAAATGGCCCTTTTCATAAAAAGTTTTGTATTTTTCATTGTGTTATAATTTTTTGTCCCCCAACTTTGTGCATCCACCCCCCAATTGCTTTTTACAAACTAAACATAACTACATTACTAAATTTAATATTGAGAATTTGTTTAATTTACATGAAAAAATCATAGATAAGACTATTTAGGATAGTCTATATGAATGTAAGGGGAAATGATGCCATAAATATAAATTTTACCTTTGGTAGGCTCTCTACCAACCTTCTTAAAATCCTAAACATGGATATGTTATGTTTCAAGTGTCTAACTAGTGAGGATGGCATAAGGCCTATCCATTGGGTGTTACCTAAAACTCTTACTTCTAGGCTTGATTTGGCCTAGAAAACTCTTGTAAATACCTTTTATTTGTTTTCTTGGTTTTTCTTTCTTGATTTTCTTTCCTATTTTTGACCATTTTTTTAATTTTCATCATCAATCCATCCTCTTTGTTTTTACCTTTTTAGCCTAACCTATCCATTTCTACTATACATATTTGATGTTGACCAAAGAATGAGGAAGAATGGTTTATACGTAAGTAGCTTGAATGAAGTTCTAGTGGATAAGTACCCTAATTAGTTTGTGGCTTAAGATTATGTTTTTAA
Organism: Torreya grandis; assembly: GCA_037957365.1. Classification (NCBI taxonomy): domain Eukaryota; kingdom Viridiplantae; phylum Streptophyta; class Pinopsida; order Cupressales; family Taxaceae; genus Torreya; species Torreya grandis. The sequence continues at coordinate 2,038,869 of JARHVA010000259.1, forward strand.
GTTAGTTTCAAAATCTTAGATTGTCATGTGTGTTGTGTATTTATTTAGGTTTGGATAAGTTTGGATAAACTACTTTGCCTCTAGAGATATTCTCTCGAAACCATCCACTAAAAATTATATTTTAATGGTCTCTAGGTTTACTTGGATGAACCTATTGCAATTCAGACCTACGGTGAAAATTCTATACTTATTCATTTTATTTAACATAGTGGTCCCCAAACCAAAATTGAGGCAATAAAAATAATGAAAGAAAAGAGAAGATAAATAAAAGAAAAAATAATTTCAGAAAACAATTATTCTTGGTGATTTAGGTAAATTTCAACTAGGGTTATGGATGCCCGATCGATGGTAGAGAAAGGCCTTGAGTAAGATCATATATATATAGGGGCTATGGACACTTATCTATTAGCAAATTATTGTATAGGTGAACTTTCTAAAGGTATAATTCATTAGCCCCATGGTTGGAGCCATAGTAGCTAGTCCTTACAGGTTCCACAAAATGATAAAGAACTCATTTACACACGCCAGGTTAATGATAATATCATATTTGGTCTTATAGACACTCCCTTATTTTGCTTTCTTGGATCCATTCATGCTCCATTCTCTGTCTTAAACAAAGATTCTAAGTTCATAGACAAATTTTTTATAGTTTCAAAATACTCGGGAGTACTTTCCATCATATTCACTATATTTTTTTGCTTTCATAACACACCTTAATTCCTTAAGAATCATGGAAGCCATTTTTTTGGCCTCTCATTATGCTCCTACTTACAATCATAACTAATTGGTCTTAGTGATCTCAAGTTTCCTTCATGGGATTCTTTAGTTTATGTGTTGAATAGGGCCCTAAAACCACCTCTATTGGAAATATCACATCTGTGTGAGAAAACTTCATATAAGACACTTAACATGAAATCAGAGTCTTGGCCTCCCATTTTGCCTTTAAAACTATAGCTCTCCTCACTCTCTGTTGCTAGTCTAATGGGTATTTTTCATTTGTGTGTCAATTTAGCCATAAAAAATTATGTCATTGTGATGACCAAGATCAAGTGATATAGTTTCATATTTTACACTTGGTTAAAAAATTACTTCTTGATGCATTTTTGACACTTGACAAAATTTACAAAAAGTTACATGATTCCCCAGTTAGGTCTGTTGTAGCTTGTCAAAAAATTACTAAGTTAGTAGATATAATTTAGATTATAACGTACGATAAGGTCTTTGGTGTATATTTTTCCCATTCTAGTTGTAATCGGGTTTCATTTTTTAACTTGTTTTGGCCTAAATAAAAATCTAAGTCCTATAGACCTAATTGGGATTCAAAACCTGATTAGGTCAAGGAGGTCACTTTTATTCTATCCTTTGCCAATTAGGGTTTTTTCCCCAATTTGGTCTAGGAAATAAGATGGGTGAAGTTTATTTGTTAGTCAGAAAATTAACTCTAATTATTTCTTAGCATCATGAGGGGGAGGGTTTTAGTTGTAGTTGGGCCTATATTCCCAACTAGGTCTCATTTTATGACAAGCTATTTTGTAGTGTTTTACAAGCTTCAAAGAACCACATAAGTCTTAACCAAAAAAAATTCCCTATAATTTTCCAACATTCTTAGTCCTATCCACTTCACCTTGAACTTTCACACAACTTATTTTAAAACTTCCTCGATTATTACTCAATAAATCACTTTGATGCTAACACAATTTTTTTTTCTTCATCAGTTATCAATAGTCATGTTTGTGGAAAAATATGTAACCTTATCCTCTTATTCAACCATAACACATGAAATTCATTATGCAACCTTCCTTGTTGGGTATGTCCAATGTGTATGTAGTTTCTCTCATCTTTGCTCACATATGATATGGCCCACAATACTTCAACTGCATATTTTTATTTATTTATTTCTTCACCATGTTCTTTTTATATGGTTTTATCCATAAAAACACCATGTCATAAATCTCAAAAGTCCTCTTTATCCTATGTTGATCCACTTTTTGATTCATCCTATTGATGCTCACTACCATGTTTTCTCTAAAAATTTGTATAATGTTTTACATCTATTGCACTACTTCCTCCACTATTGAGACATTTTCACTTTAAATTAATTTATCCAATCCCTATGGTTACTTTCACCCATATGAGTCCCTGAAATGTGTCATTTTCATGGTTAAATTTTAAGTAATATTGTATGGGGTGTTAGCCAAATGTAGCAATTCTACCCACTTATTTTTCATGTCCCTTGCATACATTTCTTAAATATCATTTAAAGAAAAATTTCACCACATAGATGTTTTCCCATTTGTTTGGGTATGGTATTCCATGCTCCTGTTAAATGTAACATGTATTTGGAAACAAATTCTACTAGAAATGACTTTGAGAAATGTGATTTTGATCATAAATGATATATTTAGAGATCCCAATGTAGCTTAAACACATGTTAAAAATATAATTTTACAACCTAAGGACCACTTATCCTAGCCTTTCTTATAGGAATGAAATGACCATAATTTTTCAATCTAGATACCACAACAAAATTATAATCCTTACCCTTAGAGTTGCATAAATTTGAGATAAATTCCATTAACACAACTTCCCACTTCTGATGTGGAACCAAATTTCATTTCAAAAGTATTTTCAAATGAACACTCTCAATATTGTTTCATTGAAAAATGTCACACTCATCTACAAATTTTAAAATGCCTTCCTTTATTCCTTTCCATAAAAATTACATTGATGTTTCTATACATTTTTTGGAACCCCACATGGCTTGGAGATAGAGAATAATGGATTTACTTTAGCACCTTATTAAAAAAGTTGGAGTCACCCCTTAAGTAAATGTGTCCTGAAAAAATATAACACCATTAAGAACTAAATATGAATTCCCTTTTTTTTCATTTTCAATTTCTTTCCTAAGTGTTGCTGAGGTAGGATCAATTGAGCAGTCTTGTAGAAGTGTGTGTATCTAACAAGCAGTTTGGTTGATGGACATGGACTTAAATACAATTAGTTTTTCTTGGTGGGACAATGCATCTAGAACCACATTATCCTTCCTTTATTATAAATGATCTCAAATTCATAGTATTTTAATAAATCAATCCATTTGTATTTCTCTTATATTACTATCCATTGAGTTAACAAATGGTTAAGGCTGAGGTGGTCATTATTAATAAAGAACCTACTCTTTAATAAAAAATGATGCCATATAGATATTTAATGTATTATGGATAACATCTCCTTACTATACATATACATACTTCTTTCACATTCATTCAGTTTCTTACATTCAAAAGTAATGGATTGGTAATCCTGAGAAATAATTGTGCCTAATCTAGATCTAGAAGCATAAGTTTTGATGACAAAACATTTTTATAAATTAAGGGTCTATAAAACTAGAAAATATACCAAAGATAAATTTAGATAATAGAAGGATTCGTATGCCTTAATGCAATACTTGAAGGAATCCTTCTTGATGAGGTCAATCAATGTGCATGTTAGTAGTGAGAATTTTCTTATGAATCTTATGTAGAATCCTACCAAACATAGCAAACCATGAATTTTTTAAGAGTCTTTGGGATAGGATAATCACATAAGGCTTTGATTTTTACAAGGTCAATATAAACACATTCAATATAAATGGTGTGACAAGGGTATTCCAAGGATGCCTTTGCAAATACACACTTGTATGCCTTAGAATACAACATCTCCTTAGAAAATATATCCAAGGAAACATATAAATGCTCAGGATGGGATGCAAATAAATTATTATAAACAAATACCGCATCAAAAAATACCACAAAAAAAATAACACAAGAACTTGCTAAATATTATGTTCATCATTTATTCAAATATGGTTGGGGCATTACTAAGATCAAATGGTATGACCCTAAAGTGATAGTGACCTTGATGTATTCTGAAGGCAAACTTATTATTATTTTTATTGTGAATGGGTATCTAATAGTATCAGAATCTTAGATTTGTCTTTTAGAACTACTTTGCCCCATGTAACTCATCAAGAAAATAATCAATATTTGGTATTGGATTTTTTTAATTCTAATTTTGTTCAGGTCTTTGTAATCAATATAGATTCTATATGATCCATAATTATTCCTAAAAATTATCCCCAAATGAGTAAATGGGATATTCCTAGGGATGTGATGTTATCCTCTAAGATTTCACTGATCCAATTTTTAATCTCTTACTTCTATAAATTCTTGTATCTATAAGGTTGTACCACTGTTAGTCCCTTTCTAGGTTCAATATTAATAATGTGATCCAATTCCATGTCTGGCCATAGGCCCTTTGGTATATCCTAGGAGACTACCTTATATTTTTATGGCGTAAGATATTTATTATTCCATTTATTTATTAAATGGATTATCCCTACACATATCTCTAGCTTGTTTACGTGTAATAAAGAGGTCAAGTATACGTGGGTGAGAGGGCGAGTTTCACCTAAACTTCCACCTAGAGTTCAACTGAGTACCACTATAATTTTTCTTATGAGTTACATAGTGAGTTACACTCATTCCCATAGTGATTTATCCTGAGAGTTCACTCCCCCTACTCCTATATATTCCTCTTCACCAGTCTATTATAATTAAGCAAGGCAATTGGGAAGCAATGTAATTTAATATAATATAGGTAATTAATACACATCTTCTTACATATTTCTAAATACAATCAGGTTCATTATTGTTACAAAATTATTGTGTGCTCACTCTACCAAAAAATCACCTATTTAGAAATTTTGTCATGGTATCAAATCTCTAGGTTCTGGTAATCAGCATTAGTTTGTCTCTTTGATTTCTATTTTGTATTCTTTTGAATTAATTTAGAGTTATTTGTATTGGCATTTTCATGATTGTGCATTGGCCATTTTAAGGTTTTATTGTAGATATGGTTAAAGTGTTTGAGTTTTATTGCAAAGAAAACTTGAGTTATTTGCCATCATGTCCTTCATTATCAGTTGAGTCTACCCTATTCACAAGGGCATGGATTCATTCATTTTTAGATCAAGAAGTCAAAATTATTAGGTGCTTCAATAATAAGGTGTTTAGATCTATATAAGCTCTAACTATGGTTTCTCTTTTCATGCTAACATCACCCATCTTATGTTTCTAGGTCTGATTTGGACATGGTCTAGTTGGACTCATCACAAACCTATAATATCTAAAGCAACAACCTACCTCAGACCTGAAAATGATGTCTAAGGTAGAAATGGCTTACTAAAAATTTGAGTTTTTTTTCAAACCCTAAGTGTTTAAATCCATCTAATCATGTTTTCATTCAGAGTGGATTTTATTGGTCACCATCCTCCCTCCATACTTCATTGGTGATCTAGGTGGATCCATGTACCATTCTATTTTTCAAAGTCTTCAAATTTAGTTCAAATCATTTGCAAATTGTGGTACTCATCGATAGCTTTCTAACACTTTTCACTGTTTGAAAAGTGGAGTCTGAATGCTCAAGATATAGCCAGTTGAAGAAATCATGAGACAAGGGTGTCAAAAGTGACGTGGCACAGTTGAGGAATGCCAAGTGGACCAATATTCATTTGACACATGGCAAATAATTAGGGGGCAAAAAAAATTTTGTTAGGTGTTTTATATTATACACATGATATTTGACATTTTCAAATAGAAATAGGTGCCAAACCTTCACACCACAAACACTAAACAAACCTCCCTCATTCCTAAGTGTTTGACTAAGCTAGGTGGTGGCCAAAGTTGGCATCAAAATCTTTGCTATTTGAAAAATTAAACCAACTTTATATTTAAATCATTAAAACAACTACTCCTAGCAAATGTGGGACTAATTCCTTGGCCAAAGTGCACTTTTGGAGGAAGGATGCCCTTGCCCACATCCCTAGGCACCTAGAATGGAGGAAGATAGTTTGGAACTTGAGACCTCATGCCTAAAAGGATAAGGCCTTGACCATTTTAGCCATGGTGGTTGAAGCATTATAAAATGGAGTAATTTTTACTTGTATTGACACGAAAATCTGACTGTGTAAAGAGAATTAAGAGGATTAGAGCCTTGTTTTTGATTTGTACGGCCTTAGGCCTTTGTTTTTAGGTCTGAGAGAAATATTTAAAAGCATATAGAGATCAGATAAGGTGAATTGAAGAATTGTAAAGGTTTTGGAAACCATTTGTTACACAAAATTAATGATAATGGTCCTCACTTTGAACGGACCCAGAGACGTGGGCTATTGAAGCTGAACTCCATTATCAATTTGTTGGTGATATCTTTGATTTTATCTGATTATTATTGCATTCTGATCTTCATTTTAATTTTGATTTTAATTTATTTATGAAAAAATAAACACAAAAAAGTGAGAATTTGAAGGATCTCTTAAACGTGAACAAGTGATTTTCGAAGGTACTACACTTGTATTTTCAGTTTATAGATCAATTGGCTACCTTCCCTTGTTGGTTCATTGCCAGATCTAGCCTTCCTTTAGATTACAAAATGATCTCCCATGGCCTTAGATCACGTTTCATATCCCATTGAGACCTAATATGCCAATAAGGTGGAATGCCTTGGATATGCCATTGCATGTAACCAAATCTAGTTTTTTGACTGTCAAAGTTTATGCCTATAGTCAAACACCTCCTTCCATTGATGCCTCCCTCCTTATAATGGCACCTCAAATAAACCATTGCTTCTCTATTTTAGGATTGTACAAGCACATAAGTGGTTCCATATACCATTCATAGCAGCATGCATAAGGATTATTAGTTTTTTTTAAAACCTAAAACACTCCATGCCATGCTCTTTTGTGGGCCCCACCACACTCCAAGGTGGATATCACTCTTATATTTCAATTTGACTTATTAATATTTCAAAATTTATCATTTTAAGCTTTTTGAATACAAGTCAATTTAGAATAAATTTTATTAAAGGTGATTTAAGTGTTCAGATAGCCTTATTTTTTTGCATGTCAAAAACAACGGGTGAGGCCCGATTTGAAAAAAGGCCAATTCACCCTCACAATCTAAACCATTGCATTCTACACTCTATTTAAATTCCAATGAGTGGTTGGAAGGTTAGGTCCACTCTTACCACAATGTATTTTTAAAGTTTTAGTGCAAATTTTTATTAAATAGGCCTCATTTATAAGAAATCGATTGTGTAATAACTCTTGGTTGGTAACTCAAAATGGAGCATCGTATTTTGAAAAAGTACATGTTTTTTAGTTTTTCATGCATTGGAACTATTTTAATTATAAAATTCACTAAAATATAAAGTGCCAAAATATGTGAGGGTCAAGCATAATTACCAATTATTATGATTTATTATTTTTTCATTTCTTATTTTTGTTAAAAAAACTCACATTATATGTAATGGATCCTAATTCATTTGATTTTATCACACCCTTCAGCTATCATGAATGGAAGGATTCTATGTCACTCACTTTGCAAAACAAGAAGTTCTACAAGATAATTATGGGTTTGTAAACTGAACCAGTTACAAATAAGGGAAAATGGTATCACAAGTGTAATGAAGATCTTGGTTTTCCATATTTTTATTAATTATCAGATTTACACTTTGACATTTAATTAGCCAAAACACCCAAGGAAGTATGGGATACCCTAGAGAAACTTTTTGAAAAATTAGATGAGATAATAGGGCATGAATTAGAAAATGAACTGATTAGTCTTAGCCCTGGTAGTTTTGACACACTTCAAAACGACTTCACCAAGTTTAAATCATTGAGATTACAACTAAAATAATGTGGAATTGATAAAAAAAAGGATTCAAAACTCATCCTTTCTATCCTTGTAAAACCTAGTCCTGACTATTCTTTTTTCATCCCCACCTTCCATGCAACAAAGAGAGCACTTGGTACTTCATGGACTTACCCTCCTTTGATGAGTTTGTTACTGACTTGACTTGATAACAAGATAAACTAATTCATATGGGTGCAATAAATTCCACAAACCACATGCTCTACTTGTAAGACATGACATTAAAAAGGTTTCAAAATAGAAGAAACACAACGACAAGGATCATGAGAGAAAGAAGGATCAACCCACCACCAAACCAAAATTTGACACTTCCTCTTATATTATTAAATCCAAAAAAGAGAGGATAAAATGTGGTTATTGTAAAATAAAACCATGATGAAAGTAAGTGTTTTAAGAAGTGGGCTGATCACCTCATGAGTCTTCTTAAGAAGAACAACATAGGTGTCCCTGAGTCCATGAAACCATCTTCATCAACCCACAAATCTAAGGAAAATGACAATGGAAAAAGGAAAGGGAAATAATTTAAAAAGGGTACAATAAAGGGTAGTGCTTTAGTTGCAGTGGTACCTCCAACTTTGACATGGGTTATTGATTTTAGTGCATCACATCACATGGCTTCTTCACATGTGGAGTTCACTTCCTTGGAGCCATGTGACATGTCTTTTGTTCAACTAGGTGATGATACTTTTGCACAAGTTTTTGGGAGAGGGTCTATTGAAGTGAGTGGTGGAACATTTAAAAAATTTCTAAGTATTCCCTCATTCTCAACTAATCTCATATTAGTCTATCAGATTACTCACCTTGGTCAAGGCATGTGAGTTGAGTTCACTCCATATTCAGTGTATGTGAGAGTTGCATAGTATAATATCACTGAAATGGGTTTAGTCTATCATGAGACTCAGTTATATTCCTTCTCCTTCTTTGTCCCTCTTTTAGATTCTTCATCAGATTCACCTATAGTTGATGACACTTTAGAGCCTAAGCACATTTATGATGTTGATGACTTATTTTCTACCACAGATGACTACAATAGCTATGAGGACCCACTTCCTCCATCTCTTTGTCACCTTCCATGTATTGAGGGGTTATTTGTTGATCCACCTACTTCTGGTCTACCACAGACTTTTCAAAGAGCATGATATTTGATTTAGGACACATCAAACATTAGACAATATTCTACATGGTTATAGGTCCTTTCACACTCTTTCACTTCTACTTCAGATGTGCCATCCTTCATGGAGTATTTGCCATTTCTACTTTACATTAGGAACATATTTCCTTGTATAAAAACCACACCTTGGTTGGATATCCATTAGATACTTGGTGGATTCATGGAGATCCACTCTTTACTACATATGCTTCTGATCCACATTCACTCTAGGAGGCTATTTTGTAGGATATAGGTGGCTACAAGTATTTGTAGCTTCTAGTGGAGATTTCTAATCCTACCTTATCTTCTTTACTTCTCTTTTGGTGGGAGTTTTTTCCCACTAAGTTTTCTACTTTTACTCTAATTTTTGAGAGTTACATTATACATGGGTACCTCATCAGGTCTTATTATTGGGACCTTTGTTTCCCTTCTTCCCCACCTAATCTATGCTTAATGGGGGTGTTAGTGTAGGATATTTATTATTCCATTTATTTATTAAATGTATTATCCATACACATAACTTTATCTTGATTAGGTGTAATAAAGAGGTCAATTATAAGTGGGTGAGAGGGTGAGTTCCACCTAGATTTCAATTGAGTGCCACTATGAGTTATCCTATGAGTTCCATAGTGAGTTCCACAATGAGTTCTCATATTATTTCCACAGTGAGTTCTCATATGATTTCCATAGTGAGTTACACTTAGTCCCATGGTGAGTTCTCCTGTGAATTCACTCCCCTACTCCTATATATTTCTCTTCACTAGGCTATTGCAATTGAACGGTCAATAGGTAAGCAATGTAGTTTAATATAATCCAGGCAATTATTCCACATCTTCTTGCATATTTATAAATAAAATTAGGGTCATTATTGTCACAATATTATTGTGTTCTCAATCTACTAGAAGATCATCTATTAGGCAATTTTGTCATATTTTAATAATATCTTTCGAATCATTAGATCTTGTTGATGTGATATAAACAATTCTACATCCACACCATAAAGGTGAGCCATGAATCCAAAATGTCCCTTCTTTAAAATTTTGTTCATACGACTAAAATCAATAATTTTGATTTCTCTTAGGGGAAAAGACTTGATAGTATATTCATGATACCCTTTATTGAATATAAATAATCTCCCTTGATTATTGATGGATTGTGTTACCAGTGAGTATAGCCATTGAACCCCTAAAACTCATCCATAACCCAAATATAAACCACATGGTAATCACCTTTAAAGATATAATCTATAACTAAAATTTCCATGTTAAGAACTACTCCTACATATTCAATTCTTAAATGTCCTAGAACCCTAATGAGAATATAGACTTGTGCCTAAATGGAGACATAACCTATATATAGACTTGTTTTCTATCTAGAATATAAAGTGTAGTTTATGGATCAACCATGACCAAAACTTAAGGTTTATTGACATTTGAAAATAAATTAAATATGTATGGATGATTTAACCCTATAATTTAAAAAATTAACACAAATTGATCCCTTGTTTCTACCATAGTATGATATATATTTGTTGGTTCACAACTTACATATAGTTTCTCAGGGGCATCATATTTGTTTAACTCTAATTTAGCTCAAAATAACACACATCCTCTACTATATATATATATATATATATATATATATATATATATATATATATATATATATATATATATATATATATATATATATATATATATATATATATATCCCTTGTTTCTGTCATAGTAGGATATATATAGTAGAGGATGCATGTTATTTTGAGCTAAAGTAGAGTCAAACAAATATGATGCCTATGAGAAAGTGTGTGTGTGTGTGTGTATAATTGATCCCTTGTTTCTTCCATAGTAGGATATATATAGTAGAGGATGCGTGTTATTTTGAGCTAAAGTAGAGTCAAAAAAATATGATGCCTCTGAGAAAGTATATATATATATATAGTTTCTCAGAGGCATCATATTTTTTTTACTCTACTTTATCTCAAAATAACATGCATCCTCTACTATATATATATATAGTTTTTCAAAGGTATCATATTTGTTTGACTCTACTTTAGCTCAAAATAACACACATCCTATACTATATATATCCTACTATGGCAGAAACAAGGGATCAATTTGTGACAATTTTTTAAATTATAGGGTTAGATCATCCAAATACATTCAATTTATATTCAAATGTCAATAAACCATGAGTTTTGGTCATGGTCGATCTATGAACTACACTTTATATTCTAGATAGAAAATAAGTCTATATATAGGTTATGTCTCCATTTAGGCACAAGTCTATATTCCCATTAGGGTTACAATACATTTAAGAACTGAATGTGTAGGATTAGTTATTTACATGAAAATTTTAGTTATATATTATATTTTCAAAGGTGATTACCATGTGGTTTAAATTTGGGGTGTGGATGAGTTTTATAGGTTCGATGGCTATACTCACTGGTAACAGAATCCATCAATAATTAGGGGATATTATTTATATTCAATAAAGGGTACCATGAATATACTATCAAGTCTTTTCCCCTAAGAGAAATCAAAATTATTAATTTTAGTCATATTAAAAAAAATTTAAAGAAGGGACATTTTGGATTCATATTGTAACACAATCCATCAATAATCAAGGGAGATTATTTATATTCAATAAAGGGTACCATGAATATACTATCAAGTATTTTCCCCTAAGATAAATCAAAATTATTGATTTTATTCATATGAATAAAATTTTAAAGAAGGGACATTTTGGATTCTTAAATGTCTTGGAACCCGAATGGGAAAAAAATTAAAAGTGCCTAAATGGAGACACAACCTATATATAGACTTATTTTCTCTCTAGAATATAAAGTGTAGTTCATGGATTGACCATGACCAAAACTTAGGGTTTATTGACATTTGAAAATAAATTGAATGTGTCTGGATGATCTAACTCTATAATTTAAAAAATTGACAGAAATTGATCCCTTGTTTCTACCATAATAGGATATATATTTCTGGGTTCACAACTTACATATAGTTTTTCAGGGACATCATATTTGTTTGACTCTACTTTAGCTCAAAATAACATGCATCCTCTTATATGTGTGTGTGTGTGTGTGTGTGTGTGTGTGTGTGTGTGTGTGTGTGTGTGTGTGTGTGTGTGTGTGTGTAGTGGTATCAGAGCCATGTCAATATTCTATCAAGACTATGCTCAAAACAATTTGCTTTTGTAATATTTTTATTATATATCAATAAAATTTCTCTTTCATATTTTGCTATCTGTATCTATCTTGTTGTTATTTTAGTCTATTATTTACATATCATCTTTAGACAACAGGTAAAGGAATGATTCCATAAAGCCATGAGGAAGGCATGATTGAGGATCTATATAGTACCGATGTCAATATTCTATCAGGACTATGCTCGAAACATGTTGCTTTTGTAATATTTTTAAGATATATCAATAAAATTTCTCTTTCATATTTTTCTACATGTATCTATCTTGTTATTCTGGTCTATTATTTCCATATCGTCTTTAGACAATAGGGAAAGGAATGATCCCATAAAGCCATGAGGAAGGCGTGTTGAGGATCTATATAGTACTGATGATACGAAGACTATGGATGCATCAAACTAGATAACTATAGATACTACAGGTACATCTGATGTCTGTAATCTCTCTAATATATCTGTTGGCTCATTCTTTTTAGAAAATGAAGCAACTGTAAGATTTAATAAAGAAAATTCTAGTCTTAAATGGAAGCTTCCAACTCTTAAGGCCACAGACGTCTATGATAAACTTTAAACATTTTATTTAATTGCTGAAACCACCATAAAAGTTTCTAAAAATGTTATCTAAGTTAAACAAAATGATGATTATGAATACCACTTGTAAATATTTGATGATAAAACTATTTGATAGTTAAAATCTTAGTTTAAATATAAGTTTTTACATATTAGAGATGTTATTATTGGTGTTTTCCCTTTGTTTAGAAGAGGTCTAAATGTCAGTATTTTAAGATGTCTACTTGATAATAGGCATACAAATTTTAGTGCCTACTTACAAAATGTTGTTCAAATTGGTCTTCATGATGATCTAATTTTTATAACTATTTATCCAAATTATCCAGTAGCCATTCATCAAGAAGAAAACTTAAATAAAGTCTTAAAGGTTTTTCTCCAAAACTCATGGATTAGATATGATCCCTAGATCTTGTCCTCTTACTATTAAATATCATATCATGTATCTCATAACTAATACCTTACATCCTATAGTAAAGCACACTCTTACACAAGGCAAAAGCGTGGTGTGTCAAGCAATAGAAAATAGTCAGATAATACTAGCTGAATCAATCTCTTGGTCTGATCTTAAGTTTCTCAAAAAATAGATTGTAGACACAAACTTTGTTCAGAAGCCTAAGAAATCTTTATCATTTACCACATCTGTAAAAGATTGACAAGTAAATATATTATCAGGCTTGACTATCAAAATGATCTAAAAGATCATATGCTAAATATACAATTGCAACAACCCTTGCCTCCAATAAATCCTCACTGTCTACATCTAAAAAAAATCCATGACCCTCAAATAGATTCATATTACTATATTGATTTTCAAAAAAGCATAAGTCATCCAAATCAATCCATTATTCACATGGTTAAATGAGATTTAACTTTAGAAAGGCTATTTGAGAAAAATAAAAAATTACTTGCTAAAGCCAAAAGGATTAATATGGAAGGAACTTCTGGAGAAAAGTCTAAAAAAGAAGAAAAAAGGGTCATATATGGAAAACTCTTATAGAAGATGAATCATTCACAGAAAATGGATTCCCAAAGCTTGCTAATTTCAATCAATACTCACTAAATGGAAAATATAGAGCATATATGTATTATCTCAGATCCACTGATAAGAGTCTTGATTAGTCTATAGAAGTCAAGCTTATGAATCAGAATAATCTTGCTACTAAATGCTTAAATAATAAAGTTTTATAAACACAATAAAATCTTGATTAGGTTTCTAAAATGTTAAAGAGCATTGAATTATATCAAAAAAGAGAAATTACTAAAGCTATTAATTCTTTATTGATAATACTACTACCCATCATAGTCAACTTATCCAAAAAATAGATAATGAATCTATCAGTATTAAACTACAACAACAATCAGTTGAAACAAAGGTAGATGATATGATTTTTGAAGGAAAGACTATTAGTCAAAGTCAAGATCAACTTAAGACTAGTATGACTTCCATTGAGATAAATTTGAGAAATCAAATTACTAGTCTTGAGACAAGATAGGAAGAAGTACATCAAGAAATCAAACGGGTATCTTTAGCCTCTGATATCATAGCTAGAGAAATTATAAACTAAAATTCTAGCTTATCTTCTATTCCTGATATTCTAGATACATTGAAGGATAAAGGACAATCTTCTCAACAACCAAAATTTGTTCATCAACCAAAAATTATTGTTACAAAACATATTGATTACAATCAAAATAATCACTCTTGGAAAAATGTATTAAGGCTACAAAGAGAATCATTCAAATCTAAATCAAAAAGTTTACTTGATTCTAAAAGATCTCTTGATAAGATCTTCCAAATAGGTATGGCTAATATTGAACCTACTTGAACTAAAAGCTATTTTGATATAGGAGAATCTTCAAAGTCTAAACCTTCACTAGATTCTTAAATAAGAGCATTGAATCTTCAACCTTTCTTCTGAAAATTTAATTATGAACCACCAAAAAGAAGGAAAAAAATGATATATGCATTGATAGCTTGGGCTAGTGTACAAATTCATGGTCTTCAGAAAGATCCCCTTAGTGTTACTTAGAAAATTGTAAATGGGCTCATAGGAAATATCAAACAATGGTGAGATGCTAGTGGTCCAGTATTTCATGAAAGTATATAGATTCATCTAGAGCCTATTTTAGCAATCTGCAATGCTTTAATTTTTGAATTTTTTGGCACTCTTGATAATGATAAATAAATAAATAAACAAAGAAAAGTTTCTTAAAGCATAATTGTGTGATATGACCAGGATAGATGAATATATGTGCTATATAGAGAACTTATTTTATAATACTGGTGAAATCTTTAATCCAACATATAAGATCAGGTTTATAGAATATTTTCTTGAATATTTTTCTACCAAGTATAAAGATGCTATGGATGATGATCCCCTACCTATGTCCTTTGGAAGGATAAACCAAAATATTAAAGAATTTAATGAAATGCTATGTGTAGAAAGAAAGACACATAAAGAAGCTATGAAGTTTCATAAATAGATTGGTGCAAAATTCTACAGTTTTATTGATGATAATTTTGGTTATATGGATGTGCATAGATATAGATAGTATAAAAATAAAAATAAATATCATTCCTACAAATGTTCATCAGAAAAAGAATTTAATTATATGAAGTCTTGGAAGCCTAGATATAAATCTAAAAAAAGAATTTTATCCCTAGAAAGATATTCAAAAAAATAAACATGGATTCCAAAAGAAACTAGTCAAATATTTCATCTGTCAAGGTGATCATTATGAAACTAAATGTTCTAACAAGAAGAAAGAATCTAAGAAGATTAATTTTTTGAATAGCCATGGAATCAATGGAGATGAATATGTCTTACTCTTTGATGAAGATGAAATTCAATATGAGTCAGATATTCTATGGAGGAATTAGATAATGATGAATCTAATAATCATGTAAATATGAATCTTGTTGACACTGAATCAGAAGATGAATCCTATAATTATGATTTTGATATAAGATTTCAGATTCAGATGAATTCTGCTCCATTTTCAGATGCTTTGAGTTTATCTCAAGAAATATCTTTCCTTAAAGAAAGATATGCTAAAACTCCTGCATATATGATTTCTGAAATAACTTTTTTACAACAACAAATTGTAGCTACTGAGCTAAAATATTATCTATATTTAGCTCAAAAAAAAGGCAAAAGGATGCTTTGTCCCAAGAATTTTAGTCTAAAATCCCTAAAGTTCCTATGGTCGAAGCTGTCTATCAACCTGATACATATGATAGAGCCACCTAATGAAAGAAGTGAATCTATCAACTCTAGATATTCTTAGCTAAAGCTCAAACTGAATTACCAGATCTTATGAAAGAAGAATCTCTTGTCGATGAACATGAAAAACTCTTTGAAGAAGAATTGCTCCAAGAAACTAATGAGATAGACTCTCATTTTAAGGAGGGGGAGACGTCTCATGAAAATTTAAATATACATCAAATATCAGTATACACTACTAATAATCTAGTATGTGAAATTAAAATCAAATGGGATGGTTTTAAACCATATAGCTTAGATCTCTTGCTTGACACAAGTGTAGATATTTCTCTTGCTAGATATCATTCTATTCTTATTGATATATAGAAAGTTGATTTTCATAAGTTGACTTTCAATACAAAAATTGTAGTTTCAGAATTGTCTGCAGTTATGCTTGTTATTCTTGGTGACTCTATCTATCATTTTAAGATAGTACAACATGAAATTCCTATGTATGACATGATGATTGGTTTAGATAAATTATCTACTTTCTATTCTATTACAATTCAGCCACATGAAATAATTCTTGCAGAGAAATATTCTTTATATAAGAAATCCATATATGAATGTAGAATCCCTTTGAAAAAAAATCCAAAGAAACCAATTGATACCAGATGGATACAACAAAATTTAAATCTTTGTCATGCTATCATTGAACCAATAATTGAAAAACTCAAAAAATATTGCTGCTCTAAAAATCCTTTGGCATTCAGAAATAGGTAAATACATGAATGTAAAATTCAACTAAAGATGATACAAGATAAGAATGGTAACAAAATAGAACCCAAGTTCAAAGCACACCATTAAGTTATGTGTCCTTCTCTTAGAGAAGAATGTTTTCAAGAAATAAATCAATTAAAGGAGTAAGGTTTGATAAGATATTCTAATAGCCCTTGGGCGTGTGAAGCATTTTATGTGAATAAAAGATCAGAATAGATAAGTGGAAAGAAAAGGTTAGTCATAAATTATGTCCTCTTAATAAATATGTTTTACATGTTCAACATCCAATCCCTTCAAAAGATGAAATCTTGCAAAGAATAAGTGGAAGTAAAATTTACAAGAAGTTTGATTTAAACTCAAGATTTTGGCATATATAAGTAACAGAACAAGATAGGTATAAGATTGTATTTGTTACTTCATTTGGATAATATGAATGGAATGTCTTATATTTTGGCTTAAAGAATGCTCCTAGCATATTTTAGGAAATGATCAATAAGATTTTATCTCTATATTCTATTTCTATCATCGTTTACATAGATGATATATTGGTCTTTTCAAAATATCCTAAAGATCATATAAAACATCTAGAACAATTCTATCATATTGTGTTTGACAATGGTTTAGTTCTATCTTAGAGAAAAATGTCAGTTTTTAAAGATGAGATTGAGTTCTTAGGTGTTACTACAAAATAAAGAGAAGTTGCAGTCCAAGAACATGTCTTAAATAATATTAAGAACTTTCTTGATGAACTCAAGGATAAAAAATGCTACAAAGATTTCTTGGTTGCATAAACTATGTAGCAAGTTATTATTATAATATTGCACATGACATAATACTTTTAAATAAAAGGCTAACAAAAAATCCTCTAGCATGGTCATATGAGATGACAAAAGTAGTTCAGAGAATAAAATAGAATTGTCAAAATTTGTCACCATTAGTCTTACCTGGTAATGGTCTAAAAATTATTGAAATAGATGCATCAGAACTATATTGAGGTGCAGTTTTGAAAGAAAGACTATCATATTATTTTGAAAAACCTTGCAGATTGACTTCAAGAAATTTTAAACGGGCTCAAAAAAATTATCATTCTACTCACGAAAATTCTTGTTGTTATTAAGGCTATTCAAGTTTTTATTTTCTTTGTGAGATCAGAAAATTTTCTTGTTAGATATGATTTGAATAATTTTATGAGTATTATTCATTCTATTGATAATCTAAAGAAAGGATCTGTGAGCAGGTTAACTAGGTGGGTAACATTTCTGTCATACTTTGATTTCTCTATTGAACAAATTGCTAGAAAGAAGAACTACTTTGCTAATTTTATATCTAGAGAATTTAATTCAAAATAGTCAGTCATGGCAATAACGATTTCAAAAGTTTATGAAGAATTTCATCAACATATATGGAGATCCACTCCATCTATTGTTAATCAGTTAACTCATGAGATCAATGCTCTCACAAAAAAATCTCATGAAGCTTCTGTAGAACTCAATAATACTCATTTGGCATAGATGACTCAATTCCCAGAACCAGATGGCAAGAAATGGTGTTCAACAATAATGTTATATCATGAAGCTAATAATCTAAGGATTACTTGTATAAATAATATTTTAAAATATTTCATTTGCAGACATGGATTTGAATTCATGATCTAATTGTCTACATTTTGGCCAAGTTTTAATCTTGCATTAGAAATTTTTTGGTCATCTACTAATTTTTTTTATTTGCATGAATTTTTAGATTATATCATGTCAATGAAAGCTTCTGATGATCCTATTGTTTGTATCCCTCCAGATCAAGTGATAAATATATTTATTGCTTTGAGGATGCCTTTCAGTATTAAATTTGAAATATTTTTAATTCAAAATTTTCAAGCCAATATACATGCCATTTTAGCTCCTGCATAATCATTTACAGCTCTTTGAAAATGGTTCACTATAAGTCATCAAGTTGTGTTTCTTCCTATACCTAGCGATCATATCTTGAGAATCCCATCAACTATTTATATGGACCACACTAACATTGATTTTGATGAGGATAACCATTATTCTCCCCAAGGAGAATATGAATTCAATGATAATGATCGAATCGATCTAAAGACTAGTTATGAGGTCTGTTTGTAAACATGAATGTGGGCACATTAACCTTATTTTATTTTTAGTGGACCTCACCACTTTTATAAAAGGTGGTAACCTATCGGTCATGTCGATAGATTCCTTTTTGTTTTATGTTTGGTGGTGCGTAGTGGGCCCATAACTCACTATATTTTGGCATCTTACCTTCTATCCATTGATTTATCATCTTTGTGTCGATCATTGATATTCTTATTTAACCTTATAAATATGAGGAGTTATTTATGTCATAAGCATCAAATGCCTAGAGTCTTGTGTTTGAGTCTTCGTATAAAAAGTGTATGCTCTTCGCTTGCCTACTCTATGGGATCCTACGAATCAAAAACTTTTTTAAAAATGATGTTTATGATATGTTTCTTACTCTACTATATGTTTTAATAACTTGTCTATAATCACTCTCTATAGTCTTTAAGTGTCGATCCTGTCTGTAGTGATGTGTGTGTGTGTGTGTGTGTGTGTGTGTGTGTGTGTGTGTGTGTGTGTGTGTGTGTGTGTGTGTGTGTGTGTGTAGGGTATTGGCATGACATGTGCTCCATGTTTCATAAAACCTATTACATGGGTTTACAATAGTGAATGTATTAAAATACTCATAACTAGTTTTTTGGTTTTATTATCCAAAGAAAGATATTTATGTTTAGTATTCTCTATCATTTTTTTTATGGCATCAATATATTTTTACGTTATTATAGATACAATAATATAACTTTTGAAATAATTTTGTTCAAACATATTTACATCTATTTTAATTTTAGCCCATAGGCTGGAAATATATATCTTCCACACCATATTTAAAGAGAGCTTGGACTTGGACTCCATAACTTGAAATAGTTGTGTATATGCCCCCAAAAACATATCTTTCACAAACATGTGCATTATTTAGGTGTTTTATAGTTCATACTAAGTATCATTGGATATTTTTGTTAGAACTTTGGTAAAGTTTGTAAATTCCATTAAAGACTTTGTAAGAAACCATCTCTCTCTAGATGTGGGTAAAACCATCCAAGCTACTTTCAATTTTCTCATCTTAATTTTTAATATTTTTACCCTAAAGTTCAATTTAACCTTGCTCAACAATATATGGATCTCCAACTTAGATAAAAAATAATATTTTAATATCTTATTGTTTAGGTTAAAAGAAGGATGATATGATATTTCTTTCTCTTTCTCTTGATCTTCTTGTTTTACCTCTTACTCATATGTGGATTTGTGTCAAATTTTACATAAGGGTTTTCATCTTCTTATTCATTAGTTTGTCACTCTAACTACCTTCTTGATGGCTGAATCTCATTTCAAACCTCATTAAATAAATCATCTTATATCCCCTTCATCTCCTCTTTGGTCATGAAATTTAATTTATTTCTTGAGTAAACTATGCTCAAAATTTTAATAGCAATTGTAAACATTCACTACAGCTCTTATACCACTTAGTGAATTTAAAAATAAACTTAAAAATGAAACTAAAAAATATGGATTAAGAATGATAACAAATAGAATAATGAGATCACTTGCTTCCCTAAGAGCGAATTTTGCCTACATTATTAGCTATAACAAAAGAGCTCTCATACAATAGTAGTTATCACTTGTACTAGTTTGATATTATTATGAAAAATATACATTATTTAAGTTTTTACACCTTTTGTATTCAACCAATAAAAACTCTACTTAACCCATGGCTAACTCATTATCTAATAATTTTGGATAGAGAACAAGAACAATCAAATTATGGGTTGATCTACCATTTCTCCAACTTATGGCCTTCTCTTATAGATCTAAATGGCTGGTTGAAGGATAACTGGTTACCGCTTACAGATAGTAACTTGTGAATTTCTCCTTGTGCAAAAGGATTTTTCATTATTCTCTTTGATTTAGAAATGGATATGACTTTTTTGTTTCAGTGACCTATCTGGTCTTGGAACCAGTGTGTTTTGGCCTACAAACTATGGTTTCCTTCATTTAACCCTCATTCTGAGGCCTTAAATGTCATACCAAATTGGGTAAGATTGCCCTTTTTACCCTTAAAATTTTAGACTCCTTTCTATTTCAAAGCTATTGGTGATTCATTGGGCAAATTATTGTATATGGATCCCAATGTTATTTACCACACAACCATTGCTTATATTTTAGTTAATCTAGATGTTTCCATATATCTTCCTGAGTCCATGGATTTGAAGGTTCAAAGTAGAACTTGGAAGTAATTTCTCAACTTTGAGACATTATCATTTCATTGTATAAATTACTATCAAATAGGTCATCTTGCTTCTTTATGTAATTTTTATAAGCATACTACTATTATCTCTTAGTGGAAGGAAGCTCTACCTAAACATTTCATGGTTTGTGAGAGTACAAAGTGTGATTCAAAGGAACCAGACGGAGATACGGGTTTGGCCAAAAATGAAGTTGAACAAGCACCTCAGATTCCTCCCCTTGGGGATGTAAAATAAATATCACCAAATTGGAGGTGAAGATTTAAATAGGCATCCATTGGTGCAGTTACCATTGAATGATTCAGAAGCTTCACTAGATATGTCCATTCCTTTCCTTTTGGATGATTAGGGGAAGTGGATTACGGTAGGTAACAAAAATAATAATAAATAGAATAAGTATTTTAAATCTCTTAATATGACCCTCAAGTCACAAAGGAAAATAAGTTTTGAAGGGTCTTGATACATCTTTGTTTTGTGTAGCCAATGTGGAAGTTGTTGCTTTTTTGTTGCTCTTGTAGTGTTGGTTTTTGTTCGTTGATTTTTTGCAAACATTTTTGTTATATATGGTTTTTAAGACCATGTTTTTAGGTTATTTTTTAAATATTAGAGTTCGTATTTCTAAAAAACTCACTTTTACCATTAATAAAAATTCATTGTCTAACACTTCATTAACTCTATATACCCAAAATATAAATAAGTAAAAATAATGCTATACTAAGCATATGTTGTGTTTAGGTACACAACAAAGATTTTAATTTTATGTAGACATAGATAATCATTTACCTTTTTAAGAAACTATAATAAAAATAATAACATGCACTATATCTCACATCTAACATTGACTAAGGAGTTGTTAAAAGATGTTACAATTGAAATATTGCTAGCATAACTAGTGAAACAATCTAAATCACAAGGAAATGAGAAAGAAGAAGATCCTTTAACCCCTAATAATATTAAAAACTCCCAAACTATAATAATTTTTCCACATTTTACAAAGGAATATGAAATTCATCCCCTCCCTCCATCACCCAAACTCTCTAAAATACCATATTATTCCTAAGTATCCTTACAAAGAAATCTTTTACCTGTAGAAGCACTAACCAAAATTCTAAAATAATTATCCCCATCACCTCATGTTTCATCTAGAATAACATCTTTCCCTATAGGAAAATATAGAACTTTAATCCAGTAGTCATTATGGTCAAAATTCATTGAAAATTATAATGAAAAGTGGGATGATAAGGTCACTAGAATAATAGTAATTTGAAACATCATGGGATATATTGAAGGATAATGAACCATCCACATTTTAGTTCCCCATTAACAACTCAAAGGGTGTTTATCCCTTGATAATATTCCCTCAATCATCCTTGCTTGACTTCTAAGGGATGTCAATTGAGGGCCCTGATACATTTCTCTTTGAGCTTGACATCTTGTGTCATAGTTATGACTACAATTAGGATGCACAAAGAATAATAATATTTTGAGCCACTCTCAAAGATGAAACTCTCTAATGGTTCAAGCGCCTAGGAAAGGACACCATAAGTAACACGAAGGACATGAAGGATAAATTCCTCATGAAGTACACAAACTATTATAAGGGTAGAGACCCCTGGAAGGATGACAGTTTTAAATTTTCATATAAAAAGGATGATTAATTAGATGATTACATGGAAATATTTCAATTTAGTCTACAAAGGTCCAAATAAATAAAGTTGGACATTAAGTTCGTCAATCTAGTATTTCTTAAGGGTATGAGTGAAAACAATATGGAGGACTTGGATCTCATCAGGGGTGGAGATATATCATTATTTCCATATGATTACATTTATCCATTTTTAAGAATTATCCAAAGTCACTAATGAGGAAAATTAGAAACAACAAAGTTATACCTTTATCATAAAAATAAATAAATGGAGCGATAAAATGGAAATAGGAAATCTATTACAAGATATGAAACTAGATATTATAAACCATATGGCCATGCATATAGAAAAATTACATGGAAGGAGAAGGAAAGAAGAGGAAGAAAAATCTTTAACAATTTATTGTCTTAATTTCTATATAAATAAATATGAATGTAGATGTCAAATTACTCATCCAAAGGTGGTAAACATAATGGGAAAAAACATGCTATAATTTAAATTCAAGATATTCAGCATGAAGGTGGACAAGTATTCTTAGTTTCATAATGGAGACCTTAGTAACCAAGGCAACAAAACATAGGTATACCAAATGATTATTCATCTTTCCATTCTCATTTTTCTAATTAGATGTATGTTGTTCCTCCTAACAATTGGTATATACCCAACTTTTGGAATAAAATACTCCAATTGTCGCCCAAAAATCAAAATTTTCCAATACATAGGAAATTACAAGTGAATTGGAAATAATACCAAGTCAAGCAATATTCACCACAATCTCAAAGTTAATTGTGGAAAAAACTCCCTAGCCAATGTCATTAACAATGAAGGGGAAATAATACTTGGAAAAAATAAAATGCTCATTGCTAAAAGAAACAATGACCCCAAGAATATTTGATACCCCAACATCCCTAAAACCCTACCCAACCACCCCTTAGAGAATCACAACTATGTATTCAACCTGCACAAAACCCCATTAACAAAATAGCTCAACATGTTACTCATATTTAATACTCTTATTATTAGATCCTTCTAAGGTTGCCTATGCTAAATTGGAAAAGTTTTGAGGGATTTTTTGTGGGTAAATTCTAAAGGCAGTCGAGGATTCTATCAGGTAGCTTGAGATGTTTGTTGCAAGCCAAGGTCCCTGGGAGGACTTGGTATTTTAGATATCTAAATTCAAATATCAAAATTATGGCATATCCAACTTATTCAATAAATTTGAATGATGTAAAACACCATTAATGAAGGTAGTCCAAAACCCACCACACCCATAATAACATAACCCTCTAATGATGTTTCCAAGAACACAACTAACCCACCATAAAATAATGATCCCATCATAAAACAAGCCCATCAAAAGTATAATATGTATCACCCAATAATCCTTTTTCTCGATTATCATAAATACAAACATGAAGAGCGTTGGCAAGATTTATACTTAGAAGGGGAACTAAAAAATATATGATTTTATATAACATTGTTCCAAGTATTGAAGACATACCCATCTACATTAATACAACTCAAGAGCTATGCTTAAAAAAGCCTAGTCAGAAGAGGAAATATCCTTAAAATGTTTTAGTTATTGGAAAAAAATTTAATCTTATGCTGGGAAATATTTTCCATCTCAAATACTTTGATTTGGACCACTTGGTTTCCAATGTGCACATAAGAGGTATTTTAATACAAAATATTCTTATAAACCTAGGATTTTCTATCAATATGATGACTAAAAAGACCATGGAACAACTTAAGTTACAATATATTCACTAAACCCCCTCTTATCTTTACATCACAAATAGATTAACTATTAAACCTAAAAAGATAATTAAAAACCTTGTTATATAAATAGATTCATGGGAATACTATGTGATTTCATAATACTACAACCAAAAACTATGTTAAAAGAATATCATCTTACTTTAAAGAGTCTTTGTTTAACCAAAATTAATACATACATAAATTTTTATTAAAAAACTTAGCCATTTCTAATAGAAATAGCACCAATAAATTAGTGTTATACTCCCTCACCCTACCCTCACTTGAATAACCTAAAGTGATCAAACTCTTATTCAACCTATCTTTATCATTGATCACAATTTATCTCACACTAAACTCTAAACTTGTACAAAATGTATATAAATAAACTTATAAATTAATCCCTTTAATACATTAACTTCCCTTAACACATATTTTTCCAATTGAGGGATATGTAGATTCTAGTGGGAATTTCATTATTTCCCATCCGCTCTTACAACATGAGTTTGGCTTTCAATCTTCTAGATAATACTGCATCTATGGATTCACTAGCCAAAATAGTTTAAATCTCTATTACACGAACCATAAATATAAATAATCAACTAAAACCTCAAAAAGAATAAAAAACTTCAAAAACACAAAATTCCCTTCGCATGGGACTATCGTGATATAAGATAAATGCATCACCCACAAAATTTATAATAAAGATGAGTGCAAACCCATTCATTAGCCAAAAGATGGATTAATCTTGCTATGATATAAACTATAAAAACTAAGTTATAGAAATTCCTATATTGGATTCATCTACATGATTTTTGAAAGTCAATGGGTATAATCACTTTTCATTGTACTAAGAAAGATGGAAAATGACTTATTTGTCTAGAGAGCATAACACTTCCATTCAAAAATATCACTCTCTCACTGATTAAGTCATCAACACTTTTTTTTAAAGAAATA
Source organism: Torreya grandis (assembly GCA_037957365.1). Taxonomy (NCBI): domain Eukaryota; kingdom Viridiplantae; phylum Streptophyta; class Pinopsida; order Cupressales; family Taxaceae; genus Torreya; species Torreya grandis. Next base: position 2,064,223 of record JARHVA010000259.1, read on the forward strand.
AATAACTTTCTTTTTTTTAATTTTATATGTTTTAAAAAAATATATGAATAGTAAAAAATTTATGTATAACACAAAAAAGTGATTGAAAATAAGAGTCATCATTAATAAAACATATAAATAAAAGTTTAATTTGAACCAATGATTTTTATATATAAAAAGTACTAATACCAATAACGAATAATTAATTGTTTATTAAATTAAGTTTCTAAAAATATCAATATTTTTATTTTATTTTGTTATAATCAAATTTCATAATAATAATCATCTTCACATTCATATACATTTTGCATTTGAGATCTATCTAAAACATTCTCATTTAAAGAAAACACAACTTTTCTAATTGGATTTTTTTTTTTTTAAATAAAATAAAATACATTTTTAAAATTCATTTTTCGCATTCAAACTTGATCCTAAATATGGTGAAAAAATGATAAATAAATACAAATATTTAAATAACAATTATATTTATCAAATCTAAAGTTCCAAAACTTCACTCAAAAATTGATGTAACATAATATATCACTACTTTTAACTTTAATACTATAATAAATACTCTCTAAATACTTACTCAATTTATCCACTAATACTTATAAATGCTCTTTCTAATTTCCTCTATACAAAATACCGTAATATAGTGAGCATCCCCTCCATAGTGAATTGTAAAGAAGTAAACTGGTTGCCAATCCTCTCACAAGTTAAGGAAGAATGGTTGCTCTTTCTAATACTTTAAACTGGTTGTAAAGGCATTATATTGTGGAGTTAACACTAAAGATTCGTCTCTTAGTTTTAAAGATGTTTATTTGATATTGATGTGGTTTTACACTGAGAGTTTATTTTTAAAAAATGGTTTTAAAGATGCCATCTACCACCTCTTTAAAATGATATAACACCTAAGCATTCAAAATCGATGAAAAGTATGAACAACCATACCTCATTTATTAAACGGTTAGTGGAGGCCATTCTCAATGAAAAACTATAAATTCAACTCAACTTACAATTTCTAGGAAGAATTTTCAAACGCTTAACGACCACATAATATATAACTCTAGAAGTAATAAGCTTGATAGTACAACCCCATTTATATATGTCAAAGATATTTCTTTTCCGTATGTCCCACCGTTAGAAAAAAATGTTAGAAAGTAAACTCGAATCTTCCACAGAGAGTCCACAAAAGGTATGTTGATCATCATTTAATTTGTTAATCAAAGCTTTCATTTCATCGATACCAACCCCTTTTGAATTAGTAATTTATGGGACCAAAAACATGTTACCTATGTGCTGTCAATTTCCATGTGAATTGTAATTTATGTGTCACTGTCAACCCACTTCAAAATTACTGCAGAATTTTTAATGAATCACCCGATGTCTAAATACAATTCAAAGTTATGTATTAACCCTTTTAAATTGGATGCATTATTTTGAAATATAAACATCTTAATTAAATATAAAAACCAATTATTTATATTCATAAATGTTCTTACAATATCATTTTGAAGATAATTTTATGTAATGAGGTGAATATGTTAACATTTAATTATTTTAAACTTCAAGAAAGTACATGGGCCAAGGAATTTAATACGCATGTGTCCAGTCAACCATATTGTAAGAGGCTATTTACTTCGAGTGTGAAGCAACGAACTCATCTATGACCATTTAATTATTTTAAATTTCAAAAAAGTACATGGGCCAAAGGACTTTAATACGCATGTGTCCAGTCAACCATATTGCAAGCGGCTATTTACTTCGAGTGCGAAGCAACCAACTCATTTTTCCTTGGGTTAGTGACAATTGAGCAGAGGGCTAATTTTATGTGCTTCCAGTTGAAATATGTTGCTGCAAATGTATTGGAAGGTTGTTCAATTTTCAATTTGGCTGTGTTTGGTGGCTTTTGCCTATGCAAAATGCCCACCTGAAACGTGTGGATCAATGAATGTGAGTTACCCTTTTTGGATTCGCAATCTTAACTGTGGTTATCCTGGATTTCAGATTAAATGTAAGGGGAATTCTTCTGGGAAGCTCGTTCCGTTTCTTCCTGCGTTTGTGGAAAATAATACTGGTGATATGAATATTGATTTTGAGATTCTGGAGATCGATTATGAGGGCTCTATCATCATAAACTCGACTTCTCTCAAAGCCATGTCATGCAATGAAACGGACGATGCGTTTGTGCGATTCATGTTACCTCAAGATGGCCCCTTCACCATTTCCCCCTCCAATAAATTCGTGGTCATTGGTTGCAATTCAGTCGGTTCTTTTAAAGTAGCCGATAGCGTATGGAGCGATGGGTCATGTAAATCTTCATGTCTAAATCAATTTGATCCAAAGTACTGCAACGGCTATGCCTGTTGTGAAGCTGGTATTCCGGGAGATAAGAAGATGATAAATTTCACGGGCGGGGGAATCAGCTATAAAGACTTTTCTAATTGTGGGTTCTCGACTATAGCAAACCCTCTTACGTGGATCATACCCCAAAACGAATCGGGTTTCCTTGCCGCTGGTCGTTACGGTCTCACCCTTGATTGGAGCATTGGCTGGAATTGCTCAACAGCACACGGAACATCCGAATACTCTTGCGCCAAGCAAGCTGAATGTATGAACCATCAAACAGGGCATGTCTGCAAATGTGATCCTGGATATGAAGGAAATGGTTACTCTAACGGCACAGATTGCACAGGTATCTTCTCCACACTTTTGAAAATTAGAACCCTTACTAGGTGGTATCATGTTTTCTCTTTTATAATCATTCATCTTTAGATTCTCGAGACTCCTAATGATTTGATAGCGATGAGGAATGTTCAGATATCAACGAATGCAATTATCCAAATGAGTGTGTTGAACAACTGGAAGGAGGCAGATGTCATAATTGGGGAGGTTTTTACAATTGTTCATGCGCCAAGGGTTACACCGGAGATGGATTTCAAAACGGGACAAGATGCCAGTCCCCAAGATCAAATCAAGTTGTCCTTCCTGCAGTCATAGGTGAAAATACATGTTATCTGAGTTTATTCTTAATTGTTTCCTAAAGAGATATCTGAAAACCTGTATAGCTAAGAAAAAGTTAATTTAATGTTCGGTGAGATATGCAGGGTCGGTCACTTCATTTGTGGGAGTCTCTTTAGCAGCGTCTGTTCTGATTTGGTGGCTGAAGAAACGTCACTTGAAACTTGTGGAGGCCAAGTATTTTCAGCAGTTGCAGCAATACATCGTTTCCAGAGTCGGAAGAGAAACCTTGAGAATGTTTTCTGCCAAGGAACTAGAAACAGCCTGCAAAAATTATTCAAATGACATGCAGTTGGGAAGTGGTGGCTTTGGCACTGTGTACAAAGGCACTCTATCAGATGGTACTTTTGTGGCCATTAAAAAGTCCAAGCAAGTTTTAAATCTACGGAATAACCATGAGTTTATTAACGAAATTACCATTCTCTCCCAAATTAATCACAGAAACATAGTGAAATTGTTTGGATGTTGCCTCCAAACTCAGTTTCCGTTGTTGGTATCTGAATTCGTTCCCAATGGAACACTGTTTGAACATTTACATTCCAGTGAGAGGTATTTGCCTTGGGCATCACGTCTGCGGATTGCAATAGAGATCGGGGAGGCTTTGACATATCTGCATTCTGGAGCATCTCAGCCCATTTTCCACCGGGATGTAAAATCTTCTAACATTATTTTGGACCAGAGTTTCTCTCCAAAAGTTGCCGACTTTGGGATTTCTCGTCTAATCTCTACTACCGATAAAACACATCTGACCACTGATATCATAGGCACCAGGGGTTACTTGGATCCTGAGTACTTCCAAACGTATCAGCTCACCGACAAAAGCGATGTATACAGTTTTGGTGTCGTCCTGGTTGAGCTTCTGACTGGCCTAGAACCCATGTCTGTACAGAGGGCCAGTGAGGAGTGGGTTTTAGCTAGTCTTTTTCTGTCTAGACTCAACGACAACCGGTTGATAGAAATATTAGATAGCAAAGCATTCGAGGAGGGAAACCGACATCAAATGGAAGATATGGCAATGTTAGCTAAGGAATGTCTTCAATCGGAAAGGAAGAGGAGACCCTCCATGAAAGAGGTGGTAGAGGAACTGATCTGGATAAAAGGTGCCACAAAAAACACAAGATCACATCCAAGTGCAAGGTCCAATAACACAGTGTCTCAGCACACAAGCACTTCAATAGAAGCATTACAAAGCAGATACAAGTACCGAAGTTACACTTTTCCTGCCGTAGTTGGGAGTAAATCAGAGGAAGCAACTACTGCACTAATTGCCATGTCCACAGTGCCACTATCTTGAAATGCTGTAAGTGATAAATTATCATTTCCAACAGTTAGAAATTCCGCGATAAATGTCTAAAGATAAAGAATTGTTACGTAGACCACAATTTCTACCGATAATGATCCCATTTCATTAAATATGAACAAGGGTCTACATACGGGACAGAAAGTATGTCCCTCTTTTCATCAAAATCTTAATAAAGAAAGGAGTTTAAATGAAGGATTGTTTTTATTTGCTAAATTTTCATTAAAATTTTAGGATACACCTGATTTTATTATTAGAGCAGGGAAACAACTCAATCTAAAAATACTTTTCACGTTTATGTAAATGTGAAAATATCTAAAATAAAATAATATTTTCTGAATACAATTAAGAAAAACATTATTCAATGTTACTCTCTTTTTTTTATAAAAAAGTTAACATTAAAATAAAAGTTCATTCCTTCATATTTAAAACAATTTTTAATAAAAAATTTCAAAATAACATGAACTTTATCCAAGAACTTAGCATCATAGAATTTAAACTAGGAGTTGTCCCAAAGGTGCAAATGAAGCCGGAGGAAATTTAAAATATATTTTATAGTTAAGATATTATGATTTATAGATAGATTTTTGCAAATAAAAAAAACTTATAAATAAACAAATAGTGTTTCAGGTTCAAACCTTAGAAGATATCATAAAGAGTTAAAAAGAAACTTAAATAACATAAAGCCCTAAAGAGAAACTCAAGTTGCTCAAACAGAAAAAGATAAAGGCCTAATGATTAAATTGGACTAAAAGGATGACACAAAGGAACGATTAAAATAGAGTTTCAGCCAGTGATATGAAAAGTAAACCCCGCCCACATCTCTACACATACTAACGACCTAAATAATACTTGTGGATGATCAACAATGTGACAAAAATGCTCTAAAACCGGCGCTTGCTTACTCTCTCCCCTCCCATCTACCAATAAGATTTATATCTACCCATAATGGAAAAGCTTTGAACATCCCTTCCCATAGTGAGTTGTAAACAAGTAAAAAGATTAAACTTAGACGAAATATTTTTTATTCATCCATTCCTTGCTTTAAAAATTAAAAACCTCAATTAAAAGTGAACAAATTAAGTAAATTGGTTGCCAATTCTCTCACATGTTCGGCAAAGAATTTTCAAAATCTTGACCACCACATAATTATGTTAGAGGCATTATATTGTGGGTCTAACACTAAAGATTCGTCTCACAATTTTGAAGATATTTATTTGATATTGTTGTGGTTTTGGATTGAGGGTTTCTCAAGAAGAATGGTTTTGGAGATGCTTTATGCCACCTCTTCAAAACAACATAACCCCTAAACATTCAAAGTCAACGATAGGCATGGACAACCACACGTCATTTATTGAACGGTTAATGGGGGCCATTCCCAACAAAAATCTATAAATTCAGCTCAGCTTACAAATTCTAAGAAGAATTTTCAAACTTTTAACCACCACATAATATAAATTTCCTTAATACTAAAAATAATAAAATTGGTAGTACACCCCCATTTATATAAGTCAAAGATATTTAGAGCAAAAAACTTAGATCTTCCACATAAAGTCCACAAAAGGCATGTTGATCATCATTTAATTTGATAGCTCTCACACTCACTAGTCCCACATACCACACGTTTTTCAAAGCTTTCACTTCATCAATGAACACAACCACTTTTGAATTAGTAATTTACGGGACCAAAAAATAAATAAAAAAGGTTAAATTTTATTTCATATGATCATAAATTTAAATTTAATATATGTGAATAACTTAAAATTATTTAAATGTGTATGTTATTACTTTAAGTCTTTGATAAGAAATTGAATTGAATTGTACAAATAAATAAGAATAAAATATTTAACTTACAACATATAATATTACACCTAGCATTAATATTACACCGCCACTTTGGTGTTGTCCAGTCAACTCATCTATATGACCATTTTTCCTTGGGATAGTGATAATCGAGCAAGGGGCTAATTTTAAGTGCTTGTAGTTGAAATATGTTGCTGCAAATATATTGGAAGGTTGTTCAATTTTCAATTTGGTTGTGTTTGGTGGGTTTTGCCTCTGCAAAATGCCTACCTGAAACGTGTGGATCAATGAATGTGAGTTGCCCTTTTTCGATTCACAAACTTAACTGTGGATATCCTGGATTTTAGATTAAGTGCAAGGAGAATTCTACTGGGGAGCTCGATCTGTTTCTTCGCACCTTTGTACAAGGTAATAATACGGGTGATATGAATATTGATTTTGAGATTCTGAAGATCGATTATGCGGGCTCTCTCGTCATAAACTCAATTTCTCTCGAAGCCATGTCATGTAATGGAACGGATGATGCCTTTGTGCGATTCTTGTTACCTCAAGATGGCCCCTTCACCATTTCTTAACAGAAGAAACAGAGCAAAAAATAATATAACAGAAAATAAGTCAAACACTGATTGTTATGGCAATCAAGAAGTTATTTTTAATTTTATTAATTTTGCTTACCAAAAATCTGTGAATAGTGAACATAAATAGATTTGAAAACAAATCAAACTGAAATATAAAATGATGTTTAACTGCATGCTAACTAAGCAGTGATTTAACTAGCTAAACTAAGACTGAACCAATTTAAGCATGCAAACTGTGTGCATGAGAGGCTGCATGCATGAGAGGCTGCGGAACAAGCAGTGGAAATTAATCAATAGTTTCTAACACTCCCCCTTAATTTCTACCACTAACTACTTCAACATTTACAATGCCTAAATTTTGTCTTAGATAATCAAAAGTCTCCTTTGCTAATGCCTTTGTAAATATATCTGCCAATTAGTCTTTAGATCTGCAGCACTCCAAATGGATTTCTCCATTGTTCACTAACTCTCTAATAAAATGAAATCTTGTATCAATGTGCTTGATCCTCTTGTGAAAAACATGATTTTTTGACAATGCAATTGCTAATTTGTTATCACAAAAGATTGGTGTTGACTCCTTCTGTGCTTGTAATAAATCTGTCAATACTCTCCTCATCTAAGTTGCTTGGCATGATGTTGATGTGGCTGCTACATACTCTGCTTCAGCTAATGAAAGTGTCACTATAGGTTGCTTTTTGGATGCCCATGTGACCACACATGTTCCAAAAAGAAAGGCATGTCCAAAAGTACTCTTCTTGTCATCAATGCTACCTGCAAAATCACTATCAGTATAACCAATCAAACCAAAATCATTAGTTGTGGAATATAAAATTCCATACTTTGTTGTTCTTGCCACATATCTCAATATCCTCTTTCCAACTTGCTAATGTGAGTCTTTTGGTGACTCCATGAATCTAGAGATTAAACTGACCCCATACATGATATCTGGTCTTGTCCCTGTAAGATACATGAAACTACCAACTAGTCTTTTGAATGTTATAGAATCAACATTAAACCCTTTGTCTTCTTTGTTAATTTTGGTCCTTGTAGGAACTGGTTTAGGTGCTGATTTGCAATTCAACATCTTAAACCTCCTTAACACATCCTTTGCATATTTAGTTTGACAAATAAAAATTTCCTTCTCTGATTGTACAACTTCTATGCCCAAAAAGTAATTCCTTAATCTCAAATTTGTCATTTCAAATTCTTTCTTCATTGCTGATTTAAATGTATCTAAAGACAAATTTTCAGTGAAGATCAAATCATCAACATAGAAACACACAATCAAAATCTGACCTTCTTTGTTGATTTTTGTGTACAATGTAAGCTCACTATTGCTTCTGCTAAATCCATTATTTGTCATGTATGAATCAATCCTGCTATACCATGCTCTTGGTGCTTGCTTGAGACCATAGAGAGCCTTCTTCAATCTGTAGACTTTTTTTCATGTCCATGCACTTCATAACCTGGTGGCTGTTTCACATACACTTCTTCATCTAGGAAACCATTCAAGAAAGCTGATTTGACATCCATTTGATATGCATTCCAATTATTTTGTGCAGCTATTACTAAAACCATTCTAATAGTATCAAGTCTAACAACTGGAGCAAATGTTTCATTATAATCAATTCCATGTTCTTATGCAAAACCTTTTGCTACTAACGTTGCCTTGTGTTTTTCAACCTTTCCTTCTGCATCAAATTTGGTCTTATAAACCCATTTGACTCCTATGCAATCCTTACCTTTAGGTAGATTAATTAGATCCCATGTTTGGTTTCTTTCAATGGCATTCATCTCCTCATCCATTGCTTTTATCCAATGTTCGTCATTAACTGCTTCTTCATAATACATAAGATCATGAGAGAAAAGAGCAAAATTTGAACATAAATCTAACTTCTCTTCTTCTCCTTTATAAATCTCATTCAAGTTTCTCATTTTCTTACCTTTAAATCTTGATCTTAAAGTGGCAAGAGTTGGATCTGATTCATCACTTACTTGTGAATTGGATGTAGGATGACATGCATGACCAGATGATTCACCTTGTGCTAAGCTCCTAGGTGTTCTTATTGGAGTGATTGTTCTTGCTTGTGGAGAGGATTGATCACCTTGCAAATTGTGTTCTTCAGATTTTTCTTCATTTTAAGCAATTGGTGCTCCAATTGTGATGGTTTTATCAATGCTTCCATCCCATGCTTCTTCTTCCTTAAATTCCACATCTCTGCTAATAATTACTTTCTTTGAAATGGGGTTACACAACTTATAAGCCTTTGATTCTTCACTATAGCCAATAAAAATGCACTTCTCACCTCTATCATCAAGTTTTCTTCTCAATTTAGATGGTATAAGAGAATATACAATACAACCAAAAATTCTAAAATGATGTACACAATGTTTCTTACCACTCCAAGCTTCTTGTGGAATTTGATCTCTAACACTCTTTGTTGGGCTTTCAAAATATATACTGCACATGCTACTGCTTCTGCCCAATATTCATTTGATAAATGTTTGGCCTTCAACATTCTTCTAGCCATCTCCATGATTGTTCTATTCTTTCTTTCTACTACACCATTCTACTGTGGTGTGTACCTTATAGTCAGTTGCCTTTTAATGCCATGATATCTACAAAAATCTTGAAATTCATTAGACGTATATACACTTCATCTATCTGATCTAAGTACCTTGATGTAAAAGCCACTCTATTTTTCAACCATAGCCTTGAATTCTTTAAATTTTCCAAAGGCTTCAGACTTCTTTTTGAGAAAATATATCCAAGTCTTTCTGCTAAAATCATCAATGAAGGTTAGAAAATAAGAACTACCTCCAAATGATGGAATTTTCATTGGTCCACATAAATCACTATGGACTAGCTCCAATATTACTTTTGCTCTATATGAGACTCCTACTGGAAAGCTCTCTCTATGCTGTTTTGCTAGAATGCAACTTTCACATGAACTTCCTGGATGTTCTATTGGTGGTAATCCCTTCACCATATTTTTCTGTTGTAACAAATTCAAACCTCCAAAATCTAAATGTCCATACCTTAAGTGCCATAGCCATGATTGGTCTAGATGCATGGTTTTGAAGTGGGCTTCCTCTTCTCCTTGGATGCACTGAATTCGAAGAGGGAACATCCGATTCTTGGTCATCTCCACTTTTCCTATCAACCTGTCATTTGAAAATTTGTTTGATATTGTGCAAACATTATCCATAAAAGATACTCTGTAACCTTTCTGTACTAACTGTCCAACACTCATAAGATTATGCTTTAGTCTAGATACAAAATAAACATCAGGAATAAATCTGTTTTCACCATTTTTTGCCAAAACATTTATTACTCATTTACCTATTACATCCACTTTGTTATCATTTCCTAATTTCACTTAAGATTTTACGGAATCATCAAGACTAGCAAAGAATTCTTTATTCCCTGTCATATGGTTACTGCATCCACTATCTAAGAACCATATATCTCTAGCATTTTCTTGAGCAACATGACAAGTGAGAAATAAGCTTCCAGAATTAGAACTGGATTCATTTGTGTAATTAGCATTTTGCTTGTCCACATCTCCTTGTTTCTTTCTACATTCACTTGCATAATGTCCATATTTTTTGCAGTAATAACATTGAATGTTAGATTTATCAAACCTTTGTAAATTTTGCTGGAAGTGATTGTTGCCATGTCCTCTATTGTTATAGTTTTGATTATTATTATCACCTTGATCTGGATTGTTCCTTCCATTTCTGCCTCTGTCTCTTCCCCTGAAGTTTGACCTTGCTCTTCCTCTGCCGAATGATACCTGAGACTTGAAAGCTTTCTCAAAAGAAGTATTGTTATTCCTATTCATTCTAAATTCATGTGTTAACAAAGATCCCATTAATTCATCTACTAATAACTGTTTCAAATCTTTGGTTTCCTCAATAGCTACAACTATTGCATCAAATTTGCTGGGTAAACTCTTGAGTGTTTTTTCTATGATCTTCTGATCTGTTATTGTTTCTCCATTAGATCTAATTTGATTCACAATATTCAATACTTGACCCATAAATTGGTCTATAGACTCTGAATCATTCATTTGCAAATTTTCAAAATTTCCCTTAAGAGATTGCAATTTAGCTATTTTCACCTTTGTATTACCTTTATAGGTGGTCTTTAAGATTTTTCATGCCGACTTGGATCTCGTTGCTGCTGCAACTCTAGAAAAAATAGATTCATCCATTCCCTATTGGATTAGGAATAGAGCTTTTGCATCTTTTTTCTTGTTCTCTTTAAGCTCTTCTTTTTGTGCTCGAATTAATGTCTGATATGCAGCCTCATCGTGTGGTTCTACAAAGCCATTTTCTACCAAATTCCAAACATTTTGTGAGTAGAACAATGTTCTCATTTTAATTGCCCAAAAATCATAATTCTTACAATTAAAAATAGGAATCTGGAGCTGAGAAATACTGTTGTTTATTGCCATGTCTCAAGCTGAAAGACCACACCACAATATCGCTCCGTTCAGACGGCAAAAATCTCCTGGTATTGACAATGCTATGGCTACGGCTACACATCCTTGCAACACTTTAACATACAACGATCAATGGCTTGATGATGCAAGCAAAAAAAGAGTTTAACAAGCATTAAAGGGCTTTTCGATGCAAAGGTCGACAAAATCGGAAGCCACGCTTTAGATGAGCGCCTTGGCGGTGGAATCGAAACGATCGACACAAAGGAAACCTTATAGTATATGCTTGTGCATACACTCATGAGCATCAGTTCAACTTGCTAGTCTGCAGCCTTCCCATTCTTTGCAGCGATTCACCTATGCCCTGGATGCTAACTGATTGGCAGCAGCCGACCAGTCTTCTACTGCAGCAGCGCTCAGGTCGTATGGCTTTTCTCCCTGTTCGCTGTTGCAATCTGTTGTTTCCTTTCTCCAGCTGCACTTCTCTAATAATCCTGCTCTCTGATACCAATTTAACAGAAGAAACAAGCAAAAAATAATATAACAGTAAATAAGTCAAACACTGATTGCTACGACAATCAAGAAGCTATTTTTAATTTTATTAATTCTGCTTAACCAAAATCTGCTAACAGTGAACATAAATAGATTTGAAAACAAATCAAACTGAAATATAAACTGATGTTTAACTGCATGATAAGTAAGTAGTGACTTAACTAGCTAAACTAACACTGAACCAATTTAAGCATGCAAACTGTGTGCATGAGAGGCTGCGTGCATGAGAGGCTGTGGAACAAGCAGTGGAAATTAATCAACAGTTTCTAACATTCCCTGGTCCAATAAATTCGTGGTCATCGGTTGCAATTCAGTCGGTTCTTTTAAAGTAGCCGATAGCATATGGAGCGATGGGTCATGTAAATCTGCATGTCTAAATCAATATGATCCATAGTACGGCAATGTTTAGCGGTAAACTCATACCACATAGAAGCGAATATGCATAGTAGTCTTACCAGTTGCAGATAACAAATATCGTACGAAAGGCTTCAGGGATTTGCGTAATACTGACGATTGCAGATAACAAATCACCTACGGAAGGTTGACTTCATCGACAAAGAATACCGTGAAGACTTGTTTCCATAAGTTTAGATCCAGTCAAGTTTAAAGAGAGAAGCGAAGCTGCAGCCATAGTTCGGAGAAAGCACAACGCCACTTTACTGTTGTCCAGTCAACCATGCAAGCGGCTATTTATATCCGAGCGCTGCGAGGGCGAAGCGACAAACTCAGCTCAGATCATTTTTTCTTGTGTTAGTGATAATTGAGCAGTGGGCTGAGTTGAAATATGTTGCTGCAAATGTATTGGGAGATTGTTCAATTTTTAATTTGGCTGTGTTTGGTGGCTTTTGCCTATGCAAAATGCCCACCTGAATCGTGTGGATCAATGAATGTGAGTTACCCTTTTTGGATTCGCAATCTTAACTGTGGTTATCCTGGATTTCAGTTTAAATGTAAGGGGAATTCTTCTGGGGAGCTCGTTCCGTTTCTTCCTGCGTTTGTGGAAAATAATACTGGTGATATGAATATTGATTTTGAGATTCTGAGGATCGATTATGAGGGCTCTATCATCATAAACTCGACTTCTCTCAAAGCCATGTCATGCAATAGAACGGACGATGCGTTTGTGCGATTCATGTTACCTCAAGATGGCCCCTTCACCATTTCCTCCTCCAATAAATTTGTGGTCATTGGTTGCAATTCAGACGGTTCTTTTAAAGCAACCGATAGCGTATGGAGTGATGGGTTATGTAAATCTTCATGTCTAAATCAATATGATCCAAAGTACTGCAACACCTATGGTGGTTGTGAGGCTGGTATTCCGGGAGATAAGAAGGTGATAAATTTCACGAGCGGGGGAATTTATTATTGCATATTTTTGGCTCGTCTCTGCTGTAAGTGTTTTGTTTTAATTTACTGTTATTTTGTTATGCTGTTATAATTGGTTTATCAGTGAGTTGGGCTTGGATAAAATCTACATTTGGTATCAGAGCAGGGATTTTTTCTTTTGGGATTAAAGATTTAGTAGTTGGAATTTTGCCAAAAATTTATCATGTCAAATTCTAACTCCTTACCCATTCCAGAATTTGATGGAAATGAGTATGATTATTGGTGTATCAAAATGATGACTTTTTTGATAGGAAAAGATTTGTGGGAGATTGTTGAATCAATGTATGCAGAGCCAGCTGATTGGAATGCCCTCACAGTAAATGATAAAACAGCTAAGAAGGAGGCTAAGAAGAAGAATGCTCAAGCCTTATTTCATATTCAAATAGCTATAGATAAGAGCCTATTTCCGCGAATTGTAGGAGCAAAGACAACAGAGGATGCTTGGAAGACTCTAAAAGAAGCTTACCAAGGTAGTGATCAAGTCAAAGTTGTCAAGTTACAGACATTGAAGAGAGAATTCGAGAATTTAAAGATGCAAGACGCTGAAAGTGTGAGTATCTATAGTGTCAGAATAAAAGATGTGGTCAATAAGATGGCTACACTTGGTGAAATTGTGAACAATGAGGTTTTGATCAAAAAGGTGTTGAGGTCTCTCACACCAAGGTGGAACCATGTTGCCATAATCATAGAAGAAAGCAAGAATTTATCTACCCTTCAATTTGATCATCTAGTTGGATCTTTGATGTCTCATGAAGAAAGATTGAGAGATTCATTTAGAGAAATTGAAGAGAAAGCTTTTTCCTCCAAATTACAAATCACAAAGAATGAAGATGCCAATAGTAGAATCAAAAGTAATCAAAGCCAAGGTAGAGGTCAAAATCAGAATTACTCAAGAGGAAATAGAGGAAGGGGTGGTTTCCGAGGAAGAGGTGGTTTCAGAGGAAGAAGTGGAGGCCGATTTGATAAAAGAAATATCCAGTGTTATCATTGTAACAGGTATGGCCACTTTAATTATGAGTGTAGATTAAAAGAAGGTAATAATGATAAAAGCATTCATTATGCTCAAGAAGCTAATGAGAATCCTCCAGATAATTTATTTTTATTGTATGACAAAGCTGAAAATATTTCTACAGATGTTTGGTATTTAGATTCAGGATGTTCTAACCACATGTCAGGGAATGAAAAACATTTTTCTATAATGGATGAAAGTTTTAAATCCAAGATCAAACTTGGTGATGACAAATCATTGGAGGTTGCTGCAAAAGGAGCTATGGAAGTCCATACAAAAGAATGTATGAAGAGTGTTAAAGACATTTATTACACTCCAAAGTTAAAGCATAATTTGTTGAGTGTTGGACAATTATGTGAGAAGAATTATAAAGTTGTATTTGAAAATCAACAATGTATAATTTATGATAAGAATCAAGAAAATAGGGTGGTAACAGTTGTACCTATGACAAAGAATAAGATGTTTCCATTGAAGTTTGGTGAACATAACAAGAACCTTGTCAATATGGCATATGAGGATACAAGTTGGTTGTGGCATCTCAGGTATGGGCATTTGAATTTTCATAGTCTGAAGATTCTAACATCAAAAGCATTAGTTTTTGGTTTGCCTAAGGTTGAAGAGCACAAGGAAGTTTGTGAAGGATGTGCTAAAGGAAAACATGCAAGAGAGAAATTTCCAAAAGGCAATGCATGGAGGGCCCATTATCCACTTTAGTTAGTTCATTCAGACATTTGTGGTCCTATGCAGACAACGAGTTTGGGTAAGTCATCATATTTCATTACTTTTATTGATGATTACTCACGACAGTGTTGGGTTTATTTTTTGAAGACCAAAGGTGAAGCTCTTGATACATTCAAGAGGTTTAGAGCCCTTGTAGAAAATGACAAAGGGTGCAAAATCAAATGCTTAATGACTAATCGTGGAGGAGAATTTTGTTTAAAAGCCTTTCAAGGTTATTGTGATATGCATGGCATTAGAAGACAACTCACCACTTCATACACACCTCAACAAAATGGTGTAGCTGAAAGGAAGAATCGTACAGTGGTGGAGATGGCACGAAGCATGGTACAAACAAAGGGATTAAGTAATTCTTTTTGGGGAGATGTAGTTGCTACAACAGTATATATTCTCAATCAGAGTCCAACTAGTGCACTTGACAGGATGACTCCGTATGAATCCTAGTGTGAGAAAAATCCAAATATTAATTATTTCAAAGTTTTTGGTTGCTTAGCTTATGTTCATGTTCCTGATCAAAAGAGGCAAAAATTAGATCCCAAAAGTGAGTCATGTATTTTTGTTGGATATAGTGAGGAAAGTAAGGCTTATAGGTTATATAATCCTCTCACTAATAAACTTATTGTGTCAAGAGATGTGATTTTTGATGAAGGGGGAGTTTATGGTCATCAAAAAGGCCATATGGAGAAGTCAAAATCTATTCTAAATGAAGTTATTATGGATGATATTGATCATGGGCAGCCCACTAATATTTTTGTTCCAAGTGCTACAAATCCACGAAGTAACCCCTCATCTAGTTGTTCAATTCCAAGTGTAAGTCTAGATTCAAGTCCTAGTTCTACAAGGAAGGTAAGAAGATTGAGTGACATTTATCAAAGGAGTTCAAATCAAGCACATGAAGAAAATCCAAGAGGTGAGACACTGAATTTTGCTTTACTTACCAAGGCTGATTTTGAACCATCATGTTTTGAAGATGCATATACTAATGAGGTTTGGATGCAAGCAATGCAAGAGGAGATGGATTCTATTCACAAGAATGACACTTGGGAGCTTATCAAGCTTCCACATGACAAGAAGAAGATTGGCACCAAATGGGTCTACAAGACTTAGTGTAACAGTGATGGAAGTGTTGAAAGACATAAGGCAAGATTAGTTGCTAAAGGCTTCACACAAAAGTATGGCATTGATTATGAAAAAACATTTGCACCAGTAGCAAGACAAGAGACCATTAGAATGCTGATTTCATTAGCAGCGCAAAAGAATTGGAGCATCCATCATATGGATGTGAAAAGTGCCTTCTTGAATGGGTACTTAGAAGAAGAAGAAGTATATGTGGAACAGCCACAAGGTTTTGAAGTGCAAGAAAAAGAAAATCATGTCTACAAGTTAAAGAAGGCTTTGTATGGCCTCAAAGAAGCACCAAGAGCATGGTATGCTAGGATTGATGGATATTTTCAAGAGAATGGCTTTCAAAGAAGTAAGAGTGAACCTACCCTTTACTACAAACAAGAAGGTAATGATATTCTAATTGTAAGTTTGTATGTTGAAGACTTGTTGTATATGGGTAGCAGTTCTATGATGAAGGATGAATTCAAAGTTTTCATGATGAATGAATTTGAGATGAAAGATTTAGGCCTTATGAAATATTTTTTAGGAATGGAGGTTTATCAAAGGGAGAATACAAATTTTATTTGTCAAATAAGGTATGCTAAAGATATGTTGAAGAAATTTGATATGGTTGATTGTAAACCAGTCTCCACTCAAGTTGCTCATGGAGTTGTGTTGTGTAGAGATGATGGTGTTGAAAGAGTTGATGAGACAACTTATATAAGTATTGTTGGAAGCTTAATGTTTCTAACTCATACAAGACCTGATATTGCTTATTCAGTTTCACTTATTTCAAGGTACATGACAGAGCCATCAGAAATACATATGAAGGTAGCCAAAATAATTTTGAGGTATGTGAAAGGCACTCTGAATTTTGGTATTCATTACTACACTTCTAAAAAGTTCAATCTTGTTGGTTTTAGTGATTCTGATTGGGGAGGTAGTTTGGATGACCGAAAGTCAACATCTGGGAATTGTTATTCTTTTGGTTCTGGTTTGATTACTTGGAGCTCAAAAAAAAAAAGTATAGTTGCCCTTTCTTTTACAGAAGCAGAGTATGTTGCAGTCACTTCAACAGGTACACAAGCATTATGGCTTAGAAAACTTCTTGAAGAAATTGGAGAGATTCAAGTTCAGCGCATAGTTATTTTTTGTGATAACATTAGTGCTATTAAATTTACCAAGAATCCAGTCCATCACAACAGGATAAAACATTTCAATTTAATGCATCATTTTATCTGAGATTTAGTGCAAATGAAGGTAGTAGAATTGAAATACATCAACACTAAAGAACAATTGGAAGATATCTTCATGAAAGCAGTTGCAACAGATCAATTTTTGACACTCAGAGATCAAATTGTGAGCCCTCTTAGCATCAAGGGGAAGTATGTTGATAACTGATGCATGTTGTCCTCACCGATGCATGCTTTCCTCACCGCATGCTATCCATATCTGTTGACTGCAGTCCTCATCTACGCATGGGACTCTTCTATTTCTTTTTTTTTAAAATCCATTGTTAAACATTGTTTTAACTTACAGTATATTAGCACAGCCAATAATGCATGAAGAAATGCATGTTTAAAACTTTTTTTTAGACTGTTGTTTGAACAACTAGTTAAACCCCTATCAGCTATGCAAACCTTCCTGGAGTGTGTGGGTTCTCAACTATACTAGACCCTCTTACGTGGACCTTACCCCCAAAGGATTTTGGCGTCATTAGCAGGGGTCATTATGGTCTCAGCCTTGATTGGAGCACTAACCAATGGAATTGCTTAGCAACAAAGGGAACATCAAATTACTCTTGCGCGAAGCACGCTTCATGCATGAACCATCAAATAGGGCATGTATGCAAATGTCTTCCTAGATATGAAGGAAATGGTTACTCTAATGACATAGATTGCACAGGTATCTTCTCCACACTTTTCAAAATTAGAACCCTTACTACGGGGTATCATGCTTTCTCTTTTATAATCATTCATCTTTAGATTTTCCAGACTCCTAATGATTTGATAGTGATAATGAATGTTTAGATATAAACGAATGTAATTATATAAATGCATGTGTTGAACCACTGGAAGGAGGCAGATGTCATAATTTGGGAGGCTCTTATAATTGTTCATGTGCAAAGGTTTACACGGGAGATGGATTTCAAAACGGGAAAAGATGCCAGCCCACAAGATCAAATCAAGTTGTCCTTCCTACAGTCATAGGTGAAAATACATATTATCTCTGAGTTTATTCTTAATTGTTTCCTAAATAGATATCTAAAAACCTGTATAGCTAAGAAAAAGTTAATTTAATGTTCAGAGATATGCAGGGTCGGTCTCTTCATTTGTGGGAGTCTCTTTTGCAGCATTTGTTCTGATTTGGTGGCTGAAGAAATGTCACTTGAAAATTTTGGAGGCCAAGTATTTTTAGTAGTTGCATCAATACATCGTTTCCAGAGTCAGAAGAGAAACCTTGAGAATGTTTTTTGCCAACGAACTAGAAACAGCGTGTATAAATTATTCAAATGACATGCAGTTGGGAAGTGGTGGCTTTGGCACTGTGTACAAAGGCACTCTATCAGATTGTACTTTTGTGGCCATTAAAAAGTCCAAGCAAGTTTTAAATCTATATAATAACCATGAGTTTGTAAGAAACTGAAGACTAATTATAGTCTTTGCATGCAAACTGAAACTGAACTGCTTGAACTAACTGAATGTTAATTGTTGCTGCATGCATGGGAGTTGCAAACAAGTGAGGCAGGTGGAACAGGCAGTTAAGTGGAGAAATTATCTCTAGTCTCTAACACTCCCCCTTAATTTCTACCACTAACTACTTCAGCATTTACAATGCCTAAATTTTGTCTTAGATAATCAAAGGTCTCCTTTGCTAATGCCTTTGTGAATATATCTGCCAATTGGTCTTCAGATATGCAGAACTCTAGATGGATTTCTCCATTGTTCACTAACTCTAATAAAATGAAATCTTGTATCAATGTGCTTGCTCCTCTTGTGAAAAACATAATTTTTTGACAATGCAATCACTGATTTATTGTCACAAAAGATTGGTGTTGACTCCTTTTGTGCTTGTAATAAATCTATCAATACTCTCCTCACCCAAGTTACTTGACATGCTGCTGATATGGCTACTACATACTCTGCTTCAGCTGATGAAAGTGTCACTATAGGTTGCTTTATGGATGCCCATGTGACCACACTTGTTCCTAAAAGAAAGGCATGTCTAGAAGTACTCTTCTTGTCATCAATGCTCCCTACAAAATCACTATCAGTATAACCAATCAAACAAAAATCATTAGTTGTGGAATATAAAATTCCATATTATGTTGTTCCTGCCACATATCTCAATATCATTTTTCCAAGTTGCCAATGTGAGTCTTTTGGTGACTCCATGAATCTAGAGATTAAACTGACCCCATACATGATATTTGGTCTTGTAGTTGTAAGATACATCAAACTACCAACTAGTCTTTTGAATGTTGTAGAATCAACATTAGACCCTTTGTCTTCTTTGCTAATTTTGGTCCCTGTAGCAACTGGTGTAGGTGTTGGTTTACAATTCAGCATTTTAAATCTTTTTAACACATCCTTTGCATATTTAGTTTGACAAATAAAAATTCCCTTCTCTGATTGTACAACTTCTATGCCCAAAAAGTACTTCATTAATCCCAAATCTATCATTTCAAATTCTTTCTTCATTGCTGATTTAAATGTGTCTACAGACAAATTTCTAGTGAAAATCAAATCATCAACATACAAACACACAATTAAAATCTGACCTTTGTTGATTTTTGTGTACAATGTAGGCTCACTATTGCTTCTGTTAAATCCATTGTTTGTCATGTATGAATCAATCCTGCTATACCATACTCTTGGTGCTTGTTTGAGACCATAAAGGTCCTTCATCAATCTGTAGACTTTTTCTTCATGTCCATGCACCTCTTAACCTGGTGGCTATTTCACATACACTTCTTCATCTAGGAAACCATTCAAGAAGGCTGATTTAACATCCATTTGATTTACATTCCAATTATTTTGAATAGCTATTGCTAAAACCATTCTAATAGTATCAAGTCTAAAAACTGAAGCAAATGTTTCATTATAATCAATTCCATGTTCTTGTGCAAAACCTTTTGCTACTAACCTTGCCTTTTGCTTTTCAACATTTCCTTTCGCATCAAATTTGGACTTATAAACCCATTTGAATCCTATGCAATCCTTAACTTCAGGTAGATTAGTTAGATCCCATGTTTGATTTCTTTCAATGCCATTCATTTTTTCATCCATTGCTTTTATCTAATATTCCTCATTAACTGCTTCTTCATAATACATAGGATCATTAGTGAAAAGAGCAAAATTTGAACACAAATCTAACTTCTCTTCTTTTTGATTATAAGTCTCATTCAAGTTTCTCATTTTCTTACCTTTAAATCTTGATCTTAAAGTGGCAAGAGTTGGATCTGATTCATCACTTACTTTTGAATTTAGAGTAAGATGACATGCATGACCAGATGATTCACCTTGTGCTAAGCTCCTAGGTGTTCTTATTAGAGTGCTTGTTCTTGCTTGTGGAGAGGATTGATCACCTTGCAAATTTTGTTCTTCAAATTCTTCTTCATTTTGGGGAATTGGTGCTCTAATTGTGATGGTGCTACCATCCCATGCTTCTTCTTCCTTAAATTCAACATCTCTGCTAATAATCACTTTCTTTGAAATGGGGTTATACAACTTATAAGCCTTTGATTCTTCACTATAGCCTATAAAAATGCATTTCTCACCTCTATCATCAAGTTTTATTCTCAATTTAGATGGTATAAGAGAATATGCAATACAACCAAAAATTCTGAAATGATGTACACTATGTTTCTTACTACTCCAAGCTTCTTGTGGAATTCGATCTCTGACACTCTTTGTTGGGCTTCTATTCAGAATATATACTGCACATGCTACTGCTTCTACGTAATATTCATTTGACAAATGTTTGGCCTTCAACATGCTTCTAGCCATCTCCATGATTGTTCTATTATTTCTTTCTGCTACACCATTCTGTTGTGGTGTGTACGTTGTAGTCAGTTGCCTTTTAATGCCATGATATCTGCAAAAATATTGAAATTCATTAGACATATATTCACCTCCTCTATCTGATCTAAGTACCTTGATGTAAAGGCCACTCTGCTTTTCAACCATAGCCTTGAATTCTTTAAACTTTCCAAAGGCTTCAGACTTATTTTTGAGAAAATATATCCATGTCTTTTTGCTAAAGCCATCAATGAAGGTTAGAAAATAAGAACTACCTCCAAATGATGTAATTTGCATTGGTCCACATAAATCACTATGGACTAGCTCCAATATTACCTTTGCTCTATATGAGGCTCCTACTGGAAAGCTCTCTCTATGCTATTTTGCCAAAATGTAACTTTCACATGAACTTCCTGGCTGTTCTATTGGTGGTAATCCCTTCACCATATTTTTCTTTTGTAACAAATTCAAACCTCTAAAATCTAAATGTCCATACCTTAAGTGCCATAGCCATGATTGGTCTAGATGTATGGTTTTGAAGTGGGCTTCCTCTTCTCCTTGGATGCACTAAATTCGAAGAGGGAACATCTGATTCTTAGTCATCTCCACTTTTCCTATCAACCTATCACTTGGAAACTTGTCTAGTATTGTGTAAACATTATCCATAAAAGATTCTCTTTAACCTTTCTGTACTAACTGTCCAACACTCATAAGATTATGCTTTAGTCTAGGTACAAAATAAACATCAGGAATAAACCTTCTTTCACCATTTTTTGCCAAAACATTTATTACTCATTTACCCATTACATCTAGTTTATTATCATTTCCTAATTTCACTTCAGATTTTACGGAATCATCAAGACTAGCAAAGAATTCTTTATTTCCTGTCATATGATTACTGCATACACTATCTAAGAACCAAATATCTCTAGCATTTTCTTGAGTAGTATGACAAGTGAGAAATAAGCTTCCAGGATTAGAACTAAATTCATTTGTGTAATTAGCATTCTACTTGTCCACATTTCTTTGTTTCTTTCTGCATTCACTTGCATAATGTCCATATTTTTTGCAGTAATAACATTGAAAGTTAAATTTATCAAACCTCTGTGATCTTTGCTGGAAGTGATTGTTGCCATGTCCTCTATTGTTGTAGTTTTGATTATTATTTTCACCTTGATCTGGATTGTTCCTTCCATTTCTGCCTCTGCCTTTTCCTCTGAAGTTTAACCTTCCTCTTCCTCTACCAAATGACACCTGAGACTTGAAAGCATTCTCAAGAGAAGTATTGTTATTCCTATTCATTCTAGATTTATGTGTTAACAAAGAACCCATTAATTCATCTACAGATAACTGTTGCAAATCCTTGGTTTCTTCAATAGCTACAACTATTGTATCAAATTTGCTGGGTAAACTCCTAAGTATTTTTTCTATGATCTTCTGATCCGTGATTGTTTCTCCATTAAATCTAATTTGATTCACTATATTCAACACTTGACCCATAAATTGGTCTATTGAATCTGAATCATTCATTTGCAAATTTTCAAAACTTCTTCTAAGAGATTGCAATTTAGCTATGTTTACCTTTTTATTACCTTTATAGGTAGTCTCCAAGATTTTTCATGCTGATCTGGATCTCATTGCTGCTGCAACTCTAGAAAAAATAGATTCATCTAATGCCTGTTGGATTAAAAATAAAGCTTTTGCATCCTTTTTCTTGTTCTCTTTCAGCTCTTCCTTTTGTGCTCAAGTTAATCCCTGATGGGCAACCTCATCCTATGGTTCTACAAAACCATTCTCTACCAAATCCCAAATATCTTGTGAGCAAAACAATGTTCTCATTTTAATTGCCCAAAAATCATAATTCTTACCATTGAAAATGGGAATTTGAGGCTGAGATATACTATTATTTGTTGCCATGTCTCACGCTAAACCTTGGATGGATGGTGAGATGATCTTTTGACACTTATGTTTACATCGCAGTTCTTTTGGTTCGCATCCAAGCTGGCTGCACTTTCTCCACTTGGGTGCTTCCTGCCAATGGACTTGTAGCGTCGATCAAATTTTTAATGCGTTGGTATGTTCTATGCCACCACTTTGTCTCAGTGACTTTTTTTTGTCTTATCTGTTGTTTCAGAGATCTCCACTTTGATAGCGACAATCTGCAGCCTCCCAATGCATCGTTGCAACTTACAGATCTGATTCCACTTCTCCCACGATCTACCAACAATCACTATTTGGCAGACTTGCTAGTATGTACACCATCAAATTGCATTCAGATGCTTGATAGGTTAGATCCATCACTCATGGGGGAAGAATTTTCTTCTTGTTATTTGTGCCTGCCTAAACAGTCTGGGCCAGCTTTAATGAGATGCCAAAACTTCATGCTGATTTGACTTCCTTCAACCTTTTACGACCTGCCAAAATGGTTCTTGACCCACGCTAGTCTTCCACATTGGCTTATCTTCTCTCCTTCGGCTCAGTGCTTCTGCAACTTCACAATCTTTTGTCCTTCTTGCACAGATCTATTATCAGCTTCTACAGCCAGGATTAACACCCGTCCAACCCCAAACTTCTGCCTATTCCCAAGTTCAACGCCTTCGGCTCTGATACCACTTTGAAGGAGATAAAGAAAATATAGCAGAAGAGAAAATAACAATCAAAACTCAGATTGCTACGGCAATTCTGGAAAACAAGATTTTTTATTAATCTTCTTGATCTTACTAATCTTCTTGATCTGCTATTATAATATTGCACCCATGGGAAGTGGTGGCTTTGGCACTGTGTACAAAGGCACTCTATCAGATGGTACTTTTGTGGCCATTAAAAAGTCCAAGCAAGTTTTAAATCTATAGAATAACCATGAGTTTATTAACGAAATTACCATTCTCTCCCAAATTAATCATAGAAACATAGTGGAATTGTTTGGATGTTGCCTCCAAACTCAGTTTTCGTTGTTGGTATCTGAATTCGTTCCCAATGGAACACTGTTTGAACATTTAAATTCCAGTGAGAGGTATTTGCCTTGGGCATCACGTCTGCGGATTGCAATAGAGATCAGGGAGGCTTTGACATATCTGCATTTTGGAGCATCTCAGCCCATTTTCCATCGGGATGTAAAATCTTCTAACATTCTTTTGGACCAGAGTTTCTCTCCAAAAGTTGTTGACTATGGGATTTCTCGTCTAATCTCTACTACCGATAAAATACATCTGACCACTGATATCATAGGCACCAGGGGTTACTTGGATCTTGAGTACTTCCAAATGTATCAACTCACCGACAAAAGCGATGTATACAGTTTTGGTGTAGTCCTGGTTGAGCTTCTGACTGGCCTAGAACCCATGTCTGTACATATTAGCAGAAAACAAAGCATAAAAACAAGAAAATAAAAACTCAAACCCTCAGATTGCTACAGCAATGGGAAAAACAAGATTATTATAAATCTTTCTTGATCTTTCTTTTTCTATCCTTACAAAGCTGCGCCCAAGAGATCTTTAAATATATTTTCTTGGGAAATCAAACTGAAAATAGACTGCATAACTAACTAAAATTAACAACAGTCTTTAACATGCTAACTGAGACTAAACTGAGCTAAGACTTAAAATAAACAAATGTTTGACTGTTGTTCTTCATGCAAGCGTAGAGGACAGAAACTACATGCATGAGGGAAGTAGAATAGTTTGCATGAGGGAGGTGAAACAAGTGATGGAGAAATTATCTCCAGTTTCTAACAGTACATAGGGCCAGTGAGGAGTGGATTTTATCTAGTCTTTTTCTGTCTAGACTCAACGACAACCGGTTGATAGAAATATTGGATAGCAAAGCATTCGAGGAGGGAAACCAACATCAAATGGAAGATATGGCAATGTTAGCTAAGAAATGTCTTCAATCGGAAAGGAAGAATAGACCCTCCATGAAAAAGGTGGTAGAGGAACTGATCTGGATAAAAGGTGCCACAAAAAACACAAGATCACATCCAAGTGCAAGGTCCAATAACACACTGTCTCAGCACAAAGCAGATACAAGTACCGAAGTTACACTTTTACTGCCGTAGTTGGGAGTAAATCAGAGGAAGCAACTACTGCACTAATTGCCAATGTCCACAGTGCCACTATCTTGAAATGTTTTACGTGATAAATTATCATTTCCAACAGTTAGAAATTCCGCGATAAATGTCTAAAGATAAAGAATTGTTACGTAGACCACAATTTCTACCGATAATGATCCCATTTCATTAAATATGAACAAGGGTCTACATACGGGACAGAAAGTGTCTCCCCTCTTTTAATCAAAATCTTAATAAAGAAAGGAGTTTAAATGAAGGATTGTTTTTATTTGCTAAATTTTCATTAAAATTTTAGGATACACCTGCTTTTGTTATTAGAGCAGGGAAACAATTCAATCTAAAAATACTTTTCACGTTTATATAAATGTGAAAATATCTAAAATAAAATAATATTTTCTGAATACAATTAAAATAAAAGTTCATTCCTTCATATTTAAAACAATTTTTAATAAAAAAAATTCAAAACAACATGAACTTTATCCAAGAACTTAGCATCATAGAGTTTAAACTAGGAGTTGTCCCAATGGTGCAAATGAAGCCGGAGGAAATTTAAAATATATTTTATAGTTAAGATATTATGATTTATAAATGGATTTTTGCAAATAAAAAAAACTTCTAAATAAACAAATAGTGTTCCAGGTTCAAATTTTAGAAGATATCATAAAGAGTTAAAAAGAAACTTAAATAACATAAAGCACTAAAGAGAAACTCAAGTTGCTCAAACAGAAAAAGATAAAGCCCTAATGATTAAATTGGACCTAAAGGATGACACAAAGGAATGATTAAAATAGAGTTTCAGCCACTGATACGAAAAGTAAAATGCGCCCATATCTCTACACATGCTAACGACCTAAATTAGACTTGTGGATAATCAACAATGTGACAAAAATGCTCTAAAACTGGCTCTTGCTTATTGATTTTGAGATTTTGGAGATCGATTATGAGGGCTCTATCATCATAAACTCGACGTCTCTCAAAGCCATGTCATGCAATAAAACGGACGATGCATTTGTGCGATTCATGTTACCTCAAGATGGCCCCTTCACCATTTCCTCCTCCAATAAATTCGTGGTCATTGGTTGCAATTCAGTCGGTTCTTTTAAAGTATCGAGCAATGGGTCATGTAAATCTGCATGTCTAAATCAATTTGATCCCAAATACTGCAACACCTATGGCTGTTGTGAAGCTGGTATTCCAGGAAACACGAAGATGATAGATTTCATAGGCGGGGGAATCAGCTATGCAGACTTTCCTGATTGCGGGTTCTCGACTATACTAGACCCTCTTACGTGGACCTTACCCCCACACACATCTGGCTTCTTTGCTGCTGGTCATTAAGGTCTCAGCCTTGATTGGAGCATTGGCCAATGGATTTGCTCAACGGCAAACGGAACATCCAATTACTCTTGCGCCAAACAAGCTGAATGCATGAACCATCAAACAGGGCATGTATGCAAATGCCTTCCTGGATTTGAAGGAAATGGTTACTCTAACGGCACAGATTGCACAGGTATCTTCTCCACACTTTTGAAAATTAGAACCCTTACTAGGTGGTATCATGTTTTCTCTTTTATAATCATTCATCTTTAGATTCTCGAGACTCCTAATGATTTGATAGTGATGAGGAATGTTCAGATATCAATGAATGCAATTATCCAAATGAGTGTGTTGAACAACTGGAAGGAGGCAGATGTCATAATTGGGGAGGTTTTTACAATTGTTCATGCGCCAAGGGTTACACCGGAGATGGATTTCAAAACGGGACAAGATGCCAGTCCCCAAGCTCAAACAACACCGTCATTTCTGCAATTATAGGTGACTATGCACCGTGTCTCTACTTTTTTTTAAGATTTAAATCTGGAAAAGTATAGTTTATAAATAAAACGCTGTATGTTGAGAGGTCAAGCTCTGTTTCTTCGTTCGTTGGAGTTTCTTTGGGAGTGTGTGGATTATTTTGGTGGTTGAGAAGGCGTCGCTTGAAAGATACGAGGGACAAGTATTTCTGACAGAATGGCGGTATCCAGTTGCAGGAGCATATCGCTTCCATGGGAGGAAGAAAAGCCCTGACAGTATTTTCTGATAAAGAGCTCAAAATAGCTTCAAACAATTATTCAATAGAATTGGCAAGAGGCAGTTTCGCAATAGTCTACATAGGAATTCTTTTGGACAGCATGCCAGTGGCAATCAAAAAGCCCAAAGCAATTTTTGATGAGTTTTCCAATGAGTTTATCAATGAAATTATAATTTTCTCTTATATCAATCACCGAAATGTAGTGAAATTGCTTGGTTGTTGCCTCCAAACTCAATATCCGTTGCTGGTATACGAATTTGTACCCAACGGCACACTGTTTCAGCATCTACACTCGACAGATAAGCACTTGCCCTGGGAAAAGCGGCGGTAGATCACCATCGAGGCAGCAGATGCTATAGCATATATGCATCTTCAAGCCTCTCAACCGATATTACATCGAGACATAAAATCATCAAATATTCTCCTAGACGACACATTCACTCCAAAAGTTGCAGACTTTGGCATTTCTCGTCTACGACCTTCTGATGAAACACACCTCAACACCATGGCGGCAGGTACTCCGGGTTACTTAGATCCAGAGTTCATAAGAAACAATCAGTTTACAGACAATAGTGACGTTTTCAGCTTTGGCGTAGTTTTGGTAGAGCTTCTCACTAGTCTAAAGCCCTTGGTGTCTGTACAGGGAGAAGTGTGCACTTTATATGACCATTTCCTCTCCACAATCAACCACAACAACTTGATTGAAATCTTAGATCCCAACGTAGTGAATGAGGAAAACCAAGGGCAGATGGAGAGTATGGCAAGGTTAGCCAAGGCATGTTTGCAAGAGAAAGCAAGAGAAAGACCGTGTATGAGAGAAGTGGTGGAAGAGCTTGCTTGGATAAGAGTTGCCACAAACCAGTCAGGACTTAACAAAGATGTGTCTCTTCTTGAACACAGAGGTGATTCAACGAAAACAAAGTTGAATGATCATACTTTGCCAGCCGCTAGTACGACCACTTCTATGATCCTTGTGGCTCTTCAACTATCTATTAATTAATTAATTAATTAATAATTAATTTTTATTATTATTATTATTATTATTATTATTATTATTATTATTATTATTATTATTATTATTATTATTATTACATAACAGAAAATGACTTTCAATATAAGAACCTTGTGGCTCTTCAACTATTTGACAATGTATTTTGCACATTTCATTCTCCTTTTTTTGGAAAATAAAGATCAATTTCAATGTATTAATAGAATTGCATGTGAACATGCTTTTATAATTAATAAATAAACTATTCTAAAATTATCTTAATAACAATTTGTATGTAGTATCAACTAAAACTAACTCTAGCATTTCCAAAGCTTTATTTTTTTTCAAAATATATTAACTAAAAATTAACTAATTACCTAAATTCAACTCCACAAAAACTGATCATGCAAACTAAATCTACACTAATCATCTAAAGATAGAACTGAGTGAACTACAACATGGCCATGGTGGAACTGGTTCTTCAACATCACTTTTCAACATACTCCCCCTTGATACTGAGAGGGCTCACAATCTGATCTCTGAGTATCAAAAATTGATCCTTTGCAACTGCCTTAGGGAAGAAATATGCTAATTGTTTTTTAGTGTTGATGTATTTCAATTATATTATCTTCTTCTGCACTAAATCTCAGATAAGATGATGCTTTAAATAAAAATGTTTTGTCTTGCTATGATGGACTGGATTCTTGGCCAATTTAATGGCACTAATGCTAACATAGAAAATCATCGTAGACTGAATTTGTATCTCTCCAATTTCTTCAAAAAGTTTTATAAGCCATAATGCTTGTGTACCTGCTGAAGTGACTACAACATACTCTGTTTCTGTAGAAGAAAGACCAACTATACTTTGTTTTTTTAGCTCCAAGTAATTAAACCAAAATTAAGTGAAAAACAATTCCTAGATGTTGACTTTCGATCATCCAAAATACCTCCCCAATCAGAACCACTAAAACCAACAAGATTGAACCTTTTAGAAGTGTAGTAATGAATACCAAAATCTAGAGTGCCTCTCACATAGCTCAAAATTCTCTTGGTTGCCTTCATATGTATTTATGATGACTCTGTCATGTGCCTTGAAACAAGTGAAACTGAATAAGCAATATCAGGGCTTGTGTGATTTATAAACATCAAGCTTCCAACAATGCTCCTATAAACTATCTCATCAACTATTTCAACACCATCATCTCTACACAACACAACTCCATGAGCAACTAGAGTGGAGACTAGTTTACAATCAACCATATCAAATTTCTTCAACATATCTTTGGCATACTTTGTTTGACAAATGAAAATTTCATTCTCACTTTGATAAACCTCCATTCTTAGAAAACATTTCATGAGACCTAAATATTTCATCTCAAATTCATTCATCATAGTAACTTTGAATTCATCCTTCATCTTAGAACTGTTACCCATATACAACAAGTCATCAACATACAAACTTACAATAATAATATCATTACCTTCTTGTTTGTAGTAAAGGGTAGGTTCACTCTTACTTATTTGACAGTCATTCTCCTGAAATTATCCATCAATCTTAGCATACCATGCTCTTGGTGCTTGCTTGAGGCCATACAAAGCCTTCTTCAACTTGTAGAAATGATTTTCTTTTCCTTGTACTTCAAAACCTTATGGCTGCTCCACATATAGTTCCTCTTCTAAGTACCCATTTAAAAAGGCACTTTTCACATCCATATGATGGATGCTCCAATTCTTTTATGTTGCTAATGAAATTAGCATTCTAATGGTCTCTTGTTTTCCTACTGGTGCAAATGTCTCTTCATAATCAGTGCTATACTTCTGTGTGAAGCCTTTAGCAACTAATCTTATCTTATGCCTTTCAACACTTCCAACACTATTACACTTAGTCTTGTAGACGTATTTGGTGCCAATCTTCTTCTTGTCATGTAGAAGCTTTGTAAACTCCCAAGTTTCAATCATGTGAATAGAATCCATCTCTTCTTGCATTGCTTGCATCCAAACCTCATTATTACATGCATCTTCAAAACATGATGGTTCAAAATCAGCCTTGGTAAGTAAAATAAAATTCACTGTCTCACCTCTTGGATTTTCTTCATGTGCTTGATTTGAACTCCTTTGATAGATGTCACTCAATCTTTTTACCTTCCTTGTAGAACTAAGACTTGAATTTGGACTTACACTTGGAATTGAACAACTAGATGAGGGGCTACTTGGTGGATTTGTAGCACTTGGAACATAAATATTAATGGGCTACCCATGATCAATATCATCCATAATAACGTCATTTAAAATAGATTTTGACTTCTCCATATAGCATTTTTGATGATCATAAACTTCCCCTTCATCAAAAATCACATCTCTTGACACAATAAGCCTATTAGTGAGAGGAATACATAACATGTAAGCCTTACTTTCCTCACTATATCCAACACAAATACATGACTCACTTTTAGGATCTAACTTTTGTCTCTTTTGATCAGAAGCATGAACATAGGCTAAATAACTAAAAACTTTGAAATAATTAACATTTGACTTTTTCTCATACCAGGCTTCATACAGAGTCACCCTGTCAAGTGCACTAGTGGGACTTCGATTGAGAATATATACTATTGTAGCAACTGCATCTCTCTAAAAAAAATTACTTAATCCCTTTGTTTTTAGCATACTCCATGCCATCTCCACCACTATATAATTCTTCCTTTCAGTTACACCATTTTGTTGAGGTGTGTACGTAGTGGTGAGTTGTCTTTTGATGCCATGCATATCACAATAACCTTAAAAGGCTTTTGAACAAAATTCTCTTCCAGGATTATTCCTTAAGCATTTGATTTTGCACCCTTTTTCATTTTTTACAAGGGCTCTAAACCTCTTGAATGTATCAAGGGCTTCACCCTTGGTCTTCAAAAAATAAACCCAACATTTTCATGAGTAATCATCAATAAAAGTGATAAAATATGATGACTTACCCAAAATCTTTATCTGCATAAGACCACAAATGTCTAAATGAACTAACTAAAGTGGATGATGGGCCCTCCATGCATTGCCCTTTAGAAATTTCTCCCTTGCATGCTTTCATTTAGCACATCCTTCACAAATTTATTTATGCTCTTCAACTTTAGGCAAACTATAAACTAATGCATTTGGTGTTATAATCTTAAAACTATGAAATTTAAATGCCCAAACTTGAGATGCCACAACCAACTTTTGTCCACATATGCCATATTGACAAGGCTGCTATTATGTTCACCAAAATTTAATGGGAACATTCTATTCTTTGTCATAGGCACAACTGTAACCACCCTATTGCCTTGATCCTTATAATAAATTATACATTTTTGATTTTCAAATATAACTTTATAATTCTTCTCACACAATTGTCCAACACTCAATAGATTATTCTTTAATTATGGAGTGTCATAAATGTCCTTAACACTTTTCATACCTTCTTTTGTATGGAATTCCATAGCTCCTTTTGCATCAACCTCTAATGATTTTTCATCACCAAGCTTGATCTTGGATTTAAAACTTTCATCCATTATAGAAAAAAACTTTTCATTCCCTGATATGTGGTTAGAATATCCCAAATCTGAATAACAAACATATTTAGAAACATTTTCAGCTTTGTCATAAGATAAAAATAAATTATTTGGAGGATTCTCATAACCTTCTTGAGCATAATGAACACTTTTATCATTATTACCTTCTTTTAATTTGCACTATTTGTTAAAGTGGCCATACTTATTACAATGATAACACTGGACATTTCTTTTATCAAATCGGCTTCTAACTCTTCCTCTAAAACCACCTCTGCCTCTATTTCCTCTTGAGTAATTTTTATTCTGACCTCTACCTTGGCCTTGATTTCTTTTGGTGCTACTGTTAGCATCTTCATTCTTTTTGATTTGTACATTGGAGGAAAAGGCTTTCTCATCACTATCTCCAAATGAATCTCTAAATCTTTCTTCATGAGCCATCAAAGATCCAACTAGGTGATCAAATTGAAGGGTAGACAAATTCTTGCTTTCTTCTATGATTATGACAACATGGTTCCATCTTGGTGTGAGATTCCTCAACACCTTTTTGATCATGACATCATTGTTCACAATTTTACCAAGTGTAACCATCTTATTGACCACATATTTTACTCTAACACAATAGGTACTCACACTTTCAACGTCTTGCATCTTCAAATTCTCAAATTTTCTCTTCAATATCTATAACTTGATAACTTTGACTTGATCACTACCTTAATAAGATTCTTTTAGAGTTTTCCAGGCATCCTCAGCTGTCTTTGCTCCTATAATTCATGGAAATAGGCTCTTATCTAGAGCTATTTGAATATGAAATAAGGCTTGAGCATTCTTCTTCTTAGCCACCTTCTGATCTATTTTATCATTGGTTGTAAGAGAATTTCAATCCATTGGCTCTACATAACCTAATTTAACAATCTCCCACAAATCTTTTCCTATCAAAAATGTCATCGTTTTGATGCACCAATAATCATACTCATTCCCATCAAATTCTAGAATGTGTGAGTTAGAATTTGACATGATAAACTTTTGACAAAATTCTAACCACTAAATCTTTAACCCAAAATAAAATACTTGCTCTGATACCAATTAAAGATTTTTAAATATATAAAAATAAACTCATAGCCAAATATATGCAATATTCATAACACGAATGAAATGCAGAAGAAATAAGAATTGCCAAAATAAAAAATACTTCTTCAAATTATTCAAATCATTCTCTTTTCCCTTGAAAATGAAGATTAATTACAATGTATTAATAGAATTGCATGTGAACATGTTTTTCTAATTAATAAATAAAATGTTCTAAATTTATCTAAATAACAATTTGCATGTAGTATCAACTAAAGCTAACTCTAGCCTTTCCAAGGCTTTATTTTTTCTAAAATTATATTACATAAAAATTAACTGTCTCAATTCAACTCCACAAAAACTATTCATTTAAACTAAATCTACACTAATAGTCTAAAAATTGAACTGAGTGAACTACAACATGGCTATGGTGGAACTGGCTCTTCAGAATCACTTTTCAACATGTGATCCTTACCTTTGGCCGGGCCCCAATTAGATTATTACTTCAGATGACCCTTCGACCGCATTAATTCAGATTCAAATGTTAGAGATGTATGCAAGATGATCAAGACAAGGCCAAAAATGACATGGTAAGACATTAATTAGTTAATTAATAATTTATTTATTTATTATTATTATTATTATTATTATTATTATTATTATTATTATTATTATTATTATTATTATTATTATTATCATTTCATAACATAAAATGAGCTTCAATATAAGATCCTTACATCCCTTCAACCATCTGACAATGTATTTTACACATTTCCTTCCATTTTAGCTTTAATAGGATTGTCAAATTTGATAGATTTTCATGTGCAAGAGCTTTAGGGGAGTACTATAAAATATAATTCTAGTAGCAAGTTGGGCTAGACATTCTTCCAATTGGGATAGACATTCATCCATTTAGGATAACAAGTTTGGCTAAATCTATCAAAAAAATGAAAAATTTTAGTAGTGAGTTTGTCCACTTTGGAATTTTTGCCGTAAAATTGACACAAGTGTATATATAATGGGATTTTGATCCTTAACTAAAATATTTTTGTGTGTTTTGAGTTTGATCACATTTTTATGGAAAATAGGTTTTTTTATGAGGAATGTGTGTGTGTGTGTGTGTGTGTATATCCTTGTTGTAGAAAATGCCAGTCGTCAATTTTCTTAAAACTACAGGATATGGAATCTCTATTTAGATCATATATTAATATAAGTAGTTTAAAATGATTCTAAATTAAAGGACAGAAGAAATTTTATATTCTAAAATACCTTTATGTTGTGCACAAATTTTGTTGAAAGCATTTATAAATAAAAATAAATGAATGTTTCTAAACCTAAAGGATAGATGAAATAATATATTTTAAAAATAACCTTGAAGTTATTTTTAAACAAGTTCATAAGATATTTTTCAAATAAGTGTGAAAGTTCATTTAACTTTCTAAATATGGTATTCAAGTAAAGTTGTATAAAGAAACACAAAACTAGTAACATATTTGAAAGTGTGCAATACTCAAGTTAAGGTTTTTTTATAAATAATAATAAGGGGAAAGGGTTCCTTACCCTAAGGTATAAAAGAATTTGACTAGTAGATCAATATAGGGAATACAAAAGCTATCTCCAAGGGAATAAAAGGAGATGGCCAGAAAACCTAAAATGCAAGCAATGACAACCAAAATACTCAAGTAAAGTTGTATAAAGAAGTACAAAATCAGTAACAAATTTAGAGCTGTACAATACCACAATAAAATAATCTTTTTTTAGTTTAGACACTTAAAAGTGGTCTCTAGGCATTTATTGGTCATTAAATTATATGATTTTATACTCATTTAATTAGGTTCTTATAGGAGTTTAAACACCTACCAGATCATGGATTGATTGAAAGTGGCCTATGGAGATCCCTTTCCACATATATAAATTATGGCTTGGTTATTAGCTTATTTTACCTTAGCACACTCATGTGGGTACATTGAATGCTTGTTGGAAAGTCAATTCCTCTGAAAATATTTGGGGATATAAGTTTCCTAAAGTTTAGAAAGTAATTATTAAACCCAAACATGCACACTTCTTTTGGTGCATCTTACACCATGGTGTACATGCTGGTAATCACTTTGCCCTTCTAGGTGTGACTAATCTCTCATGCTTGTCTTTTGAGTACCTAAAGTCTCTTAAACATTTTTTTGTCTTATAACCATGATCAATTAACTTGAAGATGGATTCATGGCCTTTTTCAACTATCTCATCCAAAGCATTTTTCCTCAAAAATTAATCTCTTAGGGAATACTTCTTACATAGTAAAACCAATTTGCATTTTTTTGTTCTGAAATTCGGTTTCACTTATGGAAAGAAATGAACAATGCAACCTTTAATCCTAAAGTTCTAGATGGTTTTTTCCCTATTACTTACAAATTTAAAGTGACATCTAATTTTATACTACATATTCAAGTGCATGCGAAGAAGGTTTGGTTGGAGGTAGAGAACCTATAAACTTTGTTGGATCATTGAGGAAGTGCCTCACTATCAAATGGGTTCCTCTGGATTCACCTTGTCATAAATCACCTTTTTAGGACTATGGATTTGGTGTTCAATGTAGACATTATACATAAAGAAAATCTTAAAATGTTTCACCACATTTGTGGTGTCTCTCTCTAGTGAATAACTCTTATGATGGTGGTGGATCTACTTTACCAAATACTAGTAGATGGAGGGTATAATACAAAATAAAGTTTCTTCTGTCAGATTTAGTCATTTATATAATTAGACAAAAGTCAACAGATGAAGGAAAAAATCAAATATAATGATGGGTGTCAGATGATCTATTTGAGATATTAGATATGCCTACTTGTAGTAGTTGGGGTTTAGGGTGACAATTCATGTGATCATCAACAACCACTAGCTTCACGGATTCATCATGTGACCTAGTTCTTATGCTTTGCTATTTTGGTACCCTTAAGGCTATTTATGATATTCTTTTAGTATATGTTTGTCTTTTTTTATTGATTTTTTATTAGGTCATTTCAAAATTTTCTTTATGCTACATTAGAAAATTTTCTTAGTCTTAGAGATCAATTTAATAATTTAGAGTGTGATACCATAACATTCATTTTGTTTATCATTACCTTAATCTATATTATTAATAAAAATGATTTTCAATTATATATAAAATATTTTGTGTGATATTTCAGTTTAGAAACATTTATAATTAATTATTAAATGCTTTCAATAAAAAATTGTGCATAAAAAAATAGTATAGCTTAAAATATAAAATATATATTGTCCTTTAATTATGTTGGAGGTATTTTAAAGCTATGTTAATAGGGAATATCTAGAAAGGATTTGTCTCTAAATATTCCATGGCATATTCCATGGCTATGTTGAATAGCAGGGTGCATCGGCTGACAACACAGTAGGAATGTCGGTGTCAAACTTACATGCCATGTAATGTACTTAATAGATAACATTCAAAGTTTCCCGATCTTGGGTCTTCAGGAAGATTATTCCAATATCATTTTTTTAGGATCAAAGTTGTCCTTTGGTGAAACATTTCAAAAATAGTATCACATATCAATTAAATTTTGTTGTTTTTTGAGCCATTTTTCTTTAGAACATGTAAAAATGATGATAGAAAATGACCATTTTTCATCTTATTTGGTGGCAATCTGTAGCCCATAGCAGCCCCATTTCAACATCATTATGGGGTCTACATTGTATTACAATATATATAAAAAGAATAATCACTTCTTTGCTTTTAATAACACTGAACTATGTATACAAACTAAAACTTTATCTAATCTCACTCAAGTTGAAGAAATGCTTATCACATAATTAATACAGTATTGAAAGCAACCCATGTACATGGTGAGAAATAAAAATATAGTGGCCACACTATTAGATTTCTCCAAGATATATCTTCTATTGTTATGTACTTAAATTGTCAGACTAGAGATCTAGACATATTAGTGTTAAGAAGAATTGGCTCTTGAAACAAACCATATGACTATTTTTTAAGTAGATCATGCATCATGCAGGCCCTAAGATACAAATTTAAAAATGACCCCTATTATGAAGATGTACAAGTTGACCATCATGATATTGATGTACTACCATCTAAACATACTAATATATCCTATGTCTTGCACCATATAACAGTAGAGATTACATACATACAAATCAACAATCTAGATTTGGATGTAGACACGAATGTACCTAAAAATATGTAAGATCGTCAAACATAATATTTTGTAGCATCTCTTATAAATTCATAAAGAGAGGTAAACCAAATAATAAATTATGTAAATAACGGAAATAATAGCTTCCCACCGATAATCAATTGGCCAAGTATTAGTAGTTCACCCATCAATTAATTTAACATAGAGGGTTTGTTTTTTATGGAAAATTCTTCTTTTTCCAACAGGAATTTCCATGTACCAATAATCTCATACTAGTAAATTTAAGTTGCATGAGTATGATATGCACTTACTTTAGTATCAGGACAACCATTTTTGAATCCATCCATACTTTTTCTACTTTTTGTAAAACCTAATGATGCACCATCAAATACAAGTAGCATCTATAATATTTTAAAATAAAGACATCAAGGAAACATGTCAATCATAATTTCATACATTCACTAACATCTAACATACTTACCATGTAACTAATTTAGAACAACTAATGTGTTTTAGATCAACACTTAGTACACACTTCTTTTGGTCCAAGATATAAAATTAACTAGTGAATATGATCACACAATTAGGATCCCAAACACTATTATTCACCTCGAGTGCAACAGACCATAAGTGACTAGATATACATAAAATCATGTCAGCGGCCCCTCCATCGCTCTAAGGCAACAATTGTCAATGGAATAATTAAAATTAATCATAAAATTACATCTTGCATCTTCAAACAAGGATAGACGATTTGAAATATTATATGAACACCTATAAAAACATCTCCATAAAAAATATTACTAGTACATGTATTGATATTCAAAATATATTTCATTACTCTCAATACATAAAAAAAATGCCCAATCATAATTATTTATTTTAATTTTTGTAAACAGGTATGAATGGTGACATAGAGGATATGCACACATCCATTGATTTATATGATTACAAAATGTACCCAACATGGACACATTAAACTGGGAAGACCCTCATCAAGTACATTCTACAAGGATATTACTTGATCATTATGTAACAACATAGAACCCATGCAGCATTAAAACAATCAATGATAGAATATATAGATCAATGTTTGTTCACCATAAATGAAATATTTAATTCTAATGCTCAAAATAATATGAAGATCTTGTCAATCAGATTCAAAATCACACTAAATGTAGTGAGTTTAAATGCTTGTGGAAAAGGGGCACTACTATAAAATTTAAATATAAAGCCCTGTGGCCATCACAAATAATGTCAAGCATGTTCATTGATGATGAAAGCTGAAAATATGACCTTCCAACCCATAATGTTGAACTAGTGAACATAAATAATGTAAACTTGCTTTCAACATAGCATGCAAATCTTGATTACCAACCAGTTATATCTCACCATGATTTTTTCAAATATATGGTAAAATACGCATCAAAAGCTAAAAACAAAATTGAAAGCTGACACCATCTACTAACTAGAATATTAGCTACAATTTTAATTGAAATCTATGCAATGGTTGCATATAATAAGTTACTCATATAAACTATTTTTGGCTATAACATAGGTTCACAGGGGACATGCCACATGCTGCAAAATCCCTTTCTAACATTTTGTATTTAGACATATTTTGCCATATCTATTAGTAATAAAATATTCAAAAATGTTTTTAAAAGCACATCTGAGGAATAAAAACTACTATCCTTCATTGATGCATATATAAATCAACCTTATTTTATAGATACATTGTCACTCATTGAGGCCACATAAATATGTTCTTTCAAAAATCATAAGAAAACTAATCAGTGGAGAAATATCATATTCCCTCATTTTTATTTTGTTACTCCTATTGATTTACAATCATATGGAGTTTTTTATTGGGCAGATCTCTTATTTTACAAACCACTCTATGATATTTCTATATAAATTGGTTTAACTAGGTAAGACATTGTTACACATTAGGAACAAATCAATATTCCTACATGCTTTGGCAACAACTATAGAATAAAATAACATTTCAGAATCAAGCAGTGGTGATAGTGATATACAAGAAGATGTACAGATGGAAATGGAAATTCATGACTGGGAATTCTTTTTCTGCATGCACCCATCAAGAAACACTATAATAGATGACATTGGCATGTTTGGGCTTCATTAATTTGACAATGACTACAATTAAAACTATTCAGAGGTATTAATGAACCTACACACAATTTATAGATTCATAAATGTAATTTTTATTATACTATCCACCCCCTTTTGTTGCACCATAAAATGGAATTTTCATATGATATTAGTGTATCAATGGCTGAAAAAAAGGTCATGTTGTACCCTGTACGTTTCATATATGATTAAAATGTATTTATTGCAATCAAGTTGTCAAGTGTTATTTCATGGATAAAATATGAGCATCATATCTATTCTACGCTACCTCTTCCTTCACATCCACCACTATAGTCTAATGATGCATGTAATCATAAGTAAATAATGATTTTGGAATCTAAGTAAAATATGCCTAATAAAGAAGTGGAAAAGGTCTAAGTGAAAATGAAGTAAAAGCAAGTTTATAGAAAACGTATCTCATTTACAATAATTGCACACACATTCAACATCTTCTAAGCATATATCTACATAGGTATAAAAATTGACACAATATTCTACATCATCTCATGAGATTTCATGTACTTTTGCATCTCCTAGATCCATAGTTCCTACTCAAGATCATATCAATATTCACTTTGATAACTTTATAACTAAAAAGGATACATGTTATGATTCTAATAATGGGACACTAGATAATTCTCACTTAAAAAAGGTAAGAAATTTGCCACTCATTACTGATTGGGTTTATTTCTATCTTGATGGAATCATTGGATAGCTTGTGCATTGGTAAAATACAAAATTATATCACTAAAATTCAAAAATACTAAAACTTGACTGTATACTTTTTTTATTGTTGCATATTCTTATTATATTTGTTTTCTTTTATGAACATATGGCCCATCTTCTATGTATTGGATTTCATTGAATTATTATCCTACTTGCTCTTTTATCTTCCCTTTTAGGTCTAGACAGTCTCAAAATAGTGTTCAATTTCACTAAAACAATGGCATTAATAGGTTTTCATGCACATTTTCCCCATAATTTTTTCATTTTTCCTATAAAACAAAATTGACCAGAATAGGATAGAAATGTTGACCACTACTATCTTATTGGTCAATCATGTCCTTTGATATTTTATACCCAAAATCTACATTTACAAAACACATAGCTCTAATTCTATCAATTTCCACGTTATTCATGCAGTATTAGTATAAAATTTACATTTTTCATGCAAAATTTCTTGGTTTCTAGCTCAATTGTTCCATACACGCAACATCTTTCGACATGTGTATATTTGATGAAATGAGAATGTACAATCAGTTACTTGCATAAAGTTTTTAGTCTTTTCCAAATTTACAATAGTTCCTATTTACATTGCATAGTGGGAAATTCCTTCTATTGAGCCATTCAAAACCTTGCTAGTGTATATATTTCATTGACATTTGTTGAGAACAATCTAGATTCATCTCCTTTATTCTATTTTTTTACATCTTGGTTTCATTTTAGTATATGTTTTTGTTGATTTTTCCATATTAAAAAAATACAAAAAAAATCATATATTATTAAAAATGCAAAAAGATTTAAATATGGTCAAAAATACAAAATCAAGACCTAAGCATGATTAATTGTAGACGATATTTGTTAATTATATATCATTGTAGTCTTGTATACTTGGAAAACTCAAACTTGGTTATTCCTCTTAGTTTTTGCCATTTTTAATTATACAAGTCTCACATCTGCTCTATCTTTGTGCCCCTTTAGCCTAAATATCTTAGTTCGACCAATCTTATGGTGATGACCCAAGTCCTATATCTTTCCAAAAATGTTTAAAATATACTTATTTTCCATGTCTACAAGTTTTAAACCTATACCTATTCTCATATTTCCTCACCACTAACATTTGAGTCAAATAGTAATGTTGTGTTACTGTCCTATACTGACACAAGTGTATAGTGCCTTAAAGTCATCCAATTTATAAATAAAATGCATCCTAATGGTCAGCCTTCATGATTTTATGTGATTTATTACTCCAAAATAATTGATATAAATACAATATTAACCCTCATTCATTCCTCACCTAGCATTCAGATCAAAGATTATTCAAGAGAATTCAATTAAATAAAGCTTCACTATTTATTCTTATTTCCATACCAGTCATAGAGACTACACATCTACAAGTTTGAAGAAATAAAGGAGTATCCCAAGAGCTCGGTTTTCTAAATTACAAGCTAGGTCATTTTTTTACTTATTTTACACACATTGTATGATTCACACATAAGCTAATATGTAGGGGAGAACTACATCAATCTAAGTCCCTCTTCAAAGTAATGGAAATGTACACAACATATTTTGACAATAGTGTGCACACTAACCCATTTTTCCCCAAGGTCATATAGAAGATGAAAATCTAGGGTTATATAATTTCATAACCAATAATTATCCATGACCTAGATCTAAATGTACTAGTGTGAAGGTGAAGTAAAAACCTAGAATAATCCAGGTGGTCATGTCCTATTTCAGTAGATATTCTATATAGGGAACTAGCATTGAACCTAGACAGTAGCATTGATGAAAATGTCTCAGGTTGACATTACTATCCAAAGAGCCAGAGGCATCAGAACCAAAATCTCTATCTCACCTGCTTTTAGCCTCTTCTAGATCCAAAATTTTACTAACATCAAAACAAGATAAGTATTTCACTTCTTTGTCCTTTCTATATTTAGCATAATTATACTTTCCATATTTAGACTATCTCAACATAATAAATTTAGTGTATGTTTAAATTTGAGTTTAGCATCTAATTAGCCAGCTATATATATGATTATCACCCTTATGCCATTTCATTTATATATACCCCTTTTATCAATCTAGATAACCTCAATATAGATTCCATTTTAGAGTTAAACATTTGGTGAATCCTATTTTTGAACATCAAACCCTAGGTTAATTAGGGTTTTTTTTGTTTTTTCTGTTGTTGATCCCTAAATTTGCTAAAAAAATTACAATCATGTTTCCCATGGATAATTGTGTTAATTATTTCATGGTCCAGTACCTTATAGTGGTTCTTTCTTGTTATATCTCATGTTTAATTAACTCATTTATATCTACAAGGGATGAAAACCTACATTCTTGCAAGCTCCTTGTTTAAATGTTTACATTGAGTTTTTACCTATCACTAAAAAGTGCCAAAGGGAGTGCATGAAGTATTAATCCTCCCTAGGACATGTTTTTTTCCCAATCCAAGCACACTACTACCAAATACTCACTATTGGACTTATTACATAATTCAAGGATGTTATTAGATGCAATATGTATGAAATTGCTTCCTTGTAATACTAATCCACCATATGTGGCCTCTATCTTAATCTATATAAATTAGAATGAGCATAATATATCCTTTGAAAATTAGGATTTACCACCCCAACACCTTATAAGTAATTTTTTACCACTATATATCTAGGTACGTGTTTGCAACAAAATGGTAAAATCAGTTCTCGTGGATACAAAATTCATATGGGTTGAAGTCTATAAACAAAGGTTTGCTAAGACAAAAACCTATTTTTTAAACCCACCAGTACTTATGTCTCCTATTCTAGATAGACCATGACTTCTTTAAACATCAACTACCCATCAGGCCCTAGGGGCCTTACTAGAACAATTTGATGATAATCACAAAGAGAGGGAAATCTATTATATTAATCGCCAACCTATCCATTATAAATGCAAATATACAACCATGGAAAAGATATGTTTAACTTTGGTTTTCTCTACCCATAAATTTTGACATTATTTACTCAATAATGAGGTTCATGTTATAATTAAAGAAGATCCATTAAGGTTCCTCATGAACAGAAAACACCTAACCGGACACACAGCCAAATGGATGATGCAACTCATAGAGTTTGATCTAAAATTTGTAGCCCAAAATTTAATAAAAGGTCAAGTTATAGCCAACCAATTGGCTATATCTCCTTTGCCAGATTCTTTTCCACTCACCGAGGCTTTTTGAGATGAGTTAGAAATATATAATATATCTTGCATTCTGTGGACAATGTTATTTGATGGATCTAAATGTTAAACAAGAGCAAGTGTTGGAATTGTATTTTTCAGCCCCAAAGGTGAATACATTCCTTTATCTTAAAAATTAGCTTTTTATTGCACCAATAATATAAACAAATATGAGGCCTTGATCATTGGTTTATTCATAACACATAAGCTTGATATAAGGGACATCCAAGTTTTTGGTGATTCCCAGTTGTTTATTAACCAAGTTACTAATCACTACCAAACTAAGGAAGAACATATTTTGCCATATAAATAAATGGTAGATAAACTCACATGAATGTTTGACACACTTTCTATTGACATTATTCTATACAAATATAACTACCATGTAAATGCTATAATAAGCATAACATCCTTAATGACTTTTGATGATCATCATATAAACTTTACAATACAACAACTATGAAATCCTTCCAACTATTTGGATTAAATAAATGCCTTAGCCATTCTTGTTGTTACTCATAGTACTATAAATAATAATAGTAAACTAATATTTATAATTTTATTTCTCAAGCCTATATACCATATCATTTTACATGAAATGATAAAAGGAAGTCACAACGTGAATCATTTCATATGTTATTATTGGAAATTATTTGTTTAAACTAGGTTTTGATGAACAATCACTTTGATGCTTAAGCAAAGATGAAGCTCGTACTACACTCTTGGAAATGCATCATAGCAAGTGGGGTGGGCATTTTAACGGACATGCCATGTCTTAAACATTACTATGTTAAGGTTATTACTGACCTACAATGGAACAAAAATTTATTGAACATGTAAAATTATGTTTGCAATGCAAAAAATATATAAATTTGAATCATGTGCCATCAAATGAGTTACAATCAATTAGTGCACAATGGCCTATTTCCTTATGGGGATTTGATTTAATAGGCAAAGTAGATCCAATATTTGCAAGTGGAGATAAATTTATCATTATAGCTATACAATATTTTATAAAAGGGTGGAATCTCTCTCTTGTTCACTTACCTTGGTTATCTTTTCTCCCTTTGTTTCAATGTGTTTTTTGCCTATAGTGCCCATGGTAGCTTTGATTCATTAATGAATTTTATTTGTTTTCTTTTGTTAGGTGTGTATTTTTTTAATTTTCCCTGTCTGTCCCATGCTTGCCTATGTCCCTCCACCTAGTTTTACACACCCATAGCCTTTATAAACAATATATTTTTATGTATTAATTGTATTTAAATATAGTGAATTACAAAAAAATAGAACTGAGTGTGTGAAGAGTGAAGAGGATGGTGGTTTTAATGAAATAGTTAGTCTTCTAGGGTCTAATAAAGATTGCAATCTCAAGGATAGTGAGACATTTTTGGTTGATGAAAGTGCAGGAAATGTTGTAGAATGAAAAAAATTATTTAGTGATATTTTGTGACAAGAAGAGGTAGTTAATCATTTATAAGACACATAATTTCTTGTCAGTATCTCCAACGAGGCTGAGCATGGAGCAAGGGAGCATGGTGAAACCCAAATTGGTAAGCACCCTAGACCTAAAAAACCCTTACTTTTCTTTTGAATGTTTCAATGGAAAAATACCTCTTGTAGGAAGAAACCCATTTTAAAAATGTGTTACTTTTTTTTATCTGTTTGAATAAAAATTATCTCCCATCTAGGAATTTGTTTGATAACTAGTGCAATTCAGTGCGTGGAAAGAAATTGAAATTTTATATTAGCTTCTATAGAATGATTCAAAAAGGAGTGTTTATGAT
This sequence comes from Torreya grandis, assembly GCA_037957365.1. NCBI lineage: Eukaryota > Viridiplantae > Streptophyta > Pinopsida > Cupressales > Taxaceae > Torreya > Torreya grandis. The sequence goes on from JARHVA010000259.1 coordinate 2,108,937, forward strand.
TTTATTTAAAAACTCCAATATGTAGAGGAGGGCTATTAGTAAACCCTATGGAATGTTGCTCAATCTTTGTTTAAGGTGGTTCCATAGAACCCTGACATGGACTGCAATGACCTTGTGTTCAAAACTGCCCCTATTCCTATTCAAATATGGAATTTTTTACCTCAAAATCTAAAATGACTTGGGGAAGTCCTTAAAATTGAGGAACTAAAAGGCCCTTGGCACATATTAATTCTAGGTTTTTGATCTCCTTAGAGCCTCTTGATGTGTTTCCTAAATCCCTTAATTTTAAAATCAAAGGGGTTTCTCATATTTGTGATGTCATCATTTCTATATTTAGCATAATTGTACTTTCCATATTTAGACTATCAAAAATATTCCTATTCAACTATGGAATTTTTTATCTCAAACTCTAAAGGCCCTTAAGGAATTCCTTTGAATTAAGGACAATAGATGGTCTTTGGCACATATTAATTCTAGGGTTTTGATCTCCTTAGAGCCTCTTGATGTGTTCCTTCAATATTTTAATTTTAAAATCAAAGGGGCCTCTTATATTTGTGATGTCAAAGTTTTGGGAGGTTTAAAGGCTTGTTTTTATTTTAAAAATATGGGCATATCAAAAAGAATTGTCTACTATTGGTTAACAAGGAGGATTACCCTAATAAGTAAAAGGTCCAAGAGACAAAGAAGGATGAGTGTGTGATGAGTTCTCTAATAAAAAAATATATACAATTATTTGAAAACCCCATCTTTAGCAGTGAAACCGTCAAATTTTGTGCCTCCCTTGAGGATTATTTAGGGGAAAATGCTCCAATAATTGCTAAAGAGAGAGACAAGGATTTGCCTGCATGCTCTTCCCAACTTTGTAGCTCCTTTGTGCCACCCATTGACATGGTGACCTGCATGTTTGATTTGCATAATATTTGCCTAATGATTTAGAAGAGGCTTTCCTTGATCAATATATTCTAATGGATTATTATGACTTGTAGCTTAAGGATTCTCCATCTGATGAGTATGTGGTCATTTTAGTTGATCCTCCTGATGTTAATAATTATACACTTGGTATCTTGTCATTACCCAGCCAGATAGAAAAAGGTGATGAATCCTCTCCCATGTTGTTTTCACCAATGATGAAACAACTAAATAGTTCATTTTTTGTTTCTAATCCTGAGGTTGTTGCACTTTTTCCCTCATGGAACCTAATTTGGCTAAAAATTTGAAGCCTAAAGGGGGGGCAAGAGGCTCATATTAAAAATGCCTCTCTCTATCATAGGAAGGCCCCCATGATTGACTTTAATAAATACAAATACATCCCCCCTGGAATTCTTGATATATATAATAATAGGAAATCAAAAGAAAATAAGGTCCCTGATTACTTCACAAGGCTTTATATTAGTGGGGGCAAGCCCCAAAGTTAGGCTAAGTGTCTGCACCCTTCTTTTACTTTATGTAGATTATAAGTTAGAATGATAGGGGTTTGGAAACCCCTAATATAAAACCTATTGTAAGGCATTTCATACATTCTAGAGATAAGTTGGACTTATTTTTACTTTAAGAAGTTAGAGCTACAAGCTCCCATCCGTCCCTGGTCTTGAATTTTATTTGGCCAAATGCTTCTCAATTTTCTACCAATCATCAGAGAGGTAAAGTAGGGGCTTCCATATGTATTAACATTTATTGATGAGAGTTTATTATTAATCATGGTGTTTCTCCCTGTAATAGAGTAGTTTGGGTTTTACCGGAAAAACAAAATCATGGCTTTGGTCTTTGTAACATATATACTCCTAATGAATATAGAGAGAGATCTAAGATTTGGAATTGGATTGTAACTAACCTAAAAAATGTCCCATAGAACTTTGGAGGTGATTTAAACATGGTGAGTGAAAAAGAAGACAAAGTTGTGGGGGATCCCCAATCTTGGAAATGTAATGAAATTTTATTTTGGTCCAAATTTAAGAGAACGTATAGACTCTTTGACCCTCTTCATAAAGGTAAAAATAGAGTAAAGGTATCTGGTATACCTGGTATAACAATCAAATCAATGGGAAAAGGCTCTATTCTAGACTAGATAGATTCTACATGAACAGTGACACCTTCTAGGTGACCCCAAATAGCTCTAGAAATGTGGTTAATGTTTTGCCCTTCACAATATCGAATCACCATCCCATTGAGTTTAGTGTCTCCATAAATTATGATGTTGGTAAAGATTCTACTTATTTAAAAGGTCTCTACAAGTGTAATGTCTCTCACCTAAATGATCAATTCTGTATGGATGATATCTGCTCTTTCTAGAACATTGGGAGGATCTCATGCAAATCTTATTCTATAATTGTGAAATGGAACACCTGTATGGAAATAGCCAAAAACTTTGTAAGAACATATGAACACTTTAAATCCAGACAATGTAGGCACGTTACAATTTTGGTTGAAATTGATCTTTAACATAACCGCTCCAATGGAAGGCATGTGGAAGAACTCAATTCTCTAAAAAATCACATCAGGTAATCTCAATGCTACCTTATCAAAGGAGCTCATATTCGCTTTCATCTGACTTGGATCAAACTTGGTGATAGGGGGTCATAATTTTTCTTCCATGTTTTGAAAATTAAGAACTAGAAGAGCAATATTTCTGGTATTAAGTTTGAGGTCAATCTATCCCATGATCCTAAAGTTATTAAATAACCCTTATTTGACTTCTACTACAATATCTTTTTGTCTAATGGAAACAATTATAATACTAACCATAACAAGGATCTTTGTGATCATTGATCCCAAAGAAGGTTTCACAGGAGCAAGCCAACTATTTAGATAAGGCAATTTCTCTAGATAAAATCAAAGAGACCATAGATTCATTAAAAATTGATAAAGTTCCATGTATTTAAGGTTTCCCTACAAATTTTTTCAAAGCTAATAAGGATTAGATGGCTAATGATTATCTTAAAGTCTACAATGAAGTTATTTATGTTGGCTCATTGGTCCCAGAGATTAATAAAGGTGTTATTAAGCTCATCCCCAAGGATGGAGACTCCCACCATGTCAAAAATTTGAGACACATCACTTTCCTCAATGTATGCCATAAAATCTTAGATAAAATATTGGCCAAACATCTCTCCTCTCTTATTCCTTCAATAGTCTCTGAAAATCAAACTAGTTTTTTTGAGGGTAGATATACTATAAATAACCTTATTACTAGCTAGGAGGGGTTGTATTGGGTACATGATTCCAAATAGGATGTGGGCATGATTCTGCTTGAGTTTGAGAAATCTTATGATAGAATAGAATGGCCCTTCATTGAAATAATTTTGAGAGCCTTTGGGTTTCAAGACAAACTTTGTAGAATGATTAATGTTCTATTTAAATATGCAAATGCTATTGTTAAAGTAAATGGGGAGATTACTGAGATACTTGCTCTTCAATGATTTATCAGACAAGGATGCCCATTGGCTCTTTCTTTGTTCTAACAATAGAAGCCCTACATTACTTGTTAAAAATATCCAAAATGGGTCCACAATCAAAGGAATTACTCTGCCTAATGATTCTGAGTCGATTGATGTCCTCTTTGTAGATGATACTACATTGTTTGTCAATCTTGAGAAAGATAATTTAGCCTAGGTTGCCTTAAGGCTAGATATCTATTGTTTTGCCTCTAGATCTAAAGTGGCTATACATAAATATTGTATGTTGGGTTGGAAGGACACTCCTCTAGATTGGCTTGCACTATTTGTATGGTAATGGAAATGACTTGATCAATTGGTTATACATATTGGTATTCCCTTTGATTTTACCCCTCATTTCAAACTCATGTGGGATTGGATCTTAGTTAAAATTAATAAAAATATTTAAAAATGGCAAGGCAACCTACTTTCTTTACCTGGTAAGATTTAGGTCTGTCAAAAATAATTAACTTCTTACAATTTATATTATGCTTCTTGTTGTATATTTAGTAAAAATCATGTCAATTTGTTTCATAGAATTATTAGAGATTTCCTATGGTTGAACAGAAAAGGAATTAAAAAAAGACATGTTATTTCCTGGCAATTCTGCTTCAAGCCTAAAATATTTGGGAGCCTTGGCTTGAAATATCTAAGGATAAAAGGTATTACCTTTGATGTCAAATGGATTATCAAAGATTTCAAAGGTGAAGAGCCTTGGATGGTCTTAGTCATAAATAATATTTTGAGATTTTTCCCTAAAAGTGAACCAAATTTTAAAGGACTTAATATTGCTAACCTTCTTATAGAATACTTTTTAGTTAAAGTGGTTGGCTCCCCCATTTTTGGTTCTATCTGGTTTGTCTAGGATTTTATCAAACCTTTTATCATTGCTAAACATATATTCAGCTGATTTGGGACATGTTTTCAAGGGTATAGATCTCTATGGTGGAATATTGGTGTTAATAGGAGGCCTCTTACTCTCACCGGGGGTTGTTCTACCTTTGAGTGGTTCACTAAAGGGTTGAGAAATTTTAAAGATCTCTATTTACAGAATGGTTGGGCCTCTTGAATGGAAATTCAAACTAGATTTCAAATTACTTCTTATCAATGTAGGATGTATACTCTCCTACTAAAGGCTTTACATGGGGTCAATAATGTATCTTTTATGGATGAGGAGGATGAATTTTGGTACAGTGTTGAATGGTTAAAGGGTTCATTCTTCTGTGAATTTTCCACTAAGATAATGTATGATGAACTCTCTTTTTCTAAAGTCCCTTACCTTACCCTCAATCATATATGGAGTGTTTTTTATCCTTTATGTTCATGGTCTTTTAGATTTGATGTTATATGGGCATCCTGTATTGAACCCAAGAAATCTTGTTTTAGGAGATTATTGATTTACAATAAAATTGTTATTGGTGAAGTTATGGATAAAAGTGGTTTAGTTCAGTATTATTGTTCCTTATGTAGTGATATTGAATCAATTGAGCACCTTTTCTTTCTTGTCCATATGCTACTAAAATTTGGAACTCTTATCTTAAAGGTTGGACCATTGTCTTTGACTATGAGATTGGATGGTTGAATATTAATTTTGGTTATGTATGCCCTAAAAATAAATTCCATCTTTTTTTTATAAATTTTGGCTTGTTTTTTCAACTAAAATATTATGGTTTATATAAAGGCAAAGGAACCTAGATATTTTCCAAGCAAATACTAGGGTTCTTAGTGACTTCACTATTGAATTCATTGTTAGCATTGTTTCTTTATAGGTTTTTCTCTAACTAAAGGTGCTGCAAGTGAAATTAGAGCGGTTCTTGAGGACTGGGATGCTTAAAATCACTTCTAATTTGTTGATTAACTTTAGTGGATATCCTAAATTAAGACCTCATTTGAATTGGGGAATGTGTCATGGTTTAGCTTCTGAAATCAAAGTTTTTGAACATGAGTGGGATTGTATCAAAGATGCATACTTTAATCAGGTGGATGATCATATTCACAACTAGGTTAATTTGTCTAAGTCTGATAAGAATGGTGTGGATAGTTGGTTTACTTCTAACAATGATGTAATTCTAGTTGGGCAAAGTGCTAAGGTGGGCATTTAGGACAACTTGAACAAGGAAGCTAAGGATGAAGTTGTTCCTTTAGACCTCGAGGTTAACCTATTCTCAGATGGAAAGGATGTTAATCAATTTATTCACCCTACTTCTTTCCCATCCTTGATTCAGATTTATGATGAGCAAATGAGCTTTAGAAAATGATTAAGGACAATGTTAATGTTTTTGCTGGCAATTTGGAAAAACTCATTGAAAGAGCTGGTGTTGCATATGTTGAAGATGTGTTGAACTATGTCAAATATAAAAACATGAAGTCTTTGATTGAGAAGGTTGACCACTACACTCCACCTTTGATCACTGGATTGGGACAGATGGGACCTAGTGTGAAGTCCAACATTGTAATGGGTCATGTTTATGTGGACACTTATCTAGATGATGATTCTGATATGGACTACATCACTACTAGGAGGGCATATGATGGCATGATTATGTAATTTTTAGTTCATGGTACCACCCCTATTTTAGGATGTTATTCCAGTGTTTTTTATTATTTCCTTTATGTTGTTGCTTCCTATTTGGGGCCATTTTTATACTATAATATTTAAAACTAAAATTTGACTTGTGGGGGGTTACCCTCTTGGATCTATCTTTATTTTTTGGTATTTTGCTAGTTATTTTGCATCACTAATGCATATACTTTTATTCTCAATATTACAATTAAAAAATGGGTGGAAGCTATTTCAATTGAGTTTACCATAGGGGATGACATACGCAGGTTTCTGATGACCAATATCATCTTGTGTTTTGGCATACCTTCAACCATAATTTTTGATAATGAAACATAATTTAAAAATAAGATGGTAAGAAGATTTTGTAATAAATACAAGACTAAGAATACCTTTTATACACATTATTACCCATAACAAAATAGCTAGGTAAAAGCAACCAATAAAATAATTATCAAAATACTTGGCAAAATAGTTAAATGATACAACATTAATTAGAACCAACAAATGGTATATGCTCGATAGGCATACCAAACTAGTGTACACACACCTACTCAGGCCACACCTTACTATTTAGTCTATCGGTCATGTTTATGTGGACACTTATCTAGATGATGATTCTAATATGGACTACATCACTACTAGGAGGGTATCTGATGACATGATGATGTAGTTGTTAGTTCGTGGTGCCACCCCTGTTTTAGGATGTTAGTTGGGTGTTTTATATTATTTCTTTTATGTTGTTGCTTCCTATTTGGGCCATTTTTATATTATAATATTTAAAACTAAACTTTGACTTTTGGAGGGTTACCCTCTTAGATCTGTCTTTATTTATTGGTATTTTGCTAGTTGTTTTGCATCACTGATGCATATAATTTTATTCTCATTATTACAATTTTAAAATGGGTGGAAGCCATTTCACTTGAGTTTACCATAGGGGATGACATATGTAGGTTTCTGATGACCAATATCATCTTGTGTTTTGGCATACCTTCAACCATAATTTTTGATAATGGAACATAATTTAAAAATAATATGGTAAGAAGATTTTGTAATAAATACAAGACTAAGAATACCTTTTCTACACATTATTACCCACAGTGAAATGGCTAGGTAAAGTCAACCAATAAAATAATTATCAAAATACTTGGAAAAATAGTTAAATGATACAACATTAATTGGTACCAATAGATGGTATATGCTCGATAGGCATACCAAACTAGTGTACACACACCTACTCAGGCCACACCTTACACTTTGGTCTATGGTATAGAGTTTGTCTTACTAATTGATTATAGATACCTTCTTTATGTGTTTCTCTAAAATACATCATCAAAGATAATGAATACCATGAAAAGTGATTGCATCAGTTAGAGTAGTTGAGTGCAAAATACACATAGGCTATTAATCACCTATGTGTTTATTAAGATCATGTAAAAATAATGTATAACAAAAAGATTCAACCACATGACTTTAATGTGGGTGATGTGGTACTAAAATTTAATGACATGAATACCAATACAAAAAGGGCAAAAAGAAAATTTCAAATCAAATTGGCTGAGACCATTTACAATTACATAAAAACTAGGAAAATGTGTATACACTTGAAGGAAATCCTTTAAAAATCCTAATGAACATTATGCACTTATGTAAATATATTATGTAAGATTACACATGCCTAATTTCCATGATTATGTCTTACATAAAGTACTTGATATGTTATACACTTGACACACTTTTTCCTAACACATTGGATCCATGGGCTACTATGACATGTTTATTCTAGTTGGTTATGCTTCAATTTATGCACTTCTTTGAGTGTCTTTTATTCCCTTTTCAAGAATTTGAATATGATCCTTTACTTGTGGCCTTCATGCCTATGTATACTTTCATTGAAACTTGCATATGTCATTGTTTTTTGTATGGACATTTGAATATATCATTATTGCCTTTATGGATATTTGACTAAGTCATGTCTTTTCAATTGTGTAGCATTTGAACATGCCCCTTGTTTGTGGTCTTCTTGGACTGTTATCTTTTGACTTACTTTTGAGTGTTATTATGTGTGTGCTTGATTTGTTTTTTGAGCTTGTACTATTAATATATATACATTGACATGATATTTATCATGTATCTTAGTCATATATGTGATCAAATTGGTTATAGGTGCTTCAATTTTATATCTACCTAGACATATTCATTTTATATGCTACATGGTTACATTCACATAGTATACAGTTGTCTTATCCTTTTAAGGTGATGTAAATACAAGTTATTACTTTTCACTCACCTCAAATGGGGGGCATATCATAGAGACATGTTCTCCATACTTGGCATAGTTTTCATATTGCAGTAGGGGTATGCTTTAGAAGCATGTTCTCCACACTCATTCAGTATGTGGTATAAGTATATCAATTTTTAGATTTAGTGGGGGCAAGATTTGGAAGAATGTTATCCACACTCATTCAATATGTGGTACTTATATAACTTTTCATATTCATTAGGGGCATGTCATATGGGCATGGCTTACACACATTCACAGTTCTCAAATCAATGGGAGCATGCTTTGGAAGTATGTTCTCCACACCTATTCAATACTCAACATCTCTAGTTTACATTAGCTTGGGCATGTTTTAAAAACATGTTATCCACATTGGTACTTATATAAGTTTTAAAATTTCTCAATAAATAGTGGGGGTATGCTTTGAAATCATTTCCTCCACACTTAGATAGTTTTCTGAATTGGCCAAAGCACATAATTATATGACTCAAATTCATAGTTGTGATAGAATTTTATACATTGGTACTATTTTTATACATAGTTTCAACATGAGATATCTAAGGTATATATGCTATGCAACATGTGCATGATATCACAAAATCAAAATTAGTTTCATATTCCAAAACTCTTTTATGGACTATTACCATATCATGTATTTTTTTTATACTAATATCCCACATACTTTTATGGACTTTTATTGATCCAATCTACTACAGTAGTTGGTTCGCTTTTTGGTATGATTGACGTGATAAAATCACTCAATATTAACAAATTTTTGGGTTGGACTTGATCATCCATCCTCACTAGGTTATAAGTATCAGTGAGTTGCACAATTGAACTAATCACAACTGCCAAGTGGCAATTCACTTTTGTTCCAAAGTTTATATATATATATATATATATATATATATATATATATATATATATATGTATATATATATATATATGAATTTTAAATATTAATCTATATTTATCTTAATCTTAAATTTAGAGCCTTAAAATTTACATGTTTTTTCAAAACAACTTGTTGATAGGCAAGGGAGTTACATCGACACACACGTGTACTCCTAAACCTTACTCTTTCAAGTTCAATCCATTTAAAGTAATTTCAAACCAAATTATATGCACTAATTTTATTATATAATTCACTCTTAGTTTTAGGTCAATCACCAAAAAAACACTCTATATGGGCACACACAAAGACAAGATGTGCATACACACCAAGGTATGCATTCCGTTCCTCTAAACTAGAAATTTCATTACTAGATTAATGGGGTCAAACATAGATGATATTTTATGATTATATATAACCTCAGTCTTGTACACTTGGAAAACATAGATCTTGGTTATTCCTCTAAGTTATTTACCTTTCCTACTTCCGTAAGTCTTGCATCTGCTCTATCTTTATGCCCCTTTGGCCTATATCTCTTAGTCTGACTAGTTTTATGTTGATGATCCATGTCCTCTATATTTTATATAATTTTTAACGTGTACTTATCTTCCATATCTATAATTTATAAACCTATACCTGTTATCCTACATCATGGACACTAACATCTAGGTCAGACAGTAGCATCGACATTACTGTAATGTCTTGATGCAAGTGTCCAGTGCCTCGAAGTCATCCAATTTTTAGATGAAATGTATCCTAATGGTTGGCCTAAGTGATTTTATGTGAGTTATTACTCCAAAGGAATTGATATAAATACAAGATCAACCCTCATTCACTCCTCACCTAGCATTCAGATCAAAGAGCATTTAAAGAGCATTCAATTAAACAAAACATACTTATTTATTCTTATTCCCATACTAGTTATATGGATTGCACATATATAGGTATAAATTAATAAAGGAACAATCCAAGAGCTCGATTTTCCAAGTTACAAGCCAGGTCACTATTTTACTTACTTTGCACACATTGTATAATTCACACAGAAGCCAACATGTAGGGGATAACTACATCAATCTGAGGCCCTCTTTGAAGTATTGCTTATGTGGGCAGTATCCTTTTATATTGGGGTCATCAAGTTCCACTAACACATTTCTCCCCATGGTCACACTAAATATGAAAATCTAGGGTTTTTCCATTTCACAAGCAACAACTATCCATGACCTAGATTTAAATGCACTAGAACAAAGATGAAACAAAAAACCAGAATCATCTAGGTGGTTGCATCCTATTTCAGTAGATATTTCATACAGGACACTAGCATCGAACCCAGATAGTAGCATTGTTGTTACTGTCCCTAGCTGACGTTACTATCCAGAGAGCCAGAGACATCAGAACCATAATCTGATGATTGTTCCCAAATCTCGTTCCTGATTGATTTCAACCTATTCTAGATCTAGAATTGTATTAGCATTAGAACAAGCTAAATACTTCTCTTCTTTGTCATTTATATATTTAGCATAGATCTACTTTTCATATTTAAACTATCTTAATATAATAAATTTAGTGTATGCTTATATCTGAGTTGAACATGTAATTGACCTGATTTGATTATCACCATTGTGCCATTTCTTTCTATATACCCCTTTTATCAATATAAATAACCTCAATCTAGATTCCATTTTAAGGTTAAACATTAACAATCTAGTTTACATATTTTCAATAAGTTATTTATCTCATGATTAAAAGACAACATATTATTTCTATATCACACATGCATTTCATAGGTATCTATCAAATTTTATGCAACACATACATGCATTTATATAGATTATTATGTTGGACTTTACTCTAATCATTGGCCTTGCTAAATTTTAGGCATCTTATTCACATGTAATAGTATGTAAGTGTTATATTATATAACCCATTTATTGTTGAGCTTTTAATTTTATACAAATGCCTTCCTAACATTTCTATCTTACATAGTTTGCATGAACATGTTATTTTCTAGGATATGACCATATGACATATGCATATCTGAGGCTACATTTACTAATTATATGGTCCATTGATACTACCTACTTATACATAGTAGATTACAACTTTGTTTTTCTATTGTGTTGCCCCTTGGCCCTTGTGTGAGATTATTTATTTGATGCATCTCTATAAGATCTTGTGAGTTGTGTGTGACAATTTAACATGTCCTTACTTTGGACATTGGCCCTATGTGCTTTGTGAGATATTTGAACATGTTCTTTCTTTGGACCTTGGTCCTATGTGTGGTGTGCAATATTTGAACATTTCCTTAATTTTGCCCTTACTCATATGTGGTATTCAAAATTTTAGCATGTCCTTTCTTTGGCCCTTATTCATGCAACATTTGAATAGGTCCTTTGTTTGTGACATTTATCATGTTTATGTGTATTTTTTAGGATATTTAAATATGTCCTTGATTTTGACCCTTAGCCCATCTATGTCAAGTTTCTATCATTTGTGTTTATTGTGTGCACTTATTGAGCTTAGTGAGTTTGATAAGTTCCATGATCCATATCACACATTCCTAACATCTAAAATCTTAATTCCATTAACTTCAATAAAAACTTCTAGAGTCATTGCTTGAAAAATTCAAATCTTATTATGCTAACACTTTCCCATATGCTATAATTTTCAATGATAACATTTTACTATGTTAATGTTAAATTTTATTTTGAGATGATTGAATTTTCATGAGAAAAATACCTCACTTAAAAAAGGTGGAATTTAAAAGGGCTTATCATGCATGAGATAATCTATTTTCAAAGAGTGAGTTACCATTTCAAAATCATGTTTTCAAAGTTTCAAGTTGCAAACAATTATTGGCACATATTATGGGGGCATATGCTATTGCATATGCACTTCTATTTCTAATTTCAAGGAGCATTCACATACAGTTTGGGGCCATGATATAGTTTTATGACACATTTTAGCTACAGATAGGGTAGGAGCATGGGTGTACTCCATTCTCTTATGATCATGTTTTCAAATACTAGAATATACCAGGATTTTGGAATTGAATTTGCATATCATTTACAGTGGTTGATTCATTTTAGTTTCATAGTGCATGACTTAGAGGCACTAATCACTCAAGCATTGTGTGTGTGAATATGTTAGGATTTGAATCCATTTATATCTTGTGGTTACAAATATGGATAAAAATAATCAAGTTTCAACATTCTTCAATGATCAACATTTTCACTTCAAAAGAGAAAATGCAAGTTAGATTCAATCACCCCCAAATTTCTCCAATGATTTGGCTAAGGAACCATATTCTCCAAGTGTCTAATGGGAGGCACCAATTCTCTAATGCTTCAAGGAAGCATCATCACCAAGAAAAGCCATAAAATAATATCATTGATGTCACACATACATGTATATTCATTCCATACTCTCATTTCAATTTTTAAATTACTAAATTATAAACAATTTTCTTTTTGGAAAATTTTGTTTCAAATTACAAATTGTCAAAGATTAAAAGAAGTTTTAGATGTTCAAATTTTAGTTTTAAAAAGAACAAGATAACTACTTCATGTTCTTTGCAGGGTTCTCCAAACTATATGATGTTTTACATTATTAAAGTATACAACTCAAAGATAAAGTGTTTATTACACACTAAAGTATGGATTTACTTTATTCTAATAATTTCATTTCTATAGTAAGGGGGGAGGGTAATGCAAGAGGTAAATCTATTGACCCAAATTTGGCTTTGAATTCTTGATCCTACCTATTTGATCCATTTTTACGATTAATTAACATGTGCACTTAATTGACACTTCTTTCACAAATTTCACCAATCCTAAACACAAGAGAAGACCTTCTTTTACCACAAGGCCATATTATTTAACCTACAAAAATGATATCACTATTGAAAACACATTTAAGCATTCATATTATTTGAATCATACCCAAAATTTAGCACCTTTCTTGAAGGAACATGAATGATCAACATGATAGGAATACCCAACATTCATGTCAATTTCTGTCAATCATGTCCTTCCATACAAACAATCAAATTTTCAAAAAGGAAAGTATCCCTAGGGTTGTCCTTCATTTATAAAACTCCCAACAACTCTATTTTCCAATTGAACCACAATGAAATCACATTCAATTCATTCATTAAGAGGATCTTTTCTAGTGTATCAACTCTATTATAAAAGCTTATCTACACAAGTGCACATTGAACAAAAGTTCCTTATTCTTCCCAAATTAATTTCTAAGCACTTCAAGTAGTCATGAGACATATTTGAATTTTATTTTATATAACCTTAACTAAGCAGATCAAATATTCAATCCAATTCTATATACATTTATATAGTCAAAAAATAACAATTGTAGAAAGAAATTAGGTGGGAGAACTACATGAAGGTTTTATCCATCTTTGCAGTAGTGTTATGTAGGTAATTCTTAGCACAAAGGGGTGTCGAAGTATATCACAACTCTAATAGTAACCCCTTTTACTCATTCAGATTTGTTCTATCTCCTTATGTCATAAATCTAGCATTTTAAACTTCAAGAATGCATATGCATGTCTTTACATAGTTTTCAAAGATCAATTCAGTGTAAGGAGACCTAAGTTTCACTATCATGCTTGAATATTTGAGAAGTTCATGTTTTTTGTAAAAATATAGAACCAACAAATAGGGATAGTAGTAGGTAGTCTATCATGTCCTCTATTAGGTGTTCTTATCCTTCAAGGTACTTAGGCACAACTTCTCAAATATTTTTGGGTCTTCTACATTCTTTCTTTTCTTACATAATGTTTTTTTGTGTAGTCACTTGATAACTTAAAAAGCTAAGTACATCTCTCTTTTGAATGTATACGCATGTTCATTTTTATTTTTATTTATCTATTTTAATAATTTATATTCAATTTTTTATTTATGAATGTATTTGTAGTACTCTACTTTAGTATATTTCATTTATCTAATTAGGTATTAATTATAATATTAATTCAAATTCAAATTAAAAAGAAGCTAAAAAATAAAAGAGATGAAACTAAATAAGGAATTTTATCAAATAAGTTGCATGAAACTTAGAAAATAAAAAATAGAGAAAAGCAAATTAAAAAATTTGTCAAACAATTTGCATGCAAACTAAAAAATAAAAAAGAGAAAAACTAAATTAGGAAAACACAAGAGAGTGAGATGACTATCAAGGGTGTGTGTAGGGTTTCTAAAGGATTTAATAGTGTATTTTTTTAAGGTTTTATTAATATTATTTTGAAGTTTTTTATTTAGTTTTCATTTGGAGGATGATGATTGAAAAAATACAAAATTGTTTCATACTTCTTCAAGACTCCTTGAAATAATTATTGTAAACTTATGACATTTCCAAAAAACATTATGTGAACAAAACTATCTATGATTTTGTTGTTTCCAAAATCAGCTACACTCATTTTTGTAACAACCCCTATGAAACTTGTTTGTTCATGTTTTTCACTCTAAGTTCATCTTTCGAGACAAGTTTCACTTGATCTCGAGTTTAGTCAACAGACATCCTTAAAAATTTCATGACCTTCCCTCGTTACGATTGCACCAAGAAACGTGAAATTCATTGAGGTCTCAATGCAATCAGAGCGAAAACAGAGCTTTTTCAAGGAGTTACTTTTTAAGTTTTTATTTTCATGCAAGATCAGCAAAAACTACCACCATTGCATCCCCTTTTATTTTTTTGCGTAAAGGTGGTGATTTTCACTACCCTTACATTCTTCCATGTAGGAGCGGTAAAAATTGCCGCCCTTGCATTTTTCTTGAACCTCACAAGCAAGGGCGGCAAAAATTTCCACCTCCGCATGACATCAGTTTTCACGCATGGCATTTATGGCCACATGCACCGAGTTGTTGGGGTTGATTTTAGCCCCTTTTAAACCTAATTTGAGGCTCATTTAGATCATTCCAAGTTGTCTACTCCTCCTTGCATCCAATCGACCGTGCAAATGGTGGGATTGCAATTTTTTTAGTTTCAAGCATGGGATTGAATTTTGCTAGGTTAGTTTTGCATTCTTTCTTGTTGTATTTCTATGTTTTCATCTTGTTCTTCCTCGTTTGTTTAAATTATAGTTCTTTTTCTCTTTCCTCCATTGTTTTTTGTCTTTTTCTTCATTTTTCTCCTCTCTCTCCTCATTAACAGTGAAAACCCTATAACTCCATCAACTGAACTAGCCAGTGTAATGGCAGTGATTTTTACCACTCATACGCAAAGCTACTGAGCTAGTGTGATAGTGGCAAAAATCATTGCCTTTACAAATCCTCTGCCATTTGTGCAAGGGTGGCAATTTTAACTGCCCTTACACAAATTCCCCCAACATGCAAGGGCAATAATTTTTGCCGCCCCTGCACAAAGTTCACATGCAATGGTAGGAAAATTACCACCTATGCATAATGACTTTCCCTTATATGCAAGGGTGGTAATTTTTTCTGCCCCTGCATACATTTCCTCGTATTTTCCTAACTTTGGAAAATTTTGAATTTTCACTTTTCCAAGCTCGCTTTCCTTTGGCTTTCTGACCTGCTTGCACCTTATCCCTTTCAAGTGCATTCCCATGGTCATGATCATCAAATGTACAATTTTCCTAGATTTTTAATTTTTCCCCTGATTGCACGATCATGATTCTTGTTGTAGTTTCTCTCAAGGATCCTTCTTCATCGACGTTCTTTCAATAAAAGATCTTCCAAATGACTAAAGTTTATCTAAAGAAGTTGAAAATGATGAAGTATAAATATCAAGGTGTTTTCCCAATCACCTCAGTTACTTCTAATGTCGATGACATTAGGGATACAGAGATCGGTCACGTGGATATGGCTGAGTTCATAGAAAGGACTAGAGCAAGTAATCCTAGCCATGAAATGAAGAAGATAATTGAGAGAAATATTCACCTAGTATCTTCTTTCCCTGTAGTGGCTCACAACATAGAGTTTATTCTCCAGTGCACTCAGTTTTACAACAAGGATACCAGGGTTGTGTTAGACACCGGTGGTAATGTGGTGATCAGAATAGACTCTGAATTCATTGACACAGTGTTCATGTGCCCTCCCACTATTGAAGTATTAAAACTTGATTTCATTGAAGCACAAATGGAATATGACAAAGATCCCAAAAGAGCCAAGAAAGTAATCAACAATAGATGGCTCAAGACCCCAAAGGTGAACTTGTCAAGATGGCCATAGAGCATTCCAAAGAGTGATTTCATTGAAGAAGTTGGTGACCTGATCACTCTCCTCAGCAGGGTAAGAGGTTTACCCTCTTCCTCTTAGTTTCATGAATGGATGTACCCCTTCATTAAGATAATTCTCCAAGGCAAACAAGTCATTTTCTAGGGAGAAGAAATCAGCAATGTTCTGCATGAGTAATTGATGAAGGTATCCACTACCTCAAAATTCTATATGACATCATAATTGGTGTATATTACAGTGTCGATGAGAACCTTCCCAGGTTTAACATCAGAAGGAGACAGAAAAGTAACCCCGATATATCAATATTACCCTCAGTTGACATTGAAGGGTTCTATCCATCATTTTAGAAGGGTAAATGATGTTTTTTTCTCAGTATTTTTGTGTCTCTTTGATCCCCAATTAGAATAAAAAAGAGTGTTAGATGAAGCCTGGACCATTGTGAACGACTTCAGATGTATGTTCTTGTAGTTCCCTTCTTTCTTTTATATGTGGGTTGGCTTTTTCCAAGGTCATCCCTATATTCTTCCAAGATTCCCTCCAAACAAATTGGTCTTGATGGAGTTGTGCAGGCAAATCATTGTCATACATAATAAGCAGATGGAACTCAAGAAACCCAGTTTCAAGTTCTCGATTGAAATTGGTAGGTTCTTAGTATTGACTGCTGGAAAAGCTAGAGCAATGGAGACTAAAATGCAACTTGTAACCATGAAGCATTTCAAAAGGAGGCCAAAGTTTGATTATAAAGGCATAAAAGATATAATCTGGAAGAAGACCCAGTTTCATGAGTTAATGATCGAAGACGTTTGGGTCAATTTGAGGATAGTTGAAGGCATCAGAAAGATGGACTATAGTAGATTGTCCCTTGATAAAATAGAATATCTGAGGCTTGTTGATTTCCCTACAAGTCTAGTAGATAATGGTGATGTGATCAATAATAGATACCATGTTAAACAGGTCACCCATGCCCCTCTTCCCCCAATCCAATGGTCACAAAAGGAATTGACTTCCTTAAGGAGAAGATTCGAACCAATATTGGTAAACACCAATGATTGGTTAGCAAATAAGGGAATCACCCTGAAAGAGATGATAATAGGGTCAGAAGCTAAATTTTAAGAGGAAATAAGGAGAAGAGCAAAAAATAGAACAAAGAATAAAGATGATTTCCCTTATTCTTATAGACCGCACAAACCTAGAATCATCTTTGTGACAAAAAATTTGAAAGTTATAGAAAAAGAACCAAAAATAGTAGGAATGGAAGTTGAGAAGTAGAGCATCAAAGAACCGGTATTAGAATAGATGGAGACTGATGATAGGCCCATAGATCAGTAGGAAAAGGAAACTCTATCTTTGTGAGAGGGTGTTTAGCTAAAAATAGGAATTTATTTTTCCTTGCTAGGCATGCCTATTAAAACTCCTTCATTGATTTCTCCAATCAGTGTTCCCTCTTTTGGAGCAGCCTCTCCTTCTAAAATTATTTTCAATGACCCTCAAGGCACTTCTAGAGATATTCTTCACTCTTATGGGTCAATCCCCAGTTTGTCATCTCCATCTTTTGATATCAGAGATAGCTCTACTTTCGATCATTCAATGGAAGGTGCAATTCTTACTGATACTCCACCGATTGTTTATACTACTGATACAAGTATGACCCTAGTAACACCAATGATGGAGATTGCTCCTAATGTAAGTACTTCTATGTTCCCACCTTGGTTTTCAAATTATACACCCAAAAGGAAAAAATAAGCCATCTTTTCAGATAACTTTGACTTCAGTAAAATGGTGCCAATAAAAGTCAAAGCCCAAAAAAAGTTGAGGATTCTTTCAAAGATGATTGGGGATAAGGGGCACAAATTTCTAGAAATAGCAAAACCTCCAAAGGATGCAACTCTTGAAAAATTTTATATAAATGACTACTCTGTCTCTTGAATCGAGTTGGGTAAGATAACTCATGAAAGTGCTAAGAGTGATTTGCAATCAGTGATGGACATTATGGTTCAAAAATTTGATAGGGAAAGAGAAATGAAGGATCATTATAAGGCGATGGTGGAACAATTGACTGTAGTGATAAGGACAATCACTTTCACCCTAGAAGCAGTAACTTTAGAGGGTATTTCCATAGATGACCCCATGATCCAGAAGGCATAAAGAACCTATCTCAAGGGCAAAGTACTTGAAGAGTACTTAGATAAGATGCATACACAAGGGATTTCCTTGCTTACAGAGTTGTCTGAGAAAATGGGTAAGATGAAGAAAGTAAGAAATGAACTAGATGATCTTATTAAAATCATTTCTCATGAGGTTGAGAGCATAGAAAGGTATCTTGGAAAATAGACAGATATGAAGAAGCTAAAAATGAGCACCCTAATATCAATTGGCATCATTGCCGATAAAGACTCTTACATTGAAACTAAAGAAGCATTGATATATAGGAGTCATGTGCTCAAGGAATTAATTGGCGACCTTAGATCTTCAAGAGACTTCAGTGAACAAAGTGATATCAGTCTGTTGCATAAGTTGGAGGAGCTGCCTTGCAAACTTACCACACAAGACAACCAATTCATTTCAGTAGAAGAAATGATTCAAGAATTTGGGGATATGTTTCGAAAAGAATTCGAGGAGAAAACATTTTTAGTGGCCTTTGTGAACAATATCCTAGATAATCAGTTAACTCTGGATAATCTAAAAACTAGGTTAACTAGTCATGTGAAATCAGTCACAGTAGTGAGAGATGCCACAGTTAGGGCCAAGGTGATCTTCAAAAATACTGTTACTCCAGATAGTATCAGGATACAAGCAGCTATCGCCATGTACGATGCTCACATGAGGAAAAATGGGGATACAAACTGAAAGTGTCCTTTGTTCAATTTCCATTTTTTAATGCAATTTTGTAACCACTTTGGACATTTGAACATGTACTTTTATCTTGTGTAATTACATGTAAAAATATGGAAAGTCCAAATTCAACAAAGACTTCCATCTTTGACTAGAAAATGATATTTAGGTCTTTTTCAATCTTCAAGGTCTCTCCCTATAAATAACGGGAGCCTCTTTGGTAATAAGGACTTCTTTTTTGGTAATAAAAAGTAAAAGCTCTACCCAAATTGAGATGCTTCTTGAGACTTTGAGCTCAGATTGTAAATCATATTTTCTTGAATGAATGAGAAAGCGGGTGATTTTCCGAACTTTGTGTTGGAATAAATTGTATTTTTAAGAAATTGTTCCTATGTCATTTTCCTAACAATCTCATCTATTTGATTAAATAAGTAGAGTGTGTGGAAATTATCTGAATGATGTCCTGAAGTTAATTATGAAGACTTTGTGCTACTATAATTACCTTTAGTTTGTGTTTTTCATGTTTTGGTGAGAAGGGTATTAGAAAGGCTTTGAACTACTTTTATCCTTGCGATCTTATATTATGTTGTAGTTCTAGGTGGATACTTTGGGCTGCACTTCATTTTACTCTGTTTTTGTCCTAAATCAGTGAGAGAAGTAACAAAAGACTTTGTGCTTTCGTGGGTTTCTTGTGGAACCAGTTACTACTCGGGAGTTCTATTTGGCTATTTACTGAATATCATTTCTAAAAAAAGAGAAATGATTTCAATTATTACACCAAGTTTTTCCTTTACTTTGTGAACATCATATCTAAAAAAAGAGAGGTGGATGGTAAGATTTCACCCCTAAGTCTATTATCAGCTTATATATCTATACTATTATAGCTTATAGGGAACCTCCCCTTGCTAAGAGCAAAGATTTGTCTCATTTTGGTTGTGGTCACCACATCTATTTTGCCGTATTTATCTCATTATGCTATGGTTGATATACCCATTTTGCCTTCAGTTAGTTGACAACAAAATATTCACCCAATAATTTTTGGTGACTCTGTTGGGGATCAAACGCGAGCTTTGAAGCCTCAAGCTTCAAATTGAAACATTTCTAGTTTTTTTTCCATTCTACACTCTAGCAGATCCATCGTACACATGAAGCTAGAGATCTCAAGGTATTGTTGATCCCATATTTGAGTTGGTGCAACAAAATAATTTTGAGATTTCTCCTCCACCATCTCGCCTTCAGTGAACAAGGAGTTTTCTTCCTACCAATGTCAGATCTCTAATACCAGGTGAAGCTTCTAGTTGCAGTGCTAGTAGAGTTTTGTCTATACTTACTCCACAAAGGTTTGTTATCCCTCCTTTTAACCGTCACATCATGGTAGCCTATGGTCCTTGGGGTAACACTTTTGGCCCTCTCAATCTAACCCCACCTTTACATGAACTACCTCGTAGTTTAAGGAAGAATTTTCCCAAATTATATGGTGATGGAAAAGTTCGTCTTGATGAACATATTGTTATTTTATGTATAGCATATGGTGTGATAGTTATGGAATATGAAGACATAGTGGTGAGATTATTTGTGGAAACTTTGCAAGGCGCTGCTGCAAACTAGTTTTACCATCTTCAAGCTTAAACTATAACTGATTAGAATACTCTCAAAGCCAAGTTTGAGGCTAGGTTCGAACTCACAGAAGATGCACATGCCTTATTGGCTCAGATTATGCAAATGAATAAGGAGCCTCATGAGCCTATGCGAGACTTCATTTCCAAATTTAATAAGCTGACGAACAGAATTCTTACAATCACTCAGCCAACACTGGAAAATCTTAAGTGCTTTTTCATCAACTCTCAACTTCTTGAAGTGAGTTTTCTGCTAAGGTAGGCTGGCCCTATGGATCTTTCTATCACTTAGAGCTTGGCTACCGAGGTTGAAGATGATCTTATCTTAGCAGGTAATATTAGAAAAGATTCTAATAAAAATAAATTTTCCTCATCTATTGAAAGTTCCTCCATGAGCACCACTAATCCTATGGTGCAAAAGTTAGCAAACAAATTGCTAGCCCTGAAAAGATAAATGGCCCAAGGTATGTCTACTCCTCCTTATCAGGATATGCCAAGGAGGACATTTTAGAACTAGTCATATTAAGGCAATGTTGCCATAAATCAAGGGCAACCAAATCATCTGCCTTCCTCCCAGGGGAAGCTTGCCATTGAAGCAGCACCAGCTAACTCAGTAGTTGGTTACCTTGAAGCTGAACATGATTCCTCTTTCCAACTTGAGTTAGACCAAGAAGATAATACTAATCTCTTTGTAGAAGGAGAAGAAGAATTAACTGGTGACTCTAATATTGGTTTCTTAAATTATCAAGATGAAGCTAGAAGTAAGGGAGAAGTGTTTGATGGATCATACGCTATTTTTACTAGGTCCCAAAACTTGTCAACTCAATAAGCTGATAAAGGAAAATCAAGAGAAGAACCTCAGCCAGTAGTCTCGATTGCTAAATGAGGGACTTCACTACCTTTCCAATCAAAGGACTCGATGATTAATAAGAAAGTAAGCACCTCAAATTGTCCTTTACCTTCTGCCTCTATGTATCAGACTAGTGCCACACCTAATAAAGATCAGGATGATGGACCTCCCTCCTCCATTTCTATTTCATTTTAGTTATTTGATATAATTGATAATGCTAAAAAGACCAAGATTCAAATGATTGAAGTTGAGTATTTGTGAGCCAATCCTGAACAATTTGATAGGCTAGCCAAATACATAAAAAAATAAAATCATCCCTATAGGACAAGACTTTCCAAAGGTGACACATGATTCATCGAAGAACAAATCCACCCAAAATATCTTGTTGCTACTCCTCTTGTCACCCCTGGGAAAATAGAGCCTTCCTATGTTTCTCTTTTAAATAATGGTTATTAGTTGAGCAACTGTATAATAGACTCTGGAGCCTCTGATAACGTTATGCCTGCCAAGGTAGCAAATTCTCTTGGTCTTACTTTAACTAAGACTTTTGGGAGATGTTTCTCCATAAAAAATAAGCAAGTCCCACTCCTAGGTCAAATCAAAGATGTTTAATTTGCATTTGCAACTTTCCCAGATAAGAGGATTAAAATGACAGTCTTGGTGGTCGATGTTCCAGCCTCTTATGGCATTCTGCTCAGGTGTAATTTTTGCAAGGACGTAGGTGGAGAATTGAATATGGATCTGTCTGAATCAGGGATACCTGTTAAAGGCATCATGAATAAATTGATTCCTGAGAAAGAGTCAAAATATATAGTCACCCAAATATCAAATCCTAAAGCTTAAATTTTATTTAAATCATCACGAATAGGTAACTATTTTTAACCACTGAAGATGTTTGTAACTCATCAGATGAAAGTTATTTAATTGAAAATTTAGAAAATTTGGATAGAAAATCAGAAAAATTGTTAGAGCAAAGTTCAGACAAAAAAGGATCTTCCCTCCCTAATGATGAAAATTTTGAAAGAAGATCTAATTCTAATGATGTCTGAATTCTAGAATTTGATGGCAACTGCTCTTCTACTAGTTCTGGAGCCTGAATTATTTTGATTTCCCCTCAAGGAGAAATTTTTTCTTATTCATATAAGTTACAATTCAATAATACCAACAACACCGTCGAGTATGAGTCTTTGCTGCTCGGATTGAAAGCTGCTTAAGCTAAAGGTGTTAAGATTCTTTGCACCAAAAGAGATGTTGAACTGGTGTTTTATCAGGTAAAGAACCTATATCAAGCCAAGAATGAAAGATTGTGACATTATCACAACCTTGTATGGGATTGTATTAAAAGTTTTGAAGCTTTCAGTATTTCTATGGTGCCCAAAAAGTTCAATGACCGAGCAGATTCCTTGGCCATCTCTGTGACCCTCATGGTTCCTCACCATGATTTCAAAGGGCATAAATACACTGTCAAACTAGTCTTTCAACCAAGTGTACTTGATAATACCAACCATTGATAGGTATTTAATAATGACAATCAAATCATTGCTTTTCTAGAATAGAAGGATAGCTTTGAGAAGCTTTGTTTTGAAGCCAGTGAATCTCTACCATGGGAATTAGCTCCTGAAACAAATTCAAAAACTGATGAAGAGTTCCTTTAGGTTAAAGGAAATAAAATCCCAAAAGGTTTGGTTTTTCTTGAGAAGTTATTTGATAAGCATGATAGGTATGCCAAGCAGTGACAAATAGATTCAAGTTCCTCCAAGAATTTTGAGCAAATAAATCTAAGTACAGAAGATAATCCCAAAATGGTCAACATTGGAAATTGTTGCACTCCTGAGGAAAAGCTCAAATTTGTTACTCTACTTTGCCATTACATTGATATTTTGGCGTACTCTTATGATAATCTGAAGTCTCTCAGGGCTAAAGAAATTTGGCACGAAATTCCTCTCAAGGTTGGGTCGTTGCCTCACAAGTAGAAATAAAGGTAGTATAACCCCAAGATATCAGGTACTATTCTTTTTGAGATCTAGAAAATGTTAAATGCAAGGCTAATTTTTCCAATTCATCACTACACCTAGATTGCGAACATAGTCCCTGTGAGAAAAAAGAATGGAAAAATTCATATATGTGTCAATTTCATAAAATTAAATCAATCTTTTCTAAAAGACAACTACCCCTTACCCATTATGGATCAAGTGTTGCATCATTGATTGGTTTAGAAATGTTATCAATGTTGGATGGTTTTCTGGGTATAATCAAGTGGAAGTTGGCGAAGTAGACCAACATAAAACCACTTTCACTACACCGTGGGGCACTTTTACATATCGTAGGATGCCTTTTGGCATGATCAATACTGGTGCCACCTTCCAGAGAGTAATGGATCTTGATTTCAAAAATAAAATAGGGAAGTTCATTATGGTATATCTTGATGACTTGACCATCTTTTCCAAGCATCATTCTAATCACACACATTAATTACAACAAGTGTTGGAATGATGTCGATAGAATGGCATTTCCCTTAATCCCAAGAAGTCAGTTTTTGGGGTAACAGAAGGGAAACTTATCGATCACACTATATCCCAAGAAGGAATAAAGATAGACTCAAAAAGAGTGAAATCCATCCAAGATCTTACTCTTCCTAATAGTACGACTGTAGTTCATTCTTTCTTTGAAAAGGTGAATTTTCTAAAAAAGTTTATCCCTAAGTTCACAGAGAAGACTCACCACATTGTCAACATGATGAAGGGTAAAGCTATTTTTCATTGGACTGAAGAAGTCAAGTTAGCATTTGAAGATATCAAGGAAGCTATCGCCCATGCCCTGATCCTAGTTTGTCTAGATTACACCAAAGACTTCGTAGTATATAGCTATGCTTCTAAACACACACTTTCAACCATTTTTGTTCAATAGAACAAAGAAGGTGTGGAATCTCCCATCTTGTTCATGATTTGTCCTCTCAAAGCTCATGAGCTTAAATATTCAAACATGGAGAATCATGCTTATGTCGTGTTCAAGGTGGTCAAACATTTTTGTTTCTACATCCTGAATTCACACACTGTTGTTCTGGTGCCTGACACGACAGTGAAGTCTATTCTAACTCAACAAGAGTTTGGTACTAAAAGGGGTAATTAGATTGCTAAAATATAGGAGTTTGATCTTGACATCAAACCTACCAAGCTTGTGTGGGGAAAAGGCCTTTGCCAATTAATTACTGATAACATACCAAAGGAAACAGGGCATAAGGAAATAGAGGTCAAAAACATGCCTACAGTTCTCTTTGTCACTACTACTGATGAGTGGTATTCTGATATCACTCATTTTCTTACCTATGGTGAGTGTCCCACCCATCTATCCTACAAATAAAAAAGGAATGTTAAGTTAAAAGATGCTAACTATGTCTTGTGGGACAATGGTTTGAATAAAATAAGCCTTGATGGGGTATTTCTTCATTGCATTGATAAGGTGAAACAAAGTAAAATTTTGGAGTCCTTCCATGATTTGGCTTATGGAGGACTTTTTTGACACCTGTGACTACTCATAATATTCTATGAGCCCATTACTATTGGCCTACTCTTTTTTGATATTCATACACTTAGGTGCATAGATGTGACCTGTGCCAACAGTTAGTTGGGAAACCTAAGTTGGTTGTGCTACCCCTCAAGCCTGTGGTAATTAAAGAGCCTCTTCAGAAATGGGGAATAGATTTCATTGGCACCATGAACCCATCCTCAAGTTCTAGACATAACTATGTTCTCATTACAATGGACTATCTTACCAAGTGGGTAGAGGCCATTTCAACTAAGCATGCTACTTCGGAAGTGGTATGTAATTTACTTAAAGAAAATATCATCTCTTGATTTGGGGTCCCAACTAAGATTGTGACAGATAATGCTACTTGTTTCACTTCTCAAGAGGTTACTAAGGTTTACTACAATTATCAGATTATTCTTTCCCACTCTTCTAACTACTATCCGCAAGTAAATGGTCAAGCAGAATCAAGCAACAAGAACCTGGTTACTATTATCATAAAATTGGTAGATGATAATCAGAGGACTTGGCATAAAGAATTGTTTGATGATTTATGGGTATATACGATTACACCCAAGAGGGTAATAGGCATGTCACCATTCCAACTCCTGTATAGATTGAATGCGGAGATACCAATCACCCTGAAACTACCAGCACTGAAGTTGGCAAAGGTGATCGAAGATTCAACCTTCAAAAATTCTATTGATAAAAAGATCGATGAGCAGTGAACCATGGTAGTGGACCAGATTATTGCACATCAAAATTAGGTAAAGAAACTCTTTGACAAGAGGGCAAGGATTCATAATTTTTGGATTAGAGATCAAGTTTTGTTGTGGGACAAATGGAGAGAACCAAAAGAAATGCAATTGTAAATTTGATTCTTTGTGGAGAGGTCCATTTACTATTCATCAAGCCTATGGTGAAAATAGCTTCTTGCTAGAATATCAAGATGGAATGCCATTCTCACTGCCTCACAGTGGGCAACATCTGAAGCACTTCAATCTTTGAAGTATTAGACGAGTTCACTTGTACATTTGTATAGTCTTATGTTTATCTATTTTTATTTGGTGTTTCATGTCTTTTTATTTCTTACCTTGACTCTGTGGCCCAATGGCATGATAAAGGCACTTAGAGAATATTTTATACTCCCATCAATCATTTTGAGATTTTATCAATGGGAGTTTCCCAATAGAAGCTAGCTGTTGTTTCCAAAATCAGCTACGCTTATTTTTGGAACAACCCCTACGAAACTTGTCTATTTCATGTTTTTACTCTAAGTTCACCTTTCAACACAGGTTTCACTTGATCTCAAGTTTATTCAATTGACATCCTTGAAAATTTTGTGACCTTCCCTCATTACGATTTCACCAAGAAACATGAAATTTGTTGAGGTCTCAATGTGATTAGAGAAAAAATGGAGCTTTTTCAAGGAGTTAGTTTTTAAGTTTTTCTTTTCATGCAAGGTCGATAAAAATTGCCACCATTGCATCCCCTTTTCTTTGTTTGCATAAAGGCAGTGATTTTCACCACCCTTACATTCTTCCATGTAGGAGCGGCAAAAATCGCCGCCCTTGCATTTTTCTTGAACCTCACATGGAAGGGCGGAAAAAAATTGCCACCCCTGCATGACATCAATTTTTGCACGTGGCATTTATGGCCACACATGCTGAGTTATTGGGGTTGGTTTTAGCCCCTTTTAAACCTAATTTGAGCCTCATTTGGATCATTCCAGGTTGTCTACTCCTCCCTGCATCTAATCAATTGTGCGAATGAGTGGGATCATGATTTTTTTGGTTTCAAGCGTGGGATTACATTTTGCCAGGTTAGTTTTGTGTTCTTTCTTATTGTATTTCTATGTTTTCATCTTGTTCTTCCTCTTTTATTTAAATTCTAGTTTTTTTCTCTTTTTTCCTTTGTTTTGTCTTTTTTTTAATTTTTCTCCTCCCTCTCCTCCTCATTAACAGACAAAACCCTATAACTCCGTTGTCTGAACTAGCCAATGTAACATCGGTGATTTTTGCCACCCTTATTCAAAGCCATCGAGCTAGTGTGATAGCAGCAAAAATCACCACCTTTACAAATCCTTTGCCATTTGTGCAAGGGCGGTGATTTTTTCCGCCCTTACACAAATTCCCCCCACATGCAAGGGCATAAATTTTTGCCACCCCTGCACAAAGTTCACGTGTAATGGCGGCAAAAATTGCCACCTATGCATAATGACTTTTCCTTATATGCAAGGGTGGCAATTTTTGCTGCCCCTGCATACATTTCCTCAGATTTTCCTAACTCTGGGAAACTTTGAATTTTTGCTTTTTCGAGCTTGCTTTCCTTTGGCTTTCTGACCTGCTCACACCTTAGCCCTTTCAAGTGCATTCCCATGGTCGTTATCATCAAACATGCAGTTTTCTTTGATTACTGATTTTTCTCCTGATTACATGATTATGATTCTTGTTGTAGTTTCTCTCAAAGATCATTCTTCATCGACGTTCTTTCAACAAAATTTCTTCCAGATGACTGAAGTTTCTCTAAAGAAGTTGAAGACAATGAAGTACAAATGTCAAGGTATTTTCCTGATCACCTCAGTTACTTTTAATGTCAACGACATTAGGGATATAGAGATCATGCACATGGATATGGCTGAGCTCATAGAAAAGACTAGAGCAAGTAATCCTAGCCATGGAATGAAGAAGATAATCTAGAGCAATATTCACCTAGTATCTTCTTTCCCTATAGTGGCTCACAACATGGAGTTTACTCTCCAGTGCACTCAGTTATACAACAAGCATATCAGGGTTGTGTTAGATGTTGGTGGTAATGTGGTGATCAGAATGGACTCTAAATTCATCGATAATGTGTTCATGTGCCCTCCCACTACTGAAGTATTAAAACTTGATTTCATTGAAGCACAAAGGGAATATGACAAATATCCTGAAAGAGCCAAGAAAGTAATCAACAATAGATGTCTCAAGACCCCAAGGGCGAACTTGTTAAGATGTCCATAGAGCTTTCCAAGAAGTGAATTCATTAAAGAATTTGGTGACTTGATCACTCTCCTTAGCAGGGTAAGAGGTTTACCCTCTTCCTCTCAATTTCATGAATGTATGTAGCCCTTCGTTAAGATAATTCTCCAAGGCAAACAAGTCATTTTCTAGGGAGAACAAATCAGCAATGCTCTGCATGAGCAATTGATGAAGGTATCCACTACCTCCAAATTCTATATGACATCATACTTTCTGTATATTATGGCGTCGATGAGAACCTTCCTAGGTTTAACATTAGAAGGAGATAAGAAAGTAACTGTGATATGTCAATATTACCCTTAGTTGACATTGAAGGGTTCTATTCATCATTTTAGAAGGGTAAATAATGATTTATTCATAGTATTTTTGTGTCTCTTTGATCCCCAATTAGAGCAGAAAAGAGTGTCAGATGAAGCCTGGACCATTATTAACAACTTCATATGTATGTTCTTGCAGTTCCATTCTTTTTGTTATCTGCAGGTTGGCTTTTTCCATAGTCATCCCTATATGCTTCCAAGATTCCCTCTAGACAAATTGGTCTTGATGGAGTTGTGCAGACAAATCATTATCGTACACGATAAGTAGATGAAACTCAAGAAACCCAGTTTCAGGTTCTTGATTGAAATTGGTAGGTTCTCAGTATTGACCGCTAGAAAAGCTAGAGTAATGGAGACTAAAATACAACTCACAACCATGAGGCATTTCAAAAGGAGGCCAAAGTTTGATTATAGAGGTATAAATGATATAATCTAGAGGAAGACCCAGTTTCATGAGCTGATGATCGAATATGTTTGGGTCGATTTGAGGACAGCTGAAGACATCAGAAAGATGGACTATAGTAGATTGTCCCTTGAACAAATAAAATATATGGGGCTTGCTGATATCTCTAAAATTCTAGTGGATAATGGTGATGTGATTAATAATAGATACCATGTTGAATAGGTCTCCCATGCCCCTCTTCCCCCAATCTAACGATCACAAAAGGAATTGACTTCCTTAAGGAGAAGATTCGAACCAATATTGGCAAACACCAACGATTGGTTAGCAAATAAGGGAATCACCCTGAAAGAGTTCATCATAGGGTCAGAAGCTGAATTTCAAGAGGAAATAAGGAGAAGAGTAGAAAATAGAACAAAGAATAAAGATGATGTCCCTTCTTCTTCTAGATCGCAATAACCTAGAATCATCATTGTGATAAAAAAAAAAGTCAAAAGTTACAAAAAAAGTACCAAAAATAGTAGGAATGGAAGTTGAAAAGCAGAGCGTCAAAGAATTGGTAGCAGAATAGATGGAGACTAATGATAGGTCCATAGATCAGTAGGAAAAGGAAACTCTGTCTCCATGAGAGGGTGTTCAGGTAGAAATAAGAATTTCTTTTTCCTTGCTAGGCATGCCTATTACAACTCTATCACTAATTTCTCCAATCAGTGTTCCCTCTTCTAGAGCAGCCTCTCCTTCCAAAATTATTTTCAATGACCCTCAAGGCACTTCTAGAGATATTCTTCACTCCTCTGGGTCAATCCCTAGTTTTTCATCTCCATCTTTTGATATCGGAGATAGCTCTACTTTCAATCATTTAGTGGAAGTTGCAATTCTTACTGATACTCCACCAATTGTTTCTACTACTGATACAAGTGCGATCCCAGTAATGCCAATGATGGAGATTGTTTCTAATGTAAGTACTTCTACGCTCCCACCTTGGTTGTCAACTTATACACCCAAAAGGAAAAAACAAGCCAAATTTTTAGATGACTTTGACATCAATAAAATGGTGGCAATAAAAGTCAAGGCCCCAAAAAAGTTGAGGATTCTTTCAAAGATGATTGGGGATAAGGGGCACAAATTTTTGGAAATAGTAAAACCTCCATAGGTTGCAACTCTTGAAAATTTTGATATAAGTGACTACTCTGTCTCCTGAATCGAGTTGGGTAAGATAACTCACGAAAGTGATAAGAGTGATTTTCAATTAGTGATGGACATTATGGTTCAAAAATTTGATAGGGAAAGAGAAATGAATGATCATTATAAGGTGATGGTGGAACAATTGACTACAGTGATAAGGAGAATCACTTTCACCCCAGAAGTAGTAACTCTAGGGGCTATTTCCATAGATGACCCCATGATCCAGAAGGTAGAAAGGATCTATCTCAAGGGCAAATTACTTGAAGAGTACTTAGACAAGATGCATACACAAGGGATTTCCTTGCTTATAGATTTGTTTGAGAAAATGGGTAAGATGAAGAAAGTAAGAAATGAACTGGATGATCTTATTAAAATCATTTTTTAGGAGGTTGAGAGCATAGAAAGATATCTTGGCAAATGGATGGATATGAAGAAGCTAAAAATGAGCATCCTAATATCAATTGGCATCATTACTGATAGAGACTCTTACATTGAAACTAAAGAAGCATTGATATACAAGAGTCATGTGCTCAAGGAATTAATTGGTGACCTTGGATCTTCAAGAGACCTCAATGAACAAAGTGATATCAGTTTGTTTCACAAGTTAGATGAGTTGCCTTGAAAACTTACCACACAAGAAAACCAATTCATTTTAGTAGAAGAAATGATTCAGGAATTTGGGGATATGTTCTGAAAAGAGTTCAAGGAGAAAGCATTTTTTGTGGCCTCTGTGAACAATATCCTGGATAATCAGTTAACTCTAGATAATCTAAAAACTAGGTTAACTAGTCATGCAAAATTAGTCACAGCAGTGAGAGATGCCACAGTTAGGGCCAAGGTGATCTTCAAAAATATTGTTACTCTAGACAATATCAGGATACAAGTAGCTATCGCTATGTACGATGCTCACATGAGGAAAAATGGAGATACAAACTGAAAGTGTCTTTGGTTCAATTTCCATTTTTCTAATGCACTTTTTAAACCACATTGGACATTTGCACATGTAATTTTGTCCTATGTAATTACATGTAAAAATATGGAAAGTCCAAAGTCAACAAAGACTTCCATATTTGACTAGAAAATGATATTTATGTCTTTTTCAATCTTCAAGGTCTCTCCCTATAAATAAGGGAAGCCTCTTTTGTAATAAGGACTTCTTTTTTGGTAATAAGAAGCAAAAGCTCTACCCAAATCAAGATGCTTCTTAAGACTTTGAGCTTAGATTGTAAATCATATTTTTTTGAATGAATGAGAAAGCGGGTGATTTTCCAAATTTTGTGTTAAAATAACTTGTATTTTTAGGAAATTGTTCTTATGTCTTTTTCCTAACAATCGCATCTATTTGATTAAATAAGTAGAGTGTGTGTAAATTATCCGAATGATGTCCTGAATTTAGTTATGAAGACTTTGTGCTGCTATAATTACCTTTAGTTTGTGTTTTTCATGTTTTGGTGAGAAGGGTATTAGAAAGGATTTGAACTACTTTTATCCTTGTGATCTTATATTTTGTTGTAGTTCTAGGTAAAGACTTTGGGTTGTACTTTGTTCTACTGTGTTTTTATCCTAAATCAATGAGAGAAGAAACAAAAGACTTTGTGTTTTCATGGGTTTCTTGTGGAACCAATTACTACCCTGGAGTTCTATTTGGCTATTTACTGAATATCATTTCTAAAAAAAGAGAAATGCTTTCATTTATTACACCAAGTTTTTTCTTTATTTTGTGAACATCATCTCTAAAAAAAGAGAGGTGGATGGTAATATTTCACCCCTGAATCTATTATCAGCTTATATATCTATACTATTATAGCTTATAGGGAACCTCCCCTTACTGAGAGGAGAGATTTGTCTTATTCTGGTTGAGGTCACCACATCTATTTTGCCGTATTTATCTCATTATGTTGTGGTTGATATACCCATTTTGCCTTCAGTTAGTTGATGATAAAATATTCAACCAATAGATTTGAAAAAAAAATTGGTATGTACAACAAAATATAAAGTAATAATTCCAAAATTCTAAAAAACATTCTAGTGAAAAAAATAGAGACAAAACCAAAAAAATTAATGAATGACTAATGTATTTTCAAAACTAGGTTTGGGCAGGATAGCCTTGGAGGTGATTAAGAGTACACATAACCTGATGATCCCTGTTGGGTGAATATTTTTTCAACCAGCTAACTAGCATTCAAAATAGTTCTTATCACCACAGCATAGGTAGATTAGTCAGCCCAGTGTACAGGTTTACTACATTAGAGGTGGAAAATTCTCTCCTCTCATCAAGGGGAGGTTCCCTATTAAATATGTGGTAGCTATATACTATATATATAAGAAGAAATTAAGACACAGGGGTAGGATAAACCATCCATCTCTTTTTTTTCAAAGATAATGTTGATAAACAAGGAAGAAATCCTAGGTGATGGAGAAGGTACTTTTTTTCTTATAGAAGCAACTTTCAGCCAAGAGCCAGATTCCTTCCTAAATAGTAAAAACCATGGTGCAATGATAGAAGGCATTTCTCTTCTTTCATAAGTGTTCTTTAGCAGACAACAAGAATCTTTCAGGTAGCAAGTAACCAATAATGGGGGTGCTGAGTGGCCAGCAACCTGAGAGAGAAAAATGAAGAACAATGGGGGCACCACGTCATCTCAAGGCTCTTTACACAAGAAAGGAAAATGAAAACACACTGAAGGTACTTATGGGGGCACAACGTCATCCCACAATTGGCCTTTAGGACACCTTCCTGATCACCTCCACTAGTTTTGCTTGTTAAATCAAATGGACAAGAAAGCTCCTAGGAAACAGACATGCGAACAATCTCCTAAGATAGCACAAGCTATAACAACACAAATTCTACAAGTAACTTGTTTTCTCATTCAGATAAAGTAATATGACAAATAATATGAGCTCAATGTCTCAGTAATGCCTTTCAATTTGGGCAGAGTGTAGTTTTTGATCACAGAGAGATCTCCCTAAAATAATAAGAGGGTTTACAATATATAGCCACCACGCAAGGCTTGGCACTCTTTCCCATGGGACGGCCTACGCTACAGTCAATGACTTCAATGTGCCTTCAGTTATGTCTAAAGGGACCATGCTTGGAATAGTGCATTTCCTTAACTATGGCGTGTCCATTCATCTAATATGTCTCTTCCAAGTCTGGATCACCTGGTTAGTTCCTTCTGATGTCTATGTAGTTGTTCATTTTTACTTTACTACAAAAGAGACAAACAGGCTGCGCCTTCAATGTTGAAAGGATCAAGAAATTTGCCCCAATGTTTAGGGGCTCAAGAAATCTATCCCATAAACTGTCTACCTACCAGAATTAACTGCTACATAGATGCTTCTGGTCTTTCCCTCTTTCTACTACAAGTTGGGTCTTTGGGCTCTCTTTTCAGCCAGTCACTTGGTTCTTCTATTAAGTTTTGCACTCTATTTAAATGCATTTTAGGTCCCACACTTAAGTCTACAAAGATCAACAGCTATCTCATTGCCAAAAATTTAGCATCCTCAGGTCTACACTTCGTTTGAAAGCCAATGGCTAGTCAGTTGTCCTAAATTTGACTGGTGCGGGCCTGTCACCCTCTTCTATAATTTCTTCATGCTTTGGCTACTTGACACTTGGTGCTTTCTACATATGAAATGGGTGAGGACATGTGGCAGCATCCGCTTAACTTATTGAAGCCTTAGGTACTTATGAGAGTCCTATAAAGGTGACACATGGCAGCTTCCATTGCACTTTGAGGTTTGATCTTTCTCGGAGGGTTCTTGCTTCTTCGGTAGGCTTTGGCTTTCGGGCTTTTCCTTTAGACAAAAAGTCCAAAGGAATTTCTTTGGACAAAATGTCTGAAGGAAAGCTTTGCTTCTTTCCCTTAGTCATTTTTTTGAAGGATTTCCAACTTTTGTCTATTTTTGCTCACTGCCCTCCACAAGGGTACTTGGCTTGGTTCATCACCCTTCACAAGGGTATCTTTTTCCTTTGGCCTTGGGGTAGCCCCTTGAACTTGCTAATTGAACCAACTGTTTGTTGCTTCTTTCTTTGACTGAGGCCACCTTTGAACTACTTGAACTTGTGAACCATTGAACTTTGAACTCTTTTGGTTCAAGGTTCAATCGATTCATTGGTTCTTCCTCTACCCGTTGCTTCCTTGTTCTTTCTAAGCTCTTTGATCTTCATCGCACTGGTTGAACCTTTGAACCTGTAAAATCATTGAACCTTTGCCAAAGCGCTTAACTCATGCTGATGGCGTTAAACCTTTGAACCCTTTAAACTCATTGAACCAAAATGGTTCAACAATGGTTCAATGGTTCAATCCTTGCTTAGGAGCTTGCCGATGGACATCTTTTTGGTTGAACCAAAGCATTGAACCAGCCCTAAAAGTGTCCAAGTGCTAAAAACTTGTCCCTTTTGATTAAACCCGCCTGAAGAAGCCTTTGAACCCGTTGAACCAACTAGTCCCTTTACTGAAAGAGCTTGGAAAATGAGGAATTGCTCAGAATAAAATTTGAAAAGGGAAGAGACAATTTTGGATTTTACAGGGCCAAAATAGCTTCATATGTTGTCCCAAAACTGAGTAACATTTTTGGGGACCAACAGCTGGCTCCAGTTGGGGAAATTTCTTCTATTGAAAAAATCAATTGAAGGGAGTAGAATCTAGAATCTCCAGTGCCTTGAAGCATGCCATTGGGCTACAGAGTCATGCTACCCAAAAGAAAGGCAACAAAAACAAACAAAAATGAAAAGCACAAAATAAAAATAAAGACTATACAAATATACATATGTACAAGGGAACTCCTTTGGTACTTCAAGAATTGAAATACCTCAGATGTTGCCCCTTGAGAGGCAGTGAACATGGCGTTTTGTCCTGATAAACTAGTAAGAAGCCATTTTCTCCCCAGAATCGATGATGGGTAATGGAACTCTCCACCAGGAAACTAATTTCCTGTGCCTTCCCTTTGGTCTTCTCCTCTTACCCCACAACAAGACTTGTCTTTTGATCCAAAAACCATGAATCTTTGTTTTCTTGGCAAAGAGTTCCTTTTCCTAATCTTGACATGCAACAGCATGGTCATCCACCATAATTGGTTGCACTTTTGGTTCAGTCTAGCCCCTGATTTGATTGTTTTCATTTGACACTTTCCATTGATTGGCACTATCAAGCCTACTCATTTTTGTTTCATCTCAAACAATTTTTAGGTTGGCATCCTCAAGGGCTTTAACAAGCTCTTCATGAACCTCTTCTGTGGTTAGAAAATAATTACCCCTTCCTAAAGACTCAAACAAAATTTGAGTTGCAAGGGCTGACATTTGGGTGACCATGTATTTTGACTCTCTCTCAGGAAGCAACCTCTACATCACACCTTTCACAGGGATTCTTTCCTGAGACAAGTCCATACTCAATTCTCCTCTGACATCCTTGCAAAAGTTTCATCCAAGCAGAATGCCATATGAGGCTGGAACATTAGCCACTAGAACTGTCATCTTGATCTTCTTGTTAGGGAATACTGTAAATGTAAATTGGGCATCTTTGATTTGCCCCAATAGTGGCACTTGTTTATTCTCCATGGAGAAGCATCTCCTAGAATATTTGGTTTTACAGACCAAATAATATAATGGAAAAATGGAGATGGAGATGGAGGAAGATGGTAAGGCTATAATGATACTGGGTAAGACCCAGATGGGAGTCACTAGAATCTATAATGGATAAGGGTAGGGACTACTTCAATCTGAGGCTTGAGGCTTTAGACTACACGTTCATCCCCAACAGAGTTGCCAAAAACTATTGGGTGAATATTTTGTCAACTAGCTAACTGGCGTTCAAAATAGTTCCTATCACCATAGCATAGGGAGATTAGTCGGCCCAGTGTGCAGGTTTACTACATTAGAGGTGGACAAATCTCTCCTCTCATCAAGGGGAGGTTCCCTATTAAATATGTGGTAGCTATATACTATATATATAAGCAAAAAGTAAGACACAGGGATAGGATAAACCATCCATCTCTCTTTTTTCAGAGATGATGCTGATAAACAAGGAAGAAATCTTGGGTGATGGGGAAGGTACTTCTCTTCCTTCAAAAGCAACTTTTAGCCAAGATCCAAATTCCTTCCTAAATAGTAGAAACCTTGGTGCAATGATAGAATACACTTCTCTTCTTTCAGAAGTGTTCTTCAACAGGCAGTAGGAATCTTTCAAGTAGCAAGTAATCCGTAATGGGGGTGCTGAGTGACCAGCAACCCGAGAGAGAAAAATGAAGAACAATGGGGGAACCACGTCGTCCCAAGGCTCTTTACACAAGAAAAGAAAATGCAAACACACTGAAGGTACTTATGGGGGCACAACGTCATCCCACAGTTGGCCTTTAGGACACCTTCTTGATCACCTCCACTAGTTCTGCTTGTTAAATCAAATGGACAACAAAGCTCCTAGGAAATAGACATATGAACAATCTCTTAAGATATCACAAGCTACAACAACACAAAGTCTATAAGTAACTTGTTTTATCATTTAGATAAAGTAATATGACAAACAATCTGAGCTCAAATTCTCAGTAATGCCTTTTAATTTGGGCAAAGTGTAGTTTCTGATCACAGAGAGATCTCCCTAAAACAATAAGAGAGATTACAATATATAGCCACCCATAAGGCTTGGCACTCTTTCCCATGGGATGGCCTACACTGCAGTCAATGCCTTCAATGTGCCTTCAGTTCTGTCTGGAGGGACCATGCTTGGAATAGTGCATTGCCTTAACTATGGCGTGTCCATTCATCTAATATGTCTCTTCTAGGTCCGGATCACTTGGTAAGTTCCTTCTGATGTCTATGTAGTTGTTCATTTTGCCTTTATTGCAAATGAGACAAACATGTTTCGCCTTCAATGTTGAAAGGCTTGAGAAATTTGCCCTAATGTTTAGGGGCTCAATAAATCTATCTCACAAACTATCTACCTACCAAGATTAACTGCTACGTAGATGCTTCTGGTCTTTCCCTCTTTCTGTTGCAAGTTGGGTCTGCAGGCTCTCTTTTCAACCAATTGTTTGGTTCTTCTATTAAGTTTCATGCTCTATTTGAATGCATTTTGGGTCCCATGCTTAAGTCTGCAAAGATCAACAGCTGTCTCATTGCCACAAATTTGGTGTCCTCGGGTTTGCACTTTGTTTTAAAGCCAACGGCTAGTCAGTTGTCCTGAATTTGATGGGTGCAGGCCTATCACCCTCTTCTATAATTTCTTCATGCTTTGGCTACTTGACACTTGGTGCTTTACACATATGAAATGGGTGAGGACACATGGCAGCATCTGCTTAAATTATTGAAGCTTTAGGTACTTATGAGAGTCCTATAAAAGGTGACACGTGGCAGATTCTACTGCACTTTGAGGTTTGATCTTTCTTAGAGGATTCTTGCTTCTTCGATGGGCTTTGAATTTTGGGCTTTTCCTTTGGACAAAAAGTCTGAAGGAATTTCTTTGGACAAAATGTCTAAAGGAAAGCTTCACTTCTTTCCCTTAGTCATTTTCTTGAAGGATTTCCAACTTTTGTCTGCTTTTGCTCACTGCCCTCCACAAGGGTACTTGGCCTGGTTCATCACCCTCCGCAAGGGTATCTTTTTCCTTCAGCCCTATGGTAGCCCCTTAAACCTACTGATTGAACCAACTATTTGTTGCTTCTTTCTTTGACTGAGGCTACCTTTGAACTGCTTGAACCTATTAACCATTAAACTTTGAACTCTTTCAGTTCAAGGTTTAATCGGTTCATTGGTTCTTCCTCTACCCGTTGATTCCTTGTTCTTTCTACACTCTTTGATCTTCATCACACTAGTTGAACCTTTGAACCTATGAACTCATTGAACCTTTGCCAAAGTGCTCAATTCATGTTGATGACATTGAACCTTTGAACCCTTTAAACTCGTTGAACTAAAATGGTTCAAGGTTCAACGGTTCAATGGTTCAATCCTTGCTTAAGAGCTTGCCGATGGACATCTTTTTGGTTGAACCAAAGCATTGAACCAGCCCCGAAAGTGTCCAAGTGCTATAAACTTGTCCCTTTTGATTGAACCCGCCTGAAGAAGCCTTTGAACCCGTTGAACCAATTAGTCCCTTTATTAAAAGAGCTTGGAAAATGAGAAATTTGAAAGCTAAGAACAAAATTTGAAAAGGGAAGAGACAATTTTGGATTTTACAAGGCCAAAATAGCTTCATATGTTGTCCCAAAACTAAGTAACATTTTTGGGGACCAACAATCCCAACAAATCTGACAAAGGAAAGAGAAGTAATAAGCTAGATAAATAGTACTGTGATTTAGGGGCAATAGAGCGAGGGAATATAAAGGAATCTAAAATAATTTTGGGATTTATAAAGGGAATCAAGTGGGTTGAGCACTCTAGGAGAGTGGGATAAGTCCTTATGAGGGATGTAATTTGTTGGGTGAATATTTTGTTGTCAAGTAACTGAAGGCAAAGTTATTATATCGACCACAACATGATGAGATAGATCTCTCCTCTCTACAAGGGGAGGCTCCATATAAACTATAATAAATTATACCTATACGAAAAATTAACTCAGGGGTATGATAACACCATCCATTTCTCTTCTTTCAAAAATGATGTTCATAGAACAAAGGACAAACTTCCCAGGTAGTAACAAAAAACACTAGAAACCCATGAAAGCATAAGTTATTTCATTGTTCCTCTCACTGACCAAGGACATAGAATACCATTGAGTGAAGCATATCCCAAAGTCTCCACCACAAACTACCACATAATAAAAGTACAGAGGATAAAGGTAGTTCAAATCCTTTCCAATATCCCCTATTTCAAAACACTAAACATAGACTAAAGATGAAGTGTAGCGCAAAGTCTACACTTTCAACTCCAGAACATCCTACAGATTATTTCCACTTTCTCTACTTATTTGATCAGGTAAACAAGATGATATAAGAAAAAATACATAAGAACAACTTCCTATATATCACAAGCTAATTCAATACAAAGTCTAAAAAGTCACTTACTTTCTCATTCAACTGGTAAAATATGATCAACAATCTGAGATCAAAGTCTTAGTAATGCCTTTCAATTTGGGCAGAGTTTTGCTTCTAATAACTGATAGATCCTCTTCCATCAAAATGACAGGTTATAATATATAGCATCTCAAAGGACTTGTGCACTTCTTTCCACAAGAAGCCCATGTTATGTTCAATGCATTGGGAAAGCGAAAGTCCTCCAAAGAGTCCATGTTGGAGGTGTTTAAGTCATATTTAATGTCCCTTCATAGGCATGGGTTGCCTAATCTTCTGAGAAGCAAGACTACTCCTCTTCATTATTCTTACATGGTTGTCCACTCACCTTTACTCGGATGAAAATAAATAGGCCGCACCATGAATGTTTATGTTCTCAGGTCTCCACTTGGCAGACTGTTCCAACCACTGGAATAACTTATCTACTAGCGCTTCTAAATTCCCTATCGTGTTATTTCTTTCTTTGCTATATTTTGTCTCTTCCTCATGATCTAAGTTCTAGAGGCCAACTTCTCACCTTCTATTGGCTTTTCCAGCTCTTTCTTGGTAGGTCACTAAATTTGTCTTTGGTCCCACATTATTTGAAAATCAATAGCTATTCCATCACTTTGAATTTGACATTCATAGGGATGTCATCGGTTGTTGAAACCCTTTGAACCTTGAACCTTTTCTTTGGATCTCATGGGTTCAATGGTTCAATGGTTATCAGGTCGAAACTCGACATCTTTGAGCCTGTCACCACTTCCTTGAACTCTTTCAGCTTTCCTTCACGTTGAAATTTAAACCCGTTGAACCTTTGAAAGTCAAATGGTTTAATGGTTCAACAGTTCAATGGTTCAACGTTCCTTACATTTTTTAAAAGAGTCGCATTCATTCAGTCTTCTGAGAGTTCAACGTATCATTGAACCAAGTGCTTTGAACCAATCACTCACTCCTTTGGCTTTAGTCTTTTGGCTTGAACCTTTGAACCTGGCGGTTGAACTTTGAACCTTTGAACCTATGGATTGAATTGCTTGGTTGAACTTTGAACCTTGAACCTTGAGTTCAAAGGTTTAATGGTTCAATGGTTGGTTCATTCAGTTTATTTTGTTCCATTGAACCCCGTTGATGAACCATGCATTATTGAACTTTGACGTTGAACTTTACTTAACAATTTTTGGAAATGCCTTCAAGTCTTTTGAGTAGTTCCTTAGACAAAAAGGATTATGCAATTGAAGAACTTGACTACTCAAAACATTTTTTAGAAGGAAGAGAACCATCATTTTGGACTACAAGACTAAAATGATTAACATGTTGACTACAAAAATGAGTGATCGATTTTGGGGACAACAACAAGCTCCAATTGGGGAACTTCCATTGATCGTACTCTAAAATAATTAAAGGGAGTAGAATCTAGAATCCAAGTGCCTTCTTCCATGCCATTAGGTTATGGATTCATGCCACCACAAAGATAAAGATGCCCAAAAATGAAATGAACAATGCAAAACAAAAACTAATATAGACTATACAAATATATACACAAACTTATCTGATACTTCAAGGATTGAAGTGCTTCAAATGCTACCCTTTACAAGGTAGTGAGAATGGCATTCCATCTTGATATCTCAGTAAGAAACAATTTTTGCCATTGAATTGATGAATGGTGAATGGTCCTCTCCACAAGGAATCAAATTTTCCATGCATTCCCTTTGGTTCTCTCCTCTTGTCCCATATTAAGACTTGATCGCTAATCTAAAATTTGTGAATTCTTGATTTCTAGTCAAAGAGTTTTTTCACCTGGTTCTAGTGTTCAGCAATGTGGTCCACTACCAAAAGTCATTACTCTTATAACTTAGTTAGGTACATAATTATTTTATCAACAAAAGATTCAAAAGTTTAATCTTCTACTACCTTGGCTAGCCTCAGAGCTAGAAGTTCCAAAGTAATGGGTATCTCTACATTCAGACCGTACAGAAGTTGGAATGGAGACATACCTATTTCTCTCTTAAGCATAATCTTGTCTACCCATAAAGCATCAAACAACTCTTTATGCCAAGTTTTCTGATTGTCATCGACCAGCTTCCTGATGATGGTAACCAAGTTTTTGTTACTTGATTCTGCTTGACCATTCCCTTATGGATAATAGTCTGAGGAGTGGGAAAGAACAATCCCATGATTATAGAAAAAGTCAGTGATCTTTTAAGAAGAGAAGTATGAGGCATTGTCTGCTATGATCTTAAGTGGAAATTAAAATCGAGAAATGATATTTTCCTTTAGGAAATTACACACCACTTCAGAAGTGGCATGCTTGACTAGAATTGCTTCCACCCACTTGGTGAAGTAGTTTGTTGTGGTGAGGACATAATTGTGTCTAGCATTTGAGGAGGGGTCACAGTATCGATGAAATCAATACCCCATTACTGAAAAGGCTCTTCAATCACTACAGGCTTGAGAGACAATGCAGCCAGCTTGGATTTCTCAATGAACTATTGGCACAAATCACACCTATGCACCCATTTGTATACATATTGAAATGAAGCAGGCCAATAGTATCTGGCTCACATAATTTTGTGAGCAGTCAAAGGTGCATAAAAATGTCCTCCACAAGCTAGATTATGGAAGGACTCTAAAAGTTTACTTTACTACACTTTATCTACACAACAAATGAATACCCCATTAAGGTTCCTTTTGTATAGACATTGTTCCATAAGACATAGCGAGAAGCCTTCAATTTAATATTTATTTTTTATTTGCATGACAGATGAGAAGGACACTCACCATAGGTAAGAAAGTGAGCAATATTGGAATACCACTCATCAGTAGAGATGACAAAAAGAACTATTGGTGCATCTTAAACCTTCACTTCTGTATGTCCTATTTCTTCTAGTATGTTCTCAGCCATTAATTGATAGAGACCTCTTCCCCACACCAGCTTAGTTGGTTTGATGTCAAGATCAACTTTTAAATTTTGGCAATCTAATTGCCCCTTTTTGTACCAAACTCTTGCTAAGTTAAAATGAACTTCACTGTGGTATCAGGCACCAGAACAACAATGTGTGAATTTAGGATGTAAAAATAGAAATATTTTACCACCTTTACCATTGCATAAGCATGCTTCTCCATAATTAAATATTTTAATTCATGATCTTTGAGAGGGAAAATCATGAATGATATGGGAGATTCCACACCCTCTTTGTTCTGTTGAACCAAAATGGTTGAAAATGTATGCTCAGAAGCATAACTGTATACCATGAAGTCTTTGGTGTAATCTGGACAAACCAAGATCGGGGCATGAGAAATAGCCCTTTTGATATCTCCAAATGATATTGTACCTTTTGTAGTCCAATAGAAAGTAGGTTCACTATTCATCATGCCAACAATGTGGCAAGTTTTCTCTATAAATTTTGGGATAAACCTTCATAGGAAATTCACCTTTCAAAAGAAAAAATGAGTTGTAGACTTGCTGGTATGTAGAGTAAGATCTTGGATAGGTATGACTCTTTCTAAGTTGATTT
The DNA here is from genome assembly GCA_037957365.1 of Torreya grandis. NCBI lineage: Eukaryota > Viridiplantae > Streptophyta > Pinopsida > Cupressales > Taxaceae > Torreya > Torreya grandis. The sequence goes on from JARHVA010000259.1 coordinate 2,151,548, forward strand.
TTATACCTTCTTGGGACACAATGTGGCTGAGAATTTTACCTTCTGTCACCCCAAAAATTGACTTTTTGGGATTAAGAGAAAGTCCATTTTGTCGACAACGTTCAAGCACTCATCACAAGTGGTGCATATGATCAAGGCGATGCTTGGAGAAGATAGTTAAGTCTTTAAGGTAAACCATGATGAACTTCCATAATTCATCTCTAAAAGTAAGGTCCACTACTCTTTAGAAGGTGGCACCAGTGTTGATCAAACTAAAAGGCATTCTACGATATGAAAACGTGCCCCAAGGTGTAGTGAAAGTTGTTTTATGTTGATCAACTTCATCAACTTCCACTTGATTGTACCTGTTGGATGAATATTTTGTCGTTAACTAACTGATGACAAAATGGGTATATCAACCATAGCATAGGGAGATTTATGCCACAAAAAGTGTGGGTTTCCCAGATCTGGATGAGGTAAATCTCTCCTCTCATCAAGGGGAGGTTCCCTATGAATATTTATATGCTATATGTATATATAATTAAGCATAAAATAACACTTGGGGTGGTATAACAGCATCCACCTCTCTTTTTTCAGAGGTGATGTCCAAGGAACAAGAGAGAGAAATCTTGGTCATTGGCCAACAACATTCCTCTTCTTTCAGGAATAGTATCTAGTGTAGATCAGAAAATCACTTAGAAGTAACAAAGTTCAAAAGGAAACTTGCGTAAGCACAAAGTCTTCCATAGCCTCCTTCACTGATTCAAAATGAGTGTAACCGTAGAGTGAAACGAAGCACAAAGTCTTCGCCTGAAACTACAAAAGATAAAAGGATCACAAAGATAAAAGTAGCTCAAAGTCTCTCTTTTATCTTTTAGAAACATCCTCAGATAATATCAACACACACTCTGCTTATTAAATCAAACAAATAAGAGATAATCAGGAAAGAGGATGTAAGAACTATTTCCTAAATAACACAAATAACTTCAACACAAAGTCTGAAATAAACCTGCTTCTCATTCATTCAACAAAATATGATTTATAAGCTGAGCACAAAGTCTCAAGAAGTGTCTCAATTTCAGCAGAGTTTTTGCTCTCAATTATCAGAGATTGATTTACAAAAGAGGTCTCCACTATATATAGGGAGAAACTTTCAAAATTAGAAAATATTAAAATATTAAAATATCTTAGTCAAAGATGACTCATCTTTGACTTTTGAGATTTTTTTCTAGATTTTTTACATGTAATTACACATTACAAAATTGCATGTGAAAATGTCCCAAGTCAATTACAAAGTGCATTTTGAATAAAGCACAGAAGAACAGCTTCAATCTTTATTTTCAGTCTTCTTCATGGTCTTCGACTTCTTCAGAGAAACTTTAGGGATCTAGAAGAACTTCTATTGAAAGGACGCTGATGAAGAGGGATCCTTTAGAGAAACTGTAGCATGAATCATGATTGTGCAATTAGGGGGAAAAAGTAGCAACCTAGGAAAACTGCACATTTGATGGTCACGATCAGGGAAATGCGCTTGAAAGGGATGAGGTGTGAGTAGGTGAGAAAGTGGAAGAAAAAGGGGAGCGGGCACGGAAAATAGGAAAAATAAAAATTTCTCAGAGTTAGGAAAAATGGGGGGAAGGAATGTATGGGCGGAAAAAATTGCCGCCCTTGCATATTGGAGAAGGTAAACGTGTAAGGGTGGAAAAAATTGCCACTCTTACACCTGGAGGAGAGGAAACGGGGATGCATGGGCACAAAAATTTCCGCTCCTGCATAGAAAGATGCAAGGGTGGCAAAAATTGCCACTCCTACATAGAAGGATGTAAGGGCGGTAAAAATTGCCGCTCCTACATAGAAGGATGCAAGTGCAGCAAAACTTGCCACTCCTGCATAGAAGAAACCAAAAGATGCATGGGCGACAAAAATTGCCACCTTTACATGGAAGAAACTGAAAGATGCAAGGGCGGCAAAAATTTTTGCTCTCGCATGTTGGATGCACACACTTGTTACGTTCTACTGCACTTTGTCTTTTTCCATCGAGTGCTTTCCTATGGGCTTTTCTCTTCAGTCGGGCTTTTCCTTTGCTTTCTGCTTTTGCCTTTTCCAGCTTTGTCTCTTCCTGCTGCTATTTGAGCTATCAGGCACTTTCTAGCCAGTTGCTTGGTTCTTATTTTAAGTTCCACACTCTATTTGAATTTCCATGGATTTTCCTTTACTTTAAACCCTGATGTCTGAGGGTCCATCAATGGTCGCCAACTGCTTAAACAAAGCGGATGAACCAAACGTTGAACCTGTTGTTGATGCTTGCCGATGGAAATTTCTATTTGAACCAAGGTGATGAACTAATTCTGAAAATAACCAATGGTTAGAAGCTTGTTCTTTTGACTGATCTCACCTGCAGAAGCTTTTTAACCTATTGAATCTACTAACTTCAAGCATGTTGAGTCTGTAGAAACATATCTGCAGAGTCCATAGTTTTCTCTAACCTTGAAAGAGTCCGTAGATTTCAATCTGTAAAAGCCCATTGAACTTGACCTTTTGAGTCTGTAGATTTTTGAGAAGCTTGAAAAATGAGGAATTTAAATGCCTAGGACAAATTTTTTAAAAAGGGAAGAGACAATTTTGATCTGTAGGTTGTCCCAAAAATGAGTGGCATTTTTTGGGGACAACAGTACCCTAAAAAGCCATCTAGAATTGATAACATCTTTGAGCTAGTCATTATTTGCAATACTTGATCCATGATAGGCAGAGGGTAGTTGTCCTTCAAAGAAGACTAATTGAGGTTCTTGAAATCCACACATATATGGATTTCTCTATTCTTTTTCCTCGCAAGAACTATGTTGGTGATCCAAGTGGAATGATGAATTGGAAAAATGATTATGGCATTCAAAATCTTCTATATTTCTGAAAGGATAGTACTTGATATCTTGGGATTAAATTGCCTTTACTTTTGCTTGTGAGGTAGTGTCCCAATTTTAAGAGGAATTTCATGCCAAATTCCTTCAGGCCTAAAAGATTTCAAGTCATCATAGGAATATGCTAGAACATCAGTGTAATGGCAAAGAAGAGTAGTGAACTTGAGCTTTTCATCAATGGTACAACCTTTCTCAATGTTGACCATTTTAGAATTTTTCTCAGTATTCAGGTTCACTTGATCAAACTCCTTGGATGAAATTGAATTCATTTGTTACTGCTTGATACACCTGTCATGCTTATCAAACAGCTTCTCAAGGGAAACCAGACCTTTTGGGATTTTATTCCCTTTGAGTTGAATAACTTCATCACCAATTCGTGAATTAGTTTTAGGAACTAATCCCCTGTTGGAGAGTTACTCCATTTGAAATATAACTCCTCAAAACTATCCATCTTTTCCAAAAAAGTGACAATTTGGTTATCATCATTAAATACCTTCTAATAGTTGGCATTATCAGGCACACTTGGTTGAAAGACCAGTTCACTAGTGTACTTTGTCCCTTTGAAGTCTCTATAAGGAACCATGAGGGTTGTAGAGACAACTAATGAATTTGCATGATCATTGAAATCTTTGGGCACTATAGAAATGTTGAAAGCATCAAAACTTTTAATGTAGTCCCATACTAGATTATGATAATGTCTTAATCTTTCATTCTTGGTCTGGTACAAACCTCTCACTTGATAACCACCAATTCAGCATCTCTCTGGGCATGAAGAATTTTAATACCTTTAGCATGAGCAACTTGTATTCTGAGTAGCAGTGATTCATACTCGATGATGTTGTTGGTGTTGCTGAACTATAGTTTGTATGAGTAAGGAAAGGTATCTCCCTGTGGAGATATCAACACAATTCTAACTCTAGAACTGGTAGAAGAGTAGTTGACATCAAATTCTAAGATCCAAAGGCCATCAGAATGTGTGCTTCTTGAAGATTCCTTTTTTTCCCCTAAGTTCTTCTCCACAGGTTCTTCTGATTTTCTATTTGGATCATCTGAATTTCCACCTAGTGAACTCGAGTCTGGTGAAATAAAATAATCTTCAATGGACATAAAATAGTTACCCATTCCTAAGGATTCAAACAAGATTTGAGCCTCAGGGTCAGATGTTTGGGTAACAATGTACTTTGATTCTCTCTTAGGAAGCAGCTTCTACATGATGCCTTTGACAGGTATCCTTGCTTCAGACAGATCCATGTTTAACTCTCCACCCACATCTTTACAAAAAAATTTCCCAAGTAGGATGCCATAGGAGGCTGGAACGTCGGCCAGTAACACTATCATTTTAATCCTTTTGTCTGGGAAAGCCACAAATGCAAATTAGGCATCTTTGATCTGACCCAAGAATGGAACTTGTTTATTTTCCATAGAGAAACATCTTCCAAAAGGCTTAGTTAAGGTGAGACTTAGGGAATCTGCTACCTTGGTAGGCATGACAGTATCAAAGGCTCTAGAGTCTATGATACAATTGCTCAATTTATGGCCATTTATCAATAGGGAAACATAGAAAGGTTCTATTTTCCTAGGGGCAACAAGAGGAGTAGCAACAAGATTAGTTTGGGTGGATTTGTTCTTTGGGGGATCATGAGTCATCTTTAGAGAATCTTGTCCTGTAGGGATGGTTTTGTTTTTCATGCACTTAATCAACCTGTCCAACTGCTCAAGATTAGCTTGCAGGTACTCAAACTAAATCATTTAGATTTTAGTCTTCTTAGCATGGTCAATAATGTCAAATGACTGGAATGAACTAGAAATAAAGGAGGTAATTCCCTCACTCTGATTCTTATTCGATGTGACACTGGTCTGAGGGAAAGAAGCAAAAGGAAGAGGATTATTTGAGGTACTTACTTTCTTATAGTTCACTAAGTCTTTTGATTGGAAAGGAAGTGAAGTTCCTATTTTAGCAATTGAGATCACTAGCTGAGGTTCTTTTACTGCTTTTCCCTTATTAGCTTGTTGAGTCGACTAGTTCTGGGACCTGGTAAAAATAACATATGATCCATCAAACCCTTCTCCCTATATTCTAGCTTCATCTTAATAATTCAAGAAACTAATATTGGAGTCACCAGCTAATTATTCTTCTTAGTCTACAAAGATATCAACATTTTCTTCTTGATCCATCTCAGGTTGAAAAGAGAAATCCTATTTAGTTTCATAGTAACGAGTTGCTAAGTTGATCGGTGTTGCTTCAATGGTAAGCTTCCCCTGTGTGGGAGGAAGATAGTTGAATTACCCTTGATTCTTGGTAGCATTACCCTGATATGATTGATTGGAAAATGTCCTCCTTGGTACATCCATATAAGGAAGAGTAGACATCCCTTGGGCCATTTTTTTATTCAAAGCTAACAACTCATTTGCACCATAGGATCAGTGGTGCTTGTGGAAGGATTTCTAGCAAGTGAAGAGAGTTTATTTCTATTAAGATCTCTTCTAATCTTACCAGACAAGATAAGGTCATCTTCAACCTTTGTAGCCAAAATTTGTGTTGCAAAAAGGTTTATTTGGCCAACTCATCTTAGCAGAAAGATTACCTCAGGAAGCTAAGAATTAATGAAGAAGCACTTGAGGTTCTCAGGTTTTGGTTGAGAAATTGCAAGAATCATGTTTCTCAGCTTGTTAAACTTAGCAATAAAGTATCTCATAGGTTCATGAGGCTCCTTCTTCATTTGTGTGAGCTGACCCAACAAGGCATGTGCATCTTCTACTAGTTTGAACCTGGCTTCAAACTTGGTTTTGAGCGTGTTCTAATCAGTTACAGTCTAAGCTTGAAGATGACAGAACCAGTCTATAGCAACACCTTGTAAATTTTCAACAAAAATCCTTACTATTATATCTTCATATTCAACACCTATCATGCCATAGGCTATGTAGAAAGTTGTAATATGCTTATCAGGGTGAACCTTCCCATCACCATAGAATTTGGGAAAATTCTTCCTTGAACTATGAGGTAGTTCATGTAAAGGTGGGGTTAAGTTTAGGGGACCAAAAGTATTACCCCAAGGGCCTTGGGTTGCCATGATATGTCGATTGATAGGATGGATAACAAGCCTCTGTGGAATATGTATAGACAAAGCTTTGCTAGCACTTGGACTAAAAGCTTCACCTGGTATTGAAGATCGGACGTTGGTGAGAGGAAAACTCTTGGTTCACTGAAGGTGATGTCAAGGAGGAAAAAGATCAAAGTTTTTTTGCAGCACCAACTTGAATATAGGATCTACAATACCTTGAGCTCTCTGGCTTCACACATATTATGGATCTACCAGAGTGTAGAATGAAAAATAATAGGAACTACTTCAACCTAAAGTTTGAGGCTTCAAATTGCACATTCTTCCCCATTGGAGTCACCAAAACCTATTGGGTGAATATTTTGTTATCAACTAACTGAAAGAAAAATTATTATATCAACCACAGCATGATGAGATAAATATCTCCTCTCTACAAGGGGAGGCTCCCTATAAATTATAATAAACTATACCTACACTAAAAAATAACTTAGGGGTAGGATAACACCATCCATTTCTCTTCTTTCAGAAATGATGTTCACAAAACAAAGGACAAACTTCCCAGGTAGTAATAGAAAACACCAAAAACACACGAAATCACAAGGTCTTTCATTATTCCTCTCACTGACCAAGGATGCAGAACACCATTGAGTGAAGCGTAGCCCAAAGTCTCCACTGCAAACTACCATAGAATAAAAATGCATAGGATAAAGAAGGTTCAAAGCCTTTCCAATATCCCCTATTTCAAAACACTAAACACATATTAAAGATGAAGTTTAGCACAAAGTCTACACTTTCAACTCCAGAATATCCAACAGATTATTTCCACTTTCTCTACTTATTTGATCAGGTAAACAAGATATAAGAATAGCTTCCTATATATCACAGGATAATTCAACACAAATTTTTAAAAGTCACTTGCTTTCTCATTCAACTGGTAAAATATGATCAACAATTTGAGCTCAAAGTCTCAGTAATGCCTTTCAATTTGGGCAGAGTTTTACTTCTAATAACTGATAGATCCTCTTCCATAAAAATGAGAGGTTACAATATATAGCATCTTAAAGGACTTGGGCACTTCTTTCCATAAGAAGCCCATGCTGCATTCAATGCATAGTCCTCCAAAGAGGCCATGTTGGAGGTGTTTAAGTCATATTCAATGTCCCTTCATGGGCATGGGTTGCCTAGTCTTCTTAGAAGCAAGGCTGCTCCTCTTCATGATTCTTACATGGCTGTTCACTCACCTTTACTCAAATGAAGAAAAACAAGCCATGCCATGAATGTTTATGTTCTCAAGTCTCCACCTGGCAGACTATTCCAACCACTAGAATAACTTCTCTAATGGTACTTCTGAATTCCCTATCATGTTCTTTATTTCCTTGCTGTATTTTGTCTCTTCCTCATGATCTGAGTTCTTGGGGCCAACTTCTCACCTTTTGCTAGCTTTTCCAGCTCTTCCTTTGTGGGTGACTGAATTTGTCTTTGGTTCTGCATTATTTGAAAATCAACAGCTATTCCATCACTTTGAATTTGACATTCATAGGGATGTCATTGGTTGCTTAAACCCTTTGAACCTTGAACCTTTGCTTTGGAGTTCATGGGTTCAACGGTTTAATGGTTCAATGGTTATCAGGCTAAAACTTGACATCTTCGAGCCTATCACCGCTTCTTAGAACTCTTTCAGCTTTCCTTCACATTGAACTTTGAACCCATTGAACCTTCAAACCTTTGGAAGTCGAATGGTTCGATGGTTCTTATTTTTCCCAAAATCCATCACTTGTTTTTGGGGACAACATATCAACTATTTTGGTCTTGCAGGCCAAAATTCTCTCTTCCCTTCTCGAAAAATGTTTTGAGCACTCAAGTTCTTCAATTATTCAATCATTTTCAGTCAAAGGACTCACAGGTTTAATAGGTTCAACAAATTCAACCATCGAATTCTCATAAAGGAACAACTTCCCAACACTTAGGCATTTTCAAGGTTGGTTCAATGCTGAGGTTCAACCAAAAATTCCATCAGCAGGCTTCAAACAAATGTAATGAACCATTGAACCATTGAACCCCACATCAGCAAGGTTCAAAGGTTCAAAGTTCAACAAGAGTTAAGTGCTCGGCGAGTTCAAAGAAGTTCAACCACTTCAAATTTCAACAGGTTCAAAAAGAGTTAAGCGCTCAGCGAGTTCTAAAGAAGTTCAACCACTTCAAAGTTCAAAGAGTTTGAAGACTTCAACAAGTTCAAAGTTCAAGCGGCTTTGAAAGACTTAAACAAAAGAAGGCTTTGAAGAAGAAATATTGAATGGTTGAACCATTGAACCTTGAACCAAAATGGTTCAAATTTCAAAGGTTCAATGGGTTCAATAAAGTTTGAGAGACTTAGAAGAAGAAAGACTTCGAAGAGAAAAGAATGAACCATTAAACAGATTGAACCTAGAACCAAAAGAGTTTATGGTGCAAAGGTTCAATAAGTTCAACATAAGAGAATGAATAGCTGAACCTTGAACCAAAATAGTTCAAAGCTCAAAGGTTCAAGGGATTTCAAAATTGAAATGAAGCTGATTGAACCGCTTGAACCATTGAACTATTGCACCAATGCACTCTCATGGTTCAAAGGTTCAAGGTTCAAGCGACCAGTGACTAGTGATGTCCCCACAGACGTCAAATTTAGGGTAATGAAATAACTATTGATTTTCAAATATGGTGCGGACCCTTTAAACAAATTTAGAGATAGACCAAAGAAGAAGCTGAAGGAGCTAGCAGAAAGGGAAGAGATAGCCTGATAGCTCAGATCACGTAGAAAATGATAAAATACAACAAGATGTGGTGAGGAAAGAGGGAACGATGGAGGAAGACCAAAAATATCTATAGGGAGTTATTTTTGATAGGTGAAATAGTCCACCAGGTGGACATTAGAGAGCGTGAACACTCAAAGACGCGGCCTATTTTTCTCCATTGAGTAAAGGCAAAGTGGACAGCTGTGCAAATATCAAGAAGAAGACCAGGTAGCCCATACTTCAAAAAGAGATATTTGAGATGAATTGACATGCCACAGTCAAGACTGATGCCCTATTATAGCATGGCCCCTTGATAGAACTAAAAATGCATTCAAGGCATTGAATGTAGCATGGGCCTTTCCATGAAACAGAGCACCCAAGTCTTTCTTGGAGCGCTATATATTGTAATCTCTCATTTTATGCAAAGGGGGATCTTTTTGTTAATAGAAGCAAAACTCTGCCCAAATTGAAAGGCATTACTGAGACTTTAAGCTTAGATTGTTAATCATATTTCATTATTTGAATGAGAAAACAAGTGACTTTTTAGACTTTATGCTGGAATAGCTTGTGTTGTTGAGGAAATTGTTATTATGTCTGTTTTTCGAATGTGTTCTTGTCCATTTAATTAAATAAGCAGAACTAGTGGAAGTAATCAGGAAGGTGTCCTGAAGCTGACTGTGGAGAGACTTTGTGCTGCCACAATTGTCTTTAGTTTGTCTATTTTTCTATTTATGTGTAAAGGATCTTGGGATGACTTTGTGCCCCCATTGTCCTTCATATATTTCACTCTTTGACAGTTGAAGTGGAGACTTTGTGCTACACTTCATTCTACTATGTTACTACACCCTATTTCAATGAGGGAAGCAATGAAAGACTTTGTACTTTCATGGGTTTCCTGTGGTTACTTTTACTACCCATGAAGGAATCTAGCTGTTGACTGAGTATTACTTCTGAAAAAAGAGAAGTACCTCCAGCAATCACCCAGAATTTCTCCTTTGTTTTTGAACATCATCTTTGAAAAAAAAGAGATGGATGGTGTTATTCTACCCCTAAGTGTTATTTTTAGTTTATTTATAGTATATATATAGTGTATATATATAGTATATAGTACCTCATATTTATAGGGAACCTCCCCTTAATGAGAGGAGAGATTTGTCCCCTTTGATGTGGTCGACCTACACATTTGGCCGATAAATCTCCTTATGTTGTGGTGGAAACACCTATTTTTCCCATCAATTAGCTGGTGACAAAATATTCACCTAACAGTTTTTGGCAACTCCATTGGGGAACATTTTGTACAGTTTGAATCCTCAAGCTTTAAATTTAAGTAGTCCCTATCCTTATCTATTTTCGTTTTACACTCTAGCAGCTCCACAGTATACCAAAAGCTAGAGATCTGAAGGTATTATTGACCCTGTATTTGAGTTGGTGCAATAGAACAATTTTGATTTGTTTCCTCCACAACCTCACCTTCAATGAACTAGGAGTCTTCCTCCTACCAACATCAGGTCACCAATACAAGGTAGAGCTTCTTTTTCCTCTGCTAGCAGAGCTCTGCCCGTACATACCCCACCTATATTTTTTTATCCCTCCCTTCAATAGTCAAATAATGGTAGTTCAAGGCCCTTGAGGTAACTCTTTTGGTCCACTCAATCTAACTCCACCTCTACATGAGCTACCTCATAGTTTCAAAAAAAAATTCCCCAAATTCTATGGTGATGAGAGAGTTCATCCTGATGAACATATTGTAGCCTTCAGCATAGCCTGTGGCATGATAGGTGTGGAATATGAAGATATAGCAGTCAGGTTATTCATAGAAACTTTACAAGGTGATGCTATAGACTAGTTTTATCATCTGTAAGCATAGACTGTAACTGACTGGAACACTCTCAAAGCCAAGTTTGAAGCTAGATTCAAACCTACAAAACATGCACATGCCCTGTTAGCTTAGCTCACACAAATGAAGAAGGAGCCTCATGAACTAATGAGGGACTTCATTGCCAAATTTGACAAGCTAAGGAATAAGATCCCTACAATTACTTAGCCAACAGCTGAGAATCTCAAATGCTTCTTCATAAACTCTCAGCTACCTGAAGTGAGTTTTCTATTGAGACATGCTAGCCACATAGACCTTGTTGTAGCGCAAGATTTGGCTACTAAGGTGGAAGATGATCTCATCTTGGTAGGGAAGATAAGGAGAGATCCTAACAGAGATAAATCTTCTTCATTCTATGAATATCCATCTACAGGCACCACTGATCAAATGGTGTAGAAGCTGGCAAATGAGTTGCTAGCTCTCAGGAAGAAAATGGTGTAAGGGATGTCTTTTTCTCTTTCATACAGAGACATACCAAGGAGAACATTTCCCAATTAGTCATACCAAGGCAATGTAGCCAAGAATCAAGGGTAGCTAAATCATCTTCCTCCCCATAGGGGAAACTTGCCATTGAGGCAGCTCTAACCAACTCAGCAGTTGGATATCTTGAAACAGAATCTAATTTTTCCTTCCAGCCTGAGTTGAACCCAGAAGATGATGTTAATCTCTTCATAGAGGGAGAAGAAGAATTATCTGGTGACTCCAACATTGGTTTCTTGAATTACCAGGATCAACCCAGAAGTAAAAGAAAAGTGTTTGATGGATCATACGCAGTGTTTACCAGGTCACAGAACCAGTCAGCTCAACAAGCTGATAAAGGAAAAATAGGGGAAGGATCTTAGCTTATAATTTCAATTGTTAAGTGAGGAACCACTCTACCTTTTCAATCAAAGGACTCGATAATCACTAAAAAGGTAAGTACTCCAAATGTTCCTGTACCTTTTACTTCAAATTTGTAGACCAGTACCACCCCCCCTAAAAACCAAAAGGATGAACTGCCTTCCCCTATTCCTAATTCATTTCAGACATTTGACATAATCAACCATGTCAAGAAAACTAAAATTCAAATGTCTAAATTTGAATTCTTGCAATCCAATCCTGAGTATTTGGATAGGTTAGTTTAATGTATGATGAATAAGACTGTCCTTATAGGACAAAAAATTCTAAAAGCAAAACCTAGTTCCCCCAAGAGCACATCCACCTGAAATAACCTTTTCATTACTCCTCTTGCTGCCCCTAGAAAAATAGAGCCTTTTTATGTCTCCTTGTTGATAAATCGTCACAAGCTGAGCAACTGCGTCATTAATTCTAGAGCTTCAGACAATGTCATGCCTGCCAAGGTAGTGGACTCTCTTGGCCTCACTTTGAATAAAACTTTTGGGAGGTGTTTCTCCATGGAAAATAAACAAGTGCCACTGCTGAGACAAATCAAGTATGCCCAATTTGCATTTGCAGCATTCACGGACAAGAGAATCAAAATGACAGTCTTAGTAGCCAATGTTCCAGCCTCCTATGGCATTTTGCTCGAGCGTAATTTTTGTAGAGATGTAGGTGGTGAATTAAATATGGACCTGTCTAAAGTAAGGATACATGTTAAAAGTGTTATGATGAAATTACTTCTTGAGAAAAAATCAAAATATATAGTCACCCAAACATCAGATCTTGAAGCCCAAATTTTATTTGAATCATCAGGAATGGGTAATTATTTCTTGACTACTGAAGATGTTTTCATCTCATCAGATGAAATTCCTTTTAGTGACAATTCAAAAAAATTAGATACAAAGTTGGAAGGATTATTGGAGCAAAGTTCAGACAACAAAAGATCTTCCCTGAATAACGAAGAGAATTTTTTGAAAAGATCAAATTTTGATAATGTCTAGATTTTAGAATTTGATGGTAGTTGCTCTTCTACCAGTTCCAGAGCTGGAATCATTTTGATCTCTCCTCAAAGAGAGATTTTTCCTTATTCATATAAGTTGTAGTTCAACAACACCAATTACACTGCTGAGTATGAGTCTTTGCTGCTTAGATTGAAAGCTGCTCATGTTAAAGGTATTAAGGTTTTTCACACTTAGGGAGATGTTGAACTGATGGTTTGTCAGGTGAGGAACCTATGTCAAACTAAGAATAGAAGATTTCACCATTACCACAATCTAATATGGGACTGTATTGAAAGTTTTGATGTTTTTAATATATCTACAGTACTTAGAGAGCTTCATAGTCATGCAGATTCATTAGCTATCTCTACGACCCTCTTAGTTCCTCACCAAGATTTCAAAGAGCACAGTTACACTATCAAACTAGTTTTTTTACCAAGTGTACCTAATAATGCCAACCATTGATAGGAGTTTGATACTGACAATCAAATCATGTGCTAGATTGAACTAGAAGAACAATGAATTATGGTAATGGACCATACTACTGCACATCAAAGTCAGGAAAAGAAACTCTTTGCCAAGAGAGCAAGTATTTATGGTTTTCAGATTGGAGACCATGTCTTGCCATGGGGTAAGAAGAGAGAACCAAAAGGAGTGCACATAAAATGTGATTCTTGGTGGAGAGTTTCATTCACCCATCACTGATTATGGGGAGAAAATGATTTCTTACTAGTTTATCAAGATGGAACACCATTTTCATTGCCTCACAGTGGGCAACATCTAAAGCACTTCAATTCTTGAAGTATCAGATAAGTTCGATTGTACATATGTATATTTTTGTATAGTCTTTAGTTTTGTTTGGTGCTTTTTGTTTTTGTTTCTTTTTGGCACCTTTATTTTTGGGTGGCATGACTCCGTATCCCAATGGCATACTTAAAGGCACTGGAGATTCTGGATTCTAATCCCTTCGATTATTTTTACAATCGATGGAAGTTCCCCAACTGGAGCTAGCTGTTGTTTCCAAAATTTGTCACTTAATTTTGGGGATAACATATCAATTATTTTAGTCTTGCAGGCCAAAATTCTCTCTTCCCTTCTCAGAATATGTTTTGAGCGCTCAAGTTCTTCAATTATTCAATCATTTTCAGTCAAAAGACTCGTAAGTTCAGGTTCAACAAATTCAAGCGACAGATTCTCATAAAGGAATAACTTCTCAACACTTAGGCATTTTCAAGGCTGGTTCAACACCGAGGTTCAACCAAAAATTCAATCGATAGGCTTCAAAAAAATGTAATGAACTATTGAACCATTGAACCTTGCTTCAGCAAGGTTCAAAGGTTCAAAGTTCAACATGTTCAACAAGAGTTAAGTGCTCAATGAGTTCAAAGAAGTTTAATCACTTCAAAGTTTAACAGGTTCAAAAAGAGTTAAGCACTCAACGAGTTCAAAGAAGTTCAACCACTTCAAAGTTCAAAGAGTGAAGACTTTGGCAAGTTCAAAGTTCAAGCAGCTTTGAAAGACTTAAACAAAAGAAGACTTCGAAGAAGAAAGATTGAACGGTTAAACCATTGAACCTTGAACCAAAATAGTTCAAAGTTCAAAGGTTCAACGGATTCAATAAAGTTTGAGAGACTTAGAAGAAGACTTCGAAGAGAAAAGAATGAACCATTGAACCGATTGAACCTGGAACCAAAAGAGTTCATGGTTCAAAGGTTTAATAAGTTCAACAGAAGAGAATGAACCATTGAACCTTGAACCAAAATGGTTCAAAAGTTCAAAGGTTTAAGATATTTCAAAATTCAAAGGAAGTTTATTGAACCAAGACGTTGATTGAACTGCCCAAATCATTAAACTATTGAACCAATGCACTCTCATGGTTCAAAGGTTTGAGGTTCAAGCGACCAGTGACCAGTGATGTCCTCACAAATGTCAAATTTAGGGTAATGAAATAACCGTTGATTTTCAAATATGGTGTGGACCCTTTAAACAAATTCAACAACCAGCCAAAGAAGAAGCTGAAAGAGCCAACAAAAAGGGAAGAGATAGCCTGAGAGCTCATATCACACAGAAAATGACAAAATACAACAAGATGTGGTGAGGAAAGAGGGAATGATGGAGGAAGATTATAAATATCTGCAAGGAGTTATTTCTAGTAGGTGAAATAGTCCACCAGGTGGACATCACAGAGCATGAACACTCAAGGATGTGGCCTATTTTTCTCCATCGAGTAAAGGCAAAGTGGACAGCTACACAAATATCAGGAAGAAGACCAGGTGGCCCATACTTCAAAAGGATATATTTGAGATGAATTGACACACCACAGTCAAGACTAATGCCCTGTTCCAGCATGGCCCCTTGACAGAAATGAAAATGCATTCAAGGAATTGAATGCAACATGGGCCTTTCCATGAAACAGAGCACCCAAGTCTTTTTTGGAGTGCTATATATTATAATCTCTTAAATTATGCAAAGGGGGATCTTTTCGTTAATAGAAGCAAAACTCTACCCAAATTGAAAGGCATTACTGAGACTTTGAGCTCGAATTGTTAATCATATTTTGTTATTTGAATGAGAAAACAAGTGACTTTTTAGACTTTGTGCTAGAATAACTTGTGTTGTTGAGGAAATTGTTCTTATGTCTGTTTCCTGAATGCATTCTTGTCCATTTAATTAAATATGTAGAACTAGTGGAAGTAATAAGGAAGGTGTCCTGAAGCCGACTGTGGAGAGACTTTGTGCTGCCATAATTGTCTTTAGTTTGTCTATTTTTTTATTTCTATGTAAAAGGTCTTGGACGACTTTATGCCTCCATTATCCTTCGTATATTTCACTCTTTGGCAGTTGAGGTGGAGACTTTGTGCTACACTTCATTCTATTGTGTTACTATGCCCTATTTTAGTAAGGGAAGCAACAAAAGACTTGGTGCTTTTGTGGGTTTCTCATGGTTACTTTTACTACCCAGGAAGGAATCTAGCTGTTTACTGAGTATTACTTTTGAAAAAAGAGAAGTACCTCTAGCAATCACCTAAGATTTCTCCTTTGTCTATGAATATCATCTCTAAAAAAAGAGAGATGGATGGTGTTATCCTACCCCTGAGTGTTATTTTTAGCTTATTTATAGTATATATATAGTATATAGCACCTCATATTTATAGGGAACCTCCCCTTGATGAGAGGAGAGATTTGTCCCCTTTTGATGTGGTTGACCTACACATTTGGCCTATAAATCTCCCTATAATGTGGTGGAAACACCTATTTTTCCCATTAGTTAGCTGGTGATAAAATATTCACCCAACAGTTCTATTGGGTGAATATTTTGTCACCAGCTGACCGATGGCAAAATGGTTACATCAACCACAACATAAGGAGATTTATGTAACAAAATGGGTGTGGCAACCACAGCCAAAATGAGATAAATCTCTCCTCTTAGTAAGGGGAGGTTCCCTATAATTTATAGTATATATATATATATATATATATATATATATATAAGCTAAAAATACACTCAGGGGTGAAATCATACCATCCATCTCTCTTTTTTCAGAGATGATGTTCACATAATAGGGGAGAATTCCTGGGTAATGGTTGAAGGCACTTCTATTCTTTCAAACGTGATATTCAAAAAACTAGAGGAAGACTTCCTAGGCAGTAACATAAACCACAAGAAACTAAGGAAAGCATAAAGTCTTTCATTGTCTCTCCTACTGATTAGGACAAAGTAACACAACAGGATTAAATGCAGCTCAAAGTCTGCACCTAAAACTACAACAGAGTGAAGGATAACAAAGAATAAAGAGAGCTCAAAGTCTCTCTAGTATCCTTTACACAAAACACAAACTAAAGGTGATTATCGTAGCACAAAGTCTCCCATAGTTGGCTTCAAGACATCTTCCAACTTACTTCCGCTTTCTTTGCTTGTTTAATTAAATAGACAAGACTGTATTTAGAAAATAGACATAAGAACAATTTCCTAGAAGACACAAGCTTATTTCAACACAAAGTCTGAAAGGTCACTTGCTTTGTCATTCACTTAACAAAATATGATTAACAGTTTGAGCTTAAAGTCTCAAGAATGCCTTTCAATTTGGGTAGAGCTTCACTTCTGATAACAGAGAAATCTCCTTTTACAAAATGAGAGATTACAATATATAGCCTATAAAGAAAGACTTGGGTGCTTGTTTTCATGAAATGACCCATGCTGTATTGAATGCATTGAATTTTTTGTGAAAGAGCCATGCTAGAACAGGTTATCGGCCTTGACTTTGGCATTCTAAATCATCTCAAATGTCTCCTCCTAAGCATGGGTTTCTTGGTCTTCTTTATGATGCTTACACCGTTGTCCATTAGCTTTTACTCTATGAAGAAAAATAGGCTGTGCCATTGAATATTTGTGTTTTTTTTATGTTTATCTGGTGAACTATTCCACCTACTAAAAATAACTCCTTTGCATATATTTATGGTTTTTCTACAGTCATTCCTTCTTTCCTTGCCACATTTTGTCTTTTCCTAGTGATCTGAGCTCTCGAGACTATTTTCTCACTTCCTACTGACGCCTTCAGCTTCTTTCTTTGATAATCACTGAGTTTATTCTCAAGCTTTGCACCTTTTTTTGAATATTAACGGTTATTCTAGTACCCTAATTTTGACATCTGTAGGGATGTCACTGGTGGTTGCTTAAACCTCTTTGAATCTTGAACCTTGAACTCTTTTGGTTTAGAAGTTCAAAGTTCGATGATTCAATGTTTTCTCTTGTGCGCTCAAGGTGTCACTGAACTCTTTCTTTAAACCATTTGGTCGAACTATTTGGTTGAACCTCTTTCTAGAATATTCTGCTTCATCCATTTACTCGAATCTTTGAACCTTGAACCCTTGAACCACTTCAAACACATTTGGTTCATTGGTTTAATGGTTCATTGGTTCAATCGGTTCATTGGTTTAATGGTTCATTGGTTCAATCGGTTCATTGTTGACGTCTTTAGACCCTTTTGCTATGTTTTTGAACTCCTTTAGCTTTTATTTGAACCTTGAACTCTTTTGAAGATTGTCGGTTCAATGGTTCATTGGTTCATTTATTTGGTAATTCTTTCCATTTGGTTAAAACCTTTTAAACGCATTGAACCTTTGAACTCGTTGAACTGATTTAGTTCAAGGTTCAATTGTTCAATGGTTCAACTCAACTCTTTGAATCTTCTATTTTATCTAAGTCTTCCAAACTTTAATGAACTCATTGAACCCATTTAACCAATGAACCATTGAACCGATTTTGTTCAAGCTTCAAAAGTTCAACGGTTCAGTCTTATCTCTTCGAATCCTTCTTTTCTTTAAGTTCAGTGAACTTGTTGAACCCGTTGAGCCTTTGAACTCGTTGAACTGACTCTTTGAATCCATTGAAGCCGTGAACTCTTTTGAAGCCTTTTTATTTTCTAAGTGTGCTGAAGTCATTAAACCTTCGAAGCGATGAACCTTTGAACCTATTTGGTGGCGGGGTTCAATGGTTCATTTTGATTGTTTGAAGCCCACCGTTAAGTCTTTTGATTAAACTTCGGCGTTGAACCATTCTCAAAACACTAAGGAAAAGCCTTAAGTGTTTTGAAATCCTTTTGAAGAAAGCCCCCTGTTAAACTTGTAGCTTCTTTAGCTAAAGAGGTTTGAATATTTGAAAAACTCAACTGCTCAGAACATTTTAAAAGAAAGGAAGAAAGCATTTTGGTCTACAGGACCAAAATGGTTGACATGTTGTCCACAAAAGCAAGTGACAAATTTTGGGAACAATAGCTGGCTCCAGTTAGAGAACTTCCATCGATTGAAAACTAAAGTAATCAAAGGGATTAGAATCCAAAATCTCAGTGCCTTCATATATGCCATTGGGCTACAGAGTCATGCTTACCTAAAATAGAAACTAAAAATAGACAAACAACACAAAACAAAGAAAGACTATACATATGTACAAATGGACTTATCTAATACTTCAAGGATCGAAGTGCTTCAGATGCTACCCACTGTGAGGCAAAATAAATGGTGTTTCATCTTGATATTTTAGCAAGAAACTATTTTCACCATTTAAATGATGGATGGTAAATGGGCCTCTCCACAAGGAATCCAATTTTCCATGCATTCCTTTTGGTTCTCTCCTCTTGTCACATAACAAGACATGATCTCCAACCTAAAAATTATAGATCTTGGCTTTCTGATCAAAAAGTCTCTTTACTAGACTTTGATGCATAGCAATTCGGTCCACCACCATGGTTCGTTGCTCATTTAGCTCAGTCAGGCACATGATCCTCTTGTCGATGGAACCTTCAAAAGCTGAATCTACCACTACCTTCACCAACTTTAATGCTGGTAATTCTAGGGTGATTGGTATTTTTGCATTGATACCATACAAAAGTTAAAATAGGGACATACCAATCACCCTCTTGGGTGTAATTCTGTCTACCCATAAAGTATCCAGCAATGCTTTATGTCAAGTTCTTTGATTGTCATCCACCAGCTTCTTGATAATGGTCACCAGGTTTTTGTTGCTTGATTCTGCTTGACCATTTCCTTGCGGATAATAGTAAGAAGAGTGGGAGAGAAAAATCTCATAATAGTAGCAAAATTGGGTGATTTCATAAGAAGAGAAACAAGCTGCATTGTCTATTACAATCTTGGTTGGGACCTCAAACTTGGAAATGATGTTTTCCTTGAGAAAATTGCATAGCACCTCTGAAGTGGCATGCTTGACTTGAATGGCTTACACCCACTTGGTGAATTAGTCTGTGGCTGTAAGGACATAATCATGTCTAGCACTTGAAGATGGATTTATAGCACTAATGAAATCAATTCCCCTTGTTGAAAAGGCTCTTCAATTACCACATTCTTGAGAGGTAGCGTAGCCAACTTGGGTTTGCCAATGAACTGTTGACATAGCTTGCATCTACGCACACAAGCATATGAATCTTAAAACAAATTAGGCCAATAGTACTTAGCTCATAGAATCTTATGGGCAGTTATAGGTGTGAAAAAATGTCCAAAATCTAAATTATGGAAGGACTCTAAAAGTTTGCTCTACTACACTTTATCCACGCAACGAAGGAACACCCCATCAAGGTTCCTCTTATAAAGACCATTGTCCCATAGGACAAAGTTGGTAGATTTCAAATTAATAATCCTCTTTTTTTTATGAGATAGGTGAGCAGGACACTCATCGTAAGTAAGGAAATGAGAAATATCCAAATACCACTCAATCGTAGTGGTGACAAAGAGAATTATTGGCATGTGTTTAACTGTGGTTTTTTCATGCTCTACTTTTTCTGATATGTTATCAGAAATTAATTGGTAGAGACCCCTTCCCTACACAAGCTTCATAGGTTTGATAACAAGACCAAACTCCTAGATTTTGGCAATCCAATTTCCCTTTTTAGTTCCAAACTCTTGCTGAGCCAGGATAGACTTGACAATTGTATTATGAACCAAAGTAATAGTATGTGAGTTCAAGATGTAAAAATAGAAGTGCTTTATTGCCTTTACCATAGCATAAACATGCTTCTCCATATTTGAATACTTCAGCTCATGAGCTTTGAGAGGATAACTCATGAAAGATATGAGATATTCACACTTTATTTGTTTTGCTAAACCAAGATAGCAGAAAGCATATGTTCTGAAGCATAGCTATACATCACAAAGTCTTTGGTGTAATCAGGACAAATCAGAATTGAGGCATGGGTGATAGCTTCCTTGATGTATTGAAATGCTGATTTGCCTTCTTCAGTCTAGTTGAAAGTGGCTTTGCCTTTCATCATATTGACAATGTGGTGAGTCTTCTCTACGAATTCAGGAATGAACCTTCGCAGAAAGTTCACCTTCCCAAAGAAAGAGTGAACTATAGTTTTATCAGTAGGAAGAGAAAGCTCTTAAATTGATTTGACCCTTTCTAGGTCGATCTTTATGCCTTCTTGGGATACAGTGTGACCAAGAAGCCTACCTTCTGTAACCCCAAATATTGAGTTCTTGGGATTAAGAGAAATACCATTTTGCCTACATCACTCCAGCACTTGTTGTAGATGATGCACATGATTAGAATGATGTTTAGAAAAGACTATCAAGTCATTGAGGTATACTACAATGAACTTCTCTATTTCATTTCTGAAGGCAAGATCCATCGCTCTCTAGAAGGTGGCGCCAGCATTGATCAAGCCAAAAGGCATTCTATAATATGCAAAAGTGCCCCAAGGTGTTGTGAAAGTAGTCTTATGTTGGTCTACTTCACCAACTTCTACTTGATTATATCCTAAAAAACCATCTAGCATTGATAACATCTCAGTGCCAGTCACTGTTTGCAGTAGCTGATCCATGATGGGTAGGGGATAGTTGTCTTTTAAAGATGATTGATTCAGATTTTTGAAATCAAGACACAGGCAAATTTTTCCATTCTTTTATCTCACAGAGACTATATTCACAACCCAAGTGGAATGATGGATTGAGAAGATCATTTTTGCATTCAACATTTTCTATATTTTAGAAGAATAGTGCCTGATATCCTAGGGTTGTACTACCTTTGTTTCTGCTTGTGAGGCAATGACCCAATCTTAAGAGAAATTTCATACTGGGTTTATTCAAGTTTGAGAGACTTCAGATCATCATATGAATACAAAAAAACATATATGTAATGGTGAATCAGTGTAATGAGTTTGAGTTTTTCATTAGCGGTACAACAATTCCCAATGTTGACCATCCTTGGATTGTCTTTTGTACTCAAATTTATTTGATCAAAATATTTGGAGGATTTTGAATTCATTTTCTATTTCTTGATAAACCTATCATACTTGTCAAAAAATTTCTCAAGAGAAACTAATCCTTTGGGAATTTTATTCTCTTTGAGTTGAAAGAACTCTTCACCAGCATTTAAATTTGTTTCCAAAGCTGATTCCCATGGTGGAGGTTCACTGCCTTCAAAATGAAGATTTTCAAAGCTATCTATTTGTTCCATAAAATTAATGATTTGGTTGTCACCATTGAACACCTACTAATGGTCAGCATTATTAGGTATGCTTGGTCAAAACACCAACTCAATAGTGTACATATCTTCTTTGAAATCTTGGTGAGGGACCAAGAGAGTTATAGAGACGGCCAATGCATCCACACGGCTATTGAATTCTCTCGTCACAGTAGAAACACTAAAAGTGTCAAAGCTTTCAATGTAGTCTCACACCAGATTGCGATAATGCTGCAATCTTTCATTCTTGGTTTGATACAGGTTCCTCACTTGATAAACCACTAGTTCAGCATCACCTTTGGCATGAAGAGTTTTAACTCCTTTGTCCTAAATAGCCTTTAATTCGAGCAGCAGAGATTCATACTCAGTAGTGTTGTTAGTGTTGATGAACTACAACTTATATGTATATGAAAAAATATCTCTTTAAGGAGATATTAAAATAACTCTAGCTTCAGAACTGGTAGAAGATTTGCTACCATTGAATTCTAGAATCTAGACATCATCAAAATTTGATCTTCTATTAGATTTCTCTTCATCAAGATAGGAAGATCTTTTTTCATCTATACTGCACCCTACCAATTCTTCTGATGTCTTGTCTAAAATTTTTAGATTGTCACTTAGTAAGCTTTCATCTACTGAAACAGGAATGTCTTTAGTAGGTAAAAAGTAATTACCCATGCCTGAAGACTCAAATAAAATTTGAGCTTCAAGGGATGATGTCTGAGTGACAATGTACTTCAATTCCCTCTCAGGAAGTAGCCTTTGCATTACACCTTTTATAGGGATCCTCACCTCAGACAGGTCCATGCTCAATTCTCTACCAACATCCTTGCAAAAATTTTACCCAAGAAGGATGTTGTAGGAGGCTGGGATGTTGGCCACCAGGACTGTCATTTTAATTCTCACATCTGGGAAGGCTACAAATGCAAATTGAGCATATTTGATTTGTCCTAGTAGAGGCACTTATTTATTTTCCATGGAAAAATATCTCCCAAAGGTCTTAGTTAGTGTGAGACCAAGAGATTCTACCACCTTAGCAGGCATGACATTGTTAGAAGTGCCAGAATCTATTATGTAATTATTCAGCTGATGACTGTTTATCAGCAGGGAGACATAAAATGGTTCTATCTTTCCAAGGGTAATTAGAGGAGTAATCACAAGATTATTTATGGTGGATGTGTCCTTTAGGGGACCAAGAGTTACTTTCAAAATTCCTTGTCCTGTAGGGATGGTTTTATTTTTTACACATTGCACTAACCTATCCAACTGCTCAGGGTTGGATTGCAAGAATTCAAATTCAGACATTTGAATTTTGGTCTTCTTAGCATGGTCAATTATGTCAAATGACTGAAATGAATTCAAAATAGAGGAAGGCAGCCCATCAATCTTGGTTTTACTAGGTGTGGAACTGGTCTGTGAATTTGAAGTAGAAGGTGAAAGAATATTTGAGGTACTTACTTTTTTAGTGATCATTGGGTCCTTTTATTGGAAAGACAGTGAAGTTCCTCATTTAGCAATTGAAATTTTTGGTCAAGATTCTTCTCTTGTTTTTTTAATTCATTGGTTGAGTTGACTGGTTTTGGGACATGGTAAATACAACATATGATCCATCAAATGCTTTTCCCTTACTTCTGGGTTCATCCTGATAATTCAAGAAACCAATGTTGGAGTCGCCAGCTGATTTTTTTTGGTCTTCTACAAAGATATTAGTGTCATCTTCTTGGTTCAACTCAGGTTGGAAAGAAAAATTAGATTTAGTTTCAAGATAACCAACTGTTGAGTTAGCTGGTGCTACTTCAATGGCAAGCTTCCCTGGTGTGGGAGGAAAGCGATTTGGTTGGCCTTGATTTTTGGCAGCATTGCCCTGATACGACTAGTTGGGAAATGTCCTCCTTGGTATATCCTGATAAGGAGGAGAAGACATCCCTTGCACCATTTTTTTTAGAGCTAGCAATTCAATTGCTAGCTTTTGCTCCATAAAATTAGTGGTGCATGCAGGATAATATTCAGAAGATGAATAAGGTTTACCTTTGTTAGGATCTTTTCTTATCTTTCCTGCCAAGATAAGATCATATTCAACCTCAGTGGCTAAAATTTGAGCTATAGCAAGGTCTATGTGGCCAGCCCACCTCAATAAGAAACTCACTTCATGAAGCTAAAAATTGATGAAGATGCATTTGAGATTCTCAGGTGTTAGCAAAGTAATTGTGGAAATCATGTTTCTCATCTTGTCAAATTTAGCAATGAAGTCTCTCATGGGTTCATAAAGCTCCTTCTTCATTTGTGTAAGCTGAGCTAACAGGGCATGTGCATCTTCTGCAGGTTTGAACTTGGCCTCAAATTTGGTCTTTAGAGTGTTCCAATCAGTTACTACTTGAGCTTGCAGATGATAAAACTAGTCTATAGCTATGCCTTGCAATATTTTCACAAATAGTCTGACTGTTATGTCTTCATGTTCAATGCCTATCACACCATAGGCTATGCAAAAGGTTGCAATATGTTCATAAGGATGAACCTTCCCATCACCATAAAACTTGGGAATTTTTTTTATTGAACTACGGGGTTGTTCATGGAGAGGTGGGGTTAGATTCAAAGGACCAAAATTATTACTCCAAGGGCCTTGAGCTACCATGATATGGTTGTTGAAAAGAGGGATAATAACTCTATGTGGGATATGTATAGACAAAGCTCTGCTAGTAGAGGAAAGAGCAGCTTTCCCTGGTATAGGGGACATGATATTTATAGGAGGAAAACTCCTAGTTCACTGAAGGTGACTTTGTGGAGGAGAAAGATTAAAATTACTCAACTGCACTAACTCAAATATAGGGCCAATAATACCTTGATCTCTCTAACTTTGTGTATACTGTGGATCTACCAAAGTGTGAAATACTAATGGAAAAGAACTGAAACTACTTCAATTTGAATCTTGAGGCTTCAAATTGCACATTTGATCCCCAATAGAGTTGCCAAAAACTATTGGGTGAATATTTTGTCACCATTTGAATCATGGAAAAATGGTTACATCAACCACAACATAAGGAGATTTATGCAGCAAAATGGGTGTGGTGACCACAGTCAGAATGTGATAAATCTATCCTCTCAGCAAGGGGAGGTTCCCTATAATTTATATTATATATATATAAGCTATACTATAATGATATAAGTTGAAAATACACTCAGGGGTGAAATCATACCATCCATCTCTCTTTTTCTAGAGATGATGTTCATAAAATAGGGGAGAATTCCTGGGTAATGGTTGAAGGCACTTCTCTTCTTTCAGAAGTGATATTCAAAAAACTAGAGGAAGACTTTCTAGGCAGTAACAGAAACCACAAAAAACTAATGAAAGCACAAAGTCTTTTGTTGTCTCTCCTACTAATTAGGACAAAGTAACATAGTAGGATTAAATGTAGCTCAAAGTATGCACCTAAAACTATAACAGAGTAAAGGATAATGAAGGATAAAGAGAGCTCAAAGTCTCTCTAATATCCTTTACACAAAACACAAACTGAAGGCAATTATGGTAGCATAAAGTCTCCCATAATTGGCTTCAGGACATCTTCTAGCTTACTTCTACTTGCTCTGCTTGTTTAATTAAATGGACAAGACTGTATTTAGAAAATAGACATAAGAATAATTTCCTAGAAGACACAAGCTTATTTCAACACAAACTCTGAAAGGTCACTTGCTTTCTCATTCACTTAACAAAATATGATTAACAGTTTGAGCTCAATGTCTCAAGAATGCATTTCAATTTGGGTAGAGCTTCACTTCTAATAATAGAAAGATCTCCTTTTACAAAATGAGATATTACAATATATAGCCTCCAAAGAAAGACTTGGGTGCTTATTTTCATGAAACGACCCATGTTGTATTGAATGCATTGAATTTTCTATGAAAGAGCCATGCTGGAACAGGTTATCAACATTGACTTTAGCATTCTAAATCATCTCAAATGTCTCCTCCTAAGCATGGGTTGCCTATCCTTCTTTATGATGCTTACACCGCTGTCCATTAGTTTTTACTCTATGAAGAAAAACAGGCTATGCCATTGAATATTTGTGTTTTTCTGATGTTTATCTGGTGAATTATTCCACCTATTATAAATAACTCCTTTATAGATATTTATGGTTTTTCTGTAGTCATTCCTTCTTTCCTTGCCACACTTTGTCTTTTCCTGGTGATTTGAGCTCTCGAGACTATTTTCTCACTTCCTGCTAATGCCTTCAGCTTCTTTCTTTGATAATCGCTAAGTTTATTCTCAAGCTTTGCGCACTTTTTTGAATATTAATGATTATTCTAGTACCCTAATTTTGACATCCATAGGGATGTCACTGGCGGTTGCTTGAACCTATTTGAACCTTGAACCTTGAACTCTTTTGGTTTAGAGGTTCAAAGTTCAACGGTTCAGTGATTCAATGTTTTCTCTTGTGCAATCAAGGTGTCGTTGAACTCTTTCTTTGAACCATTTGGTCGAACCATTCAGTTGAACCTCTTTCTAGAATCTTCTGTTTCATCCATTTGATAGAAGCTTTGAACCTTGAACCTTTGAACCACTTCAAACCCATTTGGTTCATTGGTTTAATGGTTCATTAGTTCAATCAGTTCATTGTTGACGCCTTTGGACCCTTTTGCTGCTTTTTTGAATTCCTTCAACTTTTCTTTGAACTTTGAACCTTTGAACCTTGAACTCTTTTGAAGTTCATTGGTTCAATGGTTCATCAGTTTGGTGATTCATTCCATTTGGTTGAACTCTTTTAAACCCGTTGAACCCTTAAACTCATTGAACTGATTTGGTTTAAGGTTCAATGATTTAACTCAACTCTTTCAATCCTCTATTTTCTCTAAGTCTTCTGAACTTTAATGAACTTGTTGAACCCGTTGAACCAATGAACCTTGAACCAATTTGGTTCAAGGTTCGAAGGTTCAACAGTTCAATCTTGTCTCTTCGAATCCTTCTTTTCTTTAATTCTAGTGAACTTGTTGAACCTATTGAACCTTTGAACTCATTGAACCGATTTGTTTCAAGGTTTAATGGTTCAACAGTTTAATCTGACTCTTTGAATCCATTGAAGCTGTGAACTCTTTTGAAGCCTTTTTATTTTCTAAGTGTGCCGAAGTCGTTGAACCTTTGAAGCGATGAACCTTTGAACCTATTTGGTGGCAAGGTTCAATGGTTCAATGGTTCATTTTGATTGTTTGAAGCCCACCTTTAAGTCTTTTGATTGAACTTCAGCGTTGAACCATTATCAAAACACTAAGGAAAAGCCTTAAGTGTTTTGAAATCCTTTTGAAGAAACCCTGCCTATTGAACTTGCAGCTTCTTTAGCTAAAAAGGTTTGAATATTTGAAAAACTCAACTGCTCAGAACATTTTGAAATAAAGGAAGAAAGCATTTTGTCCTGCAGGACCAAAATGGTTGACATGTCCACAAAAGCAAGTGATGGATTTTGGTAACAATAGGTTCAATATTTCAATGGTTCAATGTTCCTTACATTTTTTCAAAGAGTCGCATTCAGTCAATTTTATGAGAGTTCAACGTATCATTGAACCAAGCATTTTGAACCAATCACTCACTCCTTCAGCTTTAGTCTTTGGGCTTAAACCTTTGAACCTGGTGGTTGAAATTTGAACCTTTGAACCTATGGATTTAATTGCTCAGTTGAACTTTGAACCTTGAACCTTTTTGAACCTTGAGTTCAAAGGTTCAATGGTTCAATCACTGGTTCATTCAGTTTATTTTTTTCGTTGAACCCCGCTGATGAACCATGTATTATTGAAATTTGACATTGAACTTTACTTAATAATTTTTGGAATGCCTTCAAGTCTTTTGAACGGTTCCTTAGATGAAAAGGCTTATGTAATTGAAGAAATCAACTGCTCAGAACATTTTTTAGAAGGAAGGGAACCATCATTTTGGCCTACAGGACTAAAATGATTAACATGTTGACTACAAAAATGAGTGATCAATTTTGGGGACAACAGCAAGCTCCAGTTGGGAAACTTCCATTGATCGTACTCTGAAATAATTAAAGGGAGTAGAATCTAGAATCCAAGTGCCTTCTTCCATGCCATTGGGTTACGGAGTCATGCCACCATAAAGAGAAAGATGCCCAAAAATGAAACGAACAATGCAAAACAAAAACTAATATAGACTATACAAATATATATACATGAACTTATCTGATACTTCAAGGATTGAAGTGTTTTAGATGCTACCCATTGCAAGGTAGTGAGAATAGCATTCCATCTTGATATCTCAGTAAGAAACTATTTTTGCCATTGAAATGATGAATGGTGAATGGTCCTCTCCACAAGGAATCAAATTTACCATGCATTCTCTTTTGTTCTCTCCTCTTGTCCCATAGCAGTTCTGGTGTAAATTATTGATTTCTGGTCAAAGAGTTTCTTCACCTAGTTTTGG
The DNA here is from genome assembly GCA_037957365.1 of Torreya grandis. Taxonomy (NCBI): domain Eukaryota; kingdom Viridiplantae; phylum Streptophyta; class Pinopsida; order Cupressales; family Taxaceae; genus Torreya; species Torreya grandis. The sequence goes on from JARHVA010000259.1 coordinate 2,179,420, forward strand.
TGTTCAGCAATGCGGTCCACTACCAAAATTCATTGCTCTTCCAACTTAGTTAGGTACATGATTCTTTTATCAACAGAAGATTCAAAAGTTGAATATTCTACTACCTTGGCCAGCCTTAGAGCTAGAAGTTCCAAAGTAATGGGTATCTTTGCATTCAGACCATACAGAAGTTGGAATGGAGACATACCTATTTCTCTCTTAGGCATAATCTTATTTGCCCATAAAGCATCAAACAATACTTTATGCCAAGTTCTCTGATTATCATCAACCAGCTTCCTGATGATGGTAACCAAGTTTTTGTTACTTGATTCTACCTGACAGTTCCCTTGTGGATAATACTCTGAGGAGTGGGAAAGAACAATTCCATGATTATAGCAAAAGTTGGTGATCTCTTGAGAAGAGAAGCATGAGGAATTATATGCTATGATTTTAGGTGGAATTCCAAACTAAGAAATGATATTTTCCTTTAATTAATTACACACCACTTCAAAAGTGGCATGTTTGACTGGAATTGCTTCCACCCACTTGGTGAAGTAGTCTGTTGCGGTGATGACATAATTGTGTCCAGCACTTGAGAAAGGGTTCACAATACTGATGAAATCAATACCCCATTGCTAAAAAGGCTCTTCAATCACTACAAGCTTGAGGGGTAATGCAAATAGCTTAGAATTCCCAATGAACTGTTGGCATAAATCACACCTACACACCTATTTGTATGTGTCTTGAAACAGAGCAGACCAATAGTATCTAGCTCACAAAATTTTGTGAGCAGTAATAGGTGCAAAAAAATGTCCTCCAAAAGCCAAATTATGGAAGGACTCTAAAATTTTACTTTTCTACGCTTTATCCATGTAACGAAGGAATACCCCATCAAGGTTCCTTTTGTATAGACCATTATCCCATAGGACAATGAGTAGCTTTCAACTTAACATTTATTTTTTCTTTGCATGATAGATGAGAAGGACACTCACCATAGGTAAGAAAGTGAGCAATATTGGAATACCACTCATCAGTAGTGGTGACAAAAAAAACTATTGGTGCATCTTGAACCTCTACTTCTACATATCCTATTTCTTCTGGTATGTTCTCAGCTATCAATTGACAGAGCCATCTTCCCTGTACTAGCTTAGTTGGTTTGATGTCAAGATCAAACTCTTGAATTTTGGAAATCCAATTACCCATTTTGTACCAAACTCTTGCTGAGTTAAAATGGACTTCACTATGGTATCAGGTACTAGAACAATAGTGTGTGAATTCAAGATGTAAAATCAAAAATATTTTACTACTTTTACCACTACATAAGCATGATTCTCCATAATTAAATACTTCAATTCATGATCTTTGAGAGGGAAACTCATGAATAATATGGGAGATTCCACACCCTCTTTGTTCTGTTGAACCAAAATAGCTAAAAGTGTATGCTCAGAAGCATAACTGTATACCATGAAGTCTTTGGTGTAATCCAAACAAACCAGGATCGGGGCATGAGCAATAGCCCTTTTGATATCTCCAAATACTACTGTACCTTCTACAGTCTAATGGAAAGTAGGTTCACCCTTCATGATGCCAACAATGTGGCAAGTTTTCTCTACAAATTTTGGGATGAACTTTCATAGGAAATTCACCTTTCCAAATAAAGAATGAACTACAGACTTGTTGGTAGGTAGAGTAAGATCTTGGATAGATCTGACTCTTTCTGAGTCAATTTTTATACCTTCTCAAGACATAATGTGGCTGAGAATTTTACCTTCTTTTACCCCAAAAATTAAATTCTTGGGATTAAGAGAAAGATCATTTTGTTGACAGTGTTCAAGCACTCATTGCAAGTGGTGCATATGATCAGGGCAATGCTTAGAGAAGATAGTTAAGTCATCAAGGTACACCATGATGAACTTCCCTAATTTATCTCTGAAAGTAAGGTCTATTGCTCTCTGAAAGGTGGCACCAGCATTGATCAAATTGAAAGGCATTCTATGATATGCAAACATGCCCTAAGGTGTAGTGAAAGTGGTTTTATGTTGATCCACTTCATCAACTTCCACTTGATTGTACCTTGAGAAACCATTTAGCATTGATAAAATCTCTAAGCCAGTCACTATTTTCAACACTTGATCCATGATAGGTAGAGGGTAGTTGTCCTTCAGAGAAGACTGATTGAGGTTCTTAAAATCCACACATATATGGATTTCTCTATTCTTTTTCCTCATAGGAACTATGTTGGTGATCCAAGTGGAATGATGAATTAGAAAAATAATTTTAGAATTCAACATCTTTTGTATTTATGAAAGGATAGTACTTGATATCTTGGTATTGAATTGCCTTTACTTCTACTTGTGAGATAGTGTCCCAATTTTAAGAGGAATTTCATGTCAAATTCCTTCAGGCCTGAAGGTTTTCAAGTCATCATAGGAATATGCCAGAACATTAGTGTAATGGAAAAGGAGAGTAGTGAACTTGAGCTTTTCATCAATGGTACAACCTTTCCTAATGTTGACCATTTTAGGATTTTCCTCAGTATTTAGGTTTACTTGATTGAACTCTTTAGATGAACTTGAATTCATTTATTGCTACTTGATACACCTGTCATGCTTATCAAACAGCTTCTCAAGGGAAACTAGACCTTTTGGTATTTTATTCCCTTTGAGTTGAATAACTTCATCACCAATTCATGAATTAGTTTTGGGAACTAATTCTCATGTTGGAGAGTTACTCCCTTTGAAATATAACTCCTAAAAACTATCCATCTTTTCTAGAAAAGTGGCAATTTGGTTATCATCATTAAACACCTACCAATGGTTGGAATTATCAAGCACATTTGGTCAAAAGACTAGTTTAATAGTGTACTTTGTCCCTTTGAAGTCTCTATGAGGAACTATGAGGGTTACATAGACAACCAATGAATCTGCATGATCATTGAACTCTCTAGGCACTGTAGAAATGTTGAAAGCATCAAAAATTTCAATGTAGTCCCATACCAGATTATGATAATGTCTTAATATTTTATTATTGGACTGGTATAGACCTCTCACTTGGCAAACCACTAGTTTAGCATCTCCCCAGGCATGAAGAATTTTAATACCTTTAGCGTGAGCAGCTTGTAATCTGAGCAATAGTGATTCATACTTAGTGGTGTTTTTGGTGTTACCGAACTCCAGTTTGTATGAATAAGGGAAGGTATCTCCCTATGGAGATATCAACACAATTCCAGCTCTAAAATTGGTGAAGAGTAGCCGCCATCAAATTCTAAGATCCAAAGGGCATCAAAATTTGCACTTCTTAAAGATGCCTTTTTTTCCCCTGAGCTCTACTCCATAGGTTCTTCTGATTTTATGTTTGGATCATCTGAATTGCCACCTAGTGCACTCGATTTTGGTGAAACAAGAGCATCTTCAATGGACAAAAAATAGTTACCCATTCTTAAAGATTCAAATAGGATTTGAGCCTCAAGGTCAGATGTTTGGGTAACAATGTACTTTTATTCTCTCTCAGGAAGTAGCTTCTACATGATGCCTTTAACAGGTATCCTTGCTTTAGATAGATCCATGTTCAACTCTCCACCCATGTCTTTGCAAAAAATTTGCCCAAGCAGGATGCCATAGGAGGCTGGAACGTCGGCCACTAACACTGTCATTTTAATCTGTTTATCTAGGAAAGTTGCAAATGCAAATTGGGCATCCTTGATCTAACCCAAGAGTGGAACTTGCTTGTCTTCCATAGAGAAACATCTCCCAAAATTCTTAGTTAAGGTAAGACCTAGGAAATTTGCTACCTTGGTAGGCATGACATTATCAGAGGCTCTGGAGTCTATGATACAATTGCTCAATTTATGGCCCTTTATCAGTAGGGAAACATAGAAAGGTTCTATTTTCCTAGGGGTGATAAGAGGAGTAGCGACAAGATTAGTTTGGGTGGATTTGTTCTTTGGGGGATCATGAGTCACCTTTGGAGAATCTTGTCTTGTAGGAACAATTTTGTTTTTCACGCACTCAATCAACCTGTCCAACTGCTCAAGATTGGCTTGGAGGTACTCAAACTCAGTCATTTAGATTTTGGTCTTCTTAGAATGGTCAATAATGTCAAATGACTAGAATGAACTAGAAATAGAAGAGGGGATTCCCTCACTCTAATTCTTATTCGATGTGACACTAGTCTGAGGGAAAGAAGTAGAAATAAGAGGATTGTTTGAGGTACTTTCTTGTAGTTCACCAGGTCCTTTGATTGGAAAGGTAGTGAAGTTCCTCTTTTATAAATTGAGATAATTGGATAAGGTTCTTTTATTGCTTTTCCCTTATCAGCTTGTTGAGTCGACTGGTTCTGGGACCTTGTAAAAATGGCATATGATCCATCAAACCCTTCTCCCTATCTTCTAGATTCATCTTGATAATTCAAGAAATCAATATTGGAGTCACCAGCTAATTCTTATTCTTGGTATATAAAGAGATCATCATTTTATTCTTGGTCCATCTCAGGTTTGAAAGAGAAATCCTATTCAGTTTCATAGTAATTAGTTACTAAGTTGACTGGTGTTGCTTCAATGGCAAGCTTCCCCTATGTGGGAGGAAGATGATTAGGTTGCCCTTGATTCTTGGTAGCATTACCCTAATATGACTGATTGGGAAATGTCCTCCTTGGTACATCCCTATAAGGAAGAGAAGACATCCCTTGGGCCATTTGCCTCTTCAAAGCTAGCAACTCATTTGCGCCATAGGATCAATGGTGCTTGTGGAAGGATTTTTAGCAAGTGAAGAGAGTTTATTTCTATTAAGATCTGTTCTAATCTTACCTAACAGGATAAGGTCATCTTTGACCTCTATAGCCAAAATATATGCTATAGAAAGGTCTATCTAGCTAGCTCATCTTAGTGGAAAGCTTACCTCAGGAAGCTAAGAATTAATGAAGAAGCACTTGAAATTCTCAGGTGTTGGTTGAGTAATTACAAGAATCCTATTCCTCAGTTTGTTGAACTTAGCAACAAATTCTCTCATAGGTTCATGAGGCTCCTTCTTCATTTATGTAAGCTGAGCCAACAAGGCATGGGCATATTATGCTAGTTTGAACTTGGCTTTGAACTTGGTTTTGAGCGTGTTCTAATCAATTACAGTCTGACCTAAAGATGATAGAACTAGTCTGCAACAGCACCTTGTAAAGTTTTAACAAAAAGCCTTACTGTTATATCTTCATTTTCAACACCTATCACGCCATAAGCTATGCAAAAAATTGCAATATGCTTATCAGGGTGAACCTTTCCATCACCATAAAATTTGGAAAAATTCTTCCTTGAACTATGAGGTAGTTCATGTAAAGGTGGGGTTAGGTTCATGGGACCAAAAGTATTACCCCAAGGGCCTTGGGCTGCCATGATATGTCAATTGATAGGAGGGATAACAAGCCTCTATGGAATATGTATAGACAAAGCTCTGCTAGCACTTGGACTAAAAGTTTTGCCTGGTATTGGAGATCTAACATTGGTGAGAGGGAAACTCCTGGTTCACTTAAGGTGAGGTCAAGGAGGAAAAATATCAAAGTTTTTTTTCAGCACCAACTTGAATATAGGATCTACAATACCTTGAGCTCTCTAGCTTCACGTATAACATGGATCTACCAGAGTGTAGAATGGAAAAGAATAGGAACTGCTTCAACTTAAAGCATGAGGCTTCAAATTGTGCATTTTTCTCTAGTGGAGTCACTAAAAACTATTGGGTGAATATTTTGTCATCAACTAATTGAAGGCAAAATTGTTATATCAACCACATCATGATGAGATAAATATCTCCTCTCTATAAGGGGAGGCTCCCTATAAACTATACCTATACTAAAAACTAACTCAGGGGTAGGATAACACCATCCATTTCTCTTCTTTTAGAAATGATGTTCACAGAACAAAGGACAAACTTCTCAGGTAGTAACAAAAAACACCAAAAACCCATGAAAGCATAAGGTCTTTTGTTGTTCCTCTCACTAACCAAGGACACATAATACCATTGAGTGAAGCATAGCCCAAAGTCTCCACCGCAAACTACCATAGAATAAAAGTGCAAAGGATAAAGGCAGTTCAAAGCCTTTCCAATATCCCCTATTTCAAAACACTAAACACAAACTAAAGATGAAGTGTAGTACAAAGTTTGGACTTTCAACTCTAGAGCATCCTGCAGATTATTTCCACTTTCTCTACTTATTTGATCAGGTAAACAAGATGATATAAGGAAAAAGACATAAGAATAGCTTCATATATATCACAAGCTAATTCAACACAAAGTCTAAAAAGTCACTTGCTTTCTCATTTAACTAGTAAAATATGATCAACAATCTGAGTTCAAAGTCTCAGTAATGCCTTTCAATTTAGGTAGAGTTTTACTTCTAATAATTGATAGATCCTCTTCCATAAAAATGAGAGGTTATAATATATAGCATCTCAAAGGACTTAGGCACTTCTTTCCACAAGAAGCCCATGTTGCGTTCAATGCATTAGGAAAGTGAAAGTCCTCCAAAGAGGCCATGCTGGAAGTGTTTAAGTCATATTCAATGTCCCTTCATAGGCATGGGTTTCCCAGTCTTCTGAAAAGCAAGGTTTCTCCTCTTCATGATTCTTACATGGCTGTCTACTTGCCTTTACTTGGATGAATAAAAATAGGTCACGCCATGAATGTTTATGTTCTCAGGTCTCCACTTGGTGGACTGTTCCAACCACTAGAATAAATTCTCTACTGGTGCTTCTAAATTCCCTATTATGTTCTTTCTTTCCTTCTGTATTTTGTCTCTTCCTCATGATCTAAGTTCTTGGGGCCAGCTTCTCACCTTCTGCTGGCTTTTTTAGCTCTTCTTTGGTGGGTCATTAAATTCATCTTTGGTCCTGTGTTATTTAAAAATCAATGGCTATTTAATTGCTTTGAATTTAATGTTCACAGGGATGTCATCGATTGCTTGAACCCTTTGAACCTTGAATCTTTACTTTGGAGTTCATGGGTTCAATGGTTATCGGGCCAAAACTTGACGTCTTCGGGCCTGTCACCGCTTCCTTGAACTCTTTCAGCTTTTCTTCATGTTGAACTTTGAACCCTTTGAACCTTTGGAAGTTGAATGGTTCAATGGTTCAATGTTCTTTACTTACATTTTTTCAAAGAGTCATATTCATTCGGTCTTCTAAGAGTTTAACATATCGTTGAACCAAGCACTTTGAACCAATCGCTCGCTCCTTCGGCTTTAGTCTTTCGGCTTGAACCTTTAAACCTGGCGATTGAACTTTGAACCTTTGAACCTATGGATTGAATTGCTCGATTGAAGTTTGAACCTTCAACCACTTTTAACCTTGAACCTTTTTAAACATTGAGTTCAAAGGTTCAATGGTTAAATGGTTGGTTCATTCAATTTATTTTGTTCCATTGAACCCCGCCGATGAACCATGTATTATTGAACTTTGACGTTGAACTTTACTTAACAATTTCTAGAAATGCTTTCAAGTCTTTTGAGCAGTTTCTTGGATGAAAAGGCTTATGCAATTGAAGAACTCGACTGATCAGAACATTTTTTAGAAGGGAACCATCATTTTGGCCTGCAAGACCAAAATGATTAACATGTTGACTACAAAAATGAGTGATTAATTTTGGGGACAACATAATTATAGATATGGGTGTGTTTATTTAAATATTTTCATCACATTCTTGGTATAATAAGAGCTAAAGGATTTGAATGACAAAGTCTAGACAAAGGAAGGACTACCCAAGGCCTCTAAACTTGCATGGGTAGATAGAGTGGTTAGGAAGGAATAAATTGGAGTCACTATTGAGACACATGGATTGAATAACATGATAGAGTAAGGGTATTTTTGTGTATGAATCCATGATTTAGTTATAAATCAAGCTTAGATTAGATATTCAAATTCCTTGATTGGAAATTTCTGAGGGAGAAGAGGAAATATTACCAGTTTTAGAGATTAGGATAACAAAAAGTGGAAACCCAAAGAACATGTTAAAATCTTAGCCTTGATTACATATTTTTTTTCTAATTTAGTTTTCTAATCAAGAGTATTTTTCTACTTTGCTTCTAGGAGGCCCTTGGTTCCTTGGGAAATCTAGTTTATCCTTTGAAAAATAGAACCCATGTGTGGATCTAGACAAGGAAAAATTCAACCAACTTCTACTCTAGATCAAACTTTTGGGTCTACTACTAGAATTATAGAAATATGGGTTATTAAGGGGTATTGATAATACTTTTGGTCATCTTGTTACTTTTGACCTACTCACTGAATTTAGGAGAATATTATTATTTGATAGATTTTATATCATTTTTTCTATGGACAAAGAGAACTCACTTCTACTAAGCTTGTATCAAAATATAGAGGCATTATTTAGCATACTGAATATGAAAATTTACATGTTTTTTGTTTAATGTGTCAGAAGTTTGAACATGATTCAATTTCTTATCAGCTTAGGAAGAAATAAAATTACTAGTGGAAGAGAAAGGAGGGGTGCTTTAATCATTTGGAACCTCAAGATGTTATGGTAGGTAGAATTCAAAGATAAAAATAAGAAATAGAACTGACCAAAAATTAAGATGAAGTGCTAGAGGTTCATAATTAGAAATAGGAATCAAAAGGTATGAATGAAGGTGAGCCTAGGATTTTGAATGTAGTGAACCAAAGGTAACAAGAGGAAGATGATGGTTGCTTAGAGGACCCAAGGATGGATAAATTTAAAGACTAGAAATGTCTTAGGAAGGGAAAAGGTGATGAGTTGGAAGACTAAGAATAGGTTCATCATGAGGAGAATGAGGTCATCATAGAGAATCCATCGATGGGGAAGGAGAAATAAGTTTGAGATCTTGAGGTTGGAGATATCAGATTCATGAAAGTTCATGATAAAAATAAAGAGTAAGAAGAGGAGGAAAGGAATGATACCCTTGGTTCAGAGAAACAAATCGAAACTCTTACCTTGTCTAAAGAGATAAATTTTAGCAAGCTGATGATTATTGATTTTTGAGAAGGATATATATATACAGAGTACGTTACAAAGGAAAAGTTGGATATTGAGATAGGATCCATCCATGAGGAAGGAAATGAGGATGATGATTAGAATTTGGTAACAAAAAATCCAAATCCAAGAGAATAGTTTAGACAAGTGATAGAGTGACTAAGAGCACTAAAATGAAGGAGCTTGCAAGATCCAAAGATAATAATCAGTGTTTTGGCTTGTTGTCTATTGTTATGAGGGACCTTAGAGGGTTGTTTACTTTCTATTATTTTCATCTATTTGCTTGGCATTGTTGTCTTCTAGTTGACTTTTTGATGAATATTTGTTGAAACTAGTTATTGTTCGGTATCCTATTTGTTGTAAGCTTATTATAAGTTTGTTTTAGTCAAGGATTTAATGTTATATATATATAAGTACTCATAAAAGGATCTAAGGGCCTTTCAAAACCCACATATTTACCCTAATAAAAAAATTAGAGACAAAAAGTAGAATAATTTTATAAACCCTAAATTCTTTATGAACTGGCAATGTAACAACCCTAAACGAATCCTCAAAAACTTGTATAACGAAATGAATAATTTCTAAAAATGAAAATAAATCAGATTCCTTCCTAACAAATATCTAACATACAAATGATGGAAGTAGCATTAACTGACCTATCTTTGTCTTTATCTTTATCTTTGTCTCTACCTTTATTCTACATAATTAATTAATCATTGTTCGACTTGCCTCCTCCTTAATGCATTATTGAGTTATGAGAAATAAATCTACATAAAAATAAATGAAATTAAGAACCTAACTTAACTCATCAATATATTTTTTTCCAGTTAAGATTTCTCCTGATGCAAACTCAAACCAAGTTACATTACTATATTACATCGGGTTTTCACAAAGTATGCATCGTGTCTGTACCATAAACAAGTCAAATAGATTTAAAAAATAAATGAAAAATTAACACTAACTCAAACTAAATCATAAATACATATTCATCAAATATAATAATATCTCTTTCCTACATTTTATGTATTATGTTACATAAATATTAATTACCATAATCTATTACATAAAATCAAACTCTATGAATTTATTTGAAAATAAAACCATTCTTATGTATAATATAAGAATAAAAATTCACAACATCCCTCATTCAAACCTATAAACTTGAAATTAGACAAATTTAAAAGAAAAGATAATTCTTAACATCCCATTAAATTAAATGTAATTAAACACTTGAAATTGAGGATCTTTAAAAAATTGTTATATGTGTATATGTATACCCTCCACCACTATGAAAACAATTATTCTTAATGAAAGTATTCAACTATAAGGTTTAAAATTAATAGGTGAATATTTCATTCCTCTCTTTATTAACAATGATAATTTAGAAAATAAGCTTCTAGAAGCACTTTTCAATTAAAAATATATAAAATTTTAGAGACGATAAAGTAAAAAGAGAAATTAAAAGATAGGGAGAATGTTGTGGATTTATTACACAATGTACAAAAATGTTTTAAATTATTCATATTGATTGATTGACCAACACAAAAGGTCCTTTCTTGAAACTTCTTACCTTCTTGCCCAAGATTTTACATTCCTATTTTTCTCATATATGAAAAAATTATCCTCTCTCAATGAAATCAAACATGGTCAAAGTTGTGGCATATTATATAATGTACAAAAACAATTTATAGTATTCATGTTGATTGATTGATGAACATGAAATGTCTTTTCTTGAAGCCTTCTTATCTTCTTGTACAAGATTTTACATGCCTATTTTTCTTATATATGAAAAGATCATTCTCTCATATTATACAATGTACAATAACACTTTAAATTATTCATATTAATTGATTGACCAACATGAAAGGTCCTTTCTTAGAGCCTTCTTTCTCACCTTCTTGCATAAGATTTTGCTTGCCCATTTTTATCGTATATGAAAAGATCATCCTCTCCCAATAAGATATAACAACGCTTAAAAAGTGTTTTATCTTTTAAAAAAATCATATTTAGATCATATAAAAAAATTAAAAATTAAAAATTTAGATGATACTCTCGTCAAGTTGAATTATAATTTTTTGTTTTCATTCTTGGAGGCGAGAGGAACAATATTAAAGCATACTCAATAATTTGAGGTTGAATAAATTTAAATGAAAATTATAGTATAATTTATATATTATTTTATAATTTTTAACCAATAAAAATATAAAGTAACTAATTATATTATAATAAATCATATTTACATTTAATAGATACTTAATTAACATGTTTAAAATTATTTTTTTATCAATTCAAATTTTGGCTTTCTTTTTAATTAAACATATGAAATCAAAAATACATATTAAATATATGTTGAGTTAATTATGAGTTAAATTTCAAGCACTAATGTAGAAAATTTTTAAGTGTCTCATAAATGCCAAGTTAATTGTTTAATTATTGACTCTGTGTTCATAGTTTAAGAAAAAAAAAATTCTTTAAAAAAAAAGTAACTTCCACACTCCACTTTATGTCCAAGATATTTACATTGAGAGGTGTTCTACAATGGTGTGTGCAATATATGGAATGAGAGTTAATATAAAGACCATTCTTGAATCCATTCTTCACCTAGATGAGGTTAGGTTTGATAAGCTCCAGCTTTCCATATGATTTTAAGCATAAAGGTGCCACCAATCTGAACTGGCACATGAGAAAAAGAAGATTCTATAAATCAAGACCCTTCCATGCCTTTTGGCCAAGAGGGGATCCTTAGGTAATGCAATGATTTAAAAAAACCTTCCAAGATTCATTCCCTTCTAAGATTTTGATGATCCAATTCACACTTAGATCATAGCCTTGAAATCTGATGTCAGTGAGCCCAAAGCCGGCACCTTCTTTAGTTCTACAAAATATATCCCACGATGCCTTATGGAAACCCTTATGACCTTATAAATTTATCCAAAGGAAATTCCTCAAAAACTTTTCCAACTTAGTGTAGGTAGCTTCAGAAGGAGCCCAATAAGAAGAGTAGTAAACATGGGTAGTATCCAACACCTTGAAGCAAAATTGATACATACCTACTAAAGAAAGAGGGTTCATGATCTAGTAAAAATTAAATTTTTCAACCCTCTGAACAACATCTGACCAAATCTCAAAAGGGGAGGCCCTAAAGGCAAAGGGAATACCCAAAAACTTAAATTTCACATCGAGAAATATCCATTTCCATTAATATTCTTCCAACCAAGGAATTTTGGGGGAAGGAACTGCCTATAGCATTGATTCCTTATCCACTAGATAAAAGAGCCTAATGTAAGACAAAATATCAAGGTACTCCATAGCATTTTTAACTGAATTGTCTTCCTCCAAAAGGGTAAGAAAATAATCATCCAAAAAATTCCCATTAATGAGTTGTTTATCACTGTAGTGGGAAGGGAAGCAGGCAAGATAGGGGATGTCTTTTGCCAAGACTCTTGCTAAGTAGTTGGCCAAAAGATAGGTGAAATCTCTTGCATCTAGCACATATAGAAAGGTAGCCAAAGGGAAACCTTTCCTTATAGACTTAAATAGCCAAAACTTATGAGATTGCACTCCATTATTGGTATTATAAGCTCCAACATCATGAAACAATAAATTAATAGTATGGAAAAAATGAGGGAAAAACCCTAGAGCTTGAAGCATAGAAATGATAAATGGCCACTCAATTCTGTTGTAAGCATTTTCAAAGTCAATTTTCATAAACATGAATTTTATACCAAATAATGGCCAATTCCATACCTTCCCAAACTATAATAATAATGTCTAAATTATACCTAGATGTTGGATGAACCTTGTTTTCTCACTTCTAACAATAAGGGGAAGAAAATGCCTCAACTTGAGGTCAAGGTATTTAGTAATGAATTTGTAGGAAACATTCAAAAGGCTTATTGGTGTCAAATTTATAATAAGTTTAGGATCTCCAACTATGACAACCCCTTATGGATTATAGTAGAATAATGCAGTAATTTTTAAAAAAAAATACTATTTATTCTATCATTATATTACACCATGAGAATATAATTAGTGATTTTTAACATACTACCAAAACATATTAGACATCTCCAAAATTAACATAATAACAATTCCAATCACTAGCATTTTATGTACATAACATAACTGCAAAGAAAGTAATCATTTTAAAATATAGCCACAGCTGGTACAATAATACAACTAATACTATTGAAGTATAAATAATAGTACAATTACAATTCCATTTAGGCATTTTACCTTAATACAATAAATAAATACTATGTTTCTTGGAGCTTGAGTCATCAAACTAACTCATGTATCTTTGATAATATCAGGTGTAATCTCCAAGTAAGTACTGCAGTGGGAAGGGAGAGCATCATCTGAGCATTTTTTCACACTAACCATAGACCATCGATCCCTCACACAATCCCCTATCAAGGAATGTCCCTCCCTTTATGGAAGTGTAGATAGTGATGGTCTAGTAATCCTAAGAGAAATGCTAGTACATGTGTGTTTTAATATTTTGACCACATGATGTGTACCATAAAGAAAATATGTTTCTAACATGATATCACAAAAATATGTAAATCAAATATATGAAATGATAATGTCTATCTAACATTCCTTTGGACAAATTTTAAAATTTTAATCTATCTCTACGATCAATGATTTTCATACACACCACTTGATCGGAATACCTTCATCTTGCATTCATGAAGCTTACTAAGCTAGTGAAGTTCATCTTACTACTTTTTTGACATTATCAATGCAAGAATGGTTAAATATAACATAGTATATAAACCAATGATTCAAATAGATTATTTCTATTAACAGATATGAAATCATGCTAATTATGAGAAATAATCATAACTATGCATTTAGTCTATCAAAAGCATTAAATGAATATCATGCATAATGATATTTCAAATATAATGAATATATCTGATTACTATCTAAATATCATACCATCCACGCATGAATCATATCAAGTTCATAATTACATAAACATCAAAATAATTCATTGAAATCTTAATCACAAGTATATATATACCATAGCTAACTTTATACAATACTCCAAGCATCCCTATAACCAATCTGTATAGGTAATGTTCAACTGCACACAATAAGTTGTATACAACTATACATAGTATACTAGTTCCTAGATTTGTAAAAGGGTTTAACAGTACATTTATAAAATATCTATTATATAAATCCATTTACAATTTTATATATAAAAATCCCATCAATGTATACTATGTTAAATGTTTAAAACTTGATTTTAAAGAATCATATAACAATAGATATATTATTCATAGTCAAATATTAAACTTCACTTCATAAGTAGTTAACTCAACTAAAAATTTGTGACTCATTTACAAGTGGATAACTCATGCACATCCTATCACAATGAAGACTAAATTAAAGCACAACTAGCATACATAATCATTTGACAAAAAATATGCGCACATAGCCATTCTACAAAGCTTACCTCAAAACATAACACATATATTGACATTGGTTCAACCTTGTCGACTAGTTATAATAAATAGAGTGTGAAAAAGATGCATTTATATAAACTTGAGTTCAAACCATAATGCCTAAATCTAAGGCAAAAATAAAGTTCCACCCGAAATTTGATTTGTAGTAAAGAGGAAACATAGTTTCCTTCATACATTTACCATTTCTTTCCCAAAAAAAGTATATGGAGCATTCCCATATAGTTGGGTTATTAACTCTTGAGAATATATGTGTGTATATATGCATACACTACATAATGTACTTTGTATTACAAAAACATAAAATATAAATACTTAAATGTACAGTTAATTTCAATGACAGACTCAAAGAAGTATCCCATGAATATTTATTTTATTTTTTTCCTCATAAGTGTTGAACACAGTCGAATATCATGATTGTCTCAAAAACTATAGTCTCATGCCCAGTCACTAGATCAACATAATTGACTACTAGAGAAGTAGTGATTTCTCAAGATGTTAAAGGAGTCTAAATGTAGGAAAAGTCTTTCTTACAAAATTTCAAACCTACAAGACTTTGTAGTTGATATACCCATTCATATATATGTTTTACCAAAGTTTATGTAACTGTACATATAAATATATTGTTTCTTTATCCCCTAGCATACTAAGATAAATTTGACATCAATACTTATTCAAAATCCTAGTTTTTTAATAATACCCATTTCATCCAAAATGATAACAACTTAAATGCATAGTCAAACCTTATGTGGAAAAAAAACTTCATCGAGTGAAATATTTCTTAATATTTTATATAATTTAAAGCTTATATTCCACATTATAACATACATGACTTTTCCTAAGAGGGCATAGTTTCAAGACCATTTTTCCAGTGAAGGTCGAGGTTTACTTTATACCCATAAAGGGTTATGGAAACAAAATAACAAAATCAATTTCATATGCAGAAATCCTAGTACTATGGTTTTAAATCTCATACCAGACTTTCTATAATCATGATATACTCAAAATTTTCAAATGTGTTTCCCTCATACAATAAATTTTACATAGCATTGATTATTTGAGGGTTTTAAAGATAATGATTTAGTTTTATAGCTGGTCGAGCCATTCATAGATTTAAATCCTTATCTCAATATAATCTAGCAGGATCAGTACAAAAACCCATACAATAAATCTAAACAAAACTTTCAGCATATAAATCATGAAATGGAATTACGCTACCAACATGGTAATTGCTTTCAAAATCATTTTTTTATTCTTGAATAGATTTATCAAATACTTCTCTCTACTCACCTTCCTTCTTCCTTGATATGTGCTGCCCTTCTCTTGCCTCTCTCTCCTTTTTCTCTATCCTTCTCTTAATATAATCTCAGTCTTAAAGATTTCATTTCCATGCATAATCTGTCACTCTACCGTTCCAGTTTAAAATCAATTACCATTACTTAACTTGAGCTTCATTTATTTTCATAAATAATGCATGTTTAATCTTTGAGTTCAAGGTTGGGTTAATTACCAACTTAGGTCCACTAAAGTCATTATAAAATGATATTTATACTTTCCATTCTCAATGTAGACTATGCATTGGACATAGCTTTTAAGTTAGTATTTTTAGGATATTAAATTTACTTAATTAAAATGAAACTAAATTAATTATCTCTTTAAAAAGATTAACTAAATGAATTAATAATTCCATTCATAATCATAAGACTAATGCCACTTACATTTCAATCTTTTGGCTAAGGTTAATTTCATAAGATAACAATGCAATTATGGAAAAATCAATAACTAGATTTCGACCACAAAGAGAATCCTATTGAACATTATAATATTTCATCACACATAGAGATGTTATAATAATTATAGATTTCTAATTATCTAATCATATTTTTATACTAATGTCTTGACTATTTTTTATACATAAAGACATCAAATCAAGACAATGATATGCATCGAATATCATTTAAACCAGTCATTGTGTTATATAATCGGATTAGTGTAAACATTGATAATATGATCATAAAACAATATTGTATGAGTAAATATATGCATTACAATCATACATGAGATCACAAAATCAGATCATCATAAGCATCAACTGAAATAGGATCATAGTAGAAGTATATTAGCACTCAAAAATAAACTAACTATCTAAATTAAACAAAGAATTAAACAAGTTATTCTACTATAGTGTGTGTTAGGTTACTAAAAATTCCTCTATCATCCCCCAATCATTTCATTTATGCCATCCTCTCTGATGATGATCTCTCTCTGTCATGATTTAAAGGAAGAATCAATTCTACATCCACCTCAAAACAAGTAGGTAGTTAGTCTGAGTCATCATATATATCAAAAAATCAATGATGTATAACTAAAAAAAATTTACATCCATAATGTACATAAATAAAAAAGTATAGCTGTCACATAATTAATCCATCACGTAAACTAATTAGTATATAACTATCCCATAACTAGTATGTCATAAAACTCAAATCAAAACAATAATAATCAAATGATAACCATAATAATCTATGGATTCAAAAATTATATTACTTAAGGTGAAATCAGGATGTAACATCCTCTCCCCTAAAACTGGCCATCATCCCAATGAAACTTATTTAAATAATAGTTATGAATAACAACATAGTTTAACAGAATAAAAAACATAGTATCTAATATCAAATCAAGAAAACAAATATAGAAATAGACTGTAGCACTCATCATAATCCTCCCAAGTAGCACTATCCTCAGATTATTGGTCCCACAAGATCTTGCACTGTGATACTTATTTTTTATATAAATGAAGTTTGTGAGTGTCAATTACTCTGATTAGTTCCACCATGACCACCCCAAGATCTAGAACCTGCAAAACATTCTAATCCAGAATATGCGAGAGATCATCTATATAATTTTTAAGATAAAATACATGGAAAACATTATGCAATAGAGCTAGGGATGGTGGTAATGCAAGCCTATACTCTATAGGATTGACCACTTTTAACACCTCTAAGGGTCCCACATATCTTGGTGATAGTTTCACTAACTTTATGAATATAATTAATTTCTTATACAACTTAACCCATAAGAACACTTTATCACCTATAGAAAATCATCTATCCTCTTTAGATCAGCATAACTCTTATGCCTATCATTAGTCTTTACCCATCTTTGTCTAATTAATTTGACTTGTTATTCCATTTCTAAAAGCATCTCAGACCCAAAGACTACCTTGTCCTCTAACCTATCCCAACTGATGGGTGTCTGGCACCTTCTTCTATATAGTGTCTCAGATGGTGCCATCTTCAAAGCTAATTGGCATGAGTTATTATATGAAAAATCAACCAATGGAAGATAATCTTCCCATTTATATTTTTGATCCATGCAAAATACATATGAATATTATCTTCTAACACCTAATTAACTCGCTCAATCTGACCTTCAATCTCTAGGTGGTATGCAGTGCTAAAATTTAGTTGCATACCCAAAGCTGAATTCATAGTTACCTAAAACCTAGAATTCATCTTCAAATCATGATCTGAAATGATCTTCTTTGCAATTTTCTACAATCTATACACTTTTTTTATAAACCTCTTTACAAGGGTAGGTACATCATCTATCAAAATGACTGGTATAAAATGAGACATCTTGGTTAGTTTGTCAATAACTACCAAGATCATGTCATGCTTACTCTATGACATTGGTAAACCTTGGTCAAAATATATATTGATCACTTGCCACTTCCACTCTAGTATATCATGAAGATATAACAATCCAGTTGGGTGTACATGCTCAACTTTCACTTGCTGACATTCTAGACAACATGATAAATAGTCTGCAACATATTTTTTGATCCCCTTCTAAAAATACAGAGGTCTAAACTCTACCATGAGCTTGGTTACTCCTGGATGTCCCAAATAAGGGGCATTGTGCAATTCTTTTAGCACTATGTTTCATATATTCCCTCGATCTAGCACATACATCCTTTTATTGTAAGGTAAAAGACCATCACTCTCAAAATTAAATCCTTTATACCAAGGATTATGAGCATTCTCAGACAATATTTTTATGACTTGATCATATAATTCATCTCCTAGTGAGAACTCAATCACATGATCCTTGAAATTACTCCTTATAGTAGCCACGACTGCTATGTACCTTCTACAACTCAAGGTGTTAGCTACTTTTTTCTCTTTACCTTTGATGTAATTGATATCAAAGTCATAGTCAAATAGAAATTCTAACCAGTGCCTAACTAGCAGCTAATTCATAATCAGATATACTTATCTTAACCAAAATGAACAAGGAAAGTTACCATAGACCTATATCTTATACTTCATTTAAATGTCAACTCGAGGACATAGACTTGATAGGATGATGTCACTATATATGCACACTCAATATTCTAATTTGACCTTCTGCTAATTTTTATCTAAGATGTTAAAGTCATGCAATAAATGTAATTCTAAAATTTAAACATGAACAAAATAATTTGAAATAAATTTTTACATGTTGGAAGCTTCCTTAAACAAATCTAAGCAAGAATGTAAATCACATAATTTAGAAATAAAACACATAATGGAAAAGAAAACCAAATAACATGCTTAGCTATTTAAATGGGTTGGATTATTGTTGTAAGGCTTCCAAAGGGTGTCCTTCTTCTTTCTAACTCCAACTTCAATACTTCCTCTCACAGCACTAAATTGAACTCATAAATGCTTGTTCATATTAATTAAAAATATAGCAATGAATTGCTATAGGAAATAATAATAATAGTTTCTTGACAAAATATACTTCTGATAATCTCTAATCAACATATAATATCTCTCAACTCTATTCTTACATATTACATAACACATAGAAGATTATTTTATACAAAACAATATATATTTTATTCTAAGAAACATTCAATTTTAGATAATTGAAATTAGCTCCTTTTACTAAAGTCACCTTTCATGTGAATTTTGCAACATTGTTATAAGACAAGAAAAATTGTTTCATTCTTCAATTTCTTCCTTATTGGGCTCCATGAAGGTTATAATTATTAATGTGAGTTGGTTAAAAAAGAAATCAAAATTTGTTCATCTACATCTTTGGTCATGTAGTGGTTGTAGGATATGTCTGTGTGATGATATTCATTTGCTGCAGGATGTTTCGTGTTATATACCTATTTCTCCAAAACATCTTAAAATGCATTATATAAAAAGTGTCTTATATTAGAAGACAACTATCATATATTTAATTCCAATACATAATTCTAACTATTCAAAGAGTATGGAAACATAATGCTATTTATGAGATTATGAATTTTTAAGGAAGGAAACTTTATGTAAAAGTACTCAAAAGCATGATAAATAGGCAAGATGAGTGTAATAGATGAGGACAAAAACAAGACATTTATAGGGCTCATCACACCCTCAACTTAAGACATTGCTCAACCATGAGCAACAAACTTGTTCATTTTCATTTCACAGAGAACTATAAAATCCATGGGATCTATGACACCTCTGGTAAGGTGAGCATAAAACCCACACCTCTTTTCAAATAGTTATCAAATTCTAACCTCCTTGGCTTCATCAAATGGGGATTTATCCTACCAATCTGAAACAAGATACCAAAATAAAGGGGGATAAAATTTGAAGATTAACAATTGAGATCCCATTTCACCTGCAAGAAAAATATATCTTATGATCTTGTTAAATGTTGCTTTTAAGTTAAAAGGGGAATATGGCTCTCTCTTCCTTAGTGTGGGAGTGATCTCATTCCATAATTAAATGTAAGATTCTCTTACTGTAGGACTAGCATAAGTTCTCAACCCCAAGTAAAAATATTAGGCTTCCTCACAATTCTTATCAAACCAAGCTCTGACTTCCTTTTTCAACATGATATTATCCCATTCTGCCAATAAAATATCAGGTGTCATTGACTCTCTTCTGATAAGCAACTAGCTTTCATTTTAATTTTATTATATTCCACTACTCTTCCTCTTCTTTGTTCATTCAATAGATGTGATGAACATGCCTTTAAAAGGACATCTCCAACATCTAGGTTAGGATTCCATTACCTATCATGAGGCACATCATAGTTGTGAATATAAAACTTGCACAATTGTGCTTGTTCTTCATGTGAACTTTCTTTATAGATTTGAAAGAAGGAGAGGGGATCAATTACTTCACAAGGCATGTCATAGTAATTTCTCATAAATTTAAACATATGCCATTGATCCTCAAGATAGACTGAATATACTCTTACAAGATGCCTATAGTCAATGAGGTCTTGGGTAAGATAAGCCATATATTAAATATTTTATTAAATCTTGGAGATTCTTTCTTCCTTCAACCTATTCTCTTCTTTCAATTTCTTGTTTTCTTTTATTAATTCCTTTAGACTTTCAAACTGACTATCCATATAATTCATCAATTTAGAAGATACTGCAAATGAGGAATGATACTTGAATTCTTGGGTAGTTGTCAATTTTTATTATATTTTTTCTTCTACAAAAGGTTTTGAAATAATGACTATAGGATGGTCTTCAGCATAGGGCTGCATCTAAAAAATTATTTTAGCAAGTGCATCCAATCCTCCTCCAAACTGATCCTATAACTTCTTTCTTAGTCTCTTAATTTTTTTAAGGGTTTGCTCCAGAGTGGGAAATTTTATTTGTATGGTAAGTTGCTCCATTTGTTCTGATTTTTATTGCACTGGTACCTCTTACAAATCTTTAATATTGTGCTCTACTTGTTATGCCTCCTGATTTTATTTTAGAGAACATTCTTCCTTGTCTGTTTCAACCTCTAGAGATTCATAACTACTAGCAGTCTATTTTTCTCCATATTATTTATTAATTTTTATAATAGAAGAAGGTTTAGTTCTCATTTTTATTCTCAATCTATGAGATCTATGAGGAGTAGAGGTTACCTTAGTATTTTTGAGAGAAGGTGGAAGTTTTTCCTCAAATTACTCTTGATCAAGCTGGAGAATGAGTTTCTTCCTTTTTCTTCAGGATTCCTTACTTGTGGAAGTCCTTTATTTAGTTATTGTTGTAGGTTATTATGTTGCTATGAGAAGATATTATTCTTTAGGTTCTTATGTCATTGTAGGAAGGTCTCCTTTTTTAGGTTCTTATAGATCTGTAGGAAGGTTTTCTACTACAAGTTCTTGTGGAGATGCAGGAAGGGATTATTTTATCCTTTGTTCTACCTCCATTTTCTCTTATATTTTATTTCCCTCTCTATCACCTTCTATATTTCTTGGTACTTGGAGAAAATATTCCTAACTTATGTTGGGTCTAGTCCTTTGCAAATAGTCTTGAGAAATCAACTAGATTAGAAAATGATGGGAAAGAGCCTTGGAGTTACCTTTTTGAAATGCCTCCACCATTGTTATGATCATGTGGAGTAATAAGTTGGGGCATTTATCTCTATACCGTATCATAAATGATTCATAAATTTGAAGTGAATGCCCTACAACATGGAATACCTCCCTTCACAAGTGAAATATCTACAGATGAACTCAGTAGCTTTATCCCATCTTCTTGGTAAAGATAATTATGCAGTACCCTGCTTTGAAGTTTCTAGGCTTTCATTTTCTTTGATGAATTTTTGCCTCTCTACCTTGGCATCAAATTTTTATTTCCATGCCTCCCCTATTCATGGAAATCTTGTTACTCTACTAATGACGGTTCCTATCAAATTTATTTTCATTCATCTTACTATTGCCATGTTGTTATGCAATGAGCCAGCAAACTTATCTACAATTTCTCAATCTAGAGGTTATATCCTCTCAAAATTTGCCCATCCTACATTTTGGAATAGGGCCAGGATGTCTGGGCTATTGGTTAGAAGAGTGATTTCAAGTGGCTCATATTTAAGTAAGTCCCCTCCCAAATTGTGAGATAAAATTTGAGTTGCAAGTATGTGTTCTTGCAACAAGGGTTTTGTTGCTTTGGTGAAATATTTGTGACTTTTGCTTTGGGAGAAAAATAATCCATTTGAATTATGGATAATCTCCCCTCCAAATTAATGATCACTTGTCTATAAGGGATGGATTTGACATGCACAAACAAATCACAATAAGAACAAGGGGTGGTGGTAGCAGTGCATTAATAGTCACATCAATCAATGAAAGAGAAGTGATGGTGAGTTGGTGTGATAAAGACAAGTTATGGCAATGGGTTAATAGCATTAAGACCCATCATCTTAGTAATAATTAAAAGTTGTAAAATATAATAAATATAAAATAATTACCTTGTTACTTGTAGGAATACATTTCATTAATGTATAAATGATAATTTGAAGTGGTGTTATGGTGTGTGTTATCATTTGAGTGCAAGAAAAATGCTTTACAAAAATAGAATGATAAGAATACATCTTGTAGCAAGAAATGTTTCCGATAGAAACAAGTTTTTTATCCTGTAGCAAGAAATGTTTCCTATAGCACTAAGTTTTTCATCCTATAGAAAAAAGGAAAATATATTTCTACTCTAAGGGAATGAATTTGCAAGTAAAAATAGATGAAAACAAAAAGTTTTATTGTAGTAGTGTCCTTTCTCTTTTTTTTAAATCAATGTTGATCATCCAATGACCTGGTTTTTTGAGACAACATCCATCAGTAATGCTCAAAGGTTTTCATTTCTAAATTTTTTGATTTTATTTTTTAGTCCCAACTCAATAAGAATTATAGAAATCTAGGAGGTAAGATTTTATTCAGCCTGAACCAAGCCATTGTGAATGACTTGTTCTTGACTGTAGAAAACTTTTATTCTTCTTGAAAAATATTAGAGAAGGGTTGATACAAATACCCTTCAACTACAAGAATAGGTTGATTTTCTTCATGAAGAAGAGATGGATGTTGTTCTTCAGGAAGTTGGTGAGTGAAATTTTCCTTGGAAAATAGTTTCGTATATAGATTGAGCATGTGAACATTAAAAATTATTTGAAAATAAATAGATTCAATGGTCATAAGCTTTACATATCCATTGTCAAAAACTTAATCAATCTCATAAGGCCCAAGCCATATAGACTATAGCTTTCCTTTATGATCATTGTATTTAGAGTAAAAAAGGAGTGCCTAGTCACTAGGTTGGAAAGTATTAGTCTTGATATTCCTTTATGCTAGCCCACATGTTATCTTTACACTATTTCAGTGTGATGAAGTGCTTTCTTTCTTAGTTCATCAAGTGCATTCAACTGCATGATCCTGTCTTGTTGAGCTTGGGAAAGATCCAAGTCTAAATCAAGTGTTGTCCTTAATGTTTTATGTTTGAACTCAATGCACAGAACAAGCTTCTTACCATAAACTAGTTCATATGGAGTGAGACCAGGTATGATTTTCTAGGTGATTTAGTAAGCCCAGACTATTTATAGAAGACAAGTTGACTAATATTTTCTATGTAGGCTGAGAGTATTAGTGAGGATATTTTTTAATTCTTTATTTGTCACTTCCACCTGACCATTTGACTGAGGATGGTAAGGTGTAGAATTTTTGTGTTTGATTTCATATTCTTTTACCAAGGCTGATGTGAGGTTTGATGTGAACTGTGGGCCTTGATCTATGACTATTTCTCTTGGTACTTCATATAAGGTGAAGATTTATTCATACAAGAACTCAACTACTTTCTCATTTTGGGCATGGATTAAGGCCTTGACCTCGACCCATTTTGTGACATAATCACTACACACTAGTATATATTCCTTATTATTGGATTTAGGATCAATGGAACCTAAAAAATCTAATCCCCATTTGTCAAAGGGTTCAAGAACCAGTTGTGGCTGTAATGGCATTTTATTAGAATGAGTGGGTTTTCCCATACACTGGCATTGATCATATCTATGAGTATACACCATGACATCCTTATGCAAAGAAGGCCAATAATATCCAATAGTAAGTATTTTCATAGCAGTCCATTTGACATCAAAATGACCCCCACAGGGCTCATCATGGCAGGCTCTAAGAATGTCATAAGCATCATGTTCTCAGATACATATTCTCATAGCTGAATTTGGTATAGTGATAAAGAGATATCTTACAATCTAGGTATAATGTCTGCTCTTCTATATTAGATGTTTTTTTGTAGGTGAGAAATGTTTTGGTAGTGATCCTATAGCAAGATAGTTAGCAATGTCTAAAAACCAAGGAGATTGCATTATTACTACAAATAAATTCTCATCAGGAAAAGAATAATCAACAATTGGGCCATGCTCATCATTTTTCAATTGAGATAAAAAAATTGACTACTACATTATCTTTACTGGGTCTATCCATAATGGTAATATCAAACTCTTGTAACAAAAGCAACCATTGAATTATCCTACCTATTACAACAATTTTGTTCATTAAATACTTGATTGTTGCATGATTTATGTGGATGAATACTTGATAACCTATAATGTAGTGTCAAAATTTGTTGATGGCATAGATGACAGTAATAAATTTCTTCTTTGTTACAATGTAGTTGAGTTTAGCCCTTCGAAGATTCTTGTTGATAAAATAGATTGCATAATTTAGAGATTCATCTTTTTGGCCAAGAACAGCTCTTAAATTGGTGTTAGATACATTTGTGTGAATGTGAAAAGGCTTCTTTGAATAAGACCCCCTCAGAATAGGAGTTATTATGAGAAGGTCTTTGAGTTACTAAAAGGTAGTTTGACAATTATTAGTCTATGTAAATTCAGCATCCTTAGTAAGCAATCCAAACAATGGGATGGAAATTTTACTAAAATCTTTGATGAATCGTCTATAATAACCAACATGTCCTAAAAATCTTCTACCATATTTTTGCTTCTTTGGTGTGGGTAGATCCTTAATGATATTTATCTTTGTTGGGTCAACTTGAATTTCAACAAGGGATATGTGATGTCCCAACATAATCCCTTTAGTCATCAACATATAACATTTTTCATTGCTAAACAATAATTGGTGGTCCTAACAACATTTAACAACTTTACCTAGGTTGGTCAGCATTTCTTTGAATGTCTATCCATAGATAATGAAACATCCATGTATATTTCAACACAGTCATGGGATATATCATAAACTATACTCAAAATAACCCTTTGAAAGGTGGTTGGGGTATTGCAAAGACCAAATAGCAAGATGACATAGGCATAAGTTCCCCAAGGGAAAGTAAAAGTAGTTTTATCTTGGTCTTGTGGAGCAATTTGTATTTGATTATAACCACTATATCCATATAAGAAGTAAAATTACTTTTTCCTTGCTAATGTATCCAACACTTGATTAATAAGTGGAATGGAAAAGTGATCCTTCCTAGTAGCATCACTCAATTCTTGGTAATTAATACAAATATGTCATTTTCCCCCTTTTTTAAGGATAATTACTAGGGAAGAGACCCATTGGATATCCAAAATAAGATAAACAAATCCTACATCCAAGGGTTTTTGCAACTCAGTTTTGACAATATCTTTAATTGTGGGATTCATTCATTATTGGGGTTGGCGAATAGGTTTACATTCTTCTTTAATATAAATGTGATGTGTGCATAAATTTAAGGGTATTCCTCTCATGTCATGGTAATCCCAAGAAAATGTTATTGTGTGATTTTTCAGCTTTATAAGTAACTAACTTTATTGTTGGGCTTTTAAAGAGGTGCTGATGTTGAGAGGTTTGTTTGAAAAAATGTGTACTTACTTTATTAAAGAAAGCATAGTTTCTATATTGGTGATTAAAGGAGCATAATTGAATTAATGTAAAATTAATTGATGGAATGTCCAAATGCCTCTTACAATTTTAGTAAGATCATTCTCATGAAAGGTAATCTAAAGATCTCATGGTGTACATTCCAATAGGTTTGTGGCTACATGATCCTATCGATAGGTGTTTTGCAGAATACTAGTAAGGATAGTGTCTTCTTCTTGAACTTGAAGAGCTGGACCCTGGTCAATTGTGTAAATAGTATACAAGGAGATAGCTTCCTCAAAGTCATCAATCCAAGGTTTTGGGCCATAATTCTGGGAAGGCTAAGTTGGTGGATAAAGAACCAATTTCTTAGTGTCATTTTCATTGGAAATTAGCATTTTTTCTAATCTATAGCCAATAAAAGCATTAGCAATGACCAACCATGGGCAGACAAGGATGAGGGGATAACCCCCCAAGTTTTTTTTAACTATAGGATAATAAAGTATCTAAGATATTTCTAAGAGTCCATAGTGATAACAAGGTCCTCAATAATCCCCTTAGGCTTAACAGTTGATCTGTAAGTCATCTAAAAGATGGTGGGTGTTAGATGGAGAGTGGTAAGTTTTAGATATTGCATGGTCTCCATGGTCATCACATTGATGGTTGTACCTAAGACAATTAAAGTATTGGACATGGGTTGGCCATGCATGCTAAAATTAACTACAAGACTTCCCATATTAGAATATTTTGGGGGAGCTATATTTCTCAACATAATATCTACTAGTTGGCCAATGACCTGGACTATTTTAGGATCCTTCTTCTTTCTTCCTAGTGTTTTAAACATAGCTTTTTAATAGCCTTATTGTAGATAGGAACATCCTTTATTGCTTGAAAGAGTGGGATTTTTATGCACACATTCTTAAGTTGTCTTAAGATATCAAATTTAGGCTCTAGTTCAGGATGTGATATGTTCAATCTCTTCAAAAAAGTAGGATTGTCAGATTATTTTTTATTTTTGGATGGACTTGAATAAATATTAGCCATAGGTGGCTACCGATTAGTACGAATTAGGGTTAGTTCAAAGTGTTCTGTAATTATGGGTGAGGTGGGTTGTGAAAGAACATGACTTGAGTGAAGTTGAACTTGATTAATATTCAAGGTGTACATTGGATATTGAATTATTTCGGTGGATTGTGTTGGTTGAACCAATTTATTGGTAGGATTGGGGATGGGCTAGGTGGGTAATTGAGTGGTTCTAATAGGTTGTTGAGTGTTTGGCATTAAGTCCTATTTTTATTGTTGTGGTTGTTGCATTTATTGGGGAAAGCCTTGATTACCTCTCTATTATTTTGGCCATGGATTAGAGGGAAAGAACTATTCTTAGTTTTGGAATTACCCAGGTTGAGGTTGATATCCATTTTGTTGCATCCATAATTGATTCTAGGGTAGCTGCTAATTTTTTTGGGGCCAATTTTGATTGGGTATATTCATCCAAGAACCATATTCAAGATTATTTAAGAATTGAGAATTTACAAACATAGATTTTGATGGCATACTTGATCTTTGTACCCATGGTTTCCATTGAGCCATGAAAAACACTTGATTCTCATCTTCTCATATGGCATGTAGCTCCACCATTTTAGGAATCTTCTCAGTTATGCTACCTACCCAAAATTTCATGGAATGGCATATGCAATCCACCTTTTTCTTTCTACATTTAGGGTAATAGGCGGCTAAGGATTTCTCATTTTCTTCCTAATTCTTCCATGTATGTAATGTATCAAGCTAAGTAGCCAGGTGGCTGGTAATGTCTTACTTAATTTCCTAGATAAAGTTGCTAACTTTATCTTTAGATAGTCCTACTGTAGATGTTGTAGGAAGGGTTATGTCCCTACTTTTATTCATGGTTGATCAGGAGTAGTTTATACATAGAACTGTTAGTTCATCAAAGTGCAGTGTAGAAACATCATCACCAGGCATTAGATATAACACCTCTAGAAAATAATCTCTAATGCCTTTTAGAAATATCATCTTGATTGATTCCTTGTCCATTGTAGTTTGTTGGGATTTTTACAAGCTGAATAAAAATATTTCCATATATTCTTCCAATAACTCATCCAGAAAGATCAAAAAAAAATGATGTAGATAATATTTGAACCTTCATGAGATTCATGAATGTTGTCGATGCATTAGTCAAACTAAAGGGTAACACTGTGAACTCATAATTTTCATAATGAGTTCTGAAAGTTATCTTCATAATATCCTCATCTTGAATCCTCAACTAATGGTATCCTGCTCTAAGTTCAATCTTAGAAAAGACCCTTGTTCCTTACATTTGATCAAAAGGATTATCTATACAAGGTAGAAAATACCTATTTTTGATTGTTGTCTTGTTTAATGTCCTATAATTAATGTAAAGTTGAAGAGTACCATCATTTTTCTTGACAAATATAATTGGTTGACCCTAAGGTGACACACTAGACCTGATTAACCCGTTTGACAATAATTCCTAATGTTGAGCCTTTAATTCAACCAACTCAGTGGTTGTCATCATGTATGGTTCCTAATATTGTGGCTCTGATCTAAGTATGATATCGATAGAGAAATAAAACTCATGCTTAGGAGGCAATCCTGGTAATTCTTATAGAAACACATCATGAAAATCTCTAAGAAATGGGTAATCTTCAAGAGATGATTCTTTAAGTTCCTCTGTTTCATTTATCTTGATGATAAATGCTTAGCACCCTTTTTTATGAGCCCTCTTGAGTTACATAGAAAAAATTTGCTTGAGCCTCAACTCTCTTTTCTCACCCTAAATTTGTGTCTGATTTCCAAAATCATCTAGACTCTTAACCTTTTTCATGTAGTAGTCAACCTTGATCTTATGTTTTTCAAGCTAGTTGACTTTTAAGATTATATCATATTATTCTAATGGTGCTACAAACAAATCTAAAATAATTATGAATTTAAGTAACATAATCTCTACTTCAACTAAACATTTATCAACCATGACTTTTGAGTCATTCCTATATTGTAATGACCATGTATTTACCATAACTCTAGCTCTTCTAAGAAACTTACTAAGCATTATAGGAGTTATAAAATATTCAGTAGCCCTTGTATCTATCAAAATGAAAACTAAATGTTCAAACAAAATACCTGATAGCTCTATGGGTGATGCTTGAAATTTGGCTTGCCCATTATTAATTATTGCATGAATACATTATTAAAAATTATCCTACTAAGGATTAGGACCTTTATTTTTTATCTATCCTAAGTGAATTCATAAGTATAATGGTCTCCTCTACAAATGAAAAAACCTTTAGGTGGTCCTTTCCTATCAGTTTATAGGTTTCTCTTGAAATTTCCTTAAAACCATTACCTATTTTCTTATTTCTTGATCAGTTGTTGAATTTGGCCATCTGATTCTTGAACTGACTTTTGGAGTCTCCACTACTCTGTTTCCAGTTCTTCTTTAAATTTATCTTAGAACTTTGAAATTTTTTCTTGAACTTGTCATTAGAATTTTCAAGAGACTTCAACTTTTGCTCCTACTTGACTACCTTCTCAAAGACCTGATCCATGGTAGAAGGTCCATGAACATCAACCTCTTCAGTAATCTAAGATTTTAATCCCATGATAAACTTCCTCATCCTAAACATCTTATCTACTTGGTATTAGAGTACATACTTTAGATGTTTAGTGAACTGCTCCTTGTACTCATTCATTGATAAATCTCCCTACTTCAAATTTTGAAAATATGTGAACTTCTAATCAAAATAAACCTATAGAAGCCACCACGACCTAAACAATATCACAAATTGCTCTCAAACAGTGGTGGTCAAATTAAGGTTCATTTTCAACTTCTTGTTGGCCCATCATGTAGCTACCTCACCAACCAACTAGTATGCTCCCAAAACATCTTTGGTGACCTCATATTAGTTTTGAATCTCAAAATACTTCTCCATCTTTGTTAGCCATGCTTCAGATCCATCACCTAGGATAGTTCCATCAAACTTAGGTGGGCTCATATTTTTCATGATCTTAGTCAAATCTGCAACTACCTAAGCTTTTGTATCATTCTAGTTTTCCTACTTAGTAGGATGCTCAACAAGTTCTTAATGTTCTTCCTCTCCATGGTCATGAACTTCCTATTCTAGGGATATTATCTAATCCTTGGTATCATTCATGACTACAAAAATTTGATCCAATTTTGTTGCTTGTTTAGTGTCAAATTAGTTATGATCAATTGGGGGATTATTGTCATTGACATTCAAAGGACCCTCACCTAATGCTCTTGCTCACACCATTATTATTTATCTCTAAATAGAAGAATACAAAATGTTAGCGGACTCATTAAGTCCTAGAATTCGAGCCTTGGCTCTGATACCACATGTGATAACCCCTTATGTATTGTACTAGAGTAATGCAATAAAAAATAAATAAATAAATAAATTACTCAACACTTATTATTTCATTAGATTACACCACAAGAATATGATTAGTGACTTTTAACATACTACCAAAGCATATTAGACATCCACAAACTAAGCACAATAACATTTCTAATCACTATAATTTTATGTACATTACATAAATACAATGAAAGTAATAACTTTAAAATCTAGCCATAATTGGTACAATAATATAACTAATTTTATTGAGGTATAATTATAATTCCATTTAGTCATTTTGCCTTAATACAATAAATAGGTCCTATACTTCTCGGATCTCAAGTCATCAAACTTACTCATGTATCTCTGATAATCTTAAATTTAATTTTCAAGTGCTATAGTGGGGAGGAAGATCATCATCCAAAAAATATTTCACACCAACCACAGACCATCGATACCCTACACAAGCCCCCATTAGGGAATGGCCCTCCCTTCACAGATGGGTAGATAGTGATGGTGTGGGAATCCTGAGAGACATGTTAGTACCTGTGTGCTATAATATTTATACCACATGATGTGTACCATAAAAAAGTACATTTCTAACATGATATCATAAAACACATAAATCAAATATATGAAATGACAATGTCTATCCAAAATTACTTTGGTTAAAGTTTTCCAATAGCAATTGATCTTTAGGACCAGTGAATTTCATACACACCACTTGATTGGATTACCTTCATCTTGCATTCATGATGATAACTAAGTTAGTGAAGTCTATCTCACTACTTGTTTGGCATTATCAATACAAGACTAGTTAAATATAAAATAGTATATAAACCAATTATTCAAATAGATTATTTCTATTAATAGATATGAAAACATGCCAATTATGAGAAATAATCATAACTAAAAATTTAGTCTGTCAAATATATTAAGTGAATCTCACACATAATGATATTTCAAATATAATGAATATATTTGATTACTATCCAAAGATCATATCATCTGGGCATGAATCATATCAAGTTCATAATTACATAAACACCACAATAATTCATTAAAATATTAATCACAAGTATATATATACCATAGATAAATTTATACAATAATCCAAGCATCCTTATAACCTATTTATATAGGTAATGTTCAACTACACACAACAAGTTGTATACAACTATACATAATATATTAGTTTTCACATTTTTAACAAGGTTTAACAGTCCATTTCTATTGTATCTATTATATAAATCCCTTTATAAGTTTATATATAAAAAAATCCCATCAATGTATACTATGTTAAATGTTTAAAACTCAGTTTAAAAGAATCATATAAGAATAGATATATTATTCACAGTCAAGTACTAAAATTTACTTCATAAGTAGTAAACTCAACTAAAATTGTGTGACTCATTTACAAGTGGATAATGCATGAATAACCTATCACAATGAAGACTAAATCAAATCACAATTAACATACTTAATCATTTGATGAGAAATACGCACTCATATCCATTCTACAAAGCTTACCTCAAAAAATAACACATATATTGACATTGGGTTGACCCAATTGACTAGTTATAATAAATAAAGTGTGCAAAATATGTTTCACCCAAAATTTGATTTGAAGTAAAGAGGAAACATAGTTTCCTTCATACGTTTACTTTTTCTTTCCCAAATATAGTATATGTAGCATTCCCATATATTCGAGCTATTAACTCTTGAGAATATATACATATATATCTATGTACATACATATACACTACATAATGTACTTTGTATTACAAAAACACAACATATAGATACTTAAATGTACAACTAATTGTAGTGACCGACTCAAGGAAGTATCCCATGAATATCTATTTTATTTTTTTCCTTAAAAGTCTCAAACACATTTGAATATAATGATTATCTAAAAAACTATTGTCTCATGCCCAGTCACTAGATCGACACAATCGACTACTAGAGAAGTAATGATTTCTCAAGATGTAAAAGGAGTTTAAATGTAGGAAAAGTCTTTCCTACAAAATTTCAAACCTACAAGACTTTGTAGTTGATATACCCATTCATATATACACTTTTCCCAAATTTAAATAATTTTACATATAAATATATTGTTTCTTTATCCCCTAGCATACTAAGAGAAATTTGACATCAATACTTAGTCGAAATCCTAGGTTTTTAACAATACCCATTTCATCCAAAATGACAACAAATTAAATACACAGTCAAACCTTATGTGGAAAAACAACTTCATCCAATGAAATATTTTCTAATATTCTATATAATTTAAATATTATATTCCACATTATAACATACAGGACTTTTCCTAAGAGGGCACAGTTTTAAGACCATTTTTCCAGCAAAGGTTGAGGTTTACTATTCTACACATAAAGGGTTTTAGAAACCAAATAGAAAAATCAATTTCATATGCAAAAAACATAGTACTATGGTTTTAAATCTCATACCATACTTTGTATAATCATGAGATACTCAAAAAATTCAAATATGTTTCCCTCATACAATAAATTTTACACAACACTGATTATTTAAGCTTGAGATTTTAAAGATAATGATATATTTTTGTGCATAGACAAGCCATCCACAGAGATAAATCCTTATCTCAATATAATCTATCATGATCACTACAAAAACCCATACAATAAATCTAAACATCTAGCCTATCAATCATGAAATGGAATTACAATACCAACCTGGTAATTGTTTCCAAAATCATTCTTTTTGTTCTTGAATGGATTTACCAAAGACTCCTCTATTCTCACCTTTTTTTATTAATTCTTGTTTCATGCCCTTCTCTTTCCTCCCTCTCCTTTTTCTCTGTCATTCTCTTAATATAATCTCTTTTTTCAAGATTTAATTTCCATGCATAATCCATCACTCTACCATTTCAATTTAAAATCAATTACCATAACATAACTTGAGCTTCATTTATTTTCATAAATCATACATGTTTAATCTTCGAGTTTAAGGCCAAGTTAATTATGAACTTAGGTCCACTTAAGTCATTATAAAATGATATTTATACTTTATATTCTCAATGTAAACTATGAATTGGACATAGCTTTTAAGTTAGTATTTTACGATATTAAACTTCCTTGATTAAAATGAAACTAAAGTAATAATCTCTTTGAAAAGATAAAATAAATCAATTAATAATTTTATTTATAATCATAAGACTAATGCCACTTGCATTTTAATCCTCTAACTAAGGTTAATTTCATAGGATAACAATGCAACTACGGAGAAATCAATAACTAACTTTTGACCACAAAGAGAATCATATTGAACATTATAATATTTCATCATACACAATATTTTAATCATTTTAGCATTGTCATTATCTAATCATAGTTTTATACTAATGCCTTGACTATTTTTTATACATAAAGACATCAAATCAAGACAATGATATTTACCGAATATCATTTAAACTAGTGACTATGTTAGATAACCATATTAGTGTAAACATTGACAATATGATCATAAAACAACATTGTATAAGTAAATCTATGCACTAATATCATACATGAGATCACACAATTAGATCATCATAAGCATCAACTGAAACAGGATCATATCAGAAGTATATTAGCACTCAAAAAAAAACTAACTATCTAAATCAAACAAAGAGATAAACAAGTTATTCTAATGTGGTGTGTGTTGGGTTACTAGTAGTTATTTTGTCATCCCCCAATCATCCCATCTATATCATACTCTTTGATGATGCTCTCCCTCCATCATGCTCTAAGGGAATAATCAATCCTACATCTACCTCACGATAAGTAGGTAGTTAGTCTGAGTCATCATATATATCAAAAACTAATGATACATAACTAAAAAATATACATACATAATGTACAAA
This sequence comes from Torreya grandis, assembly GCA_037957365.1. Lineage (NCBI taxonomy): Eukaryota > Viridiplantae > Streptophyta > Pinopsida > Cupressales > Taxaceae > Torreya > Torreya grandis. The sequence continues at coordinate 2,213,762 of JARHVA010000259.1, forward strand.
AACAAAAAATTAAAACTATCACATAATTAATCCATCATGTAAATTAATCAACATATAATTATCCCATAACCAGTATATGTCATAAAACTCAAATCAAAGAAATAATAATCAAATTATAATCATAATAATCCATGGATTCAAAGATTATAATACTTAGGGTGAAATTGGTATGTAACACTAGCTTTCAGGATGAATGTGATATTTACCCTAATTGATTAGTGTTCCTAGGGAATTGGATAAAAAAATATTCAAAATAAACTTTGTTGAGATCAGGACCTATAGTGTCCCATAAATCCTAATAAAACTCACAGGGGAAATTGTGAATGTCAAGTGATTTATCAAAATCCATTTGTATGACTACTTCTTTGAAATCATTCATAGAAAGAGGTCTATCATAGTAAAATCTATGTGGTTCAAAAAAAATTCATGGGACAACTTAAATAAATTGAAAGAGTGTTGCTTCATGAGTTGGAGAAGAAGGTTGGCCAATAAATACCCCTTGATAGCGATTCAACAAAGACTGTAGGATGTATAGAAGTTTGGTAAGACTGGCATTAGCATCTAGAATAGATTAAAATCTATATGCAACTTGTATGGAGCAAAGAAGAGGAAATAATTATTTGGTAGCTTTGTCCCCCACTCTCAACCAATTCATTTTGTCTCTAAGTTGTGCTTCCAAGGCCTTATATACTTCCTTAATTTTGATATTATGTCTCCATTAAGCAATTTGAGTTTGTAAGTTAACATTGAGCGATGAGTGATCAAGTTCATATGAAATCCTATGGAAGTCATGATATGATGCTTCATGAGCCCATTGTCTGAAGATAGCCACTTGATTACCATACAAATGTAAAAAGGTAGCCAAGTAATGGCATCAATGCACCAATCAATCCAACCTATGGCCCTTGAGTGTCTATGTACTAGGTTTGAGATTCACTTGATATGGCCAAAAGTTCTCTAATACTTAATATGAATAGTATTAAGGTAAAAATGAAACTTATTTTCTTTGGTTTTAGGGGATATCCACTTTTGAATAGGCTGGTGATATGAAATAATGACATCATCAATAATATAAACTAGGTGAGTGTTGAAGTTAGAGAATGAGAATAAGTCTTACTCTACAAGCAATGTGTGATCCAACCTTTTAACCATTCTATCAACACCTTATCTAAGTTTGAACCAAGTAAATAAATAATAAGCTAAATATATTCTCCTATGGTGATTTACATTGAAGACACCAAGCTTATTATGCATGTAAAGCCATGTTTATCACTCCCCTACACACAAACACATAAAGAGACAACCTTCCTTCTCTTCATTATATTTCACCATGTTGAAATCCCCATAGAGCACCTAATGATCATTGGGGAGTGATTCTATCAATCACCTCCAATGTAAGGCTCTTTTTTTGTCATCTTTGGAATCATATAGGTTAACCATCCTAAGAAGCTATCTATAAAAATTAAAAAGCGATCACACCACCCGATGAGTAGCATTATATCCCTAAGAAAAAATCTATGAAAGCTCTAATGCAAGCAACATGATGACTGATCCACATCAAAGCCCATGATTGGACACCTTGCATAGATCACCTAGCCAAATTGTGTGAGTAACAAACAAAATAAGAAAACCAAAGATTTTAACTTCTTGTAAACAAAACACTTTCATACTACAAAAGTTCTTACAACCATCCCTAACCATGTATTTATGGTTTAGTTTAGTAATAATGTAAACATTAAAAGAATAAAGTATCATGGGGAATCAACAAGGTGCATTTCATCTCCCTCTTCAAGGTCCTTGAGTGCTATAAATTTATTAGCGAAGGCAAGTACTATCTTGTTTCTATGAATAAAATCAATTATCTAAAAAGACCTATGATTTTATTTAACATATTCTCCATCTTCTGAAGGAGATAAACTATGGGACCATTTGATCATAACTTTGTGAACAAAAGACACCACATCATTTTGTGTTCGTAAGAGTCACTCTAGAGTGGGATTACAAAAGCAAAATAGTGGCTACTACTTGTAGCATGCAAGAAAGTGGAGATGGTATCTTAGTGGTGGTCGACATGGCTTAAGTGTCTTTTGAGGAAGAGAAGTTGGTTCCTGGACCACCTATGGGTTAATACACAATAATTTGTAGCTTAGAGGCACCATGAGACACTGAAGTCATAATGGTCCATCTATCCTGAGCATAGTTGATCAGTTTCATTTATGGCACATTTTTATCTTATGTATCCTATTAAGAGTAAGTCATTAAAGGGAATTATCAAATCATATGGTTCAAGGATTAACATCATAAACAAGTATTTGGGAGGTTAATCTAAAGAACATGTTTTGAAAATTGGGTTTTTCCAATTTATATGTCAATGGTTTGCTTCAAATTCTTGGCCAGGTCAATTTTAACACAGACTCACTTCTACAAATGATCCATGTACAATTTGGGTTGCTCATGACAAATGAAATACCACAAGGGTTTGATTACCTATTCATAAAAGTCCCAAAAAGGAATAGGGAGATTTTATAACTTTATTTAGATTAGGATTTTGAGCTTGGCTTACTCAAATACTTGGGAGTTCTTGGTCCAATGAGGAAAGGCTACAAGGGTATTGTGAATGAACAAGGGCCCATGGTTGACAGTAATCTTAGAATGGTTAGCATTACCAAATTGAAATAAGAAAAAAAATAGTCATGTTTTGCACCCTCTCAAGCTTTACACCATGGGTTTATTGGTGGCCATGAACCCATTGCTTGAGCAAGATCTATAGAAGGACTTGGCTCACGAAATAACCCACAAGGGTAAAGGATTCAAAATGATTGAAAACTTTGTTAAATTTAAGGAGATCAAGCAAAACATCAAGCAAAGGGGTTTCGAGGTTAGAACCAATACCTTGTGGAAGACCTTTAGGATAAACTTTGTTGCCTTTTTTGGTGTCATGATTATTCAAATCTTCTTTAGATAAACCTACATCAAATGATGCAAGTGTGGAGATGATGATTATTAATATAGGGGTTGTTACAAAAGCCATCAAATGTGAGAAATGACAAATTGACTTAGCTCAATAAATGTGCAATAAAACCATTAAAAACCCTACTTATACCTAGAGATGATCAACAGTGTAAAAAAAGTACTTCTCTAAAGTTGGATCTTGCTTATTCTCTCCCCTCCCATCCACTGATAATATTTTAATCTACCCTACCCATAATGGAAAAGCTTTGAATATCCCTTCCCATAGTGAGTTGTAAACAAGTAAAAAGATTAAAATTAGATGAAATAATATTTATTTATCCTTTCCTTACTTTAAAAATTAAAAACTTTAATTAAAAGTGAAAAAATAAAGTAAATTGGTTACCAATTCTCTCCTGTGTTCATGGAAATTTTTTCAAAATCTTGACCACCACATAACAATGCTAGAGGTTGTTATATTGTGGGGCTAACACTAAAGATTTGCCTCATGATTTTGGAGATTGTGGTTTTAGACTGGGAGTTTCTCAGGGAGAATGGTTTTGTTAAAGCCATCTACCATCTCTTCAAAAATGACATAACACCTAGGCATTCAAAGTCGACATGAGGCATAAACAACCATACCTCATTTATTGAGAGATTAGTAGAGTCCATTTCCAATGAAAATCTATAAATTTATCTCAGCTCACAAGTTTTGGAAAGAATTTTCAAACTCTTAACCACCACATAATATAAATTTACTTAATTTTAGATGTAATGAGCCTACTAGTAGACCACATTTATGTACGTCAAAGATATTTCTTTTCTATGTGTCACATGGTCAAAGAATGTTAGAGTGGTAAACTCAAATCTTCAACACAAAGTCCACAAAATGCGTGTTGATCATCATTTGATTTGATATCTCTCACACTCACTAATCCCACATGCTGCACATTATTCAAATCTTTCATTTCATCAATTGGCACCAACAAGAATTACTAATTTATGGGACCAAAAACATGTTATGTGTTGTCAATTTTCATGTGAGTTATAACACTAATGAAAGCAATTTGGAGACGTATAAGACTTGATGTTGATGGTAATAATGAATTTTGGGCATTCTCTTATAGACTCCTATAGAAAGATAAGGCTATAGCCGATGCCTTAAAAGATTTAGTTATAGAATTATGAAAAGATAACACAAGGGTGTCGTCTAATATTAGAGATGTAGTAAAAATAAGAGTTGGTTCTCGTAACCATGAACCACACCCTAAATATTTTTGGGATATGGCTCAAACACAATTATACTCTAAATATGTTTAAAAATATTCATAAATTTCTATTAGTCAAAGGTATTTTTAAATGGCCAAACCCTTCTATGTGAAAATGAATCACACACACACTACTTGTTGTAGGCAACATGTTGAATTTTATATGAATTATGATATTTTTCATCATGCTCATTGTACTTTTCATACTAACAACATTTTTTAGGAGTGTGGAGTGGAAGCCCCACTAAAATTAGAAAGAGAATTCATTCTAATAGTTTTTTGTGAAAAACCAGATGGTCAATTATTTTATTATAGTGCATGTTTAGATGGAAGTTGCAACATTTGTGGTGGATTGCCAAAATTGAAATCATCTATCCATGAGGAGAGTACACATGAAATTGGACAAGAATTGATCATTTATCAAAATTACATTTCTATAAATATCAATGTTCAGATCCCTATTTTGTTCTTCTAATCAAGCCTCATAATAATAATCATCTTCACATTCATATGCATTTTATATTTTATATCTATCTATAGAATTATCATTCAAAGAAGGCACATATTATGAAATTGAATATTTACCCTTTAAATAAACATCAATTACATTTTTGTCACATTCAAGCTTGATCCATAATTAAAGGAGTGTGGTGAAAACTTTTGTAATTAAACTGCTTAGTTATGATAATACAATTCAAGAGTAATACAAACACTTCATAAAAGAACCCTATGTTTTGATATTTATTTTAAGTAATATAAATCACAAGTTTGGATTCAAGAAAGTAATAAAAAGGGCTAGGGAGATTTAAACATCAAATAACACAAACCCTATAAACATCAAAACTTTTCATTATGTGGAACATGATATAGCATTAGGAAGAGAGGCATAACATATAGGGGTCTAAAAAACCTTAGGGGAGCATGCCAAATGATTAACCCTAATAAAATTAGATCTAACACAAAGGAAGTAATATCTAACCCTAGAAGAGGTTTAAGAAACTATGGATTCAAAAAAAATGTATCAAGAAAAAATGTATTTTAATAAAATTGAATCATATATATATCCATTAACATTTACCTAGGCATAGGAAAATTTAAAATATTAAATTAGACCTAATCAATTTTACAAAACCAGAGAAATAAATGAATAAAGAATGTTTTAGAAGAATATATTGATATGCAGATGATTTGGAAACAATTGTTATGATGTAATACTACAAAATAATCAAGAACATCAAGATGAAGCCAACCCCCAAAAATGGAGCAAATAGAAAACCTCCCTAGAACTATATACAACACATTTCTAAGCCCCAAGACTGTAGATAGTAGATTTTTAGGAAGTGATAGGTACGTGAAAAGTTTGAAATGATGAATGTGTTTTTTCAAATCTAGGGCTCCAAAAAAATTGATTAATTTTCTATAATTTCATGTTGATGACTCGAAAATTGCACTTTTCTTCAAACCCTAATAGGGAAGGTAAACATGAAAATGATAAGCAAACCAATTTGTTTTGAACCTTGTGTTCATGATCAATAGGGGTTTTTAGCACCGGATACTTATCAGTCCCCTTAATAATGCACAATATGAAAAACAACATACCAAGTAAATGTAATTATGGATTCGTCAAGAAAACCAATGTGACATGATGTGTCACTACCATGAACTTTAGTGCTATAATGAATTCTCTCTAAATGCAGTTTCTTAATTCCTTTAGAATGCTTGTAAATGTTCAATATATCGTGAAAATGAATGTTAGATGTTATTTATAATTTCCTCTATGTGCCTTCTAGATCCTAAATACACTAATGTACTTTTGTATTTATAGACTTCTTGAATTTAACTTAGGATCATGTTAAATTGACATGAAATGGGAAAGCAAGTAAATAATATAGAATCACAAGACTTGGGTGCACCCTAATGGATCTATGGCACTAACCCCATAAAAATGTTCATGTTATGTTTTTGGGCCCCAAAAACCTAGTGTTTATGTTTCTCGAGGACCCACCACATGATGACTAAAATTTAATAAGAGAGAAGAAAAAGGGACATTAATAAAAATAGTTAAACACATAAATAATACCTAAGTATTTGGACCAATAACATACAAGTACACAAGTGTCATGAAATAATATAATTTAACTACTAATATATGCCTAGGGGAAATTTTTTGGTGTCTTACACCAAGATAATTTTTTTAATTGAAAATCACAATTTTATTAATAAGCAATAAAATACACTAATGAACATACAAAAAAATGGTGAAATATGTCACAACCCTGAATGCGGATTAAATTAGGGCAAACAAAAAGCCTTGAGAAATAAATTCTATCAAAACATCAAAAATATTGATGTACAATCATAATAAGTGTTATTCAATCAAAAAATTGTTAAAAACAAGAACTAAAAAACATGAAGATCAATGTCATTAGGCATAAGAAACAAACATGGAGACTTAAAGGGGTAGGGGATGGGGCCTATCAGACTTGTCCCCCCAACCATTTGAACTTGGAATATTTGCAATGTCAGCTACTATTTCCCACCCATCATTTTTTATTCTCTTTAGAATCTTTAGCTAACCTAGGGAGGGAAATAACAAGATTTTGGTGAAGAAACTTGTCCTAGGGAGGATCCCCCAATCTCTACCATCACTATGTCCAATCTAGTCAAAAATGCAAGCCCCATAGAGGGTTGAAGGCCACCAAAAAAGGGGATGGGAGCTTCAACTGCTCCTAGACCAGTGATGCTGAAAACCTAAGCCCTATCACTAAGAGGGAATCAAGTAACACGGAAAATATGGAGGCACATGACTAATCACACATGAGGCACTCCCTGAGTGGTCCAATAGGGTCTAGAGGCATACCACCTCTAAGAATATTTTTTATGATTGGACTTGAATATGAATAAAAACATTGGAGATGATAGTAACCTTTTTTGTCACCAAAAAATATTTTTCCATAGCTTCATTATTAAAAATAACATAGTTCCTAGCTTTCCATATATGAAAAATATTATCAGTTTGAAAGATATGCAAAAAATTATTATATCTTATAGGTAGCATGGTTGAGTCCCCAAAAAGAACCATTTTCCAGTTAAATAATTCTATAAAGAAGGGTTAAGAAAAGTTATGGTTATATTTCTATGTTGATTGAGAAAGTGGGAAAAACCAAAAAAATTGTTTCAAAGTCTCAACTTGATGATAGGTTAGGTAGATGGGATTTTAGAACATCATATACTTGAGTCAGTCTCCAAATGGATGACCTTGGTAAACAAAGCACCATATAAAATGATCTTATTTGGGCTCAATGTGAACTTTCCAAAGATTAGAAAACCTTATAGCCCATACAACCTTTAGAGACCTTAAATTCCACCAGCGGTTGAGGGTTTCACTCTATATATGTTGGAGGCAAGAAGATGATACCCAATAGGGGGATTGTAATGATAGAAATGAGTAGTGCTAGGCCAATGCTAGTCCTACCACCAAGGGACTTGAGATAAGAATCTAATTTTATGGAAATAAACATCAAGTATGGGATTCTAAATTTTATGAATTAAATCTACATCCTCAAGTTTGAGCTATTATTTTATTTTCCTCATATTTGACATAGGCCACCCTCGAGAGACTTTGCATAAAATGTCACTATTGGTCTGGATTGCATTTTTAAAGAGTTAGAGTCTCTTGATCTAGGGTACCATAGTGAATGGGACATCATAAAAATGAAGGATGGGAGACCACCATATGGAATGAGATTTAACAGAAAGACCATTCCTGAAGCCATTCGCCACCTATATGAGGTTATGTTTGATAATCTCCTAGGATTTTGACATAATTTTAAGCATAAAGTTGCCACCAATGTGAACTGACACATGAGAAAGAAAAAGATTCTTAAAAGCAAAACTCTTCCATGCCTTTCGGCCAAGAAAGGATCCTTGGGTAATGCAATGCTTCAACAAAACCTTTCAATATTCATTCCCTTCTAGGATTTTGATGATCCATTTCACACTTAGATCCTAGCCTCAAAGTCTGATGTCAATGAGCCCAAGGACAACACCTTCTTTAGACCTAAAAAATATATCCCACAATGCCCTGTGGAAACCCCTATGGCCTTCTAAATTTACACAAAGGCAATTCCATAAAAATTATCCAACTTAGCGTAGGTAGCTTCAAAAGGAGCCCAACAAGAAGAGTAGTAAATATGGGTAGCAATCAACACCCTGAAGCAAACTTGATACTTCCCTAGACTAAAGAAAGAGGATTGGTGATTCAATAGGAAATAATTTTTTCAACCCTTTGAACAACATGTGACTGAATCTCAAAAGGGGAGACCATAAAGGCAAAGGCAATACCTAAAAACTTAAATTTCACACTGAGAAAGATCTATTTCCATTTATATTCTTCCACACAATGAAGTTTGGGGGAAGGGACTGTCTATAGCATTGAGTCCTTATCCACTAGATAAAGGAACCTAATGCAAGACACAAAATATCAAGGTACTCTCTTAACTGAAGCATGTTTTCCAAAAGGGTAAGAAAATAATCATCCAAAAAATTCCCATTAATGAGTTGTTTATCACGTTAGGGGTGGGGGGAAGGGTGGACAGGGTGTATTTTGCCAAGCCTCTTGTTGAGTAGTTGGCCAAAAGATAGTTTAATCTCTTTTGCATCTAGCACATATAGAGAGGGAGCCAAAGAGAAACATTTATTTATAGACTCAAACAACCCAAACTTGTGATATTGCACTCCATTATTGGTATTACAATCTCCAACATCATGAAACAAAAAAATAATAATATGGATAAAATGAGGACAAAACCCCAAAGCTTGAAACATAGATATGATAAATGGCCACTCAATCCTATTGTAAGCATTCTCAAAGTCAATTTTCATAAACATGGAATTTTGACTAAAGACTGGATAATTCCATACCTTCCCTGACTACAATAACATTGTTTAAAATATACCTAGATGTTGGATGAACCTTGTTTGCTCACTTATAATAATAAGGGTAAGAATATGCCTCAACTTAAGGGAAAGGGATCTAGTAATGACTTTATAGAGACATTCAAAAGGATTATTGGTGTCAAATGTATAATAAGTTTAGGATCTATAGCTTTTGAGATGAATGTGATATTACCCTAATTGATGAGGGTTCCTAAGGAATTGGAAAAAAAAGCTTCAAAATAAACTTCATTTAGATCAGGACCAACAGTGTCCCATAAGTCCTAATAGAACTCAGAAGGGAAAATGTCAATGTCGAGTGCTTTATCAAAATCCATATGCATGGATACTTCATTGAAATCATTCAAAGAAAGAGGTCTATGACAATAAAATCTATGCAGTTCAAACAACTTGCATGGGATAACTTGAAGACATTGAAAGAGTGTTGCTTCATGAGTTGGGGAATAAGGTTGAGCGATTAATACCCCCTGATAGTGATGCACAAAAGATTTTAGGATGTCTAGGAGTTTGGTAATCCTAGAATTAACATCTGAAATATATTTAATTCTATATGAACTTGTCTGGAGTGAAGAAGAGCAAATAACTATTTGGTAACTTTGTCCCCATTCTCAACCAATTCATTTTGGCTCTAAGTTGTTCTCCCAAAGCCTTGCAGGCTTCCTCAATTTTGCTCTTGTGTCTCCAATTCATTATAGCTCTAAGTTGTACTCCCAAGGCCTTGTAGGCTTCCTCAATGTTGATATTTTGTCTCCATTGAGCAATTTGAGTTTGTAAGTTAACATTGAGCGGTGAGTGATCAAGTTCATATGAAATCCTATGGAATTCAAAGAATGATGCTTCATGAGCCCATTGTCTGAAGATGGATACTTGATTACCATACATATTTAAAAAGGTAGTAGTCTAAGTAATGGCATCAACCCACCAATCAATCTAGCCTATGGCCCTTGAGGGTATGGGCACTAGGTTCTAGATTCACTTCATATGGACAAAAGTTCTCTCATACTTAATATGAGTAGTATTGAGTTAAAATTGAGACTTATTTTATTTGGTTTGAGGAGAGCTCCACTTTTCAATAGGCTAGTGATCCGAAATAGTGACATCATAAATAACATAAAATAGGTGAGTGTTGAAGCTAGAGAGTGAGAATAAGACTTACTCTGCAAGTAATGTCCAATCTAGCCTTTTAACCACTCTACCAAGGCCTTGTCTGAGTTTGGACCAAATAAACCAAGAATAAGTTGAATATCTTCTCCTATGGTGATTTACATTGAAGAAACCAAGCTTATTATGCATGTAAATCTATGCTTATCGCTCCCTTACACACCAACACATAGATAGACAACCTTCCTTATCTTCATTGGTTCCACCATGTTGAAATACCCACAAACTTAGTGAGAATCGAAGAGTGATTTTACCAATCACCTCCAAAGTAAGGCTCTTTTGATTTCATCTTTGGAATCATATAGGTTGCCCATCTTAATAATCCAGCTATTAAAATAAAAAAGGGCCCACACTACCCGATGAGTGGCATCAAATGCTTAAGAACAAAATCTATGAAAGCTCTAGTGTGAGAAACATGATGATTGATCCATAATAAAGCTCATGATTGGACACCTTGCATAGAGCACCTGTCTAAATCGTACAAGAAACAACGAGAGAAGAAATCTAAAAAAATTAACTTCTTTTAGACAAAACACTTTCGTTTTACGAAAGTTCTTACAATTATCCCTAACCATGTATTTATGGTTCGATTTAGTAATAATGCAAACATTCAAAGAAAAAATTATCATGGGGAAGCATCAAGGTACATTTCATTTCCCTCTTCAAGGTCCTTGACGATTGTAAATTTATTAATGAAGACAAGCATTATCTTATTTCCATGAATAAAATCAATTATCTGGAAAGGTCAATGCTTTTATTTAACATATTCTCCATCTTCTGAAGGAGATAAACTATGGGACCATTTGAGCATATATTTGTGAACAAAAGACACCACATCATCCTGTGTCCATAAGAGTCACCCCAGAGTGGGATTACGAAGGCAAAATAGTGGTTTCTACTTGCAACATGTGAGAAAGTGAAGGTGTTATCTTAGTGGTGGTCGACATGGATTGAGTGTCTTTTGACGTAAAAAATTTAGCTCCTAGACCACCTATGGGTTGATACACAATAGTTTGTAGCCTAGAGGCACCATAAGACACCAGAGTCACAATGGTCCATCCATCCCAAGCAGAGTTGCTCAATTTATTTTGTGGCACATTTTTATCTTATGGAGCCTATCGAGAATTAGTCATTAAAGGGACTTATCAAATTATATGGTTCAAGAATTGGCATCATAAACAAGTATTTGGGAGGTTAATGTAAAGCACACATTATGAAAACTGGGTTTCACCCATTTGTATGTCAATGGTTTCCTTCAAATTCTTGGCCAGATCAATTTCAGCACAGACTCGCTTCTATGGATGATCCACATAGAATTTGGGTTTCTTATGACAAATTAAACGCCACAAGGTTTTGATGAGCTAGTCATAAAAGCCTCAAAGAGGCATAGGGAGACTTTGGAACTTTATCTAGATTGGGATTTTGAGTTTGGCTTACTCAAATACTTGGAAGTTCCTGATTCAATGAGAAAAGGCTACAAGGGCATTGTGAATGAACAAGGGTCCATGGTTGACAATAGCCTTGGAATGGTTAACATTACCAAAGTGAATTAAGAAAAAAATTCAGTCATGTTTTGCACCCATTCAAGCTTTACACCATGGGGTTGTTGCTGGTCGTGAACCCATTGTTTGAGTAAGCTCTCTGAAAGGACTCGGCTCATGAAATAACCCATAAGGATAAAGGATTCAAAATGATTGCAATCTTTGTTAAATTCAAGGGGATCGAGCACAACATCAAGCAAAGGGGTTTCTGGGTTAGAACCAATACCTTGTGGAAGACCTTTAGGATAAACTTCCTTACCTTTTTTGTTGCCATGATTATTCAGATCTTCTTTAGCTAAACCTGCATCAAATGATGTAAGTGCGGAGATGACAACTATTAATATAAGGATTGTTACAAAAGCCGCCAAATGTGAGGAATGATAAATTAACTTAAGGCAATACATGAACAATAAAACTATTAAAAAACCCCACTTAGACTTGTGGATGATCAACAATATGACAAAAATGCTCTAAAACCGGCACTTGCTTACTCTCTCCCCTCCCGTCTACTAATAAGATTTTAATCTACCCATAATGGAAAAGCTTTGAGCATCCCTTCCCATAGGGAGTTGTAAATAAGTAAAAAGATTAAACTTAGATGAAATAATTTTTATTCATCCTTTTCTTTAAAAAATCAAAACTTCAATTAAAAGCGAAAAAATTAAGTAAATTGGTTGCCAATTCTTTCACATGTTCGGGAAAGAATTTTCAAAATCTTAATCACCACATAATTATGCTATAGGCATTATATTGTGGGGTTAACACTAAAAATTAATCTCATAGTTTTAAAAATGTTTATTTGATATTGGTGTAGTTTTACACTGGGAGTTTATTTTTAAAAAATAGTTTTAAAGATGCCATCTGCGACCTCTTTAAAATGATATAACACCTTAGCATTCAAAATTGACGAAAGGTATGAACAACCATACCTCATTTATTAAACGGTTAGTGGAGGCCATTCTCAATCAAAAACTATAAATTCAACTCAACTTACAAATTCTGGGAAGAATTTTCAAATGCTTAACCACCACATAATATATAACTCTAGAAGTAATAAGCTTGATAGTACAACCCCATTTATATATGTCAGAGATATTTATTTTCCATATGTCCCACCATCAGAAAAAAATGTTAGAACAGTAAACTTGGATCTTCCACAAACAGTCCACAAAAGGTATGTTGATCATCATTTAATTTGTTAATCAAAGCTTTCATTTCATCGATACCAACCCCCTTTGAATTAGTAATTTATGGGACCAAAAACATGTTACCTATGTGCTGTCAATTTCCATGTGAATTGTAATTTATGTGTCACTGTCAACCCACTTCAAATTTACTGCATAATTTTTAATGAGTCACCCGATGTCTAAATACAATTCAAAGTTATGTATTAACCATTTTAAATTGGATGCATTATTTTGAAATATAAACATTTTAATTAAATATAAAAATCAATTATTTACATCGATAAATGTTCTTACAATATCATTTTGGAGATAATTTTATGTAATGAGGTGAATATGTTAACATTTAATTATTTTAAACTTAAAGAAAGTACATGGGCCAAGGACTTTAATACGCATGTGTCCAGTGAACAATATTGCAAGCGGCTATTTACTTCGAGTGCGAAGCAACCAACTCATTTATGACTTTAAACTTCAATAAAGTACATGGGCCAAGGACTTTAATACGCATGTGTCCAGTCAACCATATTGCAAGCAGCTATTTACTTCAAGTGCGAAGCAACCAACTCATCTATGACCATTTAATTATTTGAAACTTCAAGAAAGTACATGGGCCAAAGACTTTAATACACATGTGTCTAGTCAACCATATTACAAGCAACTATTTACTTCGAGTGCGAAGCAACCAACTCATCTATGACCATTTAATTATTTTAAACTTCAAAAAAGTACATGGGCCAAGGACTTTAATATGCATGTGTCCAGTCAACCATATTGCAAGCGGCTATTTACTTTGAGTGCGAAACAACCAACTCATCTATGACCATTTTTCCTTCGGTTAGTAACAATTGAGCAGAGGGCTAATTTTATGTGCTTCCAGTTGAAATATGTTGCTGGAAATGTATTGGAAGGTTGTTCAATTTTCAATTTGGCTGTGTTTTGTGGCTTTTGCCTATGCAAAATGCCCCCCTGAAACGTGTGGATCAATGAATGTGAGTTACCCTTTTTGGATTCACAATCTTAACTGTGGTTATCCTGGATTTCAAATTAAATGTAAGGGGAATTCTACTGGGGAGCTCATTTTGTTTCTTCCTGTGTTTGTGGAAAATAATACTGGTGATATGAATATTGATTTTGAGATTCTGCAGATCGATTATGAGGGCTCTATCATCATAAACACGACTTCTCTCAAAGCCATGTCATGAATATTGATTTTGATAAAGTAGTTTAAAATTATTCTAAATTAAAGGACAGAAGAAATTTTATATTTTAAAATACCTTTATGTCGTGCACAAAGTTTGTTGAAAGCATTTATTAATAAAAATAAATGAATGTTTCTAAACCTAAAGGATAGATGAAATAATATATTTTAAAAATAGCTTTGAAGTTATTTTAAAACAAGTTCTTAAGATATTTTTCAAATAATTTTGAAAGTTCATTTAACTTTCTAAATATGGTATTTAAGTAAAGGTATTTAAAGAAACACAAAACTAGTAATATATTTGAAAGTGTGCAATATTCAAGTTAAGGTTTTTTTATAAATAATAATAAGGGGAAATGGGTCCTTACCTTAAGGTACAAAAGAATTTGACTAGTAGATCAATACAGGGAATACAAAAGCTATCTCCAAAGGAACAAAAGGAGATGGCCAAAAAACCTAAAATGCAAGCAATGACAACGAAAATACTCAAGTAAAGTTTTTCAAATAATTAAAAAAGCAGTAACAAATTTAGAGGTGTACAATACCACAAAAAAATAGTCTTTTTTTAATTTAGACACTTAAAAGTGGTCTCTAGGCATTTATTGGTCATTAAATTATATGATTTTAGAATTATTTTATACTTATCAAATTAGGTTCTTATAAGAGTTTAAACACCTACCAGATGGTGGATTGATTGAAAGGGGCCTATGGAGATCCCTTTCCACATATATAAACTTTGGCTTGGTTATTAGCTTATTTTACCTTAGCACACTCATGTGGGTACATTGAATGCTTATTGGAAAGTCAATTCCTCTACAAATATTTGGGGATGTAAGTTTCCTAAAGTTAAGAAAGTAATTATTGAACCCAAACAGGTGCACTTCCTTTGGTTCATCTTACACCATGGTGTACATGTTGGTAATCACTTTGCCCATCTAGGTGTGACTATTCTCTCGTGCTTATCTTTTGAGTACCTAAAGTCTCTTAAACATCTTGTTTTGTTTTATAAGCATGATCAATCAGCTTGGAGATGGATTCATGCCCTTTTTCAACCATCTCATCCAAAACATTTTTCCTCAAAAAATAATCTCTTAGGGAATACATCTTACATAGTAAAACCAATTTGCATTTTTTTGTTCTGAAATTCATTTTCACTTATGGAAAGAAATGAACAATGCAATCTTTAATCCTAAAGTTCTAGATGGTTTTTTCCCTATTACTTAAAAATTTCAAGTGACATCTAATTTTATACTACATATTCAAGTGCATGTGAAGAAGGTTTGGTTGGAGGTGGAGAACCTATAAACTTTGTTCGATCATTGAGGAACTGCCTCATTATCAAATGGGTTCCTATGGATTCACCTTGTTAGAAATCACTTTTTTAGGACTATGGCTTTAGTGCTCATTGTAGACATTGCACACAAATAAAATGTTAAAGTGTTTCACCATATTTGTGGTGTCTCTCTCTAGTACATTACTCTTATGATGGTGGTGGATCTACTTTACCAAATACTAGTAGATGGAGGGCATAATACAAAATAAAGTTTCTTATGTTGGATTTAGTCATTTATCTGATTAGACAAAAGTCAACAGATGAAGGAAAAAATCAAATATAATGATGGGTGGGAGATGATCTATTTGAGATATTAGATATGCCTACTTGTAGTAGTTATGGTTTGGGGTGATAATTCATGTGATCATCAACAACCACTAGCTTCATAGATTGATCATGTGACTTAGTTCTTATGCTTTGCTATTTTGGTACCCTTAGGGTTATTTATGATATTGGTTTAGCATATGTTTGAATTTTTTGACTGATTTTTTTATTAGGTCATTTCAAAATTTTATCTATGCTAAATTAGAAAATTTTCTTAGTCTTGGAGATCAATTTAATTTTTTACAGTGTGATACCAAAACATTCATTTTTTTTATCATTACCTTAATCTGTATTATTAATAAAAATGATTTTCAACCATATATAAAATATTTTGTGTGACATTTCATTTTAGAAACATTTATTTTTAATTATTAAATGCTTTCAATAAAAACTTGTGCATAAAAAAATAGTATATCTTAAAATATAAAATATATATTGTCCTTTAATTATGGAGGCATTTTAATGCTATGTTAATAGGGAATATATAGAAATGATTTGTCTCTGAAAATTCCATGGCTATGTTTAATAGCAAGGTGCGTCGGTTGACAACATAGTAGGAATGTTGGTGTCAAACTTACATGCCACGTAACTACTTAACAGATAATGTTCCTAGTTTCCCGATCTCGAGTCTTCAAGAAGATTATTATAAAGTCATTTTTTTAGGATCAAAGTTGTGCTTTGGTGAAACATTTCAAAAATAGTATCACATATCAATTAAATTTTGTTGTTTTTGGAGCCATTTTGCTTTAGAAGATGTAAAAATGATGATAGCAAATGACCATTTTTCATCTTGTCTGGTGGCAACTTGTAGCCCATAACAACCCCATTTCAACATCATTATGGGGTCTACATTTTATTACAATATATAAAAAAACAATAGTCACTTCTCTAGTTTTAATAACACGGATCTATGTATACAACCTAAAACTTTATCTAATCTCACTCAAGTTGAAGAAATGCTTATCACATAATTAATCCAGTATTGAAAGTAACCCATGTACATGGTGAGCAATACAAATATAGTGACCACACTATTAGATTTCCTAAGATATATCTTCTATTGTTATGTACTTAAATTGTCGGACTGAAAATCTAGACATATTAGTGTTAAGAAGAATTGGCTCTTAAAACAAACCATATGACTATTTTATAAGTAGATCATGCATCATGTAGGCCCTAAAATACAAATTTAAAAATGACCCCTATTATGAAGATGTGCAAGTTGACCATCACGATCTTCATGCACTACCATCTAAACATATTAATATATCCTATGTCTTGCACCATATAACTGTGGAGATTACATACATGCAAATCAATAATATAGACTTGGATGTAGACATGAATGTACCTAAAAATATACAAGATCATCAAACATAATATTTTTTAGCATCTCTTCTAAATGCATAAAGAGAGGTAAACCAAATAATAAATTATGTAAATAATGGAAATAGTAGTTTCCTATCTATAATCAATTGGCCAAGTATTAGTAGTTCACCCATCAATTAATATAACATAGAGGGTTTGTTTTTTTGGCAAATTATTATTTTTCCAACAAGAATTTCCATGTACCAATAATCTCATACTAGGAAATTCAAGTTGCATGAGTACGATATGCACTTACTTCAGTATCAAGATAACCATTTTGGAATCATCCATACTTTTGCTACTACCTGTAAAACCCAATGATGCACCATCAAATCCAAGTAGCATCTGTAATATTTTAAAATAAAAACATCAAGGAAACATGTTAATCATAAATTCATACATTCTATAACATCTAACACACTTACCTAATGTAACTAATTCAAAACAACTAATGTGTTTCAGATTAACACTTATAGGTTCATGCTTCTTTTGGTCCAAGATATAAAATTAACTTGTGAATGTGATCACATAATTAGGATCCCAAACACTATTCTTCACCTCAAGTGCAATAGACCACAAGTGACTAGATCTACATAAAATCATGTCAGAGGCCCCTCCATCCCTCTAAGGCAACAATTGTCATTGGAAGAATCATAATTAATCATAAAACTACATCTTGCATCTTCAAACAAGGATAGATGATTTGAAATCTTTGATGAGTAACACCTATAAAAACATCTCTATAAAAAATATTAATAGTACATGTATTGATATTCAAAATATCTTTCATTACTCTCAATACATAAAAAAAAATGCCCAATTATAATTATTTATTTTAATTTTTGTAAACAGGTACGAATAAAAACATAGAGGATATACTCACATTCATTGATTTATATGATTATAAAATGTACCCAACATGGACACATTAAACTGAGAAGACCCTCATCAAGTACATTCTACAAGGTTATTACTTGACCATTACGTAACAACGTGGAACCCATGCAGCATTGAAACAATCAATGATAGAATATATAGATTAATGTTTGCTCACCACAAATGAAATATTTAATTCTAATGCTCAAAAAAATATGAATATCTTGTCAATTAGATTCAACATCACACTAAATGTAGTGAGTTTAAATGCTTGTGAAAAAGGGTCACTACTATAAAATTTAAATATAAAGCCCCATAGCCATCACAAATAATGTCAAGCATGTTCATCGATGATGAAAGCTGAAAATATTAACTCTCAACCCATAATGTTGAAATAGTGAGCATAAATAATGCAAACATGATTTCAACATAGCATTCAAATGTTGATTACCAACCAGTTATATCTCACCATGCTTTTTTTAAATATATGGCAAAATATGCATTGAAAGATGAAAACAAATATGAAAGCTGACACCATCTACTAACTAGAATATTGGCTACAATTTCAATTGAAATCCATGCAATGGTTGCATATAATAAGTTACTAATATAAAATATTTGTGGCTATAACATAAGTTCATAGGGGACATGCTACACGTTGGAAAATCCCTTTCTAACATTTTGTATCTAGACATATTTTGCCATATCTATTAGTAATAAAATATTGCAAAATGTTTTTGAAAGCACATCTGAGGAAGAAAAACTACCATCCTTCATTGATGCATATATAAATCAAACTTATTTTCTAGCTACATTGCCACTCATTGAGGCCACATAAACATGGTCTTTCAACAATCATAATAAAACTAATCAATGGAGAAATATAAAAATTCAATCAATCTTTTTCATATTCCTTCATTTTTCTTTTGTTACTACTATTGATTTACCATCATATGAAGGTTTTTATTGGGTAGATCTCTTATTTTACAAACCATTCCATGATATTTCTATATAAATTGGTTTAACTAGGTAAGACATCGTTACACATTAGGAACAACTCAATATTCCTACATGTTATGGCAACAACTATAGAATAAAATAACATTTCAGAATCAAGCAACGGTGATAGTGACATACAAGAAGATGTATAGATGGGAATGGAAATTCATGACTAGGAATTCTTGTTCTACATGCACCCATCAAGAAACACTATAATAGATGACATTTACATGTTTGGGATTTATTAATTCGACAATGACTACAATTAAAACCATTCAGAGGTATTAATCAACCTACACACAATAACAACACAATTTATAAATTCATATATGTAATTTTTTATTATAGTATCCACCCCCTTTTGTTGCACCATAAACTGGAATTTTCATATGATATTGGTGTACCAATGGTTGAAAAAAAGTCATGTTGTACCCTATACGTTTCATAAATGATTAAAATGTATTTATTACAATCAAGTTGTCAAGTGTTATTTCATGCATAAAATATGAGCATCCTATCTATTCCACGCTAGCACTTCCTTCCCATCCACCACTATAGTCCAATGATGAATATAATCATAAGTAAATAATGATTTTGGCATCTAAGCAAAATATGCCTAATAAAGAAGTAGAAAAGGTTCAAGTGAAAATGAAGTAAAAGCAAGTTTATAGAAAAAGTATCTCATTTGAAATAATTGCACACACATGCAACATCTTCTAAGCATATATCTACATAGTTCTAAAAATTTATATAATCTTCTACATCATCTCATGAGACTTCATTTACTTTTAGATCTCCTAAATCCATTGTTCCTACTCAAGATCATATCAATATTCACTTTGATAACTTTATAACTAAAAAGGATACATGTTATGATTCTAATAATGGGACACTAGATAATTTTTACTTAAAAAAGGTAAGACATTTGCCACTCATTACTGATTGGGTTAATTTATATCTTGATGGAATCATTGGATAGCTTGTGCATTGGTAAAATACAAAATTGTATCACTAAAATTCAAATATACTAAAACTTGACTGTACAAAATTTTTATTGTTACATATTCTTCTTCTATTGTTTTCTTTTATGAATGTATGGCCCATTATTATGTCTTTGGATTTCAGTGAATTATTATCCTACTTACCCTTTTCTCTTCCCTTTCAAGTCTAGAAAGTCTCAAAACAATGTTCAATTTCACTAAAGCAATGACATTAATAGGTTTTCATGCACATTTTCCCCATAATTTTTTCATTTTTCTTATAAAACAAAATTGACTAAAATAAGATACAAATGTTGACCACTATTGTCTTATTGGTCAATCATGTCCTTTGAAATTTTATACCCAAAATCTACATTTACACAACACAACTCTAATTCTATCAATTTCTAGGTTATTCATGCAGTATTAGTATAAAATTTACATTTTTTCATGCAAAATTTCCTAGTTTCAAGCTCAATTGTTCCATACACACAACATCTTTTGGCATGTGTATATTTGATGAAATGAGAATGTACAATCAGTTACTTGCATAAATTTTTTAGTCTTTTCCAAATTTACAATAGTTCCTATTTACATTCCATAGGGGGAAATTCCTTCTATTGAGCCATTCAAACCCTTGCTAGTGTATATATTTCATTGGCATTTGTTGAGAACTATCTAGATTCATCTCTTTTATTCTATTTTTTTACATCTTGGTTTCATTTTAGTATATGTTTTTGTTGATTTTTCTATATTAAAAAAATACAAAAAATCATATATTATTAAAAATGCAAAAACATTTAAATATGTTGAAAAATACAAAATCAAGCCCTGAGCATGATTAATTGTCGATGATATTTGTTAATTATATATCACTATATTCTTGTACACTTGGAAAATTCAAAATTGGTTATTCCTCTTAGTTTTTGCCATTCTTACTTCTACAAGTCTCACATCTGCTCTATCTTTGTGCCCCTTTGGCCTAAATATCTTAGTTTGACCAATCTTATGGTGATGACCCAAGTCCTCTATCTTTCCCAAAATGTTTAAAATATACTTATCTTCCATATCTACATGTTTTAAACCTGTACCTATTCTCTTATTCCCTCGACACTAACATCTAATTCAGACAATAACATTGTGTTACTGTCCTTTACCAAAACAAGTGTATAGTTCCATAAAGTCATCCAATTTATAAATGAAATGCATCTTAATGGTTGGCCTTCATGATTTTACATGATTTATTACTCCAAAGGAATTGATATAAATATAAGATTAACCCTCATCCATTCCTCACCTAGCATTTAGATCAAAGATTATTCAAAGAGAATTCAATTGAATAAATCTTCCCTATTGATTCTTATTTCCATACTAGTCATAGAGACTGCACATCTACAAGTCTAGAGTAATAAAGGAGCAGACCAAGAGCCTATTTTTCTAAGTTACAAGCTTGGTCATTTTTCTACTTGTTTTACACACATTGTATGATTCACACATAAGCTAACATACAGGGGAGAACTACATCAATCTAAGGCCCTCTTCAAAGTAATGAAAATGTACACAACATCTTTTGACAATAGTGTGCACACTAACCCATTTTTCCCCAAGGTCATATAAAAGATGAAAATCTAGGGTTATATAATTTCATAACCAACAACTATCCATAATCTAGATCTAAATGCACTAGAGTGAAGGTGAAGCAAAAACCTAGAATCATCTAGGTGGTCACGTCCTATTTTAGTAGATATTTTATATAGGGAACTATTATTCAACCTAAACAGTAGCGTTGATGAAAATGTCCCAAGTTGACATTACCATCCAAAGAGCCAAAGGCATCATAATCAAAATCTCTATCTCTCCTACTTTCAACCTATTCTAGATCCAAAATTGTACTAACATCAAAACAAGCTAAGTAGTTCACTTCTTTGTCCTTTATATATTTATCATAATCACACTTTCCATATTGAGACTATCTCAGCATAATAAATTTAGTGTATGTTTATATTTGAGTTTAGCATCTAATTGGCCTGCTATATATATGATTATCACCCTTATGCCATTTCATTTATATATACCCCTTTTATCAATCTAGATAACCTCAATCTAGATTCCATTTTAGAGTTAAACATTTGATGAATCCTATTTTTGAACATCAAACCCTATCTCACTTACGGTTTTCTGATTTTTTTTGTTGTTGATCCCTAAATTGGCTAAAAAAATTATAATCATGTTTCCCATGGATAATTATGTTAATTATTTCATGGTCCAATACCTTATAGTGTTTCTTTCTTATTATATCTCATGTTTAATTAACTCATTTAGATCTATAAGGGATGAAAACCTACATTCTTGTAAGCTCCTTCTTATTTTAATGTTTATAATGAGTTTTTACCTATCACTACAAAGTGCCAAAGGAAGTACATGAAGCAGTCATCCTCCCTAGGACATGTTTTTTCCTAATCCAAGCACACTACTACCAAAGCCTCACTACTAGACCTATTAAATATTTCTTCACAATTCAAGGATGTTCTTAGATGCAGTATGTATGACATTGCTTCCTTGTAATGCTAATCCACCATATGTGGCCTCTATCTTAAGCTCTATAAATTGGACTAAGCATAATATATCCTTTGAAAATTAGGATTTACTATGCCAACACCTTATAAGTAGTTGTTTACCACTATATATCTAGGTATGTGTTTGAAACAAAATGGGAAAATGAGTTCTCATGGATAATGGCTTCGGAATTAACATTTACAACATATCCTTTCTCTCTATAATGGGTATTCGAACATCCAATTTAGAACCATATAATATGCTTATAAAGGGATTTGACAATATGTCGTAGTAAGTATTGGGATAGATAACATTGAATATTATAGTAGGTTCTTGTGCATTGCCTATTTTATGCCAAGTTATGCCAAATGATTGTAACTATAACATTATTTTGGGATGAACTTAGATACATGAGATGTATGTGGTTCTCTCCACATTGCATGCATAATTTAGCCATCAGAGATTCAATTACACATGCCCAATGGATAACAATCCTTTCAAACATTGTGCAATGGTTCAACCACCCCTGTATACTACACTACAAGCCTATAAATTTGGTTTTAGTTCTCAATATTTACTCAAATATGGGTATAAGGGAGAAGGGTTAGGTAAAAATGAGAAAGGGATAACACAACCTACTTATCCTATAAATAATATAAATTGACAAGGAATTGATTTATCAAATAAATTTAATAAACACAAACATATCCCTCAAAATACAATTTTTTTCCAAAAGTCTAAAATGGAATGTATGAATATCTCCACAATCCAAAAAAAATTCAAGTCGTCAACCATCATTTAATCAATGACACTGCCTCCGCATACATTCTAACAATGGATGAATTCTCTAATGATGAATCAATACTAAATTACTTGGGGGCATATGAGGATCTCCCTTCTTTTTATAACAAGAATAGGTTTCCTTATGATATCTCTATTCATGCTTACTTTGGTGAAAATGACAACCCAAATATCCAACATGATGCATCAAATGTTATTCCAACCATAACATTTATCATAGAGAAATCTACTCTATTAAATGAAGAAACAATCAAATGTAACTTCAGAATGAATAAGGACCCTAGACCAGTTTTAATTATTGCAATAATCTAGGAGGATGAAGGAAAAACCTATCGATAGGTCCTTCATGATTTCCTTAAACTTTTCACTTGGGTATATTAGGGACTACATGGGATGAATCCATTGATGTTAATGTATAATATATTATTAAAACTAGATGCAAATCTATTAAAGCAAAAAATATGAAAAATGCATCCTAAAGTGGCATCATTGGTAAAAGATGAAATTAAAAAAAAATTAGAGCTGGATTTATAAGAGCCATTAGACATTCAGACTAAGTATCCAACATTGTCCTTATTAAAAAACCAAATGGTGACATTCGATTTTGCACTGATTACTGTGATTTAAACAAGGTTTGCCCTAAAGATGACTTCCCTTTACCTAATATTTACATGATTATGGATTTCATAGTGGGATATGAGACGTTTTAATTTATGGTTGGTTCTACAAGATATATCTAAATAAAAATTAACCCTATAGACTAAAAAAATATCGCATTTACCACTCCTTTAGGAAATTTTGTTACACAATCATGCCTTTTGGATTAAAAAATGCAAGAGCCACATATCAAAGGTCCATGAAACATATATTTCATGATTTCATACATAAAAATATTGAGGATTATGTTGATGATTTAATTTCAAAATCAAAACATTGTCATGACAATGCTACTAATTCACAAAAAAATATTCAAGTCCCTACTCAACTTGAATGTTCAATTAAATCCAAAAAAATGGTTTTGAGGTACACTTTGTTGGTTGAATATTTTGTCGATTAGAGTACTGATAAACAAAATAGGTCTGATCAGCCAAAGTAGGAAGATTAGTCATCCAAATGTGTAGGTTTACCACATCAAAAGGGGACTGATCTCTCCTCTCATCAAGGGGAGGTTCCCTATAGGTATGATATATATATATATATAAAAATAGAGAATGATACTCAAGGGTAGGACAAACCATCCATCTCTCTTTTTTCAGAGATGATGCATGTGGATCAAAGGAAAAACTCAAGGGAAATGACAAAAAGCACTCTTCTTTCAGAAGTACTATTCAGTAAACCACAAGAATACTCTTGGTAGTAAATGCAAAATGTAACCAAGGACGTAGTAACTAGCAAATCAAGATGTAGCACGAAGTCTCCACCTGAATTGCTCAAGAGTGAGATACGAAGGACAATGAGGGCACAAAGTCATCCCAAGGTCCTTTACACAAAAATGAAAAGAAAACACACTGAAAGGCAATTATGGGGGCACAAAGTCTCTCCATAGTTGACTTCAGGACACCTTCCTGATTGCTGTCACTAATTATGCTTGTTGAATTAAAGGAACAAAAGATATATTAAGGAAAAAGACATAAGAACAGTTTCCTCAACAACAAAGATATCACAGCACAAAGTCTGAAAAATTACTTGCTTTCTTATTCCAATAACAAAATATAATCAATAATCTGAGCTCAAAGTCTTAGTAATGCCTTTCAATTTGGGAAAAGTTTCATTCTGATTGTCAAAAAGAGATATCTTTACAATGAAAGAGAGTCCCTTATATAGTCTCTTCAAGAAGGACTTGGGAATAGTAACACATCATGTTGCATTGAAATTTGTTAAGGAGATAGGCTAGAATTTAGGGGCATCTACCCATTTGTTTTTCTCAATGTAGAGAAACAAGTCATGCTATTGAAAGTTTGCATCTTTCAACGTCCACCTGGCGATATGATCCTTCTTCATCATTCCTCAATTTCCGGTTATTTGAATCGGGTCTTTAAATTGCCTCTCTGTTCTTTGGTCACTTTTTACTAAAAAATTGACATGTGGTAACATCTGCTGAGAAACAGGTGAGGACACGCGGTAGCTTCTACTGCTATTAGAGAATTTAGAAACATTTTTATGAGTTTCACAGAAGATGACACGTGGCAGTTTCTACTGTGCTTTAGTGGCCTTTGAAAACACTTGAGACTTATTTTAGATTCATGTGGATGATAACACGTGGTGATCTCCGCTATGCTCTTAAAAAATGCTTAGGAGGAGGTTAGAAACTTGTTCAAACTTAGACACATACACGTGTCACTCTCCACAAAGTTTTAAATGAACATGTGATAGCTTCTGCTTGTCTTTGGAGAGTTAGGTAAATGATGACACATGGCACGTTTCACTTTCTTTGGCAGCTCACTGGGGGTCCACCATAGTCTTTATGAAAACAAGGAGGGATAAATTATGGAGATTGACACTTGTCAGCTTTCGACGAACTTTACAAGGGACACGTGGCATGTTCTGTGACTTCTTGAGGGTAGAGTGTATAGTGTCCCAAAAGATGACACTTGGCAGCTTCCATGAGACCTTGAGATTTAGACAAAAACCCACGTACAAAGAAATACCCACGCGTTGAACTTTAGAATTTTTGGAACTTTGAAGCTTTAGATGGAGACACTTGGAGGCTTCTGACAAGCTTTAGCAGGGACAGGTGGCATCTTCCATTACGATTAGAAACAAAGTGCAATGAGGCTCAATAGATGACATGTGGTGGCTTCTGCTTGACTCATTATTTTTGGGGCGCTCCTTTGAACCATTTTGATTGAACTGACCGATTGAACCAACTTTGGTTCAACAGTTCAATGGTTTAATGTCTTTGTTTTGGCTAAGTCTTGATCGTTTGAAATAGTTTCTAAACCACGTTGAACCTTTGCTTTGAAATAACTATGTTGAACCTTTGAACTTTTGCTTAGAAGCTTGTCGATGAGCCCCTTTTTGGTTGAACTCTTCTGAAGAAGCCATTGAAATAGTTGAACCTGCTAATTTCAAGCATGTTGAGTTTGTAGATTTCTAGAAAATCTTGAAAAGTGAGGAACTTGAAAGCTCAAAAGAAATTTTGAAAAGGGAAGAGGCAAATTTGGTCTTGTAGGACCAAAATGGCTCATACATTGTCCCAAAAAGAGTGACATTTTTTGGGGGACAATAGCTAGCTCCTATTGGGGAACTTCCTTTAGATGAGAACTGGGAATAACTGAGGGGAGTAAAAAATAGAATCTCCAGTGCCTTGAAGTGTGCCATTGGGCTACGGAGTCATGCTACCTAGAAAGAAAGGTGACAAAAACATGAAAACAAAAAGCACAATATAGAAAAGACTATACAAATATACATATATACAGATGCAATGATCTGATACTTCAAGAGTTGAAGTTTTTCAGATGTTGCTTCTTGAGAGATAGTGAAAATAGTGTGCCATCTTGGTAAACAAGCAAGAAAATGTTTTGTCTCAAGAAATGGTAATGGGTGAATGGAGCTCTCCACTAGGAAACCAATTTTTTGTGTCTTCCTCTTGGTCTTTTCTTCTTCTTGCTCCAAGGCAAGACGTGGTATTCAAATTGAAAACCATAACTCTTTGCTCTCCCTGCAAAGAGTTTCTTTTGTTGACTTTGGAATACAACAGTATGGTCCACCACCATAGCTTGCTATTTTGTTGGTCCAGTCTAGCACATGCTTTAATTGTCAACATCAAACTCCTGACAAACCATCAGCTCAACATCTCCTTTGATATGAAGGAGTTTGACCTCTTCACCCTAAGTAGTTTTCAATCTGAGCAACAGAGATCCATATCTAGCCGTGAAAGAATTACTGCCATCAGATTCCAAGATCCAAACATCATCAAAAGCTGATCTTCTATCAGATTTCTCTTCATCAAATATGGAAGATCCTTCTTGATTTGTATTGTGCCCTACTAATTCTTTTGATGCCTTGTTTGAATCAAATCCTGGATTGCTAGCTATAAGACTTTCATCAGTTGATACATGAGCATCATCTGTGGTCAAGAAGTAATTACCCCTGCCTGAAGGCTCAAATAGAATTTGAGCTGTAGGCGCTGACATTTGGGTAACCACAATTTTTGCCTTAGACAGGTTCACAACTGGTTCTCCATCAATGTCTAATTGCTCAGGAATGGCTTGTAGGGATTCAAACTCAATCATTTGAATTTTAGATTCCTTGACATGATCAATCATGGCAAATGACTGAGATGGATTTGGAAGAGAGGATGGGAGTTCATCCTTTTGATTTTTGGGAGGGGGAGGACTGATCTGTGAATCTAAAGTAGAAGGTGTAGAGATGTTCAATGTACTTACTTCTTTGACAATCACTGGGTCCTTTGACTGAAAAGAAAGAGGGGTTATCTGCTCAGCAATTAAAATTAATGGTTGAAGTCACTCCTCTATCTTCTCTTTGTTAGCTTGTTGTGTTGATTGATTCTCAGACTTGGTGAATACGGTGTATGATCCTTTGATTACTTCACCTTCACTTATGGGTTCATGTTGGTAATTTAGGAAACCAATGTGGGAGTCACTAGTTGATTCTTTTAGATCCTCCCTAAAGAGATCAGTGCTATTTTCTTGCTTTAACTCAGGTTGGAAATAGGAAACATACTATGTTTCTAGATATCCAACTACCGAGTTAGTTAGAGGTGCTTCAAGGGTAGGATTCCTCTGTGGGGGAGGAAGATGATTTTGTTACCCTTGATTTCTGGCAGCATTGCCTTGATATGGCTAATTAGAGAATGTCCTCCTTGGTATATCTTTATATATAGGAGCAAAAGACATACTTTGTGCCATTTGCCTTTGCAAGGCTAGCAATTTATTTGCCAGCTTTTGTACCATTGGGTCAGTGGTGACTGTGGGTGAATATTCAGAAGATGAAGAGGATCTATTTTTGTTTGAATCTCTTCTTATCTTCCCTACTAAGATGAGATCATATTCTACCTCAGTGGCCAAAAGTTGGGCTGTAGCAAGATCTATTTGACTAGCATGTCTCAAAAGAAAACTTACTTTAGGTAACTGAGAATTAATGAAGAAGCATTTGAGATTCTCAACTATAGGTTAAGCAATTACAGGAATTTTGTTCCTTAGTTTGTCAAATTTGGCTATGAAATTCCCTCATAGGCTCATGAGGCTCTTTCTTCATTTGAGTGAGCTGGGCCAGTAAGGCATGTGCATCTTTTACAGGCTTGAATCTTGCTTTGAACTTGGCTTTAAGTGTATCCTAGTCAGTCATTGATCTAGCTTGCAGATGGTAGAATTAGTCTGTAGCAGCACCTTGTAGTGTCTCCACAAAAGTCCTAACTACCACATCTTCAAATTCTACCCCTATAACACCACAAGCTATGCTGAAAGCTGTGATGTGTTCATCAAGGTGAACTATTCCATCACCAAAGAATTTGGGGAAATTCTTTCTTGAACTACGTTAGAGTTCATGCAGAGGTGGAGTCAAGTTGAGTGGGCCACAAGAGTTACCCCAGGGGCCTCGAACTGCCATGATTTAATTAAGAAAAATAGAGATAACAAATCTAGACGGAGTGGCTAGATTACAAAACAAAAATGGAAAAGGACTGGCTCAGCTTCAACTTGAGGCTTCAAACTATGCACTCTTTCCCAGCAGCTCTAGTTTTGCAGACTAGATAAAATAACAAAGGTGGAGGAATATGGTAAGGCTATAAATGGATAATGGGTAAGACATGAAACAAAGTCACCAGAGTCTGTAATGGATAAGAGTTATAATGATAATGGGTAAGACATAGGTGATGTTTCAATCTGAAACTTGAGGTTTCAAATTACACAAAATTATGTATATCCCCAGCGAGTCACCAAAAATTGTTGGTTGAATATTTTGTCAATCAGCATACTGATAAACAAAATAGGTCTAATCAGCCAAAGTAAGAAGATTAGTCATCCAAATGTGTAGGTTTACCACATCAAAAGGGGGCTGATCTCTCCTCTCATCAAGGGGAGGTTCCCTATAGGTATGCTCTCTCTCTCTCTCTCTATATATATATATATATAAACATAAAATAATACTCAAGGGTAGGACAAACCATCCATCTCTCTTTTTTTAGAGATGATGCATGTGGATCAAAGCAAAAACTCAAAGGAAATGATAGAAAGCACTCCTCTTCTTTTAGAAGTACTATTCAACAAACCACAAGAATACTCCTAGTAGTAAATGCAAAATATAACAAGGACATAGTAACCAACAAATTGAGATGTAGCACAAAGTCTCCACCTGAATTGCCCAAGAGTGAGATACGAAAGACAATGAGGGTACAAAGTCGTCCCAAGGTCCTTTACACATAAATGAAAAGAAAACACACTGAAAGGCAATTATGGGGGCATAAAGTCTCTCCATAGTTGACTTTAGGAAACCTTCCTAACTGTTGTCACTAATTCTACTTGTTAAATTAAAGGAACATAAGATATATTAAGGAAACAAACATAAGAACAATTTCCTCAACAACAAAGATATCACAGCACAAAGTCTAAAAAATTACTTGCTTTCTTATTTCAATAACAAAATATGATCAATAATCTGAGCTCAAAGTCTCAATAATGCCTTTCAATTTGGGCAGAGTTTCATTCTGATTGTCAAAAAGAGATCTCTTTACAATGAAAGAGAGTCCCTTATATAGCCTCTTTAAGAAGGACTCAAGAATAGTAACACATCATGTTGCATTGAAATTTGTTAAAGAGACAGGCTGGAGTTTAGGGGCATCTACCCATTTGTTTTTCTCAATGCAAAGAAACAAGTCACACTATTGAAAGTTTGCATCTTTCAATGTCCACCTAGCGATCTGATCCTTTATCATCATTCCTCTTTTTTTGGTTATTTGAATTAGGTCTTTAAATTGCCTCTCTATTCTTTGGTCACTTTTTGCTAAAAAATTGACACGTGGTAGCATCTGCTGAGAAACAGGCGAGAACATGTGGCAGCTTTCACTACTATTAGAGGCTTTAGAAACATTTTTTATGAGTTTGACGAAAGATGACATGTGGCGATCTCCACTATGCTTTAGCGGCCTTTGAAAACACTCAGGATTTATTTTAGATTCACGCAGATGATAACACATGGTAGTCTCCACTGTGCTCTAAAAAAATGCTTAGGAGGAGCTTAGAAACTTGTTTGAAACTCAGACGTAGACACGTGTTCTATTTTTTAACACTTTGAACCAACACATACAATTGCTTATCATAAGTTGGATATTTTCTTACTACACTTGTAAAATTTTCAAAATGATAACAAACTGGTTTCTTACCTTGCATTAAAATAGCTCCCATAGCATACTCACTTGCATCCGTCTCGATCTCAAATGATTATTGTATATTAGGAAGTGCCAAGACTGGAGCAGTACTTATCTTTTCTTTCAAAGTATCGAAGGATTTTTGATGTTTACCTCCCCACTAAAAGACCTGTTTCACACTTGTCAAAGAATGCAAAGGTGATGCAATATATGAAAATTGAGCAATAAACTTCCTCCAAAACTGTACTGCACCAAGAAAACTCCTAACCTCAGTTGTGTTAGTGGGTGTAGGCCAATTAATAATAACTGCCACTTTTGCAGGATCAATTTTTAATTCACCATGTCCTACAATGTAACCCAAATATATCAAAGAGGTCTTGCCGAATTCACATTTTGAAATTTTAAGATAGAGTTTTTCCCTTCGTAATGCATCCATGACTTTCTTAATGTGGATCACATGCTCTTCCCATGACTTGTTGAAAATCAATATATCATCTAAGTAAACTATAACAAAATCATCAAGGAATTGTCTAAAAACATCATTCATCAATCTCATGAATGTAGCCGGGGCATTACACAACCTGAAAGGCATAACAAGCCATTCAAACAATCCCTGTTTTGTCTTAAAGGCAGTTTTCCATCCATCACCTTCATTA
This sequence comes from Torreya grandis, assembly GCA_037957365.1. Classification (NCBI taxonomy): domain Eukaryota; kingdom Viridiplantae; phylum Streptophyta; class Pinopsida; order Cupressales; family Taxaceae; genus Torreya; species Torreya grandis. The sequence continues at coordinate 2,245,242 of JARHVA010000259.1, forward strand.
ATTCTTACTTGATGATATCCACTTCTCAAATCCAGCTTAGTGAAATAAATAGCATGTTTTAATTGATCCAACAAATCATCTATACGAGGAAGAGGGTCACGATTCTTAATAGTAATTTTGTTTAAAGCACGAAAATCAACACACATTCGCCAAGTGCCATCTTTCTTTGGCACCAAAATAATTGGTGAACCAATAGGAGATGAACTTGGATGAATAACACCTCTATCCAATAAATCCATTACCTGTTTCTTGATTTCCTCATTTTCCACCACTGATAACCTGTACATGCCAATTTTAGGGAGAGGAGAATTCTGCAATAGCTGAATTTCATGTTGAACTCCCCTTTTAGGAGGTAAGCCCTTAGGATCCTAAAATACATCATCATAAGTAGTAATGATTTCAACCAATTCATTCTTGTGTTTAGGATCACACTTTCCAAAGCTTGAAAATATTCTTTTTCCTTAGACTTAATCAACATGAGACAAAAAGTCTTGCTTAAATTAACTAGTCTTTTCATTTGCCCTGCTGTAACCAAGGAAAGACTTATTCTAATGTGATGTGCTCTAACTATGTATTCAATGCCATCCTTAACAAGCAAGTACTTATTCTCCTCTCTATAGAAGATTGTTTTTCTATCATAAAGATATGGGCTTCCCAAAATAATCCCACATATGTCCAATGGAACAACATCCAACTCAACCTCATCTACGAACTTGGATGTGATGGCAAACCTTAGCGTACAAGTTTGTGAGACTTGTAGCTTCACATTGTCACACACCCAACCTAGTGGATAAGGCTTTGGATGGGGATTGGTTTGTAAGCCTAGCTTCTTAACAACCTCTTCAGAAATCAAATTTGCTTGTGAACCACTATCAAATAGAGTGTCAATCTTAGTATGCTTTGAAACAACTATAATGTGGAACAATTCATTTCTTTTCTTATCAACATGCACATAATTTTGTCTAGAAGAAGATGCATCATTTGATGACTTAGTGCTAGAAACTAAAAGAGAAAAATCATTATGTAAACCCATAGTTGTGATCTTAGTTTCATCACCCGAATCTGATCCTAAGTCCTGAACCATAGCATTAGCCTTCTTTTCTTTCTTTTGTTACTTCTTAGGCCTTAACTTAGGATGTAATTTCCAACACTTAGACTCATCATGATTTTTCTTGCAATGATTACAAAATGGTTTTCCTTCTTCTTTTTTAACAGTATAAGTGGATTTTTGTTTACCCTTTCGTGATGAACTTTCCCCTTTGGAATGCTTAACATTAGATTGCTTACTTTTTACTTTAGGAAAAGATTATTTTGATTGTTTTCCTCTAGCCTCTAAATGAGTGGCTTGAACACATACTGCATCTAAATTAGTGGGATTGAACATAAGAATCATATGTCTTAAGTAACTATGCAAGCCACCTATATATTTTAGTAGTGTTTCTTGTGTGTATAGAGGAACATTCAAAAGTAAAGTTTTTTTCCTAAAATCTTGTGTATAATCTTGAACACTTTGGCCTTTTCCTTGTCTGAAACTTTGCCAATCCATCATGGCTTGTTGCATATAGCCTAAAGGATAGAATTGCAATCTGAGTTCTTTAATAAATTCATTCTAAGTAGAAATCGAGTTACCTTTTTGAACCTCGGCTTCCTTCAACTTACTCTCCCACCAAATGAGAGCTGTACCTCCCATACAAAGAGTAGCCAAATGAATTTTTGACTCATCCCTTGCAATCTTTTGGACCCTGTAATAAAACTTCAATCTGCTTGACCCAATTATCTAACTTTTTGGCATTAACTTCGCCATTAAACATTGGTAATTCAAACTTAATATCCAATTTTAGTGAAGGGAGAGATTCCACAGTTTTTTTACCATCATCTGATGGAGAAAGTTTTTCAGTTTCTTTACCTTTTGATTCTCGTGAATCACCTTCTTTTTCATTCTCGAATTTCCTTTGTTTGTCATGGTATAGTTCCTCAACCATGCTTCTCATGTCCATGAAAGCTAGATGGAAAGCTTGCTCAGATTCCACCTCTTCTTCGGCCATCCTTGAAGCACGCCTTGAACCAATCTCTGAATTATACTCAACGAGTTTTCCTTCAGCGTTTTGGGATTTAGACCTTGTCAACATACACTAGCAATCACTATTAAATAACAACCGCTCTGATACCAAAAATTTGATCTGTAAACTGAAAAATACAAGTGTATTACATTCGAAAATCACTTGTTCATGTTTATGAGATCCTTCAAATTTTCACTTTCTTGTGTTTAATTTTGCATAAAGAAAGTAAAATCAGAATTAAAATGAAGATTAGAATGCAATAATAATCAGAGAAAATCAAAGATAACACCAGTAAGTTGATAACAGAGTTCGGCTTCAATAGCCTACATCTCCAAGTCTGTTCCAAGTGAGGACCGTTTTATTAAAATTCTGCAACAAATGGCTTTAAAAACCTTTACAAATCTTCAATCTCGCCTCCTCTGATCTTTATTTCCCTGCAAATATTCTTCTTTGACTTGAAAACAAAAGCCCAAGGCTGTACAAGGCAAAAACAAGGCTCTAATTCTCCTAATTCTCTTTACACAGTCAGAAATCCATGTCAAAACAAGTAAAAATAACTCCCTTTTATAACATTTCAGCCATTGTGGCTAAAGCAATCAAGGCTATTCAATTTTGGGTGGCAGGTCAGGGGTTCAAACCTCCTACCACCTTTCTAGGCAGCCTTTCCTTGTTGGGCGCGCTCAGGCTCTTCTCCCTAGGCACCAAGCATGCTTTGACTTCTTCCCTTCTTTTTGGTGCCTTGGACTTTGAAATTTCCTTGGGTGGCGTGATAGGCATGGCAAGGTGGCGTGGCATGCTTGAAAACTTCAAATAACATGTGATAAATAACACCTAACTAAATTTTTGCCCCCTAATTATTTGCCATGTGTCAAATGGAGATTGGTCCACTTGGCATTCTGCAACTATGCCACGTCATTTTTGACACCAAATTTTTTCCTGTCGAACCAAAACTTCAGCGGCCTATAACTTTTGCATACGGTGTTCGTTTTGCAAACCGTGAAAAGCGTCAGAAAGCTCTCGACGAGTACTACAATATGCAAATGATTTGAATTGAATTTGAAGACTTTTTAAAAATAGAAAAGTACATGGATCCATTTGGATCAGTTTGGAAGAAGGAGAAGCAATTGTGGAAGTTTTGTAGCTCAATTTGATAATTTGAGAGGATTTTTTGACAAGTTGAAGTAGATGAAGGAGTATGCAAAATTTCAAAAAAATATGATATCATCTGACTAGGATTGACTACAATGACCAAGATTGAGATTAGTTTATCAAAATTAAACCCCTAGGATCCTATCTTGATGATGTAGCCATGTTAGAGATCTCAGCTAAGAGATGTCTTATATCTTGCTACCCATAAATGTACAACAAAAATTAACACAAGAATAACAACATTTTATTTCTTCAAAGAGAGATTACACAACATCAAGCTCATTGATAATGATCTAGCCTTACGATGATCAAACACACAACCATAAACATATCTTGTAGGCTTATCAACATAAATCCAACACTGTAGTGTGGTTCTAAATGATTCAATTCCACTAGTCCTTCTTAGATCTGTACACTATACAACTTACAATACTCATTTCAATTTCACTTGGACTCTTTCTCCAATATTGAATCAAATACATTTCTCAAATGTAGGTGATATGTTTATATAAACACAATCCACCCATGTACATTAATTTTTTTCAACAACCTACTAGGTCCAAAAATATTTAATACTTGTGGCACATCAAGATGCATTGCAATAAATAAATGCACATAAGTCCTAATGATAATACATCACATAATCGATGCACCATAACACATCACAAATCCATTTACCTATTCTCAATGTCATTGTAAGCCCCATCTCATACATATTACCACTTATCAATGCAAGGTATCAAATAACTAGCATTTAACTCTAAGAAGTGTGAAATAAAGATATATAGAGGCAAAATCAAGGATGAAGTTCACTAAAAATACACAATTGATCAAAGCTAACCATTTAAGATGACTCACCATATATTATCACAAAAATAAATATGGTTAGAAACCATCTTACACAAGGAACTCATGAAACAAAAGTGAAAAGAAAACGTAACATGAGCAAAGCATAATAGTGTGTCCCACTTTTTGGAATAAAGAGGTCACCTACACATCCAATCTCCACTCAAAATATCTTGAGTTTTGGTCATTTCATTTTTTCAAAAAACCTGAAAATAGTTAAGTATTTTAAGGATTAATTTTTGAATTATTAGAAAGAAAAATTATCCCCCTAGTGAGACATATTATTATTATTTGACCCAACATGTAGCAACTAAAAAAAAATCTTGATGCATCTGACCATACCACATATCACCAAATAACTAAGGATGTTACCACACTTTAATAAATCTAACTACACATTTTTTGGGTTGATGCAAGATTACACATGAGATCAGATGCTCCTGCATCATACACCCTAGGTAAGACAATGTGTGAGCATGGTGGTCACACATTAGGATGAGTGAGAAACCCACTCCTTCAACCCCATTTAAAGGACTTGCATGCCTTTTTTTCTTGTTAGATTACTCTCACCTTTCAATTTGCTTGGCTAATGATTCAAGTCAAAAATTGACCTACTCCAAAATAATTTCACTTCACTGTTATGCTAGCTTCCCTTCCACTTGAGTCAATCTCCTATGTCTACACTACACTAATATTCTGCTCTTATGCTATAATACTACCCATTAAAACAATTGTGTGTTTGTGGTTCACACTTTCATTCACCTTACTCTAAGTGATACATTTTTTTACCTCTACATCACCATTCTATTTCGTACATATTGTGCTATTATTTATCTTTGCACACTCTACCCCATGCACGTGTTATTTGCTACTATGCATGACCAAATGACTTTGGTGTATATCCTCTTTGTTGTCTGCCTTTAATGGATTTAGGATATGAATTCTTCTATACTTCTTCACTATCATTGTATTTTCTCTCCCATTATATAATATCTCATGGTCATATTACCTTATCCTCCCCAACAAAACATGGTGCGCATCAATATCTAGCACATCATAAAAAACCTTGTCTATGTAAATACCAATCATCATCTCCACTTCACAATGATATCTTGACCTTATATCAACTAAGACACTTTGTATGGTCTTGGATGTGTCTTTCGTACCAATCCCAACTTCCTCACCATTTTTACATATACTAAATTATTTGTGCTTCCACTATCTACTTTAACTGTGCAACATTTACGTCTTTTCCTACACTTGATCTAGAAAATATTTCTCCACATCATTTTATATTCTCTCTTTCTTGTGACCTTCAAGACTCTCCTCACTGCTTATATACTTTTTCCTTGCTCAATTCAAAAACATGATGTTTATGCATCTCCTTAGATTCTATGCCTGTTTATAAGACTTGTGCACCACCACTTCTCATCTTGCCATTATCTAAATGTGCATGAGGGAACTCAAATGTGTGGTGTCATATCTCCCCACATTTGAAATATATTCCTTTTGAAAGTTACACTTTACGTCTTTCTATCCCACCTCTCAAAGATATGATCCTCCCCATACTTGTGATGCTTGCACAGTACTTACTTCTTCATCACTCTTCTCCAATAGATTTTATTTATTACCCTCATCATTTTATTTTCCTATTGTAGTATTTTTTTGATGTTCCAAAATATCTTCTACTCTTAATGCATACTGATATGCTTCCTCCCTTTTTTGTAATCTCACTACGCTAATCTCATCTTGGATGACTCATCACAATCCATTAATGTACCCCGTTACCTTCTATTGGTCCATCTTTCTATGACCAACCCATATAGTGATCTTGTAGAATTCCCATATATACTATTTCACACTTAGCTCTTTTTATTACAGATTATGCCACTTTTTAAACATATCCAATTGGTAATCTCCAGGAAAAAATTGGGTTTTAATTTTGCAACCATCCTTTCCCATCGATGATATTGTCTTTACTCTTTTGATTATGTTGAAATTGTATCTCCTTCTACCACATATCTACATGTCAATTCAACTTTGTCTTGTGATCATTTGCTACTTCATCAAATTTGAACTATTATTACATCTCTATTATCTAATCTATCAACTCTTTTGGGTTCAATGTTCTATTAAAACGTGGAACCTTTATTTGTGTTCCTCTTCCAATCTTAGATATGGATTTAATAAGCATCTATTCTCCCTCATCGAATTGATCATGTTTTGGATCTTCTTCTTTATCCTTATCTTGTGATTTAACCTCTACCTTGCTCAAATCATCCCTTGAGATAAATCCTCTTCTTTCATCTTCCTATACTACAACCAACCTTGTCTGCATAATTCATAACACTTTTGCAATATCATTTAATCTTCCTTTCATAATCATAACTATTGTGCCTGCTTGCCCTATCCTTCTTGGTGGCATCTTGAATTTTCAAAACCTTTAGATATATTACTATGCCACTCACATCCTATGTCAACCTCTTTTGCACACTCTTTTGTTCTCTACCCACCTTTGTAAATAATGGAGAACACCTGCCTTGATCTCTCAATCCTAGAGTTGTTTCTTTGCTTTGATACCAAATGATGCAACCATGGTTAGAGGTCTTAGTTAAGAGATGTCTTCTAACACACAACCCACAAATATATAAAGGAAATTCACGTAATAATAACATGATTTTATTGCTTCAAAGAGATATTACACTTCATCACATCCATTTCCAATGATGTAGCCTTATAATGATTGAACACAAAATCATAAACATAACTTGTAGGCTTACAAGCATCAACCCAACAACAAAACATGGTTTCAAACGACTCAATTCCACTAGTCCTTCTCAAATTTGAACAAAGAACTACTTGAAGTACTCTTTACAATCACACTTAGACTTTTTCTTCAATCTGGAATCAAATTCCTTTCTCAAGTGTAGGGGATGTGTTTATATACACACAATCCACCCAGTTACATTAATTGCTTTCAACAACCAAGGCCACAAATATTAAATGCTCGTGATACATCAAGATGCACTAAAGTTTATAAATACATACAAGTTATAATGGTAATACATCCCTAGATAGTGTATCACATAAATGATGAACATTAACACATCACATACCCCTTTACCTATTTCCAATTTCATCACAAACCTCATCTCAAACATATTATCACTTATCAATACAAGGTATCCAAATGACCAACATCAAGCTTTAAAAAGTACAAAATAAATATATAAAGAGCCAAAATCTAGAATTAAGGTTGCTAAAATTGTACAATTGACTGAATCTAACCCCATAAAAGGGCTCGCCATAGATTACTATAGAGCATTTATGGTAAGAAACCAACTTACACAAGGAACCCTTGTAACACAAATATACTAAAGCAAAACATGTGGTGACGAAAACAAAAATCATGATGCTTGCAACTATACTACATAACACCAAACAACTAAACTTGTTACTGCATTTTATTAATGCCAACTACACCTATTTTTTGTTGATGTAAGATTACACATAGACCTAGAAGCTCCTGCATCACTTACTTGAACTGAACCAATTTGATTATGATTATTTTCTCTATATTAAAATATTAAGATCAATTTTTTTGGGTTGGATTTGGGACTACTTTTGAGCTTGTTTTCATCCCTTTTCAACTTTCGACAACACACAAGTAAATCACAAGTTAGGTGTTTCTCTATGCACTCTCATTGTAAATTTTTAAGCATATATTCATTTTTGTTTTCACATGAAATTTCATCTCTATTTTGGTGAAGAGTCGAAACTCAAATATGCAGAGCACAAAATTGAGGTCAATCCATATTTCTTGTTTTATTCAACAAGACAAATGTTTACATATAAACAAACATCTTCTACAAAGGACAACTCATGTCAATCTCTAATACTATTTCATTAAACTTATTTTTCCTTATTATCTCTCTGTAAAACCCCTCTACGTGAGTTTAGTTACATCTCACACAATATATCACAATTATGTTAAACACAAGAAATAAAATCAATATATAATCTCACACATGTAAACTAATAAACATTTTCCTAATATCACACATCAATTTCATTTATGTTATTATATTATCATATTTAATTCAAATTTATATGATATATTATATATATAAATTTAATATACTTTTATTAACTTACAACCACATTATACACTTTATGCATGAAAATAAATACCTAATAATTTTTCATTTTTTATTTTTAGCTTGGTATAATTGGGGAAAGGTCCCAGTCGTTGCACACCATCATTTTGGACAACGAATTAAGGTGCCATAACATCACATTATATTTCAAAATATTTACTCATTTTAATATGTCAATTTAACTACATATAACTAAGGTTTCAAGGTCTAACACATTATACATTTTACACTATAATCGATTTTATCACGAGAGATCATAAAATGCATTTTTTAAACCTATGACCAAAACTCAACCTTTGGAGTACCAATAGTTGTACATTAGAATATCAATACTTAAGTCTTGCTTGTAAAGATGTGATTAGTTACTTTTAATTTTATAAAATAAATGTTGAACAAGTATTAGATGCTACATTTTCAACGTCTGGTGCACTTTAATATTTATACACATCAATATATTTCATCGATGGAATACACGTTAACAAAAAGCTTATTCAACAATTATAACATGCACATTGATTGGGATCTTTCCCTTAAATTGGAGCTTTGATGTATTTAGCTGATGCTAATATAGTACACTATACATCACCTCTTATTGATATTGGCAAGTTAATGGATTCAACAAGTAGTTTATGTAGGCCCTTTGGTCCTTTTACCATGTTAATATATTTGAATATCTATTGTACATTGGAAGATTCAAGCTTCTCCCAAAACGAAAACGACTGAAACAATACTTCATCACATTGTTTAATTTATCTGCAGAGCTATTTGCCTTGCAGGATTATGCCGAAGAGCAGAAAGAGGACTGTGGGAAACCGTGAGCCAGAGCACCAAGTCCAGCTTAAAGCTATCCTGCACCTCTTTACTATTGAGCACTGTTTTCAAAAGCAGAGTATCTCCAGCCCTGCCCATGGATACCACTCCAATGCAAATTAACCCTTTGCCATCAGTTTTCCCCATTTGACCTATGAATTCTGTTATTCCACCTGTTTTTGAATGAAATGCTTATGCTTTGAGGGTTCTTTAAGTTCTCTTGTTGGATAATTATTTCAGACATTTAGGCATAAGGGTGTGGACTTGAGTGTTTTGTTAATTCTTATTTAAATTTTAATTTTTCAAATTTTATGGCATTGGTTATTTTTACATTTATGTAATTGAATAAGAGTTATAATGGTAACATCTGATTTTGAATTGATGATTAAAACTGAGAGTTCGTCCTGATTTATAAAAGATGTTCCCAATTTCTCTAAACATCAAAAAAAAAAAAATTATAGACAGTTTATTTAATTAAATTTGAATTTATTCAATTTTTACTATAATTATTTAAAGGAACAAAAAACCTATATAAAAATATTATATTCAACCTCAAAAAAGAACATCTCAAATACTTATAAATTATTTAATGTTAAAAAAAAATTACAATTGTAAAACTCAAAATAAATTTGAATCATCTAAAAAATGAAATCAATCCCAAATTATTGCATCCCACATATATGTATAAATTATTTAATCTTTAAAAAAAAATTGCATTAAATTACTAAATGAAATTTTAATTTATTAATTTTTTATTACATCTATTTAGAGGAACAAAAAGATTTATATCATATTTAACCTAAACATAAGCATCTCATGTATCTGCACAAGTTATTTAATGTTAAAAAGGAAAAAAACCCAATTATAAAATTCAAAACTAGTTTGAATGATTTATAAAATGAAATGTCTTATTTGTATCTCATATATTTGTATAAATTATTTAATGTTAGAAAGAAAATTATAATTATAAAACTCAAAATAAACTTGAATAATCTATAAAATGAAATTGGCAAAATTTAAATATTTTTAAATCGAAGAAAAATAAAGTATGAATTTAAATAATGGAAAATATGAAATACATTTTCTTTTAACATGTTTATTATATAATAATATAATGAATAATTATTAAAATATTAAAAATTATCGAAACGGTTGTAGTTTGATTGGTAAGGATAATGGTTGCTTATATCCATCTATTAGATTACAAATTTCTTTAGGTATCCAACATAGAGAGTCAAACCATTAAATCCAAAAACGTATCTTAAGTAATTTTGATAGTGTGGATGCCCAATATAATCTGCTATATATTTATTGGCAAAATATAAACTGAGATACAAACATTTTATATAATTCAAATGCACACAAAAAAAATTAATAACCATAATTTATTATAAAAAAAGTTATTTATAAAATCATTTAAAAATAAAACATTTTTAATATATCATATAAGATGTAAAAACTATGGTCCCTGGTTAGACCATATAAACTCAAAATCGAAAAAATAATTTTTTTAACATCCATTAAACCAAATGTAATTGTGTACTCCAAACTTTCGCAATCCAAAGTTTTAAAGGAAAAATCTTTAAAACTTCTTGTCGGCAAGTTTTTAAAATATAATTAATCAGTCGTGTTTAACTTGTTTAAATACATACTAAAAGGTGTATACAGAATAAAATTTAAATACACATCTAATTTTAATAGATTAGATTTGTATATAATTTACAATATTCTCACATTTGTATATAATAAACTTTTGTGTACCCTCCTCCGTCAGTATGGAATAAAGTGTCATTTCAACATATAGTACGACGTGCATCTCCCTTTACCGTATATCAAATGTGTAGATGCAAAGTTAATGACCCCTGTATTTGGTCAAATAATATTGCTCCATGTGTTAAATTACCAAAATAATTTTGGGCGTTATTAAAAGGCGCACTTAAGCGGTTAAATTTTTCATTCATGTGCGCCAAAATACTTATCCTACCTCTAAAAAATATTAGAGGTCGATGTTTGTAATGGACTGCATAGTGTTGTGATTTTATGTTTCATTGAATTATAAGTCCGAAAGTATGTGGGATGTTATTCACCATTAAATTGTAAAGATGTATTAGTTGAATGAATTTATTACACAAGATTGTTATAGTGGCTCCAAACACAAAATATCAGAGGTCGATCTTTGTGATGGACTACACGGTCTTGCGATTTTATGTTCCACTGAACTATGTGTTGGAAGTTAAGGGGGCTGCCACCATTGAAGGGTACAAAAGTTTGAAATCTTACCATTTTCATAATGGGGGTTGCACTTTCTAAAACAATGGGATGACCAAGAGATGAATTTTTTTTTTGGGGTAGAGACCTCTCCTATTGAATCTTGCTCTTTTATATGAAACATGAGGTAGCTCAATGAATTCAAAGGGAATACCTTTGTTAACTCACCTTCTAGTGACCTTTGGCATGAAAGGTGTTGTCTAGATGATGCTATGAAGTCTGCAACTTGGAGAATTGTCAACTTCTGGTGACGATGGATATCCTCCTTTGTTACAGATACTTCTTCTCAATTCCTGACTTCGGCTATACCAAAAGAATGTGTCCCATCGGGCATGCCAGAAACTATTGGAGGTCTATGTTGCACCCTAGCTGAAAGCAGAAGTGTTCAAGTCCTACTCTCAAACCTAGTCCAACATGGTAATGACCCGAGGCTATGTATATCCTAAATATGGGTCAGACCTCTAAGATTTTTTAATGAGGCTAGGTCCTCAGAAATGACAATATAGTCCCTTTTACTAAACCTATGTTGTTGGGATGAAAGGGGAGAGAAAATACATGAATGAAAATCTATTCTAAATGTGGCGATGCACCAAATGTTCAATGATCCACTTTTAGCTTAGACACTTCTATGACTACTAATGAATTCAATCAGGATGAGAACTGATTAGATTCTATAACAAGATTGCGAGCATGAGTATTTTGTATGAAGAAGAGAGACCTATGACTTGAAGGATAAGAAGAGATAGGTCTATATAAGACACTATGGACTTAGGACACTTCAAGAAGGACATCACTAGCTAACACTTCACACAACCTACGAGAAACCAATAGAATTGAAGTAAGGTACATGAAGGACATACAGATGATGAATAAAAAACATACACTCTATAAATCAAGCTTCAATAAAGCACACTTAGCATTCAACTAGAAGCTGAGATGTCTTATATTGCTTCAAAAGAGTTTTACAAAGTGATTTCAACAAAGCTTCGCTATCTCCAGTCGAGGGATACAAACTAAGGCAAAAGCCTTCAATATATAGACGAATGAGAAGAGAGAGAAGGGGAGCCTGGCTTAGAAGGGTGGAAAAGTGGTCATAATGACTACGATCATGCAGCGTCCTCGAGCTACTTACTGCATTAATGCCCTTGATCATGCTTGATGTTCTTCACACTACCAGGCAGTCACTTGGGTTCACTCATTTATGTTCTTCCTAACATTCCTTGCACAGTCACCATTCTACCATTGCTTCTAAATCTTAAATATGGATCTATTGTGGATGAAAACCAATCACCCTATTGGTTTTCATATAGTCATGATTGCAAATGGGATCAGTAGGCTAGGGCCTCTTGAGTCTAAATGAGATGTAAAACCTACGTTTAGAAGCTCTAAAAAAGCTTAGCAAGGCTTTAATGGTATTAAAAGGCTTTGTAGGGTCTGCTCCTAAGAACCTAGATCATGTTTGATCTCTCATTTATGTGTTCTACCTGCTCAGGGTGGCAGAATCCTTCGTCCAACGTGTTTACCTTCATGGCATTCTTTTGTAATATTTACCCTGAATTGAACTAAGTCAAATTCGCTTTGTTGACCTTTATTGAAAGTGACCTGACTTTTGACTTTTGATCTCGTACCATCAATTTGTGACCCGCTTTGTACAAGCACCATTGGATTTTCCCTTAACTTGTCAACTCTAATGCACTTTTGACACTTGTCATTCACACATTTATCTTCAGGATCTGCTGACCCTTTTGACCTCACTCACACCATCGATTTGGATGTGTGATTGCATGCCAACCGTCGATCTGCCTCCATTTGAACTCAAATAACTATTTACCATGGCTTAAATTTGACGTCTGCACCCCTGTCATTTGACATTTGTACGACCGTCATAATTTGAACCCCCATGGTTAATTACCAAGCTTTATTTTGACGTTTGTGCCCCTGTATTTGACGTCCATGTGACCATCATTATTCTGCAAGCAAAACTTTGAATGCTTGTAACTTTATATAGACAACTCATCAAATCATGAATCTTGTAGAGAACATTCCAAGCATGAAGAACTTTGTGTTCATGCAATCTTTTGGCTCACGAGGCTCCCCTGGTGCATTTATTAAAGGTGCAATCATATCAACATGTCTACTTCTACATGACGTGCCGATGACAGCCTGGCTTTTCAAAACTTGTGCAAAGAGCTGCTAGTTGAATTTCTAAGGCTCGAATGAACATCTGAGGCTTGTGCAAAACTGCTTCATGATCCTGATTTCATGATCACCATGAGAACCTGCTTCCTCAAAATTTGGCAAACTACACTTTAATTTAACTTAAAGTGTTTCAAAAGCTTTGCAAGCTACATGTGATCTTTGGACCACTCATTCCATCTAGAACTCGGTTTATTTGCTCAAGCCATTTCCAGGGAAAAGATCTCTATGTGGGCCAACTGTGGCCAACATTATGAGCTAAAAGGCATGTGTGATATTACTCACCACTAGACTGTAGAGATGTATTAGTCGAATGGGTTTATTACATAGGATTGTTATAGTGACTCCAAACACAAAACATCAGAGGTCGATGTCTGTGATGGACCGCATGATCTTGCGATTTTATGTTCCACTGAAGTATGAACCCGAAGGCATATGGGATATTACTTGCCACTAAACTGTAGAGATGTACTAGTCGAATAAATTTATTACACATGATTGCTGCAATGGCTCCAAACACAAAACATCAGAGGTCGATGTCTATGATGGACCGCACGATTTGTGATAATAACTAAGAGGATATACTATATCGCCCAGGGCAAAAATTGTGGTGTGTGTAATGTCGAAGAGCACGAACATGGCTAAACTTGAATTCTTGTTAGGGTTGATAGGTGTGGAGTGGAGATATATTTATAAACTTGATTTATATTTGACTACCACTATTCCTTTCAACATGCAAATCTAGAGGTATTTGATGTCTAAAGCTCGGCGATATTGTTAACAATTGTTACTAGAGACAACCGACCACACTTTCAAAGGTGAACAAGTGGTCGAAATAATTTAATACAGGTATTATGCAGGCCAACGAAATCGTAGACCGATGTCATATACAATTACCCCCTTATAATGTAATTTCTCACTATAGAATGAAAACGTAGATACAACAGAACATTGTTGACATTGAAGAGCAAGTGAAGAAGGTTTATTTGATTGGCATTATGACCAGCTTGCTAGTAGTAAGAAGCTTGGCTAGGGCCTCCAACGCATTCAACATAAGTTAAATGATCCCACCACAGCAGCCACCTCATCAAATTACTCAATGGAGAGGTTGCAGCTATTGAATGAGCCCCTTATTGTGGGAGAAGATGATGTCTTTTCTATGTCATTGATTGAGCCCCTTAGAGGTTGCAGCTCTGTAGATTAATCAGCCTTTTAATGAAAGACATGGCCACGATGAGTATAGAAATATGGCAGAGGAATTAAGCGTGCAAGCAGAAACTATCGACAGTTTCAAACTTGAAAAGCACTGGTGAAGGTTTTTTTTCAATTCAAAATGTTTTGCGTTGAAAAAAGCACGTAATCAAACTATATTATGGATATGGATATTATTTAAATACATTTAGTAATGACTTATCTGATTAAGGACCCAATTTGGCAGTGAATTTGGGGTAAATAATTGTTCAGCAATCCAGTTAACTCTCCATTTTTTGTTGTAACTAGCTTTCACATTTGATGCTGAAGTGAAGAGGAAGATGGAATGTAATACAAGGCCAAACCATTTCCCTATAAATTCTCAATTTTATTTATCTATTTAAATTTATTTATTTTATTTTATTGTATTGGGTTGAACTATATGATATATATGTTATAATTTAAGTCAATCTTTATCTTTTAAACGATGGAACATTTATTGTGATATGTTATTAATAGAAATATTTATTTGAAAAATTATAGAACACAATTTATTTATGTACATTTTTAAATTTGTTATAAGTGAACATAAATTATTGGTATATTTCTATAAAATTAATATAAAATTTTAATGAAAAATAAATATTAGTAATTCTTATTTTGTAATTCTCTTTCTTTTTTTTAAAAGTTAATCAAATAATTAGAAATAATACTATGTTAACAATTACAAAATTTTGATTAAAATTTAGTATATTAATTTTAGAATATTTTGAGTAGTGTTATTTGAAAATATTATTCTAACTTTAATGTAACTATAAAATGATAAATAAATATAATATATAAAATATTAATATATTTATTAAAAAGTATTCTTATAACATTTTTTTAATATTATTATAATGCATAATTTAAAAAATATAAATTAATCAAATGACATGTTAATGACTTGTATACAATTGATCTCATATTAATATGTACTAGTTAATAAATGCAGAAATAATTTTTTAGAATAAAAATTGACTAAATGACAATCAGTTTTTAATTATTTATATTTTCTTAAGCCAATCAAAAATTTGGAAATACATATCATGACAATAATTATAAATTTTAATTTAAATTTCTTTTATATTAATAATAGAATATTAAAAGTTCAATAGATTGCACACATGGGCGGCGCTCCTGTGATTCTTGATGGTGAAAATTAGGGATTTTGTCAGCGTTTGGTCCTCCCAAACAACGTCAACGACAGGGAAATTTGGAGCGAATTGGAATCCCAGTGCAGAGGTGAGAATAGGTTTGGATGGGGATCCACTGGCAGCTGTGGAGAAATGGAGGGCGTAGCCCGAGGAGGCACACGCTGAAGATAGTGTGGGGATGGATAGTTATTCAAAACAACAACCTTTATCCCATCTTCTAGTAAATCCGATGGCGAAAGTCTTTGAAGTTTTGGTAATTGATCAGGCTAGGGCATCCTCTGTTAAATCAATGGTTGTTAATTTTGAAAGATAAGCTCTGGAGGATGTTTTGGAAGGAGAGGAATGGTTCTTAGAGAGGGGTTTGGTTTGCCGGTTTGATTGGTTCTAGCCATCCCTTTCATCCCTTCACCAATGGCTTTCAAATTCTTGGAAATCTATGCTAGAAGATAATATAGAAAATTTTCCATGTGCCAAAGGTTTTTTTATTGTTACTTTTGATTCTGTGGCTGATTGGAATAAGATCTTTCAAGCTAAATCTTGGTGCTAGGAAAATCATATTCTTCTTATGAAACCCTAGACTCCTGATTTCAACCTTTTAATAAAAAATATTTTGCTGCATCCTGTTTGGGTGAGATTGTTGTATCTTCTAATTCAATTTTGATATATAAGGGGTCTTTCAGTTATTGGTAATGTGTTGGGTGTTTTATTAAAAATTGATGATTCTTCGTTGAATCTTCTTCGGACAACTTTTGCTAGAATTTTGGTGTGTTTGGACACTTCTCAGGAGCTGCCTACAAGTATAGAATTAAAAGTGCAAAATAAAATCTAGTTTCAGTCCCTAGACTTTGAAGGTATTCCCTTCAAATGCCAGAACTGCTTTCAGATTAGGCCCTTTCAAACTCTTGTAAAAACTCCAAGCGCAAGAAAGAATATTCTTTGGGCAAGGAGACTGATAAGAAGCATCTAAAAGTTGTGGTGGAAGCTCCAATTCATCCATTAAGAGCAGCGTCAGAAAAAAATAAAAGAAAAATTAAGAAAAAGGAAAAACCGCTGGTAAGAAAAATGCAAAATGCAGAGTTTGTTGGTAATATTGATAATAAGAGTATGAAATGTATATTCATTGGTTATAGTGAGCCGTCTCAAGGCTACACATTATATTATCCTAAAATTAAGAAATTAATTATTATTAAAGATGTATTTGATGAAGGTATGCATAAGCAATCTACATCTACTTTTGAATTAGTTCCATAAATTGAGGACACAAAGAAGGAATAACCTAGTGAAAATACATAAATCCCCCCAAGGAAAATGAAAAGTATTGAATTAATTTATCAAAAGAGTAATCAAGTTGAGGATAAAGATCATAATCTTAATTAAGCCTTGATGACTAGAATGGCCAAAGTTGGTGATCTTCGATATTATGAAGAAGCAGAAGGTAAGAAAGAAAAGGAAGATCCAATGAAAAAAGACTATAACTCATTAATGAAAAATGATGTACATGGGAACTTATAAAAAATCCTAAATGTAAGAACATTATTGCTACTAAATAGGTCTATAAGACCAAGTATAAATTTGATGGATGCATTGAAAAATTCAAAATGCATCTTGTAGCAAAGGTGCATTCTCAACAAGAAGGAATTTATTTTAGTGAAACATTTGCTCTTGTTGCAAAAATGAATACAAAAGAATTATTATTGCTTTGGTCGTTAACTTTAAGTGGCAGATTCATCAAATGGATGTGAAAAATGCATTTCCTAATAGTGATTTATAAAAGGATATTTACATGGAACAACCATATCGATTTGTGAAAAATGTCAAGAACTTCTTGTTTGTAAGTTTAATAAGTCTCTATATGGCTTGAATCAACCACCAAGGGCATAGTATGCCAAGATTGATGAATACATCAAACAAGAAGGTTTTGTAAAAAGCCCCTGTAACCCTAATATTTATGTGAGAAAGTGTGATGATGGAATAGTTGTTGTGGTTATTTATGTGGATGACATAATAATCACAAGTAAATGTGTCATATTGATTTATGACATAAATAAAATATTAAGAAATGTGTTTGAAGTGGTTAATTTAGGACTCCTTCATTATTATCTTGGTATATAAGTGCGGCATAAAAATGACAAGATAATGCGCTCTTAATCCAAATACACACATGATTTGTCAATCAAATTCAATATTAAAAAATACAAAGTTGTGACTACACCAATTGAAGTAAGGATGAAATTATCAAAAAGTGATGATTTAGAAAATATAGATGGCACATTGTTTACACAGTGGGGAGTCTTATCTATTTGACTATAACTAGGCCAGCCATTGTTTATACAGTTTGTCTAGTTTCAAGGTTTATGTCAAATCCCAAAATACATCATTTAAATGTTATTAAAATAACCCTAAAATATGTGAAAGGCACTATAGATTTTGATGTAGAATATGTGGCATGTGGTGTTGTGTCTTTGACACATTTTACAATTTTAGATTGGGATTGATGTGTAAATGATCACAAATGTGCTATAGGTTTGTGTTTAATATTGGATCAAGGGCTATCTCATGGAGTGGTAAAAAGTAACCAACAATTACATTTTCATCAATAGAGGTAGAATATACATCAATATGTGCAGTTGCTCATGAAATAATATGATTGAGGAGAATACTTGGCGATTTCTATTTTTCACAAAATCAACCAGCAATATTGTATTATGATAACAAAATTACAATCCAATTGAAAAATAGTCCTACCTATCATGCAGGGACAAAATATGTGGATATTCATCATTACTATATTAGAGAATTGATTCAAAATGATGTTATTCAACTTGTGTATTGCTAAACTAAAAATCAAGTTATAAATATTTTTACCAAAACATTGAGTGAAAGAAAATTTGTAAAATTTAAAAATAAATTAAGGATTAAGGAAGTTATATAAATTGGCACCTAATTAGTTATAAGAGCCATAGAGGCATGCAAGACCCATATAATATGTCTTTTAGATGTCTGTGAAGTCTTTCAATATTGTAGCATCACTTAAAAATAAAATAAAATAAAATAAACATTTCAATATTATCAGAAAAACATAGACTTCAATATTGTAGCATCATTTAAAAATAAAATAAAATAAACATTTCAATATTATCAGAAAAACATTAAAGGCCTTAATTTTTTTATTGTGCTTGTGTTTGTTCCATGCACTTGTCATTTTATTTAGCTCCTTTATTTTATTTATTTGATTGGTTTCCATTTTTATTTTAAACTTATATGTTTTATTTTTGCATTTTTGTATGACCATTGTATTTAAGTTTTCTGTTTTTGTGATATCTATTTGTTATGTTAGTTATATTTAAGTTTTAATTTTAATACATTATCTATATTTTGGTTTTTATGTACACACTCACAACATGAGATTCCATTGACATATTATCATTGTACGTTACATCTTTCGACATAAGTATAGACTTTTTAATAATTTTTTTAATTAATCATATTAGTTTAGTTCATTATCAAAACACATTTGTAATATCAATATTAATATAAAAATACTAGTATATAAGATGATTTCAATAAAAAGGTTGTCGATAGAGATTCCGACTCACCCTCCATGTTAGAAAAAAGAAACCGGCTCAAATCAATACAAACATTGGTAAAGCACGGTAGTGAAAAGCCAATACAACTTAAAACAAAAATAGAACATATTACAAATAACTAGGCACATGCGGCAATCGAGAAAGAGGTGGTGGCAGATCATCTCTCAAAGTCTAGGCGCTCTAAGAAGAAAGCTTAGCCAAAAGAGGATCATGGGCCACCCAAGCTTCCTAAATAAGGTTTAGGGGAGCCAAAGACATAGTAATGCTCCAACTATGAGTTTGTTGAAAAACATTGTTCACTGGACCACTTCCCTGCATGGGTAAGATCCACCAAGATAGGTTAATAACAGATTTCCCACAAGATGATGGCAGAAGACTCCACCCTTATCAAAGAAAAAAAGTGGAGAATCGATTGTAACTACGTGAGTGAATTTGCCAATAACGATGTATCGAAAAAAAAATCAGTGTATTCACTAATCTAAAGAGATATAACTTAGTATAATAATATCATTCCCCCAATAGTTAACCAACTCCTACATGAGTTGAAATATATTGAATTAGTTTGAGTTAATATAATAAAACTAATAACTTCTAAACACTATAAATTTAAAACATAAGCCATTATATCTCATAAGAGTTCTTATATTGAAAATCATTTTCTATGATTAAAAAATATTAATACTATAATTAATTAATTAATTAATGTCTTACCATGCTCATTTTTGGCCTTGTCTTGATCATCTTCCGTTCGTATGTGACATTTGAATCTGAATCAGTGCGGCCGAAGGGTCCTCCGAAGTAATAATCTCGTTGGGACCCAGCCAAAGGTAAGGATCCTCACAAGTACTCGTACTAATCGCTTGCGAAGTATAAGCATTCAGCTTTGTTTCTGTTGAGTCACCTCTGTGCTTCAGAAGAGACACATCTCTGTTAAGTCCCGACTGTTTTGTGGCAACTCTTATCCAAGCAAGCTCTTCCACAACCTCTCTCATAGACGGCCTTTCTCTTGCTATCTCTTGCAAACATGCCTTGGCTAACCTTGCCATACTCTCCATCTGCCATTGGTTTTCCTCATTCACTACGTTGGGATCTAAGATTTCAATCGAGTTGTTGTGGTTGATTGTGGAGAGGAAATGGTCATATAAAGTGCACACTTCTCCCTCTACAGACACCAAGGGTTTTAGACTAGTGAGAAGCTCTACCAAAACTACGCCAAAGCTGAAAACGTCACTCTTGTCTGTAAACTGATTGCTTCTTATAAACTCTGGATCTACGTAACCCGGAGTACCTGCCGCCATGGTGCTGAGGTGTGTTTCGTCCGAAGGTCGTAGACGAGAAATGCCAAAGTCTGCAACTTTCGGAGTCAGTGTGTCGTCTAGGAGAATATTTGATGATTTAATGTCTCGATGTAATATCGGCTGAGAGGCTTGAAGATGCATATATGCTATAGCATCTGCTGCCTCGATGGCGATCTGCCGCCGCTTTTCCCATGGCAAGTGCTTATCTGTCGAGTGTAGATGCTGAAACAGTGTGCCGTTGGGTACAAATTCGTATACCAGCAACGGATATTGAGTTTGGAGGCAACAACCAAGCAATTTCACTACATTTCTGTGATTGATATAGGAGAAAATTACAATTTCGTTGATAAACTCATTGGAAAACTCATCGGAAATTGCTTTGGGCTTTTTGATTGCCACCGGCGTGCCGTCCAAAAGAGTTCCTCTGTAGACTATGGCGAAACCCCCTCTTATTAATTCTGTTGAATAATTGTTTGAGGCTATTTGGAGTTCTTTTTCAGAAAATACTGTCAAGCCTTTTCTTCCTCCCATGGAAGCGATATGCTCCTGCAACTGGATACCGCCGTTCTGTAGGAAATACTTGTCCCTCGTATCTTTCAAGCGACGCCTCCTCAACCACCAAAATAATCCACACGCACCCAAAGAAACTCCAACGAACGAAGAAACAGAGCCTGTCATCTCAACAAACAGTGATTTTGTTATAAACCATACTTTTGCAGATTTAAATTTAAAGAAAAGCAGAGACAAGCTGCATAGTCACCCATAATTGCAGAGATAACGGTGTTGTTTGAGCCTGGGGACTGGCATCTTGTCCCGTTTTGAAATCCATCTCCCGTGTAACCCTTTGCGCATGAACAATTGTAAGAACCTCCCAAATTATGACATCTGCCTCCTTCCAGTGGTCCAACACACTCATTTGGATAACTGGCACTGCATTCGTCTACATCTGAACATTCATCATCATTATCAAATTATTAGGAGTCTCGAAAATCTAAAGATGAATGATTATAAAAGAGAAAGCATGATGCCCCCTAAGGGTTCTAGATTTAGAAAGTGTGGAGAAGATACCTGTGCAATCTGTGTCGTTAGAGTAACCATTTCCATCATATCCAGGAAGGCATTTGCATACATGCCCTGTTTGACGGTTCATGCATTCAGCTTGTTTGGCGTTCCGTTTGCCGTTGATGTTCCGTTTGCTGTTGAGCAATTCCATTGGCCAATGCTCCAATCAAGGCTGAGACCGTAATGACCAGCGGCAAAGAAGCCAGACGTGTTTGGGGGTAAGGTCCACGTAACAGGGTCTAGTATAGTCGAGAACCCGCAATCAGGAAAGTTTACATAGCTGATTCCCCCGCCCGTGAAATTTATCGTCTTCTTGTTTCCTGGAATACCAGCTTCACAACAGCCATAGGTGTTGCAGTACCTTGGATCATATTGATTTAGGCATGCAGATTTACATGACCCATCGCTCCGCCTGCCATCGGATACTTTAAAAGAACCGACTGAATTGCAACCGACGACCAAGAATTTATTGGACGAGGAAATGGTGAAGGGACCATCTTGAGGTAACATGAATCGCACAAAGGCATCATCTGTTCCACTACATGACATGGCTTTGAGAGAAGTCGAGTTTATGACGAGAGAGCCAGCATAATCGATCTTCAGAATCTCAAAATCAATATTCATATCACCGGTATTATTACCTTGTACAAACGCGCGAAGAAACGGAGCGAGCTCCCCAGTAGAATTCTCCTGACAATTAATCTGAAATCCAGGATATCCACAGTTTAGATTCCGAATCCAAAAAGGGTAGCTCACATTCACTGATCCACACGTTTCAGGAAGGCATTTTGCAGAGGCAAAACCCGCTAAACACAGCCAAATTAAAAATTGAACCACCTCCCAATACATTTTTTAAACTCAAAGCACAAAAAATTAGCCCACTGCTAAATTGTCATTAACATAAGGAAAAATGCCGCTGGGAAGTAAATAGGCTCGCATGGTTAAACTTAATGAACACACGTCTTCACTATATTGTTTCAACAGGATGACAAAATTCCGTAGAAAATTTGTCATATGCAATCGACAGTATTATGCATATTTTCTATTCTGTTGTGTTTTATTTATTTTTTGACCAACTGGGTCGGTATAACTTCCGACTAATATTTTAAATATATCCGACATCGAGGATTACGAAAGACCGCCTTGAAAGGATAAGGACGTGTGGAGTTCTGCGTGATATTTATAATCTAGCAAATTGTAAATTAATGGTTGATACGCGTTTTGTGGACATTGCCGTGTGACAAAGGGAAAAGAATTAGTCGTCAGGATATTTATATTAGGAAGCCGAGTTCCCAAGAAATTGAAATACCAAACCAAACGTGGTGTAAAAAACTAATATATCTGATATTTATATTAGCAGTTATCCAGATGGTGTTAGCATAGCAGTTATCCAGATGATGTTAGCATTGTTAGAAGAGATTTTTAATTTTTATTTTTTAAAAGAGGTAATATTTTGGAAATATGGATGAATGGAAGTAATAAGATTGATTATGAAACTTCAATGTCTTTTTATCACATTAAAAATATTACATTATTGTTTCGAACAATACATTAAATATGAAATCTGTTTCAAACATATCAACGCTCATAACATCCTCGTTCAACATCAAAAATAGAACTCTAAAAAAATATATAATAATTTTATAATATATAAAATAATGTAATATATAAAACAATATAAAATTATATTAAAATATTATTAAATATAGTTATATTATATTATTCATAACATATATTGATATTATAAATATAAAGTTACCAATGAGATGTAGAAGGGTTCAAAAAGTTAGTTGGTTGTGTCCAACCCCACCCAAGTTCGAATCTCAGAGGGTATTTATAAGTCGGATGTGGTCATTTGAGTTTAGTCAGGGGTTTTAAGTGGTAACCGTTTATATTGGTTTAATAGTTCTTGGGGACTGGGCCTCTTGTTTGTAGCTTCGGTTAAAAGTAAATATTGATCATTTTTTTTTAATAAATATATTAATATTAGTTATATGCTATTGTATTATTAATATAATTCTATTTATACAACATAATTGATGTAATTTTTTTTTAACTAAGCAAAGGTATATAGTAAATTACTTGTATTATATACTTTTAAAGTGCATGAGTGAGATGTAATATTTTAAAGTTACGTAGGTCACAAACAATGTAATATTCAAACACATTGAATTTAATGTTGTCTATCGTGAAGTCATATTTCGTTTGAAAAATATTCACTTCTCTACTAGGTGGTGTGTTGGATAGTTCATATGGGGAACACAATTAATCTTTTGTTTGTCAATGGTTTCATTCCCTCTGTCAACAGTCATGTGCATATTCTCTGTAGCAATACAAATGCATCATTACCATTAAGTGAGAAATTTTGATGTCAATCAAAATAAATTATAGATCCATCTTTGTGATCTGTAGATTTACCAATTTTTGGCCTTCCTTTTTAGCGCTTCAGGTATGGGTTGAGAAGAACTGGAAGCCCTGTATGAGAGGGTTTGGAGATGGGATATTGGTATGTTGTAGTCTAAGCCTTGGTATCCATCCCTTGACCCACTTACTAAAGCTTTCAACATCAAACCGATATGGGTAAGGATGCCTCGTCTTCCTTTCCACCTTTAGACCGATTGCTATTTCCATGCTATAGGAAATTCTTTGGGCAAAATCCTTGATGTAGACCCATCAACAACAAATATGCAACACTCTTCTTTTGCTCGTATCCTGGTTTCTTTGAATGTTTTAGAAAACCTTCCTACATCTATTGATCTGATCATTCAAGGTCAGACTTGGAAACAAAATTTGGATTATGAGGATCTGCGTTTTCGTTGTCAAAAAATGCTTTGCTATAGGACATCTAGCTAATGAGTGTGGATTTACTAAGTGTAAGCGTGGGGTTTCATGGTGGAAGGATATTAAACCTAAGACAGATTTAGATAGAGAAATAGGTGATGATTTAGAAGAGGAAAAAAACTCGGATAATGTTAGTGAAGTGCCAAAAATGTTAGCATTAGTTTCGGTTCCGAAACAGAGTAAGGAAGTTGACACCTCACCAAAGGTTGTTTATGCTTTAGGATTGAAAGATGATGCATGTGAGGATTTGATGGCTAGAATACCTCATGAGAAGAATTATGTAGCCACTTTAGAAGCCAAAGATCTTTTTAAACTAGTTGATTCTCTTAAAGTTTCCATTCATATCTTCTTAGATCCAGGGGAAGGGGGTGAATGGAATGTTGTAAACAGCAATAAAAAGGCAAAACATAGAAGGAATTACTTAACATCACCCCTGGGTATGTGCACAAAGTTGGGGGATAATTTTGTGGACATACCCAACAATGTGTATGCCTTATGGCTCAAAATACCTGAGCCATAACGCGTACGCATTATAATAGTAATGTGAATGCATTATTATAAATAAAGGTAACGTGTACGCATTACTTAAACTACAAAATAAAAAAAACCCCACCAAATTGTCATTTCTACTCTTCTTTGGTGTTCATTTTTTACTGCTTAGCATTCATGTTTTGCCCTCTAGGTCTTCCTTTTGCCCTCCAAATCATGTTTTTCCCTCTAGCTTACGTGGAAATAGTTGATTTTGTTTATGCATTCATGAGATTGATGATGTTGCCACGAAGAAGAGGTAAGGTTGTAGATTAAATCAAATTTTTTGAATTTTTTGTGAATTTTTTGCATAGTTTAATTTGTAATTTTTCTCCACAGGTCAGCATGCTCTGCCTAACCCTCCTAACCATTTGCCCAACCCTCCTAACCCTCTTATAGTTCCACTAGATCCCCTACGCAGTCATGAGGATATAGTTGTTCACATAGTGAAGAACAAAATTGAAATTGAGTAGATAATTAGGAGAATGACAGAGCCCACTTCCACGAACACCCATTGCACCTATTCAGCCAATACCCTAGAGTAAGTATTAGGTCAATTTGATTTAATAATGAGTCAAATTGGCAAATGAAGGTCATATAGGGATAGTTGTAGGGCTTACTATGCTAACAACTTGTCAACAAATGAGGTGAAGAAGAAAGAAATAACAAAAGATCAAATTTGTGCCTTATTCTTAGCAAATGAGGGGACGAAGAAAGAAATAACAAAAGATCAAATTTGTGCCTTATTTATCAACCCATCCACCAATGCCCCATTTCTCATAACGACCAAACATTTCCCAATCTATCGGCGACAACACAATTTGAATAAAGCCAATTTTTGGGAGCAATAGTGGATGGTGTTTAACTATCCACCTTGGAATAATGATGAGGTCCCTTTGTAATTTTTGAGGAAACTCTATTGAAAGTTTGTCCTCAATGAAATTCCAAATTACTTTGACTATGGTGAGTTTTAGGGCTGATGGAAAAGCTCCATGCATGATCGACCAAGTGCACATTATGTACCTAATCAGCGTGTAAGGATCCCTACCCAAAAGCCACTTCATCTAGAGATTCCCTCTAAGGTGAAGGAGGTTTTGGAGATAGACACTTTGCATGCACTTGGTGTGATTACTGATACACTCATTCATCATACGAGTAGAATTTTAGAGATAGATGCTTGAGATACTCCAACTAGTGGCTGTACCCAACCCCACCCATGCAAATGTTGTGTGATATATGCATTGGACCTTTAGATGATGACAGTGGTGCTTTAGGGGGCTTGGAGGATATGGTCTTGACTAATGAGTTTTTAGCACACACATTTGGTTTGGATACGTTGGGAGTCTCTACACACATGTAGGTATATTTTATATAAATTTCATGTTAATTTTTTAAGTTATATTTATAAATGAAAAAGGTACAAATTAATTTACATGTTTAAACTAAATAATATATATGTATTTTTTTGTTCCAAGAGGAGATGTTGCCTTCGACATCACAACTAGGTAGTTGGCCAACCCCTACTACATCTATATGTGTTAGTACGACACCATATACATTTACAAAGGTAAAAATTTAAGTGAATCTTATATACTCTAAATGTAGTCATACACCTTAATTTCATCATTGGTAGATTTTGTGTAAGAAAATATAAAATACCTATTATAATTTTGTTGGACCTTTTATTATTTGATGTATTAACATGGATTGGCATAGTGTTAGAAACTCATTCTCCATCTCAACATTTTTGCTTTTATTTCAAGTTTCAAATTATGTTTTCAATAACCAAAATAGCAAGTTAAACATTTGCTTGATATCCCATTATATGTAGTTCCCATAGTGGGTCAATCCCAATCAGTAGGATTGGATGTATATGTGGGTGTGTGTGTGTATGCATCCAATCCTACTGATTGGGATTGACTTGCTTATACATATACATATACATCCAATCCTACTGATTGGGATTGATCTGCTTATATATATATATATATATATATATATATATATATATATATATATATATATATATATATATATATATATATATAATTCATTTGATAAAAGTTTTTTGGTACAATATATTTCTATCAATTTCCCAATCGAGCATAGCATGTCTTCATCAATATACACACCACTCCTTTCTTTTAAATACTGGCCTCATAGCCAACCACTTGATTCCTTGTTATCCTAATCATATATAGTGTTAAATCTCTATGATCGATATCCAAAATGGTCATAGCTAGCAATTTGATTCCAATCGAAAGTAACAACTTCATCTCTATCTATGGAGTTTTAAATTTATATGGCATAGCCTATTGATCCCATTATACCTAGTCAATTCTAATTTCCAGCTAGACTATATTATTAGAGCTATATAGAGTAGGCCATTAGATCCCATTAGTTTGTTGGGAGAGTGTCAACTATAAACTATAGCCTATATG
The DNA here is from genome assembly GCA_037957365.1 of Torreya grandis. Classification (NCBI taxonomy): domain Eukaryota; kingdom Viridiplantae; phylum Streptophyta; class Pinopsida; order Cupressales; family Taxaceae; genus Torreya; species Torreya grandis. The sequence goes on from JARHVA010000259.1 coordinate 2,272,872, forward strand.
TATATGGCATAGGCCTTGTGACCATATACAAATAGGGAACCTCAAACCCATAAAGATAAATGGGGTTGAGTAGTTTGTTACCACCACCTACTTAGGGGGCCCAAAGACCTAATACCTCTAGTTTGGGGAGAGGGCCTATCTATATCCATGCACTTTCATCACTCGAGTGACATGTCGACTCTATAAGACTATAACACCTTTCATTAAGAAAGTCCCCCTAAATTGAATATTGAGTGTTGACAAGACTATAACACCCTTTGTTGACCTCAACTTACTTGCACTATATACATATAGACCTTCCCTTGTAAAAATTGAGATAAATATAAGGATAGATAATTGACCTAATGTCACTTATAGGGAAACTAAAATCATGCACCTGTAAAGAAGACTGTCTACTCACTCTTATCTCTACAATATTCAATTCTATTTTCTATATGTTTCTTTATATTTTGATGAGACCTATTTTATAAGGTTCTAGACACTCTTAAAAGGATTAAGTATATATGTGCCCATAAAATCAACCTATCACTCTAGGTGTCTTACCTGATTAAAACTCAGTTTATAAACTTCTCAACAAACACCTATACAGGTTACTTGTCTTATCACAATGACTATTTGTAAAGGCTTTTTAATCACACCAATACTCATTTGGACTAAAAAGTAATGAATGACTCTAATCAAAGTATTCAAGGTGTTAACATGATCAAAATTTCAAAACAAATCAATTTAGACACCATAGCTCATAGGACTGTCCTCAACTATACCAAGTCACTACCTTAAGACAATTAAGTCTAATGACCAAGTAATCAGGTCAAAATATGAAATACACCTCATCAAAGCTAGACAAGCATCCAACCTAGTGTATATAGGTGTATCAAGGATGTTTCAACACCTAATTTGCATTCAATGACTCAATTTCACAAAATTCACTCAAAAATCCCCCTCATTGTCTTTTCATTCTCCCTCATGAAACTGACATTTCTTGCCTTTAGTGTGGTGTTAAAAGTCACATGTTGCACATATCCACTTGTCACATTCATGCTTTCCATGACCTCATAATATTTTTTCATATCTTATGCAAGACTAAGTTTGTTAGGAACTTGTTTAATCAATGAATTTCCCAAGTTATTAATTATTAGTTTGTTTATTCAACTGATAACTAGGGTGGACACTTCTCCATCATTACAAGTCAAGATAGACTCGGGCATTATTGTTACAATGTCATCTATAGAGGCACTCACTGAGGTATGTATATTCACTTGTAACTTTTAATTATAATTTAGTACTTTTGTTTTAATAATTTTAATATATACTTTGGCAAATATAACTTATATGCACGAATGTATTGTGTATGTGGGGCTATCATATGACATTTGATAGTCTGATTAAAATGAATACTATGACAATTCTTCATGTTTATTCATAATTTTAAATGGTTGTTCATACAACTAATCTTGGCACTAACCCAGTCGAGCATCATTAGAAAATTGAGAAGGACCATGAGATTGCGATAAGTGCATGTTTAAATGATTTTTTATTATAGTTTAAGACATGAGTTTCTTAACTTGGTTTCATGTGCACTTGTTAATTTTATAATTTTTTTTTTATTTGAATAGGTTTGACTGCAAGCAAGATATGAGTGTAATATTTGTAGTCAAATCTTGGAGAAATCCAAGGAATCCAGGATATCTTTCCATCTACAAGCAGGACGTTCTAGGGAGAGTCTTCTTCGAAGAAGGTAAAAAGAGGGAAACTATTTGATGATTAGGATGTTGTAGATGATGTACTTTTTTGTATGCCTATATGGAAATGTATGCATTTTTGGTATTGTACATGCATATATGATGTATTCACCTGACATTAGATACTATGTTGTTAGACATGATGTAATTTTTTGTATGCCTATATGGCAATGCATGTATTATTGACATTATATGCTTATATATGGTATTCATACATGGAATTCTTATTTTTTACATGAATATTTAAGAAAACCAATGAATTAAATCTTTTTTGAATCTATTTTGTTTAGAGTATTATGAATGATTGGTTTTGAAGTATTCTTAAGAATTACAAATGTTATGAGATTGAGAATAACTTGCTAGGATAATTTTGCAAATCAGAGCCTTATAATAAATAAAGAATATTAATGATTGAATTTGAATTATGTTTGTATGTTGATGATAAACCTAATTGATCACATTCACTTTCTATGGTTTGATTTGAATCTTCTTTCATAATATACCTCCTCTTTTGACTCTTTAGGCTTAATTTAGCTTCTTACACCTAGTACTTATTCCTTGTACTCTTAGTAGCACCTCCTTGATAGCATTGACCTTTGTCCATACATTCACAACACATCTTTTACCTCATTATATTCATCTCATTCATAAACTTATTCTCAATCTCTTTCTAGCTTCTTACTAGGCACCTTCTTTGGGTCTCAAGGACCAAATCTTGGTCTATGTTCAAGAGCTCAACCTATTCTCACATATGGTCTTAGATTATCATAACATACTGGTATAACCCCCTTCAAGTAATCAAACAATCTTTGAATCTCATTCCACACCTTATGGACACAATGTTATCTTAAGGCTTGTATCCTTTTTCTACTATATTTTTACTTGTATGAAAAATTTATGATTGATCAAGACATTATAATGGAATTTATAGGTACACTCTATCATTTTCCATGTCTATGTTAGATTTCATATCCAACTCCACCTCTAACTATCACTTTCTTCATTAGCCTACCCTCATTTAGGCCTAATTAGCCATCTTCCAAACCCTTAGTCCTATAATCCATATATATCCATATAATATTAGGGTAAAACCTCTTTATTCACCTTGTATATGTATAGGGTATCAATATTACAAAGTTTAATTAAATTCCCATGGTTAAATCTCTCAAAAGTGCCCAAACCCTAATCTAAGGTTTCCCATACCCTGCACATACTCTCCAAAGGACCAATTTGACCTTCCCACTAATCTTATTTTATTTAAATCATCCTCATGACATCTAAAATATCCCATAACACTTTTTCAATGATAAAAAAACCAACTTTGCCTTTATGCCTTTAAGACTGCCTATGGGGATTTGAGCCTACATATGGGGATTGCATGAAGTTTGAAATGTGAATAATATTTAAAGGTGTTTAATAGGTTTAAAATAATCTTAAAATACTTCTCAAATAATTTTGTAAGATTGGAACCCTCAAACATACCTTAAAACTCCAAAAAGTATGCCTGCATGAAAAGTGACAATTATGAGATATGGAGGGGACTACGACAAAATAGTGAGAAATTTCACTTGTAATATTATCTTACCAATATTATGGATGGTTATATTAGGTGATGAATACAAATCTTACCAAGTTTCAAGTCATTTGGATATGTACTTTGTCTTATAGACCCTTTTTACCATAATTTACCTTGAGTTGTCTGCATGGTTCCTTCATGCCAAAACTTGTATTTCTTAAAAAAAATTCATGAAAAACCTAAATTTAATTATTTATATAGAAAAATATAGGTTTAAAACATCATATTTTATGGTTTTAATACCTTTCCTTGGCCTAAACTATTTCTTGACATCCAGAATTAACAAAACTTCTAGAAATCTCCAATGGTTGCATTCTTGACTACAAGAGTACTATGTCAAAAAATAAAGAAATTTCACTCTTTATATGACCTTGAGGATGGAATGGGATGTTTTTTAAGGTCATGGATACCATTTTTACCAATTTTTTTCTTTGACTCAACCTGAAGATGCCCCAAATTGACCAATTTCTCCAAGGTAGGCTCTAATGTTGATCATGATTTGACATAGGGTTGATTTTACTAAAATAGTGAATATTTTATATTGTAAAAAATCCTAAAAAATATATTTAATTGGTATATTATGTCATAATAATCATCTCCACAAAATTTCATGATTAGATCCAACATATTTTGGCTTGTAGGCTCATTTTGACAAAAGCTAGTGACACATGTCTGCTTGGTCAAATTTCACAAATGAGTCATCATCATATTTTTACTTGGTTTTTATATTATCATTATTATTTTTCCTATAAATTCTCATGTAACCTCTCCTTACATGATTCCACCCTTCATTTGCTATCTCACAATCTTCCATGTCACCTTGTACCTTCTCAAAAAATCTCATATGACTGCATGTCAATAATACCTGGAGATTTATGCTATGAGAAAATGGAGTATTTCATCTAATTCAAATCCATTTAGCCCAATTAGTACTATTAATTCATTGTAAACCACCCTTAAACCTTCATCTAAGATGTTCTGACCACTTAGTAAGGCATTTGGGCCTCACATAGTCAACTTTCGTACAAAGGTCTATACTACATATTCATGTTCAATCCCTATGATGGTTGTAGGTACATGTTTTAAAAATATTGATTTGGCCAAGAAACTTCACCATTGAAAATATTGAATTCATGATTGTGTTTCCCTAGCTATATTTACATGCTTTGAGGGTATGATTACAGGTGTTCTTTGGAAACCTCTCCCAGCATGCTTGACTTTGTAGAAGCCAACTGTCCTATCTATGCACACTAGCCTAAAGGATAAACTGTAGGTGGAAGATTTTGACTATTAATGAAACATTAGGTGTTCAGGAATATTTCTCAAATTATCCAAGACCCCACAGATCTTGAATGCTCATGGAACCTAAATGAAAGACCATCATTCCCATTTCAAGTTATCTAACTCACTCCAACATCTCATTTTACATACAAGGTTCATCTTGTATTTTTAATGGCCTCCAAATAGCAAACTCAAACCGTGAACACATTTGAAGAGGTGAATAATGTTTAGGACTAGGTTCTTAGCCTCCCATTTGGCCCGGTCTACAAACTCACCACTCATTATGGGCTCAAGAACACCCTTCCCAATATCAGAAAGATGCTAATTTTTAGCCTAAATTTAGGCATGCATAAAACCGAAAATGTAAGTCATATGGAGGAGCCATCATATCCATCATGTGCATGCAAAATCCCTCTAATTTAACTTTGAATCTAGTCTAAATCACCTCTAAAATAAATCTATGGCAAAATTTGCAGTAATGGGTCATAAAATGCATCTTTTTGGCAGTGAAGAGATAACTTGTAGACCTCCAGCTAGAAATTTTGCCTCCAGGATTGGTAGGTGCAAATCCACCACTTTTATCATATATATATAAGAAAATTACACATGCTCCAATGACCTTGACATCCAATTACACCCACAAGTGCATTTTCATTATTATTTTGGAGCACGAAAACACTGATAATAAATGTTGTCAAAGTTGAAGATACAGTCTGAGAACTCAATTTATAATGTTTTTTGGCTAAAAAATGGCATTGCTAACACATTCAGAGGGGTGGATAAAATTTGGGACTAGGTTCTTGGCCTCCCATCTAGTCTGGTCGACAAACCCACCACCCATTCTGGGCTTAAGAATGCCCTTCCCAATACAAGAAAGATGTTGATTTTTAGCCTAACTTTAGGCATGCATCAAAATAAAACTATAAGTCATATGGAGTAACCATAAGATCCCTCATGTGAATATAAAATCCATCTAATTTCATCCCAAATCTCATCTTAATCACCTCTAAGAGAAATCTATAGCAAAATTTGTAGTAAGGGATCCTAAAATGCAATTTTTTGGTAGTGAAGAGACAACTTGTTAACCTCCAACTAGAAATTTTGCCTTCGAGACCGACAGGTGTAAATCCACAACTTTAATCACATTTATATAGGTAAATTACATGTTTTCCAATGACTGTGACATCCAATTCCACCTGCGATTGCATTTTCACTACTATTCCAAAGCACAAAAACACTAACAATAAATATTGTCAAAGTTGAATCTACAGTCCAAGAACTCAATTTTTGATGCTTTTTGGATAAAAATTAGCATTGATAACACATTCGAAGGGGCATATAACATCTAGGACCAGGTTCTTGGCCTCCCATCTACCTGATCGACATACCCACCACCCATTCTAGGCTCAAGAATGCCCTTCCCAATATAAGAAAGATGTTAATTTTTAGCCTAACTTTAAGCATGCATAAAACCAAAACCATAAGTTATATGGAGGAACCGTAAGATCCTTCATGTGCATAGGAAAGCCCTATAATTTTACCCTAAATATAGTCTGAAGCACCTCTAAGAGGAGTCCATGGTAGAAGTTTCAGTAATGGGTCCTAAAATGCAACTTTTTGGTAATGAAGAGACAACTTATTGACCTCCAACTAGCAATTTTGATTTTCTTATAGGATATCATCAAATCCAAGTTCCAGTGACTACCATAGGCCTAGTGGGATAATCAATGTTTTCTCCATCTATGATTGGGGAAGTCAATTTTTTATTTCCATCTACACACTGACATAAATAGTAATTTCTTCCCTCTTCATTATCCTCTTCTTCAATAACTGCAAAAACATGGCTTACATCATAAAAAACAATATTTAATGACACTATGAAGATAGATTATGAGAATAAATAGTACATAAAGATTTATCTTTTACTTGGCTATACTAGATCAGATATATGGTCAAAGTCATGTAATGATCTCGTGTCTGTAAGTTGCAATGCTGGTGGAACTTGATATGTGTTGATTGGAATTAGAGGTCTAGAACTCTAATCATCCACCCACTCTTGTGACTCACACTCATTCCAAATAGATTTTATGCATTCAAAATTAAAGCATGCCAAGTTTCACATATGAATAATCCAAGAACCTAAATTTAGGCTACGAAATGAGTGAAACTCACTTGAACCTATTAGAGTCATACAATCCTCATAGATTGCCGAGTCTTTTTCCTCCATTAACCAAAAATGTCTATGAACAATAGAATTTACTTGAGCACCATGACATATGTTCTCATTACACCATTCAACTATAATTTTTGCATCAATCAAATTTTCAACATTGTTAAATTTTAACTCCTCCCTTGCAACATCTCTTTTTACACATGATTCAACACTGTCATGCTCCCCTTTTCCATGGCCAGCCTCAGTGAAACTCTAAATATGTGCTACAAGAAATTCTAAACCATTTTGACATGAAGGCATCCCAAGGTAGGGGAGGTGGGTCTTCATTTGATAAACCTAGTGTTAGGTGAGACCAAAACCACCATAATTAAGATCAGAGAAACATAAGGATAATAACACATCTCTATTCCTAAAATTTTGCATTATACTATACATATCGACACCCTTGAGGCAGTTACAAATCTAACACAAGTTATGATTTAGCATAATATGCATACATTGGAGACTTCTACTTAGTCTATAGGTGGCATTAGTGTTAGTGGTGCTAGTGGTGTTGGTGGTAGTGGTATTGGTGGCAGTGGATTTGGTGATAGTGATTTTGGTGGTATTGGTATAGGTGTTAGTGTCCTTCCTCCTAATCATGTTACAGTTCTTATGAATCATTGCATATCATGTGGGAATAAATGTACAAGATCTGCTATTCAAGTGCAACATACAAAGACTACATCTACGGAGACTAGCATGCCATTGCATATGCCACCTATATATTACTTAAAGATCTTGTTGATGTAGTGGATTGCACCTTAGGCAGGAGGTCGAGCTCTTGCCTTCCACACGCAACAATGGAAACTCCCCCCTCCCTGGTGGGACCGGTGAAGTTGGGGGGAGAGTCTCTAGATAAGGGCTAGCTCCCTCTGATGTATATTTTAGGCCCTGGATTTCCTACTACTAACAAATAAATGAAAAAAGAGGGGAATGAAAAGGGAGACGGATGGTGAAAATAGAACCTAAACCTAAAAATAAAAAGGTGATACACCAAAAAAGATGACCCACTCAGCCCAAACATACACTTTTCACCAAGAAGAAGCTCCCATACATTTCATCTGATGTAGGAAACTCTTCTGTTGCAGTGAATCAGGGGTCCATATAGATACAGGGAGGAAGAACTATCAAAGGTGTTCTGAGACACACTTTGGCAGCCTGTTCACATGCACCTATATTCCTATTATAGACACTTCTGGTAGACCTACAGAAGAAAAACTTCACAATGCACTAGACATGTTGGAATCAATCTGTAAAAATCATAAAAGAAAATGACTTAACACAAAAATAAAACATAGACATATGCATGAGTGCAAGTCCAAATGGAGGTAAAAATTCCAAGTCTTGATTCAAGGTAAAATCTGGCAGAGTTATGCCTTACAAGCCTGAGAGATTTTTGGGCAGAGCTTTGCCTTATTTTACCTTGAATCAAGACTTGGCATTTTTACCTCTATTTGGACTTGCACTCATGCATATGTCTATGTTTTCTTTTTTTATTAAGTCATTTTATTTTATGCTTTTCACAAATCGATTCTAGCATGTCTAGTGCATTGTGAAGTTCTTCTGCAGGTCTGCCAGAAGTGTCTACAACAGGAATATAGGCACATATGAACAGGCTATCAAAGTGTGTCTCAGAACACCTTTGATAGTTCTTCCTCCCTGTATCTTTACGGACCCCTGACTCACTAAAATAGAAGAGTTTCCCACATCAGATGAAGTGTATGGGAGCTTCTTCTTGGTGAAAAGTGTATGTTCAGGCTGAGTGGGTCATCTTTTTTGGTGTATCACCTTTTTATTTTTTGGTTTAGGTTTTATTTTCAGCATCCTTATCCCTTTTCAACCCCCCCCCTTTTTTCATTTATTTGTTAGTATTAGGAAATTCAGGGCCTAAAAGATACATCAGAGGGAGCTAACCCTTATCTAGAGACTCTCATCCCAGCTTCATCGGTCCCACAGGGGAGAGGGGAGTTTCCATTGTTGCGTGTGGAAGGCAGGAGCTCGACCTCCTGCCCAGGGTGCAATCCACTGTGTCAACAATTTTTGGCATGCCTGGTGGGACAAAGTTTTTACACTTAGTAAAGTTTTAGGATTGATGCTAGTCCTGTTACAACAGAATCAACTATTTTCAGCATCTGGTGACTCCATTGGTAAGAGCTTCAGTTTCTAATCAAAGACCAGCCTGACTTCCTATGCCTAAAATCACCACACGTTCTGCTTCTAAGGGTGTCCCTTTCAAATTCATTGAATTGCCTTTGAACTTAGCAAAGTGACTGAGGCTTGAGAGGACTCATCCTTATTCAGCAAACCACTTTACCAAACCTGCTATAAAGAACACCTACGCAAGAAGGCTACGGTTACATCCTGTCATAGCTATGGCATTACCCTTTGTGACTTTTTATGGTCAGAGTCCTTTGAATCTCTAGCATTATGACCCAATTCCAAGAGCAGTACTCAAAAGTGTGCCTCCATTTGATGGAGAGGGGCCCATCATAGTTATTGAACACATCAAAAATATTGCTAACCTTTGCAATATTCACAATGTCATTGAGGAGAATATTGCAATCAGATTGCTGGCATTGTCTCTCAAAGGCAAAGCTCTGGACTGGTATGGGACTTTACCCATGAATTTAGTCAATTATTGGAATGAATTGGGCACTCTCTTGACCAACCGATTTGCAGAGAAGAGTGACCACCTCTCACTTGCCGAACAACTGACTACAATGAAAAGAACTCCACATGAATACATGCAGGATTTCAACACTCAATTTCAAAAAACATGGGATAAAATCCCCATTCTAGTAAAGTCAACTCCTAGTTATGCTTTCCTTTATTACTTAAGAGTGTTGAACATTGATATCACTGTTATGATATAGTATATGGGAGGACATGTGCTACCTACCACCTATGACATAGCTATAGCGGCTGAAAATTGCTTAGTACAGGCTGGGAAAATAGCTCCTAGACCTCATATGTTGTTATTCCCTAAAATGTTTCCCTAATTTCAGACTGTTGCTCCCACTTTAGTTCTTCTACCTAGCACAAAAAATCCGGCTACTACTTCATCAAATGAACTCCATGAGGTCAAAAGTCTGTTGCAAAATGTGACAAATGAACTAGTGGCTATTAAAAGGCAGCAAGCTCAAAATAACTGACAAAACCAAGGATACCAATAGTATGGTCAAAAAATTAGACCCCCTTTCCAAAATTACAATCAAGGACAGGGTCAATTTGCACAGACCAGACCCTTTCAAGGCTACAATCTAGGTGCCCCTTCATCATCCAAGGCTATGGTGCCCGTTCAAAACAATCTGGTGCAAGAACAACCAAGTTGTTCAACCATGGGATATGGTCAGGAGCAGGCTGTTTATATAAATGAAATGATGGGTTACTACCCAAATGTATAAGACAATTAGGAAACCACCCAATTCCAAGGTTTTGATGCTTCAATGTAACTCGACACGAGCAGTAGACAGACCTAACCTGATTCTACTCTCATGAACCACCTGGAAGGTGAGTTCTATGCAGTCAATTACATGGGTACTATAGACAATTAGGGTGACTATGTCACAGTCAATACAAGATTCAAAAGGAGAGCAATGGAAAGAAGCTCAGGTTGCTGCCCAAGCGTCAACAATACCTTCTTCATTGCATATAAACCAAAAGGTCCCAAATTTTAGACCATCAGTTGTACCTTCAGCTCCTTGACCTGCACCTCAGGCTGTAAATAACTCCAAAGAAAATTTGAAGGAAGGCAATCCTCGAGTCAATGTGGTTGACCAGATGAAGACGCTGCACATGAACATCTCCTTGTGGGATTCACTATCAATACCGGGGCAAAAGGACATGCTACAAAAGGAATTGTATGAGCTAGATGAACAAGATATCCCAACAAAAGTTGATAATGTTTTGATGATGAATAGATAACCTTCCACCTCAGGTCAGGTCAGGAAATAAGAAAAGGTTCCCCCTTTTTATGTGTCCTTGGTCATAGGAGATTTCTTGGTGCACAATTGAATCATTGACGGTAGAGAAAGCACCTCGGTAATGCCCAAATGCATAGCCAACAAGCTGGGTTTGAAATATGAAGAAATGACCAAGGGAGTCCTACAGCTAGATGGAACACCAGTAAAGATAGCTGGGGTGGTGAAAGGTTTGAACTTGACGCTACACGCTTGCCTGACCTTCTCAGTTCCTCATGATGTGGTAGTGGCATATGTCCCTCCTTACTTTGCCATCTACTTATCCAGGGATTTTACATCCAAGATAGGTGGCTACTTAGCATCGAATTGGTCTTATCTAGTTTTTAGAACCAAATATGGGACTAAAGTTAAGATTAAATCTGAGCCACTCCACATAGATCATCTGGAACCATACTTGCTCAAGGTGGTAAATGTCAGCTACGCTATCATTGACCAAGAAGAGTTCCAAGTAGACCAATCTCCATCCTCTACCCTTGCAGGAGTTGCAGACCTGCTCTTAGATGAATGGGGAAGTGACAACTTCGAGCATAATCCTTACAAATTCATAGAGGCGACAGGCCTTGGAATTTATTGCATGCATGAAGAGGGTACTTTTGTACCAAATCTGATGAAAGCCAGCCAGGAAAGCTCAGGTCTATGACAACTATTCTTTGATAGTTCAAGAAGTAAGTTGGGAGCTGGTGGTGGGGTGGTGTTGGTTTCTCCTTCAAAGGAGAGATACTTTTTAGCTTTCTGGTTCCAATTTTCTTGCACATGCAATGTTGTGGAATATGAATCCCTCGTCCATAGTTTGGAGTGGGCAAGGAAAAGAGTAATCAAAGAGCTGCAAGTTTTTGGTGACAGTGAGCTGATTGTCAATCAGGTAAGAGGCCATAATTTGACAAAGAATTATTTATTGAAGTCATACAAACATAGGGTATGGGACTTAGTGGATTTTTTTTTTGCTTTCAATATTACCTCCATTCCTAGAGAGCAAAACAAGCAAGCAGATAGGATGGTAGCAGTTGGTGCCCAGTTTGATGTCCCTAAGGAAATACACTGAGACCATAGCTCACACCACTTGAAGGTAGTAATTAGGCCTTCTGTACTTGACAATATCACCAATTGGTAGGTCTTCAACAATAATCAACAAATAGCACTCTTCTTGAAAGAAGAAGCTAAGCTTGCTACAAAAAACTAGGTTAAGCTACAACAACAATATGGCAGCCAGAGTGTTTAGTTAAAGAACAATAAGCTCCCCAAAGGTTTGGTCACTCTAGAGAGTATCTTCAATGGAGATGACCAGTTAAAAAGTGACAAGGCATGAATTTCAATGAAAGAGGAGCACCATGAGAAGGTGGAAATATTCAAGGATAAGCTGCTTACACTTGAGAAAGTGTGCACAGACCGTAAAAGGCAGGCCTTTAACTTGTTGTGCCAAGAATTTGTCGATATCTTCGCTTGGGAGTATAGTGATTTGAAGGGTTTTGACCCAAATTTGGCCTAGCATACCATTGAGCTAGAAGAAGGTGCCAGGCCAATCAAGCAGAAGAAGAGGCCTGTCAACCCAATGATTGAGCCTCTCATGCGGAAGGAGCTCACCAAGTTGATTGAGTCCAAGATAATATTTCTAATCAAACACTCTTCTTAACTGGCCAATCTTGTTCCTATCTGAAAAAAAAATGGGGAGATCAGACTGTGCATTGATTTTAAAGATCTCAATAGAGTCTCTTTGAAAGACCATTATCCTCTCCCAAGCATGGAGCAGATCCTTCAAATGGTGATAGGCAACAAGCATTTCTCTGTCCTGGATGGGTATTCAAGATACAACCAAATTTTGGTGCAAGACTGTGACCAACACAAGACAACCTTCACTACCAAATGGGGGACATTTGCTTATAGGAAAATGCCTTTCAGACTATCTAATACTGGTGCCACCTTCCAACGAGCTATGGACATGGCCTTTCAAGGCTTGATAAATAACACTATGCTGGTATATCTTGATGATGTGACAATTTTCTCTAAGGAAGCGAGCCAACACATGAAACACCTCAGACAAATATTTGAGAGGTGTAGAGAGTTTGGTATCTCTCTCAACCCAAGGAAATGCGTGTCGTTGTCCATGAGGGGAAGCTCTTTGGTCACATCGTTTCTAAGGAAGGCTTGACCATTGATCCAAAAAGAGTTCACTCCATCTTGGAGTTGTCCTTGCTTAAGCACAAAAAAGGTCTGCAAAGCTTCTTCAACAAGATAAATTTCATCCAGAGATTTATCTCAAATTTTGTGGAAGCTGTCAATTCGTTGACCTCTATGCTGAGGAAGGGTGAGGAGTTCACATGGATAGCACAAAGAAAGGATATTTTCAAAGAAATCAAGCAGGCCATATCCCAGGCTCCTACTTTGACCAGCTGTGACTTCACCAAAGATTTCAACCTCTACACCTTCGATAATGAAGAGGTAATCTCCACCATGCTTACCCAAGCGAAGGATGATAACCTTGAGCAACCAATTGCATTTTTTAGCCAAGGCCTAGAGGGTTTTGAGGTCAAATACACATATGTGGAAAATTAAGTCCTAGTAGTCATACAGATATGAAGAAATTTAGGCATATTTTATCCAAAAGCAAAATCCACCTCATGGTTCCACATCCTGGCATCAAGGATATTTTGATTAACTGAGACCTGAATGAAAAGAGAACAAGGTGGATAGCTAAGGTGATGGAATATGACGTGGATATCAAGATCACCAAACTGGTAAGAGGGAGAGGAATGTGTGAGCACCTTGCTGTAGACTTTAAGAAGTAAAAAGAGGATAGTTTGCTAATTCATGAAGCAGCTACAATAGAAGAACTATTTGTCATAAAGGTTTGGACATCAGACGTGAGGCATTTCCTTCTCACTGGTGAGTGCCCGCAGGGCCTTGATAGGACCAAGAGGATATATTTTAGACTCTAGTGTCTCCCTTATGTCCTGATAGATGGAGTGTTGTTCAAAAGGGATCTCTCAAGAGTCCTTTTAAGATGCTTGGACTCAAGTCAGGCCGACAGGGTGCTGTCTGAGTTCCATGATGGGCCAGTCAGTGGTCATTTTGCTCCTAGGGCTATAGTGGGAAGAATAATGAGAGTTGTTTACTTCTAGCCTACTCTTTTTAGGGACACCCATGCCTAGGTACGAAAGTGATAGAAATGTGCACTTTTTGATGGGAAATAATGGTTGGCTGCCATGCCTTTATAGCCTATTTAGTAGAGTAGCCATTCATGCAATGGGGCCTTGACTTCATAGGGATGATTAATCCTCCCTCCAGTGCTAGACACAAGTGGGTCCTGACCGCCATGGATCATTTCACAAGATGGGTAGAGGCTGTTGCTCTGAAGGAAGCCAATGAAAGTGTAGTCCTATATTTTTATGAGGACTTGGTGGCAAGGTTCAGGGTTCCAGCAACCATAATCTTAGATAATGCGTTAGCTTTTCTTGGAACTAAAATAAGTGAATGGGTGCTGAGATATGGTATTTATCTTAGGACTTCATCCAATTACTACCCACAGGGGAATGGGCTGGCTGAATCTACTAATAAGAATTTGATCAGGATCATCAAGCAAAACATGGAGGAGAATCAGAGGACTTGGCATGCCAAGTTGAAAATAGCCCTATGGGCAGATAGGGTCACCCCAAAGAGGGAAATTTGTAACTCACTGTACATGCTCATCTATGGAAGGGAAGCTAGGCTCCCCATTTCACTTGAGTTGCCAGCCTTGGACCTCGCTCACCAGCTATAATTAGAAGAAGGCAATAGCATGGAGGTTAGGCTATGCAAGCTGATGGAGCTCCAAGAGACAAGGGACCAGGTTATGGCTTATATGACCAGCCACCAATAGTAAACAAAAAGACACTTCGACAAGAAATCTTCATCAAAAAGTTTCTCTTAAGGAGACATTGTCTTGAAATGGGATGAGGACCGAGCTAAGCCTAGAAAGCATGCAAAGTTTGATGCCCTATGGAGTGGCCCATACGTCATTACTCAGTGCAAGCAACATAATGCATTCCAACTCTCTAGGTTGGATGGTGAAGAACTGTATATCCCAGTTAATGGGATACATCTTAAGCATTATCACTGAGCCCCTTTTCCACCATGTATATATTTCCCTTGCTTTTATCCTATTTTCCCTAAGTGCTTTTTGCACATGTTAGTAGTTTTCTTAGTTTTGTGTGTGTTTTCATTTCTTTTTGGGGTAAATCTTTGTGATTGATTCTTAAATCTATCGGGGCTGTTACTGATCTTTTAAGTTACATTCTGACTCTATACCCAATGGACTTTAAGGCAATTGGTCTCTAAGCATAGCAGGCATGCTTCCCCTGGGAGTCACCAATTTGTTGACCATTTTTGGTCCTGCAAGCCAAAATTAGTCCCCCCTTTTTTTCCCCTTATTGTTCTGAGCTAGTACATTTTGATTTTGCACAGGTTCAAAAATTTCTACGAACTCTGCAGGTTTTCTACGGACTCTACTGAGATTTCTACAGACTCTGCAGGTCCATTTCTACAGACTCTGCAGGCATGAATTTCTATGAACTCGGTAGGCAGAAAACTATGGACTCCACAGGAAGAGGCAAGTTCCCACTTAGGCGTAAGATGGACCATCTCAAGAGCCCTTGCGGAGGGTAGGGAACACTTTCAAGAGAGGTGACAGAGAAAGGCTGAAGAGATAAGTTTCTTTCAAAAATTTGTCTAAGGCAAAGGAAATGCCCTTCAAAAGGGTCATTTTCAATTTTCCCAAAGGGCACTTTTCAAAGGCAGAAGCAATAGAAGAAATCCTTCAAACTTTTTGTTCGAAGGAATTCGAAAGGGTAGCGAGCAAGAAAGTTGAAGAAAAGCAAGTATAAAGACTAAGGCATAGAAGGAACTCTTCCAGACTTTTTGTCTGAAGGAATTCCTTCGGACAAAAAGTTTAAAGAAATTCGAGAAAGCCGTGAGCCAAAAAGCTTGGGGAGAAAATCTGAAGAAGCAAACAAGGCAATTCTTGCAGACTTTTTGTCCACAGGAAAATGTCTACAGAAAAAAATTTATGGGAAAAGGTTTTAAAGAAAATAGGCTGTCAAAAGACCCCGAAGGGCAGGTTCCCTTGCAGGGGACTCTCGACCAAAATGAAGGGCACTTCTCCATAAGCTGAAGGGTCACCTTCCCTTTGAGAAGGATCAAATCAAGAAGTCCAAAGGAAAGGAAGCAACAAGAAGACAAAAGAAAGAGAAAGGCTAAAGAAAGTCCAAGGGGTGACAGGCTCAAGGACGTCAAAATCAAGCACGACAAACTAGCCATTGGTTTTCAAGCAGTGACAAGCCCACGAGCATCAATTTTAAAGTGATGAAATAGCTGTTTATTTTGAAAAGAACAAGAAGAGCCCAAGGAACTCAGTGACCTGCCAAAAAGATAGCCCTGAGGGCCAAAGGAGCCAGAAAGAGACAAAACCAAGAAGAAGACAAAGTGCAAAAATGGAAAAAAAAATTTAGGTGGCAAAAGGGAGGCAAGTTATTGCCAGGTGGTCATCAAATGGTGCAAATAGTAAGCGGCATGGACTATTTTCTCCATTTTGCATTTATAAGCAGACAAACTATTTAAATATCTAGAAGGAGCAGTCTTGTCTACAGAAAAGAGGTGCGGCTCATGCTTTCACATTAATGTTTGGACACCAAAGTCAAGACTGGTGATTACACAACATGGTTCTAGTAGGCCTCTTCTAGAAGAATGACATCAACAATAGTGACTTCCTCTTCTCGATGCTCTCAGCGCACATGGGCCAACTTGTCAAAGAGTGCCAAAGTCTTTTCCAAAGTGGTGCCTTTACTTCTTCTCCTCTTTCTATATACTATAAAACTTATCATTTTGAGAGGATCCATTCTCTTAGCCCGTAAGGCAAAGCTCTGCCCAAAAATATCTCAGGCTTGTAAGGCAGAACTCTGCCAGATTTTACCTTGAATCAAGACTTGGAAATTTTTACCTCTATTTGGACTTGCACTCATGCATATGTCTATGTTTTTTTTTTGTGTTAAGTCATTTTCTTTTATGATTTTCACAGATCGATTCCAGCATGTCTAGTGCATTGTGAAGTTCTTCTTTTGAAGGTCTGTTAGAAGTGTCTATAGCAGGAATATAGGCACATGTGAACAAGCTACCAAAATGTGCCTTAGAACACCTTTGATAATTCTTCCTCCCTGTATCTCTACAGACCCCTGACTCACTGAAATATAAGAGTTTCCCACATCAGATGAAGTGTATGAGAGCTTCTTCTTGGTGAAAAGTGTATGTTCGGGCTGAGTGGGTCATCTTTTTTGGTGTATCACCTTTTTATTTTTAGGTTTAGGTTCTATTTTCAGCATCCTTCTCCCTTTTCATCCCCCCCCCCCCATTTTTCATTTATTTGTTAGCAGTAGGAAAACTAGGGCCTAAAAGATACATCAGAGGGAGCTAGCCCTTATCTAGAGACTCTCCCCCTAGCTTCGCCAGTCCCATAGGCGAGGGGGAGTTTCCATTGTTGCGTGTGGAAGGTAGGAGCTCAACCTCCTACCCAGGGTGCAATCCACTGTGTCAACAGATCTTAGGATACTAACTTGCTAAGTATACACCACCTCTACTTCGGTAGTGTATGACAGTAGCATGCCAGACACTATGCTAGATGTATTAGCTTCACCATCTCCTTTCAAGATACATCAACTTATTGTGCAAGAGTTATTGACTTCACCATATGTATTTGATACATAGGTTTAATTTTAATTATATTTTGTTTACGTTTGTAAAATAATATTAAGTTTATTTTTTAGTATGTGTTAATTGACTAATTTATTTAACTTCACTCATTATTTGTTGCTTGTATATATGATTAGTGATATTTCGGGTAGCTCAGTAGGCATTGACTCTATTTTAGAGGCCATAATAGGAACAGTTGTACCCTATACATAGGTTTAAAAACTTATAAATTACATATTTAATCATGTATGTTTATTATCCCTTGAACAAAAATTTATGTTTTAAGATATATATTATAGTCATAAATTTTTATCATGTTCATTGGATTAACACATTATTCATTTATTTTTTTTTTAAATGATGAGGGATGCTATGGGAAGCTCTCATGGATGATAATAAGGTTTTTATGATGTTGTGGATACATCTGAAGATCCACTATATCTACAGCAGGTCATGATTCAAGGATAGAGACTAGTGAGAACTCATATTAAAGTTGTTTTTTAGCTTCAAGTGATAATATTCTATGTCATATTTACATAAATGTATGCACATATAGACCTAACGATATATGTATGCTCATTATATTCTCCATCATGGGTGTATATGCGCTCTCTCAAACCTAGACAAACATTTAGATGGAATACGGTGAGTCTAGAATCATTTCAGATTTTTATTTTGAAAAAATTATCATTTTCAATATATAATTTTAATGCATTAATTTTTATATTTCATATGTTGTGCAAACACAAATTTTTTGAGAGGTTATGGATGAAATAAAGGATGACTCACATGTTAAGAGGAGAGTCTCTCTTCATATTGACGCATCTAACACCCTAACTCTATGTCTATACCAACAAAGTATAATTTATTTAGAGGTAATGAGGAGCATGAGAGCTAGGTTTTATGCTCGGGGTCTAGTTATTGGCACAATCAATTTTATATGACGATATGGCCCACATTGGATGCCTATATGGCACATTTTGATTATGTACATGTTATGGTCTACATTATTATTTTTTGATATATGTCATATTGTTTATGTTAAATTATGCTATATAACTTTACATATACACATATATACTATTTTATAATAGGATTCCTTTACCTATTCATAGTTTCTATTTTGATCATATAATATTTACACATATTATTGGTTAATGAGCATAATTACTTCATATGAGGCTAAAAAATCCACATTTTTATCTAAGTTAGGTGCTTCATCATTATGTATATTTTACATTTACATGTGATATTTACTATTTACTTGTTTCATTTACATTTAATTACATATCAATTTGCAATGGTGATGTAAGTGGACTTGTGATCAATTTTAGGGATGTAAATATTATAATTTGTACTTGATCATAGTTTTTAGGAGGTCAAGTGATGTAGGAACATCATCCATCAAGGTGTATATAGTGTGTTTTAATAATATCCTATCATGGATTCAAGTTGTTTGTAATATCTCAATTAGGGGGTGTTTATTTTTTCCCTCCAAATCTGAATTCAAATTTTTAATGAGTATTTGATGTTCTTAGAGTAATTAATCACATATTAAAGGTGAATGACTATTATAAAGGCTCATTTATGGTCTTGTGGTCTTGAAATTCATAGCCGTGTATTGTAATGCATGACTTAGCAATGAATTGATTATGTTTAAAGTCTTATGATGTAAATGAAAAATAAATACCTAATGTAAATGAAACATACACTTACATTAGACATTCACCTAGATCTAATCTCTGATTTGAATATCCTTTCTAATTGGTCTAATCCTTTTCATGGATAACATGTCCTTTAATTCTCCCTTGAACACCCTTGCTCATTCTAAATTTCACTAGGTTCATAAACTTCCTGCCCACATAGTCTTCTTCTCTCTCTATAAGACATATCACCCTTCATCTCCCTCTACTCTCTCTCCTCTTATGCTCAACTCTAAACTCTCAAGCTCCTCTAGGCCTACTCTTAGGCGTGATTCACTTTGATATAGGTCACCAGTTCTAGACCTCCTTATTGATAATGAAACATATCATCCCTTATTTTAATCTCATCCTTTTTAGTGCAAATATCATCCTCTCACATATAACTTTTAAGACTCCACTCTTTGTTCTTCCTTCAAGCTTACTTTTGACAAACTTTATGGTGTAGAGCAGACTTGCCTACATCCTTCTATCACCTATTACTAGTTATGATTCTTGATTTGAACTCTTCTTTAAACTTTGATCATCATCATTTGTCCTTTCCATACTAGGTACTTGCTTGTAGTTTGAACTCTCTTTCAATGTGAGTCTTGTGTAGGCTCATAAACTTCCTTGTTTAGTAGTTCCTCTTCAAATTCTCTTGACACACCATCATTCATATTTTCTATATTAGTTACTTCTCTCATATAAATAACATATTTTACTTGCTTACCCAAGTTCATCACCTTACCTTCCTTGTTCATGCACTAGTCTTGATCCTCGTCTTATGGTTTATAGGATAATTTCTTCATTGGCTCTCCATGGACACACCCACACATTATCTAGGGGTTATCTTGTCCATAGAAAACTTATACCAACTCAACTAAAGACCTCACTCACTCACTAGATATCATATACACCACTTTTTCTCATAAAAGGCTACTCTTCTTTGTATCCCTTTCGACACCCAAAGCTTCTTGTTTAAAACAATCTATAGGATTTATAGAGAAAACTAGACTACATTTAAGCACCCTTTATCTTATTACAACTCCATGTAAAGTTTCATGACCCTACTCTGAATGTAATCCTATCAACTTACTACCCCTTCTCTATTATAACCAAAGTATACTATGAGCAAGAGAAAACAATACTATAAGCTTGTTTATATATCAATCATTATGGGAAACCCCAAATATATTCATAAAGCATTCATTCATTCATAGATCCTATTGTATATAAAATAATCTTCTACAAAGTTTTGTAGAAGATCAGAGTTTCTTCACAAATGAATCTTTTCTTTGTCACTCATTCTTTAGGAAATAATATAAATAAAGAAAAAATTAAATTCATAGCTAAGTACGGGGACCCCGAACACTGCATTATACCACATTATTCTATAATTTTAAGTATAACAACATTATTTATTCTCGATAGAGAAATATACCATGTTATGATGTAACATAGAGGTGGATAGGAGGTTATAACATGTGTTAATACTAGTTTTAATTCATAATCAAGCAAATCAAGTGATGTACACTATACTATACTTATGGTGTGTTTTTATTAACAAATTATATACCTAAACATATGCTTGTATGAACAGAACTTATGAAAATAAATTAATAAAATGATCTTTCCTATCCTACATGTTTGAATGGTAATGGTTATTCATATTAAAGCTATTATTTTTCAGGAATGTGATTTCTTGTTCTTTAATACTATTAAAATATTGTTATGTTTAGTTATACCCTGACAAGAAAGTTATTTTGAGTAAGTATTTAACTAAGAATGGCAAAGGCTAATGATATCATTTATATTATTGAACATATTTATGTATAAAGTAAATAATGTATATGGGGGTTTAAGATTCATTTAAATAGTTTAATGAATATTGGGTATGTCAAGTTGTATGCCTCTAAGTTGTTGACAAATACAAACACATTTAGTCAAGAGAACCTGAGAATTGAGAAACCATGTCAACATAAATATAAACTTCTAACCAGGTGTAAGGTCATGTTCATACAAAATGTAGTTAAGTATATGGGAAATTATTGATTAAGACATAAAAGTGAAGATTGATATAGTGTTTACATACCATTGGAGAACTTACATATGATGCATGTTAGAATGTTCAAATACTCGTATATAAGAACTATACCTATAATTAAATAAATGGTTAAAATGAGTCATAAAGTGTCTGAAGGACCAAAACTATAACCATATGAAAATTGTCTCCTAGAATAGTAATTAATTATTGTGTTCTTCATATGAGGTATAACTTGGTTGTGAGTTATCTGACTCTCTGGAAAGACAATGACTAATTGTTAGCTTATATATATTCAACATTAAATACTTATGTGTGGTACATGTTATGAGAGTGTTAATATGTACAAGTATTTAGATATATAGCATATAATCTTGCATCATGTTATGTGCCTATAAGTTATAGTAGTATGTAGCTTCAAACTTAGGGTATACTCATGTGGTATAATTATGTACTACTTGATCATTATTTATGAGTGTGGATTGTTTGATTCTTAAAATCGTAAGTTTAGTTGTGTAATTATGAATTATGATATTATGAGATGTCATATAATACTATAGTATAAATGTATGTCATACCCAGGTGGTAGTAAACTAAAATTTATATACCTAAAACTCATTCATATGTTTGATAGACTAAATGTATGTTAGTTGGTTATTTCTTTGAATAACATGTTTTATGAAAATTAGTAGGACTTTATGTATGAGTGCATACAGCCTTTGCAAGTGTAATGAATTTTAGGATATAATATTATGTGTTTCATGGAAATTGTGAATTGCTTTGTTATATATAGTTTCTTGAATAGAAACTTATGTTTTCATGTATTTAAGACTACATTATATGATTGATTATGGACAAACAGTAGTTATGTTTTAAAATACTAGACTATGGATATTATAGGGTGGAGTATGTTTGTAAACTAATTGTGGTAGTCATAATCTATAGTTAAATGTGTATTTTACTCAGGTGGTATAGACTATATTCATTATTTCTAGTATGGTATAGATAATAATTTAAGATTCATTCATGTGTTTGATGGAATAAATGTATGCTTTGATTACTCATATGTTTATCATGTTATGTGGTATGATTGCTAATACGATGCAAATTATATGAATCTTATGGTTAAATTATGTTTGACTAATCTCGTATTACTAATATTAAGGAGAGAGATGGACTTCACTGGCTTACTAGCATCACAATGCCAAATGAAGGTAATCCGATCAAATGGTGTGTATGAATTTGATTGATGTATAGATTGTTATTATTTATTATTCTTAAAAAATTGGCTAAATTATGTTTGGTGAGACATTGTCATTTCATGAGTATGATTTACATGTTTGTGCAACATCTTATAATAAAATGAGTTTTCTATAATAGATCCCATGTTTAGTTTTAGAAATCGTACATCACATGAGTACTAGTTTGTCTCTTTAGATTATTGTGCCATCAGTATCTACTCATCTATGAAAGTAAGTCTATTATCTGATGGGACTAGTGTAGGGGATCATTGGTTTGTGGTTGGTATGGAAAATATCTCAGATGATGCTTTACCTCCTCACAACAATACTAATTTTGAGATGACACTTGAGATTGCCATAGATACTAAAGAGTTCAAAGAATTCATGATCCAAAAAGCCATGTATTTTAATTTATGTATATTTCATTATTTATTATTTTTTATTAAAAACATTATCATGAAGAGTTATAATTACCTATTTATTATGGATTAATAGTAGCGGTTATATATTTTACCCTCAATGGCTAACTATTTATAATTACTTTATATGTTTATATTATGATATGTTTCATATGTTGATAATGATCAATGACTGTTAGATGTCACATGATTATTTATAATATCACACTTAGAGTATGTTGTATGATCATTGCTTATATTCTTGTGGTGTAATCTACTTATAGTATATGTGTTTTATTAAAAAAATCACATATTTCTAGTTTGCTCTCAGTAGGGTTGTTACATGTGGTATCAAAGTTGCAGCTCGAACTCTAGGACCTAATGAGTCCATTTGCATTTTAATATCCTCCTATTTATCATAAAGGATATTAATTAAATATGTGTGGTACATTGTGTGTGTACCTTAGGATCATTTATATCCTCTTATAATTATTAAAGGGTTGGATATCGAGTGTCTCGATGGTGTTGGTTGTGTAAGATGTCTAGGTAGGTAAGTGCTTAGCATAGATTTTGAGTCATGAACAAGATATTCCTACCATATTTTTGATCGCTTAGATCAAACACATTAAGAGTGATTACATCATTTCTTAGTAATCAAGATACCTCTACCATTTATGTTTTGTGTTGTGATCATTTAAGATCATGGGATGCTTCTCACTTAAGTATAGTGCTTTAGTTTTTGTGTCTTATTCATACTAATCCTAGAAGTGGGAAAATGTTTAGGACCATTTTTAGTTTGGTACCACCTTATGCATTAGGAATTTTTTTGTAGTAGAGTGTTGGTGTCTTGGTTGAGAATTCTTTTGTGTTAGGATTTTGTTTATGGATTGGTACCCTTATGTTTATGTGGATTAAGAAGAAGTGTCATCTTTCATAGTGGAAAGAAGTGTCATAAGGTTTTGGGATTTTTGACTACTCCTCTATTTGGTTCCAAGTGACATAGCAGTTCATGAAACCCAAAGCCCACAAAATGTAATTCTTTCTAAATACTTCTGTGCTCAAACATGTGCCCACTATGACACACATTCATAGATTTTTGAAATTGGATCCCCATCCATCTTAAAAATTTGGTTGGATTGTTTGATGGAATGGTGCCATCAAAAGGACCTCTCACTTTCTAAGAATCTATGGCCGTCAAATTGCTAAAATTTAAAGACACTCTTACTTTTATACTTCCTCAAAGCTTATCCATGCGACTTTAGCACTAGAAAAAGATCCCTTCAATGAGATCTTGTAGGTTAGATTTTCTTTCTTGAAGCATCATATCTAGATAGCCAACAAATACAACTCTTGGGGATTTGAAGTCAAAGCTAGGATCCACTGGCTCAAGATAGCTGAAAAAACTTCCAAAGAATTTTTTTTTCAAATGTTGTGAGCCAAAAAAACAAAGTAGCAAATCTAGGTCATCTCTGATGTTGGAAATAGATTATCAAAGACTCTACAAATTGTGAAAGTTTTTATCTACCACTATCAAAAAAGTATTCAAAACTCAAGTTTCCTCTATAGAGCATGATATTGCCTTTCAGTAGTGTTTTACAATGGTGCCTTACAAACTCACTCCCACCTAATTAGTGGCTTGTGATAGGTTCCTCATTGTGGATGATCTGCATGAGGTAGTGTCTAACATGCAAAATGACAAGGCTCTAAGCATTGATGGTTTCCCTTGTGAATTATATAAAACCCTTTGGGATATTGTGGATATTGATTTGTACCATGTTTTTCAAAAGGCCTTTCTCACTCATTCTTTAGGAAATAATATAAATAAAGAAAAAATTAAATTCATAGCTAAGTACGGGGACCCCAAACAGTGCATTATACCACATTATTCAATAATTTTAAGTATAACAACATTATTTATTCTCGATAGAGGAATATACCATGTTATGATGTAACATAGAGGTGGATAGGAGGTTATAACAAGTGTTAATACTAGTTTTAATTCATAATCAAGCAAATCAAGTGATGTACACTATACTATACTTATGGTGTGTTTTTATTAACAAATTATATACCTAAACATATGCTTGTATGAACAAAACTTATGAAAATAAATTAATAAAATGATCTTTCCTATCCTACATGTTTGAATGGTAATGGTTATTCATATTATAACTATTATTTTTCAGGAATGTGATTTCTTGTTCTTTAATACTATTAAAATATTATTATGTTTAGTTATACCTTGACAAGAAAGTTATTTTGAGTAAGTATTTAACTAAGAATGGCAAAGGCTAATGATATCATTTATATTATTGAACATATTTATGTATAAAGTAAATAATGTATATGGGGGTTTAAGATTCATTTAAATAGTTTAATGAATATTGGGTATGTCAAGTTGTATGCCTCTAAGTTGTTGACAAATACAAACACATTTAGTCAAGAGAACCTGAGAATTGAGAAACCATGTCAACATAAATATAAACTTCTAACCAGGTGTAAGGTCATGTTCATACAAAATGTAGTTAAGTATATGGGAAATTATTGATTAAGACATAAAAGTGAAGATTGATATAGTGTTTACATACCATTGGAGAACTTACATATGATGCATGTTAGAATGTTCAAATACTCATATATAAGAACTATACCTATAATTAAATAAATGGTTAAAATGAGTCATAAAGTGTCTGAAGGACCAAACCTATAACCATATGAAAATTGTCTCCTAGAATAGTAATTAATTATTGTGTTATTCATATGAGGTATAACTTGGTTGTGAGTTATCTGACTCTCTGGAAAGACAATGACTAATTGTTAGCTTATATATATTCAACATTAAATACTTATGTGCGGTACCTGTTCTGAGAGTGTTAATATGTACAAGTATTTAGATATATATAGCATATAATCTTGCATCATGTTATGTGCCTATAAGTTATAGTAGTATGTAGCTTCAAACTTAGGGTATACTCAGGTGGTATAATTATGTACTACTTGATCATTATTTATGAGTGTGGATTGTTTGATTCTTAAAATCGTAAGTTTAGTTGTGTAATTATGTAATTATGAATTATGATATTATGAGATGTCATATAATACTATAGTATAAATGTATGTCATACCCAGATGGTAGTAAACTAAAATTTATATACCTAAAACTCATTCATATGTTTGATAGACTAAATGTATGTTAGTTGGTTATTTCTTTGAATAACATGTTTTATGAAAATTAGTAGGACTTTATGTATGAGTGCATACAACCTTTGCAAGTGTAATGAATTTTAGGATATAATATTATGTGTTTCATGGAAATTGTGAATTGCTTTGTTATATATAGTTTCTTGAATAGAAACTTATGTTTTCATGTATTTAAGACTACATTATATGATTGATTATGGACAAACAGTAGTTATGTTTTAAAATACTAGACTATGGATATTATAGGGTGGAGTATGTTTGTAAACTAATTGTGGTAGTCATAATCTATAGTTAAATGTGTATTTTACTCAGGTGGTATAGACTATATTCATTATTTATAGTATGCTATAGATAATAATTTAAGATTCATTCATGTGTTTGATGGAATAAATGTATGCTTTGATTACTCATATGTTTATCATGTTATGTGGTATGATTGCTAATACGATGCAAATTATATGAATCTTATGGTTAAATTATGTTTGACTAATCTCGTATTACTAATATTAAGGAGAGAGATGGACTTCACTGGCTTATTAGCATCACAATGCCAAATGAAGGTAATCCGATCAAATGGTGTGTATGAATTTGATTGATATATAGATTGTTATTATTTATTATTCTTAAAAAATTGGCTAAATTATGTTTGGTGAGACATTGTCATTTCATGAGTATGATTTACATGTTTGTGCAACATCTTATAATAAAATGAGTTTTCTATAATAGATCCCATGTTTAGTTTTAGAAATCGTACATCACATGAGTACTAGCTTGTCTCTTTAGATTATTGTGACATCAGTATCTACTCATCTATGAAAGTAAGTCTATTATCTGATGGGACTAGTGTAGGGGATCATTGGTTTGTGGTTGGTATGAAAAATATCTCAGATGATGCTTTACCTCCTCACAACAATACTAATTTTGAGATGACACTTGAGATTGCCATAGATACTAAAGATTTCAAAGAATTCATGATCCAAAAAGCCATGTATTTTAATTTATGTATATTTCATTATTTATTATTTTTTATTGAAAACATTATCATGAAGAGTTATATTTACCTATTTATTATGGATTAATAGTAGCGGTTATATATTTTACCCTCAATGGCTAACTATTTATAATTACTTTATATGTTTATATTATGATATGTTTCATATGTTGATAATGATCAATGACTGTTAGATGTCACATGATTATTTATAATATCACACTTAGAGTATGTTGTATGATCATTGCTTATATTCTTGTGGTGTAATCTACTTATAGTGTATGTGTTTTATTAAAAAAATCACATATTTCTAGTTAGCTCTCAGTAGGGTTGTTACATGTGGTATCAAAGTTGCAGCTCGAACTCTAGGACCTAATGAATCCATTAGCATTTTCATATCTTTCTATTTATCATAAAGGATAATAATGAAATATGTGTGGTACATTGTGTGTGTACCTTAGGATCATTTATATCCTCTTATAATTATTAAAGGGTTGGATATCGAGTGTCTCGATGGTGTTGGTTGTGTAATATGTCTAGGTAGGTAAGTGCTTAGCATAGTTTTTGAGTCATGAACAAGATATTCCTACCATATTTTTAATCACTTAGATCAAACACATTAACAGTGATTACATCATTTCTTAGTAAGCAAGATACCTCTACCATTTATGTTTTGTGTTGTGATCATTTAAGATCATGGGATGCTTCTCACTTAAGTATAGTGCTTTAGTTTTTGTGTCTTATTCATACTAATCCTAGAAGTGGGAAAATGTTTAGGACCATTTTTAGTTTGGTACCACCTTATGCATTAGGAATTTTTTTGTAGTAGAGTGTAGGTGTCTTGGTTGAAAATTCTTTTGTGTTAGGATTTTGTTTATGGATTGGTACCCTTATGTTTATGTGGATTAAGAAGAAGTGTCATAGTGGAAGAACTCACCTTTATACTTCTTGTTAAGGGAGAAGTTGTAGGATTGCATGGTTGATGCATTTGAGAGTTTAATATTTTTCTTTTTGATTGTGGAAATAGGCTATGATACTACACTTACAAGTTTGGTAAGTGAATAGTGATTTGGCAACTTCAGTTGTGGTGTTTTATTTTTACCATGTGAG
The DNA here is from genome assembly GCA_037957365.1 of Torreya grandis. Lineage (NCBI taxonomy): Eukaryota > Viridiplantae > Streptophyta > Pinopsida > Cupressales > Taxaceae > Torreya > Torreya grandis. The sequence goes on from JARHVA010000259.1 coordinate 2,301,044, forward strand.
GGTACTTAAGCGGTGTTTTGATTTTAGTTCTATACTTTCAACTTGTGTCTTTTTAGAGTCACTACTTTATCTAACATGGGAACCTAAACCATGATGAGTGGTGAATGTTAACATTGTATTAATTCTAGTCGATTATAATTGTTATGTATTATATACCTTTGGTGAGATTGATATTATTCTCTCTTTCAAACAAGTTTTAAAAAGATATTTATGTACCTTTGCCAGGAGAGAGTAGGGTATTGGATGTGTGAAACATCTTGTTAATCTAAAAAGGGTTGAGATAAAATTTTAACATGTTGTGTGCTAGTCATGTAAGCAAGGAGGCAATGTGTCACTTATTTTTTAAGGTTGTAAGGATGATGTGATCCTTGACCTTTATATGTTATGATAATTTCAACATTATTTCCTTTTAACTATAAATATAAAACTATAGATTAAGATGTGACATATGATACTAATTATGTTTGGATATTGGCAAAATAATATAATTAAGTAATGATTGTATGATTTTTCTTATATTTATGTTGGTACATCTAGAATTATTTAGCATATAGTATTGCTTTCTATGATTTATTATTATAGAATTATGATTCATTAAACCTTGTGCACATTTTGGAGATCATTAGGTCATGGAGATATAAGGGAAGAGTGGTGAATTAATAATGTGAGTATTAAGTGATGGGATTGGATCCTACTTAGCCTCACACTGACTCGGTACTTACTGAGTTTAAATCTGATAAATGGACTTGTCAAATTCACTCGTATGGCCATATGCATATATATATATAGTGGACTGTTTATTCATTAACTTTGTATACACCATAAATGTTGTATTTTTAGTTCTTATTCATCATCATACTTGTCAAGATCTTTCTGGAGTAGTGGTAGTATTGACATGTTATACTTATCAAGAACTGTGCAAAGTAGTGATAGTATTAATTTATATACATCATTCTTACCAGGCTCCCTAATTACATTTCTATGGAATGCTAAAAACACTCTATAGGTTAGAGAGATTTGCAGAGGGAATGAAAAGTTTTGCTAAACTCTCCCTGGAATTTTTTTTATTTTTTTGTGATGATCTCATGTGCTTTTAACAAAGTCATTAAAACTTTCACCGAGATATGTAGGACCCTTTGAGATATTAGAAATGGTTAGTACTATAGTTTATAGGTTTATCTTGCTAGTTTTAGACCCCAAAATGGTCATGACAGAACCATATAGAGTAAGTGATACTCATAAACCTTTAAGCTTAATAGGGAAATGTTATAGTGCAGTGTTTTGTGAGACCAATAATTTATGAATAGTGATACTTGGGAGAACTATGATGAGTTTTATAGGTAAATTTCATATTTATTTATTTGATTTGATACTTTATACTATTTTACTTCTCTGCTAAATAGTATTTTTATTTTAAAATTTATGTTTGAATAAGAGTCATCTGGGATGATGACTAGCTTTAGAGGGAAGGATGTTACATCCAGATTCCTTTCTAAGAAAAATATGTAATTATTCATGGATATTTATAGTAGACAAATTTGGATTTGGTTATTTTTATCTCAAGTGAATATTTTTTTAAGTGAGTATTTGTTGTGTTTTTTGGTTCTTTAGATCATATTTGATCTTTTAGAACTATTGGAGTACATGAACCTCACTAGTACTCTCCTTTGACCCATTTTCTACCTAGATGGAAATTTTCATAGTTTCTCACACCATAGTTGTGCTAGGGGTTCTACCTAAGTTTGATTATTTCAAGAAATTTAGAACCACCTCATACTCCTTCATTTCACTCTAGAAGATCTCAAAGTCACTATAGAAACCTATGCAGTCAAGTTCATCATGTGAAACCATGTTGTGTATTCGGCACTATTTAGGTAGAGCTATCTCACAAATGTTGAATTCATGTAATCTATTAGGGGAGGGCTCTGGATAATTGTGGGGATAATTATAATTTCTATTTTTTCTTTGGTTGGTGAAGTTCTTATTTGAACTTTCAGCATTTGAGTTGCCCATTTACCTTTACAGACCCAGGAAGTCATTACTTAGCTTTTGGACCATTCGTTGGATGGCATCCAACTCATTTTTTGTAGACACTTGAGTTATAGTTTACATGTTGTTAGCTGACACCAACATCACTTGGTGTTACAATCAAGGATCTCTCTCATGGTTTAATGGTTTAAGAAAACCTAGGTGTTGATTGGCATAACATGACTTAAAGGGATTTGGTTTGTTATGGATAGTGCTGAAGCATGGAAATATTATAGTTTGTGTTAGGTAATAGGTTTAATGTAGGCATATATAGTAAAATATTAGGGATAGGAGCCATCATTTGACCTTTAAGATTTAATTACCTTTAAATTTTATAGCTTCAATGTAAGCCATGAGTAAGTTGATTTTTTGGAGGTCCCATCTTAAGAACATGGGCGTCCATGAGTCTAAGGTGTTTTTATACATATCTAGTACTAGTCATGCATTAAGATGGTAAATCAAGGTGACTTAGCTGTAAATTTTCTACAATCTACCATTAAATATATTTATGGCCTCATTATACTCTCATTTAATGCAAGCAAGTTATTGGTAGAGGACAATAGGTTCAATGACTTACCCAAATGGGCCAAGAAGTCACTGTTAAACTAATCCCAACTTGTGATTGAGTTTCCAAGGAGATTAAGGAACCATTATTAAGATGAGTCCATAAAAGTGAAGGGGAAAATCCTACACACTACATCTTCATACTCCACATTAATAAGTCTTAAGGTAGTTTTGTATGAGGCCACTCACTCTTCAAATGTTTGCCCTACATCGGCAGTGACACAAGGAAGGTATCCTTTTGGGTTCCTAGGTAAGTCATGGATAAATTTAAGAATGTTGATAGCTGACCTAGCTAACCAAAGTACTTGGAGATCCATTATAGGTGGTCTATTTGGGGGAGATTGAGAAGATGACCTAGTGGAATCGACTATTTTTCTAGGACTAGGTCTACCAAGTTTGGGCCTCTTATGAAATTAAAAAGGTGAAACAACTAGTTTGTCATGATGGAACCTAGCTCTAGTGATAGGTGCAGTAAACTCTAGGGTATTTCATAGACAAACAATATTTAAAACATAATCAGTAGCAAGAATAACTAACATAAACCCAATAGATTATCAAGTAAATTTGATAACTAAATCAACCCTCCTTCTAGTGCTAGTTATTTTCAATCTTCTACCTGTAACGTCACTCATGGGATTGAGTGTTTTGAAGAGGAAAGTGGGAGAAAATACATGGGATAAAATATCCCATCATCAATTTTAGGACTAATATTGGTTCAATCTAATGACCAATTAGGTTAACCTTTTGTACTCAAAGAGTCATGATTGTTACCATTGGCGGTTCAAGATGTGTGAAATTGCACTCTAAATTAATTACCAGTTGGAGGATCTTCTACTTGTCATTTACTATTAAGTCACACCTCACAGATTTCTAAAGTAGGGGAAAATGTTTGGGTTATAAAATAAACATAAAAAGGAGGGTAATGTAGAGTAGGAGAGAGTACTTCCAAGCCTAAAAGGTATCAATTCTTTAAGAACTGAGCTAAGTGGACCAACATAGTTATACCACTATCTATTGAGTTTCACCGAGGGTTCTGACTCAATTTGATACAAATAGGATAAGTGTGAGGAAATAGGAGGGAATGCTTAATCTATAGACCCTTCACTATACATCAATATTCAAGAATCCTATAGTAAATTACACATAAATTCTTAAAACACAATTTATAGATTAACACACATATCATGAATATTACAAAGGAACGAAAGGGTTCATAAATAATTTATAACAATCACATTATAGCCAATACAATCATTAAGTAACAAATCATGCATTAAATTTTATTATCATTAACATGTATTCAAGAACTAGAAATGATTTTGACAACCTTTAACAAATAAACCATAGATTTTATAGAAAGCTAGAAACTGCATTCATTAAAACAAGTTTTTTTACAAAAGTGTTGATCATGGTAGACATTAACAATCTAAAAGAGTGAGGAAAAAAGGCAGGTGAAATCCTGACTTAATTTTGATAGTTTTTTTGGAATAAAAATTGTTGACCCTCAAAATGGAATATAGTTATACATTTATAGATAAGGATGGGGCTTGACTCTAAGTAGCACAAGATTCCCATCATGGGCCATGATGGCCTATTTAGGTCATTATAATTGTATTAATTTAAAAATAGAGAGAATTTCCTCCCCACTCTCTCCAAAATATAATCCAAGGCCGATTTAACTGATACATGGAGGAGTTGTTGAAGAACTACTTCCCAACTATTTGGACTCAGCTCTACTGGTGTCTAGTGCAACTACCACTAAGTCAAACTCTTGATCTAACTTAGCCAAATTCATAGTTGGATCTCAAAATATTATATTTGTTTGGAATAATAGTCTCTAATAAACCTAGATTGGGTACTCCATAGACACTTTGACATATGAAACTTGACTAATGATCACAATGGATTGGGTGGAGATTTAGAGCACCACCTAGGCTCTAACCTTGTTGACCTTTGACACCTTTTTCATGGCCTGGTTGAAGTGACCTAGGTGAATTTTGAACTCACTCTTGTTTAGTAGAATGATATATAGGTGAAATAATGTTATGATGTTGACCTCCTTGAAGTAGCCTCATATCTCTTTCTTTTCTCTTCCAAGGGGTTCATTATCATCTATGTTAGGATTATCTACTACTCAATTGCAACCCTCATGCTTTCAACATATGTTTGATATAGGCTTAGGTCCGAATTGGTAGTGTGATTCAACTTTGGGGATATACCCTTGTGCATAATTACTGCCAGCTTCCTACACTTGTTCTCTACTAGAGAAACTCTTTCTAAGTAGGTCTAGGTCTTTTGAAGTTTTGCCTTGCTGCCCACCAGAGTCTAGACCACCTCCTACAGAGATAATAAAATTGTAGGAGGGAATCCTCTACTTATCCAATTATCTCTATAGGAAAGGAGCTCTTCACTTATGGTTCTAGAGGTCTAAATTTATCATGCATATCCTCCATCAACTTATCTAACATGTCATGTATAGCCTAGAGGACTGAGATTGGCTCCTCAAACACTTTTTCTTCTCCCATATATATCCTCACTTTATCTAGGGAGAAAATATCTTGTTGACTCTTCTAGACCATAGGTTTCCCCTCTTGGATGAAATTTTGGATGAGAATCCTTTGCATGTTTCATGTGGTGAATTCAAACTCCCAATAAACGTTGGTGTCACCCTGCATTTTCATTTCAGGTCCCTGTGATGCCATAGTCATTCCCAGAGTGGAAAGAAGTGATGGTGGGGTGATGAAGATGGTCATGATATGTGGAGGATGAGGTGGATGGGGAATGGATGAACTAGAAGGGATGAAAGAGGAAATCAATTGAGGAGGAAGCATGGGGGTGTAAGAAGGCTAGATGAATGGGGAAGCCCAAGGGAACATCTATGCTTTCCATTATTTCTAGTTCAAGTTGACCTATCATCGTATGACTCTAGCGAGAGGAAAATTTAGTAGATAAGAGGAAAATAAATGGTTAAAGTCGAATCACTAGGCACCCAAGATGATAGAAAAGGGAGAGTGATGTGGGAATCCACCATAGGTGGTTTAGGACAAGTAGTGAGATTCTACACAGGAGTTCTAAAGGGAGAAATTAGAACCTGAATAAAAGGATATAGATGGGACACTTTCTATTTATTTTTGGGCATCTTGATCATAACATATCTAGCTACTATAGTTGAGGGGTCAGGGGTGGTAAAGGCCATGGTGATTGACTGAAGAACCTGATGGGTAACCAAATGTGCTGTTAAAATGGTCAATGGGGGCACTATATAGATCCTTGATTATGGGATGGATGATGCATGTGAGAATGAGGATTTGAGGATGGTGTTCATGGTAAAGGCCAAGGGCACATGGTTGAATTTTGGGGATAGATAAGGAAAATGGGAGGTACCGCCTAAGTGAAATATTAGTTGGTTGGAAACTTAGGTGGGTTAGAGGATGATAAAAATGGAGGTAGTAGGGAAACAGATATACATGGGTGATGATTTTTGGTCCTACCTCAGAATTTTCTATGGGTTAATACTAACATCGAACCTAAGTGCTTGTGTAGCCTGAGTTCATGCTACTCGCAATGGAGGCACTTTAGGCTAGGTCACCCAGGGTTAAACCATCTAGGGCAAAGCTACTTAAACCATAAGATGTGGTGTAGGTAGAGCTGAGGGTTGAGTGGCATGAGTTCTATGAAGAAAAACTTGGGGAGGGGAGTTACTGAGAGTCCCTATATAATTATCCTCAAAATCTAGTGAGAGTTGCCTAAACATCCTCATTAGGTTGGGTTAATGTGGAAGAGTCAAGGATAGCCTATGCATATGGCCCAAGCTGAGCTTGATTTATTTGCTTCTTATTTCATGATTTAATCTTGGTGAATAGCTTTAGACTATCAACTAGATTTAGGTAGAGTTAATCATCATCTTTAGGTTGGTGTCCATAATTATGATTGAGATGAGCCTGATACTTGGCTAGGTGAGCCCATATAAAACCATGTGGGTCCAAGTCCCTATGATCTTCCCTCTTTAGGAAAAATGAGTCCCTTCCTACTACCATCTTATGTAGAGGGGGGAAGGTTCTGTAAACATGGTGTTAAATGGTGATCAAGAGGGTGGCAAGACTTCTATCAGCATTTCATGCAGTGCCTAAAGATACCTTTCACTAGTTAGTATGTAATTTCTCAATCTATGAGGTGGTATAGGAATTGATATGGTAGGTAGATAAGAGACTTGAGATTTCCTTCCACCTAAATTATAATGTCATCTTGATATTAGTATCAGTCACCAATAGGATTGAGAGAGTCTCAAATTTCCTTCGACAACTGAGGCATTGGTACCTCATTGATGGCCATATAAACCACTAAATAGAAGGACTCACATATCTCTCAGATGTGGTTTTAATAATGGTGGACATATAGTTTTTATAAAACTACACGGATCATCATGCCCCTAAGATACCATACTAGAAAAGATAAAGGTTTGAATGTGAGCACCCTGTAGACTATGTCTATTAGGTAGCTCATTATATAGAATTCATCACCTCCCTGAGCATCCACCACTACCTTGATCATATTGAAATTGATTACTCATGTAAGGTTATGAGCTTTCTCACCTTAGAGGATTATATGGAGTGGGGGAATCTACAGGAGGTTGACATCTAGACAATCAACCTCCCCGAGTTTAATCAGTCAAGCAGGATCATCCTAATGCAAACTTACTCTTTGAATGTGTTGATGATATACATATTCACATCCACTATGTTGACCCATTTAGATTTTGGGTTCTCTAACCAATCCTTTAAGATGTCATCAATTTGGTGCATTTTAGTATAGGTGATCACAGTGGCTAAATATTAGGTGATTGCAAACTTTAGGAGGTTATAATAGGCTTGAATTTAGTTCTTAAGATGGCTGAAATTTAATGTTGGGAAGTCATAGAATAGACCATTGCATGAATACCATCCTATGCCCACTTCAACTTAATCAAAAAATTTTCAAATAAGTTAGCATAGGGAAAGACTTTAGGCTTATCCACACCCTGGTGTAGCTAACACTTCTCATATGCTCAAAGGGAATCTTTGAACTCAACCTCATCTTCATCATCAATGCCTGAGAATTGGGGCACCAATTAGATGGATTTAAACATCTCATTATAATGCTTGAAATGCTATAAGCCATCTAGGAATGTGGTGTATCTCTACTCTAGCTAGGCTTTAAGGTTTGAGGATGAGGTGGACATTGAATTTGGGATGAAATTCTATAATATCGAGCTTTTAGCAAAGGGAGAATACAGAGGGCACTAGTAGGATTAGAAAGTGAGGAGTAGATTTTAGGGAATTGGGAATAATAATGGATAATGAGTTCTCCTTTGGGCACTTATAAGGGTCTACATAAATCTCTTGTATTGATGGTTTTTAGTGGCACACTTGACATGAATTCAAATTCATTTTGGTGGCTTGATCCTCCTATTTATTTCTTAATCTGGACTTAAACTTAGAGATCTCAAATATACATTTCCTTCTAGATTTGGAGATTATGACATGCCATTTTAAATTTCCTAATCAAGTCCTAATTTTCCATATAATTAATACCTAGAGGATGGTCATCACACATCCATATCATCTTTATAGATTCCCAAGTGGTTCCTACTTAATGCAACATGTTCCTTGCTAATTGGCTCATGTTTCAATGGATACCATCTAGGAACAACCCAATGACTCATCTTTATATGCTTGGGAGAATAAAATGCCAGGTGTAGGATGCATGGCATCCTTTTATCAACCCTTTCAATTCTAGTTGTACCTAATTTTAATAGTCCTAGGGTCTACTGGACTCCACTTGCTAGTATGCAAAAAAATGTCACGTGGCATGATATGATAATTTGAGCTCCCCTAGGATCTAACATCTCTATCAGGTCTAGGAGATTGATAAGTCTAACAATGGGCCACATGGCACTTTTCCATTAGTTTGGGTTATCTCAGGATTTGACATCTTGATCAGATCTGGGAGGCTGACACATCTAACATTGGGGTGATCTCATTAGTCAGGTCCTGATAACTTTGACCCTTGACCACGTGACACCATTTCACTTGGTCAAGCTCTCAAATATTCTGACATCTTTGATAGATATAGGAAAATATCCATTCTAATAATGATCATCATGGCACTCTCTTATTTTTTTGGGCTCTCCCAGGCTCTAACTTCTCTATCAGATCTAGGAAAATGATCATTCTAAATTTAGGGTGCCCTTAATTATTGCGTTCTAACATCTTTAACACCCTTTAGCAAATATCCATTCTACACTCTCTCATTTAATTGTTCTTCCTACAAAAATTCATAAAAAGAGACTCAGTAGAAATAAAATAAATGCGATGAATATAAATGCTCCTCTAGTTTCCATCTAAGCCTAATAAGGTGCCATGTAGGACTTCAAGAGTTTGACACTCTGGGAACCCAAATATGAAATTAAACATATAGAAATGTTAGCACATAAAATATTCTAAGTAAGAAAGTGTTTGGTTCTTTTAGGATATAGATAATATTTGACTGTGTTAACTTCATAGGTTATAGGGTTATCAAAAGGATATCAACTCACCCTTAAAAATATGCAATATGCTTGGGGAAACTAGGGTGAAAAAATAATTGGATAATTCTCTTTGAGAAGAGTTGTATTTAGTCTAAGAACTCTGTGTGGGATCATTTTTTAGAGGGACCACCCAGTTCTCGAAGGAGGTGTGTTGGCCATAATAATTCTAACTTATTCTTTTATATATATTTTATTTCCAAATAGTGGCCATAATTTCCAATAACCATCCTCAAGAACAAGTGTCATTTTATTTATAAATGAGGGAGTTAACTAGCCCTTCACATTCCTTATGACTCTTGATCTAATTTCCCTGATAGACCCTGATAGGTTTATGAAAGTCATAAGGAACAAAAAATGATTTAAATTGTTTTTTGTAGACCCTCTTAGGATTTTTGGACATTACATGCACTTTCAAACACTCAATAGATCCCATTGGTATTTTCTATTCGATCATCATCTCAAACTCTTATAACTATGAGCACCTATTCCATTTCTAGCTGACCCTGTTAGGCCATTGGATCTGATTAGCTCTATGATCTCTAGTTGGGTTCTCCATATACCTAGTCATTATTTTAAGCATGAATAACACAAACTCTTGGGTATATCTGATTTTAAGCATGAATAATCAAGATTTGATCCCCAACTAACATTGTAAACTTTGACTAGTATTCCATTGAACTAATTAGGCTTCAAGGCCCAGTTAACATTGCAAAATCTGACCCACATTCCACTAACACAATAGGACTTCAAGGATCGATGTGAAATACAAAATTTGACCAACACTCCCAAGAAAAAAATAAATGTTTTAGGACCTATTGGCATTGTAAAACCCTAAGAACTAATCAAGTTTTTCTCAACAAGGATTTTGAGTAGGTAAAATTAATTTCCACACTAAATGTTAATATTCATAATTGATTTCATCAACTTCTCCTATCTATTAGTGAAAAAAATGGAAGAAAATGTAAAATTTAAAAACGCATCTCTCAACGAACCACTCTATGTCAAAAAGACATAAATAATGAAAACACATGACAACATGCCACTCTTTTTTGGTCAATGCAAGATTTTCATTACACCTTGGATGTTCCTACATCATACACCTAAGGTATTTAAAATGTGATCTCCTAATCACATGGATGGAATAAGTGGTAAAACCAATCCTTTTTACCACAAATCTGACCCACATTCCACTAACTAAATATGACTTCAAGGATGGATGTGAAATACAAACTTTGACCAACACTTCCAAGAAAAAATCAATGTTTTAGGACCTATTGGCATTGTAAAACCCTAAGACCTAGTCAAGTTTTTCTCAAAGGATTTTGATCAGTTAAAACTAATTTTTACACTAAGTGTTAATATTCAAAATTTATTTCATTAACTTGGCCTATCCATTAGTGAAAAAAATTGAAGAAAATAAAAACTTCAAAAACTCAGCTCTCAACCAACCACTCTATGTCGAAAAGACAAATAAACAATGAAAACACATGCCAACATGCCACTCATTTTTTGGTCAACGCAAGATTTTCATTACACCTTAGATGCTCCTACATCAGACACCTAAGCTATTTAAAATTTAATCTCCTAATCATATGGATGAAATAAGTGGTAAAACCACTCTTTTGACCATAAATCAAAATGGGCATGGTATTCCCTTCCAACAAACCAAATAAATTAGCTAATTGTTATGATTTTTATTCTAATTACACCTTGCCCTTGCTAGTTTAAAAATTTCCCTCTTTTTATTGTCTCTCTTTACTCCTCATTTTGTGGGATCAAACCAAACTTAGACTCCTTCCTTTATGGGATTAGACCCATCCTAGTCAGGTTTTTCTCAACAAGGATTTTGAGCAGTTAAAATTTAGTTTTACACTAAGTATTAATATTCAAAAATGATTTCATCAACTTTGCCTATCCATTAGTGAAAAAATTGGAAGAAAATGGAAACTTTAAAAACTTATCTCTCAACCAACCACTCTATGTCAAAAATACAAACAAACAATGAAAACATATGCCAACATGCCACTTTTTTTTTATTCAATGCAAGATTTTAATTACACCTTAGATACTCCTACATCAAACACCTAAGGTATTTAAAATTTGATATCCTAATCACATGGATGGAATAAGTGGTAAAACCACTCTTTTGACCACAAATTTGACCCACATTCCACTAATCAAATATGACTTCAAGGATCAACGTTAAATACAAACTTTGACCAACACTCCCAAGAAAACAATCAATGTTTTTGGACTTATTGGCATTGTAAAACCCTAAGACCTAGTCAGGTATTTCTCAACAAGGATTTTGAGCAGTTAAAACTAATTTTTACACTAAGTGTTAATATTCAAAATTGATTTCATCAATTTGGCCTATCCATTAGTGAAAAAATTGGAATAAAATGGAAAGTTCAAAAAATCAAGTCTCAACCAACCACTCTATGCCAAAAAAATAAATAAATAATGAAAACACATGCCAACATGCCACTCTTTTTTTGGTCAATACAAGATTTTCAATACACCTTGGATACTCCTACATCAAACACCTAAGGTATTTAAAATTTGATCTCCTAATCACATGGATGGAATAAGTGGTAAAACCACTCTTTTGACCACAAATCATAAAGGGCATGGCATTCCCTTCCAAAAAACTAAATAATTTAGCTAATTATTATGTTTTTTATTCTACTTCAACCTCCCCCTTGGTTTCAAATTTTTCATCTTCTTCTTGTCTCTCTTTAATCCTCATTTTATGTGGTTAGACCCAACATAGACTCCTTCCTTTATGGGATTAAACCCATCCTAGTCCATCCTCCTCAATCAAATGCTTATCATCTTTATTTTCAATCTTCTTATGGGTTAAAACCCACCTTTATCTGACCACCTCCACCATGATGTTTGATTTTTCATATTACTCTCCCTTGTGTAATTAAACCCATCACTAATTGACCACCTCCTCATAAATCCTTATTGACTTTTTTACTCATTATCCAACTTGTTGTTTCGATTTTTCCTTCTATCACTTTTTATTAATTTTTGCTCCTCTTTTCTCATGGATACCATCTCTTCTCTTACCACCATCATTATTTTTTTGGCTCTTTCAATCATAAAAGTCTCAAAAGACCCTTCTTCTTTTTTCACCTCTTCACATGCTCTCACTGATGTACAAATAAGCTACTCATATTCAATTCTTATGAACTCAAGTGTTTCACTCTTTTCACCTTATAAGGCCTATTTATATGTCTCATTTATTTTCATCTCTACATATACAACACCATACTCTTTAGTGTATTCTCATGTTGATAAAAAAACTCAGCTACCCCATTTGTAGTCATCTAAAGTGTCATTTTATGCAATGAGTGTCACTTGAGACTACCACATCCTTAGCTTAGCCCTATACCTACATTAGGTCCTATTTTATACTTTTACAACTTATATGTGCACATAGCCAATGCCTATATATAATAAAATCCATATTTTAAGCATCCCAAATCCTTTGACACACATTCCAACCACCTGGACAATATCACAACCCCTTTGTTCTATAATGCAATGTCCTCTTAATAAAGGAGGCATAGTTATTAAACCTTATCTTAAATTACCCCCAAAAGATATTTTTACATTCCATAAATCATCCTAGGGTTGACCTAGACTCATTTCATGTCTCAACTAGCATATTTCCTTTGTAAAATATCTTTCACCTCAACACATCATAGATCAACATCTACCTCTTTAAATCCAATTATGAGTTAATTATGTGGGTGTCAAATGAGTGTTAGTCAATAATGGATCAAGGTTAAAAAATTTTAATATCTCTTTTCTCTGACTTCTTAATATACATGCTAATGATTTGGATCATACTTATATGAACATCTGAGAACTTGATAATATTCAATGCAAAGTTTTGGGTCGGATAACATTAAAACTTAAATTGGGACCTAGAATGCTACCTACAACATGTCAAGCTATACTTAATGATATTAATTACAATATCTTGCTTTGGAGACCTTGGATTCATGATATGCACATAGTCCCTTCCAATTTACGTGCATGTTTTAAATTTAGTTATAAAGGTTATATATACACATGTCCTATGGATCTGGAACCATCCAAATGTTGTTAGAATATAAAACCTACACATAACTATATTCCTCACATGGATGTTGTTAATTCACCTATCCAGTCTATTATTTAGAGTTCACATATGACTCCCATAGACACCTTAGGCATACATGATAATAAATTTACTTCTCCATTTTTAATAAAATATTTTTAAAAAATGGGTTACATATGACAAGGTCTCAGAAAACATGAACAAGGAATTCTTAATCCTATTGATGCATTAGATCAAAAAGTTAGGTAGGGACTTGAATATCTAATGCTAAGTCTTCCCACCATGATTCTTAGCATATAATGTTTTTTCCACCTATTACACATAGATAATATAATAAATCAGATCTTCACACTCTTAATTGTGCATCTCAACCTTATTGATGATACCATTTCTCCATATCTACTCACTTATGATGAATTCACCAATGACGAATCTTTCCTACAATTATTAGGGGCATATGAGGATATCCCTTCATTATATAATAAGAATAGGTTTTCCTAGGCATACTTCAGTGAGAGTTTCAATATTCTAGATAATATCCCAACTGACATAGATGGCACCTTACCTAAAACACCTTACATTGTTGATAAATTTACATTACTTAACAAAGAAAAAATTGAATTAAATAATGACACAAACACTGATACTCACATAATATTTTTAATTGTTACCCTACATAAATAATAGGATGTATATATTTGATATGTTTTAAATTGATTCCATGAAATTTTTTCTTGGTCATATTCAGATATGTCAGGCATCAATCCTTCAATCGTAGTACACATAATTACATTCTATCTAGATGCAAAGTTACTTAAATAAAATATTTGAAAATTCATCCTAAGGTGGATATGTTAGTCAAATATGAGATCCAATGTCTCCTTGATGTAAGATTCATTCAACTAGTTGCTCACCCCAAATGGGTATCCAACATTATACCAGTTATTAATTATAATAACCAAATTCTATGTTGTTATGACTCTAAAGACTTAAATAAAGTAGTTCCTACGGATGAATTTCCATTACATAACATTGATATTATAGTAGACTCCACATTAGGATACAAGATGTTATCTTTCATTGACAGTTTCACCGGTTATAATCAAATCAAGCTAGCTAAAGAGGATCAATAAAAAATTTCTTTTATCACACCATGGGGTACATTTTTATATATATTCATGCCTTTTGGATTAAAGAAATCTGGAGAAACATACCAGTGAACTATGACCACAATTTTCATGATCTAATTCATAAAATAGTTGAAGATTATGTTGATGACTTATTAGCTAAATCAAAAGAGTGACAATGTCATGCAATAGATTTATGATAGATTTTTGAAAGGTTGAGATAATACAATGTACAACTAAACCCCAATAAATGTGTCTTTGGTGTCACACTTGGTAAATTATTGGGCTTCATAATATCCTAATGCAAGATTGAGGTAGATCCAAAAAAAGTCAAAGCTATAATGGATATGTCTCCTCTTACAAACCTAAAATAACTTTAATATTTACAAAGAAACATTTAGGGATTACGTCACTTTCTGGCATAACTAGTAGATAAGACTTAGTCATTCACAAGATTACTTAATAAAGATATAAAAATTCAATGTGCTATTGCATGTCAAGAAATCTATAATGCACTCAAATAATATTTGCTAAATTTGCTTCTCTTGGTACTACCCATACCTCATAGGCCACTTTTCTTTTACATTTATGTGTCTGATCATGCACTCGGTTTACTTTTGGCATAACATGATGACCAACATAAAGAGTGAGATATTTACTACATCATTCACACACTTTTTGATTATGAATGAAATTATTCCATAATGGAAAACCCTGTTTAGCCCTCGTATTTGCTACAGATAATCTTTGATATTATATGATCAACAATGAGACACAGGTTATTATTAAATAATATCGTTTAAAATTTCTTATGTCATAATATCACCTCTCCAAACATATAACCAAATGGTTCATGTTACACGTAGAGTTTGATCTAAGAAATATGTTAAAAATAAATAGAGGGCCAAATAATTACAGACCAATTAGAAACAACACCAGTATTAGATACTGATCCTATTAATAATAAATTTCATTATGTTTTCACAACTTACAACATTAATTCTGACACATGGATGATGTTTTTGAGGTTTACATATGTGCATCAAGCACCAAATCTAGAATTATATTTATCACTCCACAAGAGTAAATAGTTCCACTTACATATCGATTAAGTTTCTCAATCACAAACAATATCATAGAATATGAGGATTTTATCCTTGGCCTCAATGAATTTTAAGCTCTCCAAGTGAAATCTATTAAGGTCTATGGGGATTCATAGTTGGTTTTTCATCAAGTCACAAATGTCTACCAAACCAAGTAAGAATGCTTGATTCCATACAAGAATATGATTCAATGTATGCATTATCAATTTAAATACTTCTCTATCAAAAATATTCCTCAAAAAGATAATCACCACACCAATATAATGGCAAGCATGTCCTCATTGATACCAATTAACATCAATGATGAACAAGTTATCTTAATTATTAAATTAATACAGTCACCATCGATATCCCATGTTGATCTCATAGCTTCATTAGGGTTAGCCAACACATACAATACAACATCTTCAAAATGGTTTTCTAATATTTACAAATTTATCTTGCCAGATAATTTCACCAAGAATAATAAACAAAAATTACATAGATATTCCATCTGTTATGTCATAATCGGTGGGGAATTTTTTAAATGATCGTTTGATGGACACTTAATTTGATGTTTGATATAAGACAAAGCTAACTTAGGCATCATCCAAGTACATGATAGGGAATGTGTTGACCATTTCAATAGGAAAGAAATGTCATAAAAATTACTTTAGCAAGGATATTATTGGTCCACCATGTCACCAAAATGTCAATAATATCATAAAATATGCAATAAATCTCAACAAAATAGTAATATACACCATGTTCCTTCACAACAATTATAACTTATTATCTCCCCATGCTAATTCATGATATGGGGATTTGATCGAATTGGTAAAATCAACCCAAAAATAGTAGGGGGACACAAATTTATCATTATAGCTACAAAATATTTTACTAAGAGGGTGGATGCTGTCCCATTACATTCCATAAATGGAGATACATTTTGCTTTCTCATGGAAAACATCATTTCCTAATTCAACCTACTAGTGGCCATCATTACATATAACAAAACATCTTTTAAGAAAAAAATAATAAAGAAATATTGTGATAATTTTAAGATCCAACACATGTTATCTACTCCGTACTACCCATAGGGTAATGGTCAATCAGAATCTATATAAAAATAAAATTAATAATATATTGAGAAAAATATTTATAAAATCTAGTGATGTTTGTCATAAACAACTCATCTATGTAATATGGGCTTACTATACTAGTATTCACACATAGACAAGAGATAATTATTATTCATTAGTTTATGGAACTTAAATAGTTATCCTACTAGAATTAGAAATATCATCCTTTAGGAATTATCCTATTAGAATTATAATTATTGTAGAGGTTCAACAACTCCCATCAAAATAGGAAGAATTCATAGGGATTTATCATAGAGCTCAGATCATCTTAGTGCACCCAAAACATAGTTTTCAGCAGACAAACACAAATTACAAAGCTTAGACTCAGGAAAATATAGTGAAACATAGTCACACATAGGCCAATCTCAGTTTATATTAAAAAAACAAATTTGGTCAATATCATAATATAATGGTCTATATCACAGTGCATTATTGGTAAATGGGACCACAATACTATCTAGTAGCCTCAAACACAAAATATTCCAAAAAAATTAGAAAGTTATAGTAATTATAATTTAGATTTGCATAGTTTTATTCATAGATTATCAAATATGATCAGTATATACTCAATTTTTTCAGAATATTACACAGGTTTACTCATATTGAGGGCATCATGCATGACATGATCACTCCCATTTTAGTTTCAAATATGCAGAGACATAGATTACTATGACTTAGTTTATAATCCATATACATAAATATCAAAATTAGGGGGATGTGCTCCCATATGTTCAGTTTGGAACCAATTATCTCATATGAAATGACAAATCCAAGTCATTCTCCATGTTGTATACTCTGAACACCATATATAATAGTTTTACACTAGTATCACACTAGATTGGTACCTCATTCTATCTATTGTGGTTGGCATTCCCAAGGGGCCCAAAGCCTTTTTTATATTTCAAAATTTTCATGTGGACTAGATCCATATAACATAGTTTCAATTACATCACATAGTTTCAACTTCAGATTCATTTACTACACATGGGTAGGCATGATGGAGTCATAGACTACTTGAGTTTTTGAGCCACCTATATAAGAGGATTAGATAACTCATCATTCTAATCTAAGTTGTTCATAGATTATGATCCACCAAATAGGGGTGGGCAATGATGGAATCAAGGCCAACTCAGGTTATCGAGCTACCCACATGAGGATTGGGCAAGCCATCAGTCTAGTCCAATCTATTCACTGTTTGATCACCGTCTATACACATAGGATATCACCAAGTTTTTACATTGGTTCATGTACCTAGTGAGTTGTATTCATTCCTTTCCTCTATCTTATCTCTTTAATCAATTTTGTCTTTGGTTTTGATATTTATTAATTAAATATTGATTCATACATATTTTATTTACCATACACATAATGAATCATAGTTCATAGACTCAAATCCACATTCATGAGCTTCCTCTCTTAGGTAAGTACACAACATACCGTCCTTGCTCACTCACTAGGTCTACCACAAAATATGTAATAAACATGACACCACGTGAAGCATGGTGTGGTAGTAAACCATCAGTTAAATATTTTAGAGTATTTGGATGTGATGTTTATTGTTATGTGTTGATGACTTAAGGAATAAAATTGATAACAAAATTATGAAATGTATCTTAATTGGTTATAGTGACCAGTATAAAGGCTATAGGTTATATGATCCTAAAACTAAATTATGTAATTATTAGTAAGAATATTGTCTTTGATGAAGGTATGGATAAGTAATCTACACCTACTTTTGAATTAGTTCCTGAAATTGAGTACATAGAGAAGGAAGAACCTATTGATAATGCACACCCCCCCCCCCCCCCCCAAGGAAAATGAAAATCCTTGAATAAGTGTATCAAAATAGTAATCAAATTGAGGATAAATGTCATGATCTTAACTAAGCCTTGATGACTAGAATAGCCAAAGCAAGTGATCCTTGGTCTTACAAATAAGCAAAAGGTAAGAAAGAATGGAAAGATGCAATGAGAGAAGAGTATAAATTATTGATGAAAAAGGTTACATGGTAATTGATAGAAATTTCTAAAGGTGAGAATACTATTAATATTAAATGGGTCTCTAAGACCAAGATTAAATTTGATGCATGCATGGAAAAATTCAAAGTATGTCTTGTAGCAAATAGGTATTCTCAACAAGAAGGAATTGATTTTAGTGAAACATTCACTCTTGTTGCAAAAATGAATACAATAAGACTTATTATTTCTTAGGATACTAACTTTAAGTGGCAAGTTCATTAAATGGATGTTGAAAATGCAATTTTTAATGGTGAGTTACAAGAGGAGATATACATGGAACAACCGCATAGATTTATTAAAAAATGTGAAGAAAATATTGTTTGAAAGTTGAATAAGTATCTATATGGATTGAAGCAATCACCAAGGGAGTGGCATGTTGAGATTTATGAATACTTCAAATAATAAGTTTTGCAAAAAGTCCCTCAGACCCTAATCTTTATGTGAGAAAGTGTGATGATGGAATAATTGTAGTGGTTTTTTTATGTGGATGACATAATAATCAAAATTAAATGTGTCATATTGATTTATGACTAATGAATATATTAATAAATATGTTTGAGGTGGTTTTTCTAGGATTTATTCATTATTGTCTTAGTATACAAGTGTCAAAGAAAAATGACAAGATGATCTCTCTCAATCCAAATATGCACATGATTTGTCAATCAAATTAAATATGGAAAAATACAAAATATCACTACATCAAATGAAGTAGGGATGGAATTATCAAAAATTGATGATTTAGAAAAATAGATGACATTGTTTAGACAATTAGTAGGGAGTCTTATTATTTGACTATAACTAGGCCTAACATTGCTTATGTAGTTAGTCTAGTTTCATGGTTTATGTCAACTTCCAAAATAACTCATTGGAAAGTTGTTAAAATAATCCAAAAATATGTGAAAGGCACTATAAATTTTAGGGTATAATATATGGCATGTGGTGTTTTGTCTTTGACACATTTTATACATTCAGATTGATGTGTAGATGATCACAAGTCTACTACTGGTTTTGCGTTCAACATTAGATCAAGGGTTATCTCATGATATAGCAAAAAGCAACTAACAATTACATTTTCATCAATAGAGGTAGAGTATACATCAGAATGTTTATGTTCTCATGAAGCAATATTATTGAGGAGAATAATTGGTGATTTATATTTTTCACAAAATCAACCTTCAACATTATATTGTGATAACAAAAATACAATCCAATTGTCAAATAGTCTTATCTATCATGACAAACAAAACATTAAGAGATTAATCATTAATATAATAAAGAATTTATTCAAAATAATGTAATTCAACTTATATATTGCAACACTGAAAATGAAATTGCAAATATTAAGCATTGAGTGAGAAAATTTGTAATGTTTAAAGATAAATTAGGGGTCAATGAAGTTATGTAAATTAGTCCCTAATCAATTATAAGACCCATATAGGCAAGCAAGACGCATATTTTATGTCTTGTGGGTGTCTTTAAAATCTTGCAATATAATAGCATAATTTAAAAACAAAATAAAATGAGCAATTCAATAATATCATAAAAAAGTGCAACCCTTAATTTTTTATTGTGTTTGTGTTTGTTTCATGCGTTTGTATTTTTATATAGCTCCTTTTATTTTATTTATTTTATTTGATTTCTTTTTTTTTTTAATTTATATGTTTTACTTTTATATTTTTTTAATGACTATTGTATTTAAGTTTAACTTTTTTTATTATATCTATTTGTTATGTTGATTATATTTAATTTTTTTTTAATAATATGTTAGTTGTATATTTGTTTTTAAATACACATTTGTGATATGAGATTTGTTTTTAAATACACATTGTTATTGTAAGTTACGTCTTTCAATATAAGTATATAATTTTTATTAAAAAAATCATTAATCATATTATATTAGTTCACTATTAGAACACATTTTTAATATTAAAATTAATATAAAAATTCCCATATATAAGATGATTACAATAATAAGGTGACCGATAGAGATTCACAGACCACCCTCTATGCTAGAAAAAAGAAACCAACTCAGATCAACACAAACGTTGGTAAGGCATAGTAGTAAAAAACTAAGGCAATTTAAAACAAAAATAAAATATATTAAAAATAACTAGGCGCATGCGGCAACCTAGAAGGAGAAGGTGGTGTATCATCCTTCAGAGGTTGGACACTTCAAGAAGAAAGCTTAGCCGAAAGAGGATCACAGGCCACCCAACCATCCTAAATAGTGTTTGGGGGAGACAAAGATATATTAATGCTTCAACTAAGAGTTTCTTAAACAACATTGCTAACTGGACCACTTCCTTGCATGGGTAAACTCCACCAATGTGAGCCAATAATAGATTCCCTACAATGAAACAACAAAGGACTCCACCCCTATCAATGAGGGGAAGAAGTAGAGACTTGATTGAGTGTGTAAGCAGCTTCGCCAGTGACACTGCATTAGAGAAGAAGGTAAATGTGTTAGATAATTAAAAAAAACACAACTCATAATACAAGAATTTTTTTTCCAATAGTTGATCGACTCCTACATGGGTTGAAATGTATTGAATTGATTTGAGTTAATATGGCAAAGATAGTAACTCCTCAACACTATAAACTTAAAACATAAGCCATAACATCTCATAAGATTTCTTGTACACAACATCATTTTATATTATTAAATAATATTAATAATATAATTAATTGATTGATTGATGTCTTACCATGCTCTTTTTGGCCTCATCTTGATTATACTTCGTATCTATTGGCCTTTGAATATGATTCAATGTGGTAGAAGGATCCTCTAATGTAATAATCTCATTGGGGCCTGCCCAAAGGTAAGGATCTTCACAAATACTCCTACTAGGCGCTGGTGAAGTATAATCATTCAACTTTGTTTGTGTTGAATCACTTATGTGCTCAAGAAGAGACACATCTCTATTATGTCCTGACTATTTTGTGACAACTCTTATACAAGCAAGCTCTTCCACCACCTCTCTCATACACAGTCTTTCTCTTGCTTTCACTTGCAAACATGATTTGGCTAACATTGCCATACTCTCCATCTCCCACTGGTTTTCCTCATTTACTACGTTGGGATCTAAGATTTCCATCAAGCTATTGTGGTTGATTGCTGATAGGAAATGATCATATAAAGTGCACGCTTCTCCCTATAGAGACACCAAGGGTTTTAGACTAGTGAGAAGCTCTAACAAAACTACACCAAAGATGAAAACGTCACTCTTGTCTGTAAATTGATTGTTTCCCATGAACTTGGGATCTAAGTAACCTGGAGTACCTGCCTCTATGGTACTGAGATGTGTTTCATCTGATGTTCGTAGAAGAGAAATGCCAAAATCTGTAATTTTTAGAGTGAGTGTGTCATCTAGGAGAATATTTGATGATTTTATGTCTTGATGTAAAATCAGCTGAGAGGCTTGAAGACGCATATATGCTATAGCTTCTGCTGCCTCGATGGTGATCTAACGCTACTTATCCTAGGGCAAGTGCTTATCTCTCGAGTGTAGATGATGAAATAGTGTGCCGTTGGGTACAAATTCGTATACTAGCAATTGATATTGAGTTTAGAGGCTACAACCAAGCATTTTTACGACATTTCTGTGATTGATATAGGAGAAAATGACAATTTTGCTAATAAACTCATTGGAAAACTCATCAAAAATCGCTTTGGGATTTTTGATTGCCAGGGGCATGCCGTCCAAAAGAATTCTTGTTAGAAACTCAAGATGAACTAGAGTTAATTTCTCCTCTCCTCATGCATGTAGCAGTGAATGATTAGTCAGTTATCAAACAGTTAGTTAAACTGTTAGAGAAGTAGTTCACATTCAGTTAGTTAACTGACAGTTAGATATTGGTTAGTTTAAGCTATTAATAATCAGTTTGTTTAAGCAATTAGATGATTAGTTAAGAATTAGTTAATCAATTAGTTATTTTTGGATTCAAATCTATTTAAAGATGCCTTGGGCACAGCATTGTAAGCAAGAAAAATAGAAGATCAATAAAATCTTATTTTTTAAGAAATTACTATAGCAATTGAGTTTAGTTCTTCTTTATTTGTTTAAGTTCTTGTTTTTGCATGCTCTCTTTATTTCAACAAATTGGTATTAGAGCCTAGTTAGGAAAGTAGCTAGCAGGGAGGCACCAAGAAGAAAGGAGAGAGAAGCAGTCGCAGTCCAATGCAGTCAGGAAAAGTGCAGGAGTGAAGTGCAGTAGTCACAGGCCAAGAGGCAGCGTAGCCACTAACATCGGCAATTCAACCGATGTCGATCGACACCAAGACTGACATTGGTAATAGAATTGATGTCGACACTATCCCCTGATCAACCTCGATAGTCTAACCGATGTCGATGACTATGTTTTGAAACATCAAACCAGAAAGCCATTTTAGTGTGAGACATGGCAGTGAATAACAATATTTCACAGCCTCAAATTCCTATTTTTAATGGTAAGAATTATGATTTTTGGGCAATTAAGATGAGAAATTTATTTTTCTCACATGATGTTTGGGATTTGGTAGAGAGTGGTTTTGTAGAACCGTAGGACGAGGAAGCCCATCTAGCATTAAATCGAGCACAAAAAGATGAGCCTAAAGAGAACAAGAAAAAAGATGCAAAAGCTTTATTTCTCATCCAACAGGGATTGGATGAATCTATTTTTTCCAGAGTTGCAGTAGCAACAAGATCCAAAGAGGCATGGAAAATCTTGGAGACTACCTATAAAGGTAATACAAAGGTAAAAATTGCTAAATTGCAATCTCTTAGAAGAAGTTTTGAAATTTTTCAAATGAATGATTCAGATTCAATAGACCAGTTTATGGGTCAAGTTTTGAATATAGTGAATCAAATTAGATCTAATGGAGAAACTATGATGGATCATAAGATCATAGAAAAAATACTCACATGTTTACCCAATAAATTCAATGTAATAGTTGTAGCTATTGAGGAAACCAAGGATTTGGAACAGTTATCTGTAGATGAATTAATGGGTTCTTTGTTAACACATGAATCTAGAATGAATAGGAATTAAAATACTTCTCTTGAGAATGCTTTCAAGTCACAGGTATCATTTGGCAAAGGAAGAGGAAGAGCCAGGCTGAAATTCAGAGGAAGAGGTAGAGGCAGATATGGAAGGAACAATCTAGATGAAGGTTAAAATAGTAATCAAAACTATAGTAATAGAGGACGTGGCAACAATCACTTCCAGCAATATTCACAGAGGTTTGATAAATCTAATATTTAATGTTATTACTACAAGAAATATGGTCATTATGCAAGTGACTGTAGAAGGAAACAAGGATATGTGGACAAGCATAATGCTAATTACACAGGTAAATCTAGTTCTAATCTAGGTGAATCTAGTTCTAATCCTAGAAGCTTATTTCTTACTTGTAATGTTACTCAAGAAAAAGCTAGATATATTTGGTTTTTAGAGAGTGGATGTAGTAATCATATGACAGGGAATAAAGAATTTTTCGCTAGTCTTGATGATTCTGTAAAATTAGAAGTGAAATTAGGAAAGGATATCATAGTAGATGTCATGGGTAAAGGTGTCATAAATGTTTTGGCAAAAAATGGTGAGAGAAGGTTTATACTTGATGTTTATTTTTACCTGGACTAAATCATACTCTTATGAGTATTGGACAGTTAGTATAGAAAGGTTACAGAGTATCCTTTATGAATAATGTTTGCACAATACTAGACAAGTTTCCAAGTGATAGGTTGATAGGAAAAGTGGAGATGACCAAGAATTGGATGTTCTCTTTTCATATTCAGTGCATCCAAGGAGAAGAAGAATCCCACTTCAAAAAAATGCATCTAGATCAATCATGGTTGTGGCACTTAAGGTATGGACATTTACATTTTGGAGGTTTGAATTTGTTACAGAAGAAAAATATGGTGAAGGGATTACCACCAATAGAACAGCCAGGAAGTTCATATAACAGTTGTATTTTGGCAAAACGGCATAGAGAGAGCTTTCTAGTAAGAGCCTCATATAGAGCTAAGGTAATATTGGAGCTAGTCCATAGTGATTTATGTGGACCAATGCAAATTACATCACTTGGAGGTAGTACTTATTTTCTAACCTTCATTGATGACTTTAGCAGAAAGACTTGGATATACTTTCTCAAAAATAATTCTGAAGCCTTTGGAAAGTTTAAAGAATTCAAGACAATGGTTGAAAAGTAGAGTGGCCATTATATCAAGGTCCTTAGATCAGATAGAGGAGGTGAATATATGTCTAATGAATTTAAAGATTTTTGCAGATATCATGGGATCAAAAGACAATTGACTACAAGGTACACACCACAACAGAATGGTGTAGCAAAAAGAAAGAATAGAACAATCATGGAGATGGCTAGAAGCATGTTGAAAGCCAAACACTTGTCATATGAATATTGGGTAGAAGCAGTAGCATGTGCAGTGTATATTCTAAATAGAAGCCCAACAAAGAGTGTCAGAGATCGAATTCCACAAGAAGCATGGAGTGGTAAGAAATATTGTGTACATCATTTCAGAATTTTTGGTTCTATAGCATATTCTCTTATACCATCTAAATTAAGAAGAAAACTTGATGATAGAGGCGAGAAATGAATTTTTATAGGATATAGTGAAGAATCAAAGGCTTATAAGTTGTATAACCCTATTTCAAAGCAAGTGATTATTAGCAGGGATGTTGAATTTAAGGAAGAAGAAGCATGGGATGGTAACACCATCACAATTGGAGCACCAATTCCATAAAATGAAAAAGAATTTGAAGAACAAAATTTGTAGAGAGATCAATCCTCTCCACAATCAGGAACAAGCACTCCAATAAGAACACCTGGGAGGTTTGAACAAAGTGAATCATCTAGTCATGCATGTCACCCTCCTCCAAATTCACAAGTGATGAATCAGATCCAACTCTTGATACTTTAAGATCAAGATTTAAAGGTAAGAAAATGAGAAACTTGAATGAGATTTATAATCAAGAAGAAGAGAAATTATATTTGGTTTCAAATTTTGCTCTTTTCACTCATGATCTTATGTATTATGAAGAAGTAGTTAATGAGGAACATTGGCTAAAAGCAATGGATGAAGAGTTGATTGCTATTGAAAGAAATCAAACATGGGATCTAACTATTTTAACTGAAGGTAAGGATTGTATTGGAGTCAAATGGGTATATAAGACTAAATTTGATGCAGATGGAAATGTTGAAAAGCACAAGGCAAGGTTAGTAGCAAAAGGTTTTTCACAAGAACATGGAGTTGATTATAATGAAACATTTTCTCCAGTTGCTAGACTACATACTATTAGAATGGTTTTAGCAATAGCTGCTCAAAATAATTGGTATGTATATCAAATGGATGTAAAATCAGCTTTCTTGAATGGTTTTCTAGATGAAGAAGTGTATGTGAAACAACCCATAGGTTATGAAGTACATGGACATGAAGAAAAAGTTTACAGATTGAAGAAGACTCTTTATGGTCTCAAGCAAGCACCAAGAGCATGGTATAATAGGATTGATTCTTATATGATAAACAATGGATTTAGCAGAAGCAATAGTGAGCCTACTTTGTACACAAAAATCAACAAAGAAGGTCAGATTTGGATTGTGTGTTTATATGTTGATGATTTGATTTTTACTAAAAATTTGTCTGTAGACACTTTTAAATCATCAATGAAGAAAGAATTTGAAATGACAGTTTTGGGATTAATGAAGTTTTTTTTTTGGGAATAGAAGTTGTACAATCAGAGAAAAGAATTTTTATCTATCAAACTAAATATGCAAAGGATGTGTTAAGGAGATTTAAGATGCTGAATTGTAAACTAGCACCTACACCAGTTGCTATAGGGACTAAACTTAGCAAAGAAGACCAAGGGTCTAATGTTGATTCTACAACATTAAAAAGACTAGTTGGTAATTTGATGTATCTTACAGCTACAAGACTAGATATCAGTTATGGGGTTAGTTTAATCTCATGATTCATGGAGTCACCGAAAGACTCACATTGGCAAGTTGGAAAAAGGATATTGAGATATGTGGCAAGAACTATAGAATATGGAATTTTATATTCCACAACTAACGATTTTAGTTTGATTGGTTTTACAGAAAGTGATTATGCAAGTAGCATTGATGATAGGAAGAGTACTTTTGGACATGCATTTCTTTTATGCATAGGTGTGGTCACATGGGCATCCAAAAAGCAACCTATAGTGACACTTTCATCAGCTGAAGCAGAGTATGTAGTAGCCACATCAACAGCATGTCAAACAACTTGGATGAGAAGAATATTGAAAGATTTATTACAAGCACAGAAGGAGTCAACACCAATCTTTTGTGACAACAAATCAGCAATTGCATTATCAAAAAAATCTGTGTTTTACAAGAAGAGCAAGCACATTGATACAAGATTTCACTTTATCAAAGAGTTAGTGAACAATGGAGAAATCCATTTGGACTTCTGCAGATCTGAAGATCAATTGGCAGATATGTTTACAAAGCCATTAGCAAAAGAGACCTTTGATTATTTGAGACAAAATTTAGGCATTGTAAATGCTAAAATTGTAAGTGGTAGAAATTAAGGGGGAGTGTTAAAAACTCAAGATGAACTAGAGTTAATTTTTCCACTCTTCATGCATGCAGCAGTGAACGATCAGTCAATTATCAAACAGCTAGTTAAACTGTTAGAGAAGTAGTTCACATTCAGTTAGCTAACTGATAGTTAGATATTGGTTAGTTTAAGCTATTAGCAATTAGTTTATTTAAGCAGTTAGATGATTAGTTAAGGATTAGTTAATCAATTAGTTATTTTTGGATTCAAATCTATTTAAAGACTCCTTGGGCGTAGCATTATAAGCAAGGAAAATAGAAGATCAATAAAATCTTATTTTTCAAGAAATTGCTGTAGCAATTGGGTTCAGTTCTTGTTTATTTGTTTAAGTTCTTGTTTTTGCATGCTCTCTTTATTTCAACAATTCCTTTGTAGACTATGGTGAAACCGCCTCTTCCTAATTTTGTTGAATAATTGTTTGAGGCTATTTCGAGCTTTTTTTCAGAAAATACTGGAAGGCCTTTTATTCATCCCATAGAAGCGATATGCTCCTGTAACTGGATTCCACCATTTTGTCAGAAATACTTATCCCCCGTATCTTTCAAGTGACGCCTCCTCAACCACAAAAATAATCCACACGCTCCCAAACAAACTCCAATGGACGAAGAAATAGATATTGTCCTCTCAACAAACAGTGATTTTGTTATAAATTATACTTTTCTAGATTTCAATCTAAAAAAAAGTAGAGACACGCTGCATAGCCACCTATAATTGCAGAAATGACGGCCTACACAAGCAATCAATAGATACTGTCCTCTCAATAATCATGTCATCATGCTTGCAAGTCTGGGTTTTAAGCGAAAATCGCAAAACAAACCAAGCAAGAGGGAAATCCCTTTGATAAGCCCAACATTATTACAGGGTCTAATGTCCAGGTAACCAAGGGCAGAACGTAGGATATAATGTCTAGTAATGAAATGGTAATACCAAATTTCCAGGAAACATCTATCAAATCTATCAAAATAAGGATATTCCAAAACAAGGATATAAAATGTATCAAAACAAGGATATTCTAGGAAACATCTAAAAAAATATATGTTCACAAACCTATAGGACTTTGCATTGGTTTCTCTGATAGTAGGAGACGAATTATACATTTGCGCTGGTAGTATAATCCCTTCATGTTACTTGTTCTTCTTATCTGTCGAGCTCAATCTAACACGTTGCTCCAAAGCTAAAATTGCACAGTGAGAATTGCAAGAAAGGGAGATAGGATAACTAAATGGAGAAAAAGGGGGTAAATTCAAACCCACCATTCCTACTTTTTTTCCCTTCTATTCTATGAAGCCGCAGTGATTGTGATGGTCGCGGTTAAGTTGAAACGGTGGTTTGATTCATGTGATAGTTGTGTTTAGCTAACTCATGGGTTGAACTCTCTAGGACGTGGGTTTAACTTTCATCGGGTTTAACATCGATGACTTTTCATCGATGATGACTTCTCACCGATGATCAACATGCACTGAGATTTGGTACATGTTAGTTAAGCTCATTGAAAATGTGCAACTTATTATTTTGATTATTTACATTTCAAATACTTCATATTATATTAAAAATATATATAATTACAAAAAGTTGTAACTTAAAGTAATTGAACAAATTGGGGTCAAAAAAAACTTAAAATTTGTTGGGTGGGTAAATTTTTTGATTAATATTTTGACATTAAAAATTATTTACTTTTTGATCAGCGTAATTGGTAATGTCTCTGGCGAAACAGGGTCAAAACTTTTCTAGAAATAATTAAAAGGTTACATATCAAACTATAAAGTGGTAGATGTCTTAAAGGATAATGCATGTATAATTCTCTTTCTAAACTTATATCTTTATTTCACATGATGAGAAATTTCAATGTTCGATAAGTTTGTATTATTTCATGTTTAAATCTCCACAGCCTTACATATGCATTTTATTGATTCCAAACCCTTAATTGATTTTATTTAAATAATTTTTCAAACCATAAGGTGCTTATATGAAATGTTAGTATTATGCTTGAATTGTATTGTCATAACTGAGTAGTTTAATTGTAAAACAATTCACCGTAATCCTTTAATTAAATCTGGATCAAGCTCGAATATGAAAAATGGATTCCTAGAATTTCCCTAATGATTCTTTGAAATGCAAATTGGCGTTGCGCTTTCTCCGAGCGCAGGGCTGCAGCTTCGCTGGTCTTTTTAAACATTGACGAAAGTGTCCCCTTCATGAATATTTGTTATCTTCAATCAACAGCGTTATGTATATTTTCTCATGTGTTTTCTTTGACTCTGTATATTATGTATTTTTGGACGTTTGTAACGACTTTTTCAAATTAATTAAAAAGTCACATACCGAGCCTATGTAACGACTTTTTCAAATTAATTAAACAGTCACATACGGAGCCTTTGTAACTTGTGTGTACAGATTATAAACTATAAAATTTCAAATTGATGTGTCAACCATTCTTTTTGGCCGTGTGACAAACGGAAAAGAATAGTCATCGTAAACCTCTATGAGAGGTAATAATTAAGTATTATTTTTTAGAATTAAGAAATTTTATTTTAAGGTATTTGTGTATTTGTTAGTTATTTGGTTTAAATAATTAAATATTATTTATATATTTAATTTTTTTATATATTTTTTTTAATTTTCATTTTAATTTATTTATGATAGATCGTTGAAAAATATATATACCATATTTTTGGGACTCAAAAAATTAATGGAAATATTTTTGTGGAAATTGGTGTTCGAAAATTGTTAGGGTGCACCTAAGTCTTGTGGTTCTATCTTTTGATGTTAATTTACATACTAACATGATCCTAATTTAAATTTGAAATATCTATAAATACACATATATTACTGTATTTAGGATCTAGAAAGTATATAAAACAAATTATAAAGAATATATAACAATCATTTTCAAAGAGATATAATAATCATTTAAAATTAATATAGAGAAATTGATAACTAATCATGAAAAGTCATGATTCTTGTTTAATAAGAATGATGTCACTATGTATCTAACTTGTTTCTATGGATACTTGGAGTAGATATAAGGGAAACAATATCCATATGCCCAAAGTCTATATCATAGCCAAGCATGTAAATCTAAAGCATATTCTAAACATAATTTTTCTTCTTGGAAGGTGTCAAACCCCATTCATTTTTTAATTCTATCTGAATAGTTTCAAGCTCTTTGTCAACTCTCTGGTGCTCCTGCTCTTTGAATTGATAATTTTTTATATCATTTATAAACACCAAAATCCCTCACATTCTAAAGAGAGCTAGTCTTAAAAATCCAATCCAATGCGCACACAAATCAAAAAATTTGCTCTAAAAATTTTGTATTCCTCAGCTCAGATCGAGGTAAGGTATTAAATCTGTTACTTGACACCAATTTCTATGCTTTAATCAATAGGATTTATACTCAAATCCTTATATTTATTTATAGAATTCTAAATTCTCTAATAGTATTAATAATAACATTCTGGAGTATTCATCAATTAATCATCTATCTATTAATAGAATGTTGATTAGAGTTTTATATTTAGCGATTAAGTATTCATTTTCTAAAGTGTCCAGCATTCTTATTTTCTCAAATTTTTTTATTATAAATATATTCAATCTTTATACATTTACTTCTACAGTCTGTGGAGTAATGGCACACCGTACACTATTTATATGATATTGGTATCTACAGAAAAATAATAATTCATCTAAACATAATTTTTATGGTTCCTACAAAGTCATCCCATACAAACTAAATTCAAGGATTGATGAAAGGTAATAAAGCCCAGATATCTCTCTCTCTTTCTCATGAACAATACAAAATTTTCCATTTCTAGATTTTTGTTTATACCTAAATATATATCTAAACTTTAATTTTAAACACATAGAAATTTAATACACCACTTCCCTGGGAAAGATACCATTTGGACAAGGCCTCCTTTCCCCCTCTTCGTTCCTCCTTCTCCACCATGTGGCACTACCATTATTTTCTTCATCTCCCTTGTTTCTATGCCCTTTTCTCCATTTTCTTTTATTTTTGAGCTTCTACTCGTTTTGGAAAAAATTTATCTTTTATTTTCTTTATTCTTTTTTTTTTAATTCTCTTCTATGAGGCTTTTCACATTTTTTTCTAATTATAAAATAATTATTTTATCTATTTAATCTTTTTTCTCACTTTTTTTTTGCATTTATTCATTTATTAGAATAACTATTTAATATAGATAGTTAGTTGTAATGACTTAATAAAAATACTACACAATACATAAGATTAATTTCACATCGTATATGATCTATTTCATATAAGAAATAAATTAAGCTAATACATAAATAACTATACATAAATATTATCTAAATGCAAACAACATCATAATACATTACACTAACCATTCCATTATGCATATAACATATACTGTATAATGCGGTGTGTGAAAGGTTCTATCCATTCCTTTGTCATCTCCAAAACATCTCCATCTACGTCACCATTTTCGTTGATGTTCTCCCTCTGTCATGCTCTGAATGATGAATGTCTCTCGTGTCTAACTCACGACAAGCAAGTAGTTAGTCCATAACATTACAACATATATAACATAAGATAATGCTTGAAATAACAAATTAACATGATCATAATATAAAGAATATACATTATAACTAACTCAAATTAATGAAATCATGAAATATAAGCAACATATAACTGCCCCATAACAACATATGACTTATAACTATGCTAGTAATAATCAAATCATATTATCAACTATAGAAAATATATGGATAATCAAGTAAGTTTGCTTAACGAGAAATAGGGATGTAACAAGACCTTTAGAATTATGTGGTTTAAAGAGTGAAAAAAAATTGGGTTTTTGGTCACCATACCACTCTCCTTAATAGGAAAACCTTAAGTTTGCTCTATAGTGTTGATTTATACTCATGTTTATTACTCCTCTTGTTAGGATCCTTCTAAAGTTTCTTATGCCAAGCTTGAAAGACTACTCAAATACTTTATTTGTGCCAATTCAAAAGTTTCTAAAAGGTCCCATAGGGTAGCCTAAGAGATTTGTTGCAAAATGAATTATTTAATCTTTGGAATATGAAAATTATTATAAACTTATTATTTGGAACTATATTACCCAAGGCAGTCCTTTGGAAAAAAATGTCTTGGAATGTTTTAAATCTTAAATTTTGCTTTTATAAAAATAGTCGACACTTTTGTTTTTAATCTTTAGAATGGCTTAAGCCTCATGTAAGATGGAACAAAGATGGTAGTTAGATTTGGGCTCCCTTTAAATTCACATTTTCTATGGTGGTCGTTAATTTTGTCTTTCTATGGTGTTCCTTTAAATTCACATTTTCTATGGTGGTCTTTAATTTTGTCTTACTATGGTGTTCCTTTAAATTCATATATAATGTTTTTTGTAAACACTACAAGGATTGCATTACATAACAAATTTTAACTACATGGTAAATAACATGAATCAATTATAGAAGTACAAAATTTCATACCATATATGGATTTGCATAAAATTAGGGTTCAATCACCTTCTAGATGAAGGATATATTAGAAATGCCTTATTGAGACCCATTTCTATTGTTGCAAACCATGATTAGATTATCAACTCCTTTATCCTAAACATATTCAAGTGGATGTTTTGAATGTTCATTATAAACTTAACTCCTCCGAGTAAGTGTGAAAACATAGGTTTTTTAGAGTTTATATTACCATTATTAAGCCAAAAAAAACTCTCTACCTTTGTTACATGATTGACCAAGGTTTATACAATTTGACAACAACCAAAATATCTAAAGCATTTTTTTTTTAATTTTACAAGTATGTTCAATCTACCTGGTTATAGATACACACCCTCTTTCAGCCATTACATCCATAAATATTTACTTGGAAGATGGTGCTACTAAGGAGCTTGGCCATGATTCCTTCAAAATGTATGCAAATTTGAAATATTTTTTGTTTTGATATATTTTTATCATTTATGGAAAGAAACAGATAATGTAATTTTTAATCATGCTATGATGGATGAATTGTTTTTTTTAACTAATAGGGTTTAAGTGCTCTTTAATGTTATGTTACAAACTCAAGTGTTGATGTCTACTCATGTTTATTACTCTTTTTGTTGGGATCCTTCTAAGGTTGCTTATGCCAAGCTTGCAAGACTACTAAATTACTTTATTTGGGCCAATTCAGAAGTTTTTAAAAGGTCTCATACAATAACCTAGGAGATTTGTTGTAAAGCCAAAGAATGAAGAGGGTTAGATCTTTTGAATATCAAAATTCAAGGTTGTATCATTTGTGTGAAATGAATCATGTACTCTTTGGAAGATGAGGAATATTATAAAAGTATTATTTGTAACTATGTTTTACCCAAGGCAATCCTTTGGAAAAAACATCTTGGAATGCTTTAAATTTTCAATATTTTTTTGTGAAAATAATCGACACATTTATTGCTAAAAATATTGGGAAGTGCTTAAGCCTAATCTAAGATGAGACATAGATGACTTCAGAGTTGGGCTTCCCATGGTCCCTTGGGTTAAAAGTTTTTAGCTTTCCAAAAAGGGCATTAAATCCATATCTAAACATTTTTGTAAACACTTTAGGGATTGAATTACATGACCCATTTTACATGAAAAAATTCAGCTACATGGTAATGACCACGAATCAATTACGGAAGTACAAAATTTCATACCTGATATAGATTTATATAAAATTAGGGTCCAGTCGCCTTCTAGATGATGGACATATTAGTAATGCCCTATTGAGATCCAATTCTATTGATGAAAACCATGGTTATGTTTTAAACTCCGTTATCCTCAACATATTCAAGTGGATGTTTTAAATCCCCATTAAAAAATTAACTTCTCTGAGTAAGAGTGAAAATATAGGTTTTAACTTCTCTACTTTTGGTGAATCATTCACCAAGGTATGTCAATTGAGCATTGTTTGGTTCATTTAGGTGTGGCTCATCATGTCTATACGATTTACCAACACCCAAAATATTTAAAGCTTTTTTTAGTTTTGCAAGCATGTTCAATGTACCTAGTTATGGATACACACCCTTTTTCAACCATTACACCTAGAAATATTTAATTGGAAGATGGTGTTGCTAGGGGGCTTGGCCATGATTCCTGCAAAATGTACACAAATTTGACATATTTTTTGTTTTAATATATTCTTTTCATTTATGGAAATAAATAAATAATTTAATTTTTATTCATGCTATGATGGAAGAGTATTTTTTATTGCTAATAGGGTTTAAGTTCTCTCTAATTTTATGTTACAGACACAAGTGTAGGTTGAAAAGGTCTAGTTGGAGCACCTCCAAACTTTACTAGATCATTAGGGGATTTACCCATGCTTTGTTAGTCAAGTCCATTCACACTCACCTCTGCTTTGATTACCATCTCAAAACCATAACTTTGGCAATTGAGGAAGGACCCATTCACTATCATGGATAATAATGGCTCCCCATGCTCATGGTTTTCTTTTCCAACTCATAATTCACATTGTGGTGGTGGTAGTGGTTTTGCACATATACAACTTTTTAGTTAGGGGCACATCAGCGAGGAAAAGTCCCCCACTTGGCCCTTTCCATTTCACTAACTAGGCATGATAATATAGGAGGAAAAAAAAGAAAAAATGAGTGATGGCTGGGATCCTTTACTTGACACTACAGATCCTCCTAGTTACAGTGGCTGGGGGGATTGGGGTGACAATCCAAATAATCCTCCACCTTCATCACCTTTGTTGATTGTTACTCATGTGTCCTAATGTTGTGTTTTGATTTGTTGTTGTTGGATTTTATTATGTTATATATTTGTTTGTGTCCCTTTTTTTGGTTGAAAAGATATAATTTATTGCAAATGTGTATATATTTATGTTTTTACTTTAATTATATAGACTTTTTCATTTTTTGGACTAATATATTCATTTGGAATATGATGCTCTCCACTCATTTTTTTGTATGGCTATGTATACATTATATTATTATTATAGATATATTTTTCAAACAAAATTGTACTTTATATAAAATATTTCATAATTTAAATGTAATTTTAAACTTTTTAATCGATATTATTGTTCCTACCATATAAACTTGTTGTCTTCAGTAATTTCAAATGAGAGTAATACTAATCTACTAAGTTTTTTTTAAGTTTTTCCAACTACTAAATCTTAATTTTGGGTAGACTTCGATAATATATAATCAAACTATATCAAGATTCTTATATTAATGGAGCAATGTCACAATAAAAAAAAGTCTTGATTATTTGTTAGATGAATATGTTTTCTTCCTTGGCCTTCCCTTGTCTTGTTTTATGTCTTCACAATTCTTTAAAAAAACATGTTAAAACTATTTTAAATCCATGTCTTGATCTTCATTCGGATATTTAAATTAGATGTAACAATGGTAATGTATTGGAGAGTCATGATTCTTAAGTGAACTAGTGTTCATTTGAAATTCTTTAATGAGAGATGTAAGAGAATGTGAGATGATTTCTTCATTAAAACACTTAAAAATCAATGACATGTTTTCATAATTTTTTTTTTTTTTAATGCATTGATTTTAATATATAATTTTTTTCAATATATTAATATTAATTTAATAAATTAGTGTTATTATATTGAGAGGCATAATCTGTAGCGACAACAAGACAAAGAGGCATAGATTATATATATAATAACAAAAAAAATGACACAATAAAAAGGTATAATAAAAAAAACTTAAATAAGGTAAAGGTTCCAATAGTCGTGCACTTTTACTTTGGATAACAAATTAAGGTGCCATAATGTCACATTAGATTTCTAAAAGTTTACCCATTTTAATATGTCATCTTAACTACTTATAACTAAGGTTTCAAGGTCTAACACATTATACATCTTATGATATAACCGATTTTATCAATAGAGGTCATAAATTGTATTTTTTAAACTTATGACTAAAACTTAACTTTTGGAATACAATAGTTGCGCAATAGATTTTCAATACTTGAGTCTTACTTGTCAATATGTGATTGGTTACTTTTAATTTTATAGAATAAATGTTGAACAACTATTGAATACTACATGTTCAATGTCCAATACACTTTAATATTTATACACATCAATATGTTCCATCAATGAATCACATGTTAATAAAAACCTTATTCAGTAATTGGAACATGAATAGCTATTGGGACCTTTCCCCTATAACCAAATAAAAAACAACCCAAAAATAAACATAAGCGCAAAAAATAATTTAAGGTAAGCAATTTTTTTCTAGAAATCTAAGAACATGTACTTACTTGTACATATGAGTAGCCTCATGCCATAAAAAAGGAGAATTCTCGGGGTTGTTAAAATACATCATTGAATTAGTTGTCATTATAACTGTCACTGATTCCCATATTTCTTTTACTCTAATAAGTATTCTTAAAATAATTATGAAGTCATTAAGGAGAAAATAGATATTTTTTAATTAAGTGAAAAATATAACAAGTATATATTTTTGAGGAAATAATATTGTGATATTGACATTTATTTGATCGTTTAAGTATAATTTCAATTTTAAATTCGATGTCTATTGTATCGTTATGTGATTTTTTTTTTAAATAATTCAAAAATTATGATAAAATTTAGAGTCCATTTTTTTCTAATAAATATTTTTGTTTAAGTCAAAAATAGTGGTATATTAGATTAAAGCTATCCATTACTTTTTTAAGGAGATAATTGTGAGAAAAGCAATAAAATTATTTACTAATATTATGTAACAAATTTGATCTCTCTTAACATATTTTCGATTAAAAAAACTTGAAATATTTATACCACTAATATACTTATTTAAAAATATCAAGATATCATTTTCGAAATAACTATTACATCTAAATCAATCGTTAAAAAATATCATTCTAGAAGTCCCTATTTATATTAAATTTATAAAGTAAATAAAATAGTAAGAATAGTGAGCAAGCAACACCACGTACGGTTATGTACGGTGAGTGTATTTCAATTTGTTAGAAACTCGTCTTCCTATATTATAAGGACTATTCTTTTCCGTTTTTCACACGACCAAAGAATGTTAGTGCGGAAAACTCGTGTCTTCTACACAATGTCCACAATGCGAGGGCGAAGCCACCAACTCATTTATGACCATTTTTCCTTGTGTTAGTGATAACTGAGCAGTGGGCTAATTTTATGTGCTTTCAGTTAAAATATGTTCATGCTGCAAATGTACTGGGAGGTTGTTCAATTTTTAATTTGGCTGTGTTTGGTGGGTTTTGCCTCTGCTAAATGCCTTCCTGAAACGTGTGGATCAATGAATGTGAGTTACCCTTTTTGGATTCACAATCTTAATTGTGGATTTCCTGGTTTTCAGATTAAATGTAAGGAGAATTCTAATGGGGAGCTCGCTCCGTTTCTTCCAGCGTTTGTAGAAGGCAATAAAAAAGGTTCAAAGAATACTGACTTTGAGATTCTGAAAATCTATTACGCGGGCTCTATCATCATAAACTCAACTTCTCTCAAAGCCATGTCATGTAATGGAGCGGACGATGCGTTTGTGCGATTCATGTTACCTCAAGATGGCCCCTTCACCATTTCCTGCATCAATAAATTCGTGGCCATTGATTGCAATTCAATCGGTTCTTTTAGATTACGCATTAACGCGCGGAGCAATGGGTCATGTAAATCAGCTTGTTTAAATCAAGATGATCCAAAGTACTGCAACCCCTATGGCTGATGTGAAATTGGTATTCCGGGAAATAAGAGGATGATAAATTTCACGGGCGGGGGAATCAGCTATGCAGACTTTCCTGGAGGGTGTGGGTTCTCGACTATACTAGACCCTCTTACGTGGACCTTACCCCCAAACACGTTTGGCGTCTTTGCCGCTGGTTATTACGGTCTCAGCCTTGAGTGGAGCATTGGCCAATTGAATTGCTCAACAGCAAACCGAACATCCAATTACTCCTGCGCCAAGCACGCTGAATGCATGAAACCTCGAACAGGGGAAGGGCACTTATGCAAATGTCTTCCTGGATATGAAGGAAACGGTTACTCTTAACGGCACAGATTGCACAGGTATCTTCTCCACACTTTTCAAAATTAGAACCCTTACAAGGTGGTACCATGCTTTCTCTTTTATAATCATTGATCTTTAGATTTTCCAGACTCCTAATGATTTGATAGTGATAATGAATGTTCAGATATAAACGAATGCAATTATCCAAATGCGTGTGTTGAACCACTGGAAGGAGGCAGATGTCATAATTTGGGAGGCTCTTACAATTGTTCATGTGCAAAGTGTTACACGGGAGATGGATTTCAAAACGGGAAAAGATGCCAGCCCACAAGATCAAATCAAGTTGTCCTTCCTGCAGTCATAGGTGAAAATACATATTATCTCTGAGTTTATTCTTGATTGTTTCCTAAACAGATATCTGAAAACCTGTATAGCTAAGAAAAAGTTAATTTAATGTTCGGTGAGATATGCAGGGTCGGTCTCTTCATTTGTGGGAGTCTCTTTTGCAGCGTCTGTTCTGATTTGGTGGCTAAAGAAACGTCACTTGAAACTTGTGGAGGCCAAGTATTTTCAGCAGTTTCAGCAATACATCGTTTCCAGAGTCGGAAGAGAAACCTTGAGAATGTTTTCTGCCAAGGAACTAGAAACAGCTTGTAAAAATTATTCAAATGACATGCAGTTGGGAAGTGGTGGCTTTAGCACTGTGTACAAAGGCACTCTATCAGATGGTACTTTTGTGGCCATTAAAAAGTCCAAGCAAGTTTTAAATCTACAGAATAACCATGAGTTTATTAACGAAATTACCATTCTCTCCCAAATTAATCACAGAAACATAGTGAAATTGTTTGGATGTTGCCTCCAAACTCAATTTCCGTTGTTGGTATCTGAATTCGTTGCCAATGGAACACTGTTTGAACATTTACATTCCAGTGAGAGGTATTTGCCTTGGGCATCACGTCTGCGGATTGCAATAGAGATCGGGGAGGCGTTGACATATCTGCATTCTGGAGCATCTCAGCCCATTTTCCACCGGGATGTAAAATCTTCTAACATTCTTTTGGACCAGAGTTTCTCTCCAAAAGTTGCCGACTTTGGGATTTCTCGTCTAATCTCTACTACCGATAAAACACATCTGACCACTGATATCATAGGCACCAGGGGTTACTTGGATCCTAAGTACTTCCAAACATATCAGCTCACCGACAAAAGCGATGTATACAGTTTCGGTGTAGTCCTGGTTGAGCTTCTGACTGGTCTAGAACCCATGTCTGTACAGAGGGCCAGTGAGGAGTGGATTTTATCTAGTCTTTTTCTGTCTAGACTCAACGACAACCGGTTGATAGAAATATTGGATAGCAAAGCATTCGAGGAGGGAAACCGACATCAAATGGAAGATATGGCAATGTTAGCTAAGAAATGTCTTCAATCGGAAAGGAAGAATAGACCCTCCATGAAAGAGGTGGTAGAGGAACTGATCTGGATAAAAGGTGCCACAAAAAACACAAGATCACATCCAAGTGCAAGGTCCAATAACAGTGTCTCAGCACACAAGCACTTCAATAGAAGCATTACAAAGCAGATACAAGTACCGAAGTTACACTTTTCCTGCCGTAGTTGGGAGTAAATCAGAGGAAGCAACAACTGCAATAATTGCCATGTCCACAGTGCCACTATCTTGAAATGCTGTACGTGATCAATTATCATTTCCAACAGTTAGAAATTCCGCGATAAATGTCTAAAGATAAAGAATTGTTACATAGACCACAATTTCTACCGATAATGATCCCATTTCATTAAATATTAACAAGGGTCTACATACGGGACAGAAAGAGTGCCCCCTCTTTTCATCAAAATCTTAATAAAGAAAGGAGTTTAAATGAAGGATTGTTTTTATTTGCTAAATTTTCATTAAAATTTTAACCCCTAACATTTTCCGTACGATACCCCTGCTTTTATTATTAGAGCAGGGAAACAATTCAATCTAATACTTTTCACAATTATATAAATGTGAAAATATCTAAATAAAACAATATTTTCCGCATATAATTAAGAAAAACATTATTCAATGTTATCTTTTTTTTTTTTTTAAAAGGTTAACATTAAAATAAAAGTTCATTGCTTCGTATTTAAAACAATTTTTAATAATTTTTTTCAAAAAAACATGAACTTTATCCAAGAACTTAGCATCATAGAGTTTAAACTAGCAATTGTCCCAAAAGTGCAAATGAAGCCGGAGGAAATTTAAAATATATTTTATAGTTAAGATATTATGATATATAAATGGATTTTTGCAAATGAAAAAAACTTTTAAATAAACAAATAGTATTCCAAGTTCAAACCTTAGAAGATATCATAAAGAGTTAAAAAGAAATTTAAATAACATGAAGCGCTAAAGAGAAACTCTACTTGCTCAAACATAAAAAGATAAAGCCCTGATGATTAAATTGGACTAAAAAGATGACACAAAGGAATGATTAAAATAGAGTTTTAGCCACTGATACAAAAAGTAAACCCCACCCACATCTCTACACATACTAACGACCTAAATTAGACTTGTGGATGATCAGCAATGTGTCAAAAATGCTCTAAAACCAGCTGTTGCTTACTCTCTCCCCTCCCATCTACCGATCAGATTTAAATCTACCCATAATGGACAAGCTTTGAGCATCCCTTTCCATAGTGAGTTGTAAACAAGTAAAAAGATTAAACTTAAACGAAATATTTTTTATTCATTTTTTCCTTACTTTAAAAATTAAAAACTTCAATTAAAAGCGAACAAATTAAGTTAACTGGTTGCCAATTCTCTCACATGTTTGGGAAAGAATTTTCAAAATCTTGACCACCACATAATTATGTTAAAGGTATTATATTGTGGGGATAACACTAAAGATTCGTCTCATTATTTTGAAGATATTTATTTGATATTGTTGTGATTTTGGATTGAGAGTTTCTCAGAAAGAACGGTTTTGGAGATGCCTTATGCCACATCTTCAAAACAACATAACCCCAGGGCATTCAGAGTTGGCGAGAAGCATGAACAACCATACCTCATTTATTGAACAGTTAATGGAGGCCATTCCCAACAAAGATCTATAAATTCAACTCAGCTTACAAGTTCTAGGAAGAATTTTCAAACTTTTAACCACCACATGATATAAATTCCCTTAATTCTAAAAATAATGAACTTGGTAGTACACCCCATTTATATAAGTCTCAGATCTTCCACACAAAGTCCACAAAAAGCATGTTGATCATCATTTAATTTGATAGCTCTCACACTCACTAGTCCCACATACCACACGTTTTAAAAAGCTTTCATTTCATCAATGGACACCAGCGACTTTTGAATTAGTAATTTACGGGACCAAAATATAAATAAAAAAAGTTAAATTATTATTTTATATGATCATAAATTTAAATTTAATATATGTGAATAACTTAAAATTATTTAAATGTGTATGTTATGACTTTAAGTCTTTGATAAGAAATTGAATTGAATTTTGCAAATAAATAACAATAAAATGTTTAACTTACAACATATAATATTACACCGCCACTTTGGTGTTGTCGAGTCAACTCATCTATATGACCATTTTTCCTTGGGTTAGTGATAATTGAGCAGGGGGCTAATTTTATGTGCTTCCAGTTGAAATCTGTTGCTGCAAATGTATTGGAAGGTTGTTCAATTTTCAATTTGGCTGTGTTTGGTGGCTTTTGCCTCTGCAAAATACCTTCCTGAAACGTGTGGATCAATGAATGTGAGTTACCCTTTTTGGATTCACAATCTTAACTGTGGATATCCTGGATTTCAGATTAAGTGTAAGGAGAATTCTACTGGGGAGCTCGCTCCGTTTCTTCGCGCCTTTGTACAAGGTAATAATGCCGGTGATATGA
This sequence comes from Torreya grandis, assembly GCA_037957365.1. Lineage (NCBI taxonomy): Eukaryota > Viridiplantae > Streptophyta > Pinopsida > Cupressales > Taxaceae > Torreya > Torreya grandis. Next base: position 2,343,151 of record JARHVA010000259.1, read on the forward strand.
ATATTGATTTTGAGATTCTGAAGATCGATTATGCGGGCTCTCTCGTCATAAACTCGACTTCTCTCAAAGCCATGTCATGTAATGGAACGGATGATGCCTTTGTGCGATTCTTGTTACCTCAAGATGGCCCCTTCACCATTTCCTCCTCCAATAAATTCGTGGTCATTGGTTGCAATTCAGTCGGTTCTTTTAAAGTAGCCGATAGCATATGGAGCGATGGGTCATGTAAATCTGCATGTCTAAATAAAAATGATCCAAAGTACTGCAACACCTATGGTTGTTGTGAGGCTGGTATTCCAGAAAATAACAAGAAGATAAATTTCACGGTCGGGGGAATCGGATATGCAGACTTTCCTGGAGCGTGTGGGTTCTCAACTATACTAGACCCTCTTACGTGGACCTTACCCGCAAAGGATTTTGGCGTCATTGGCAGGGGTCGTTACGGTCTCTGCCTTGATTGGAGCATTGGCCAATGGAATTGCTCAGCAGCAAAGTGAACATCCAATTACTCTTGCGCGAAGCACGCTGCATGCATGAACCATCAAACAGGGCATGTATGCAAATGTCTTCCTGGATATGATGGAAATGGTTACTCTAACGGTACAGGTTGCACAGGTATATTTTCACTTTTAACATTTAGAACCCTTAGATGGTATCATGTTCCTTTTTATGATTATTCATCTTTAGATTCTCGAGATTACTCATAATTTTAAAATGATGATGAATGTTCAGATGTAGACGAATGCAATCATACAAATTTATGTGTTAGACCACTGGAAGGAGGCAGATGTCATAATTTGGGAGGTTCTTACAATTGTTCGTGTGCAAAGGGTTACACCGGAGATGGATTTCAAAACGGGACAAGATGCCAGTCCCAAAATTCAAACAACACCGTGATTTCTGCAATTTTAGGTGACTATGCAGCGTGTCTCTGCTTTTTTTTTCCTAAATCTGAAAAAGTGTAGTTTATAACAAAATCCATGTTTGTTAAGGGGACAGGCTCTGTTTCTTCGTTTGTTGGAGTTTCTTTGGGAGCATGTGGATTATTTTGGTGGTTGAGGAGGCGTCGCTTGAAAGATATGAGGGACAAGTATTTCCGACAGAACGGCGGTATCCAGTTGCAGGAGCATATCGCTTCCATGGGAGGAAGAAAAGGCCAGACGGTATTTTCTGATAAAGATCTCGAAATAGCCTTAAACAATTATTCAACAGAATTGGGAAGAGGCGGTTTCGCAATAGTCTACAAAGGAATTCTTTTGGATGGCAAGCCGGTGGCAATCAAAAAGCCCAAAGCAATTTCCGATGAGTTTGCCAATTTTATGAACGAAATTATAATTTTCTCCTATATCAATCACAGAAATGTAGTGAAGTTGCTTGGTTGCTGCCTCCAAACTCAATATCCATTGCTGGTATACGAATTTGTACCCAACGGCACACTGTTTCAGCATCTACACTCGACAGATAAGCACTTGCCATGGGAAAAGCGGCGGCAGATCGCCATCGGGGCGGCAGATGCTATAGCATATATGCATCTTCAAGCCTCTCAGCCGATATTACATCGAGACATAAAATCATCAATTATTCTCCTAGACGACACACTCACTCCAAAAGTTGCAGACTTTGGCATTTCTCGTCTACGACCTGCAGATGAAACACACCTCAGCTGTTGGTAACTGATGCTGGATCATCCAGTCTCCTCTATGCATGCACGATTTAGACAATCAGTTTGCCATCCGTTTGAATTTAAACACTCAATAATTAATATTAGTCTTTGTTTTTTACGTCAGTCTTTCTTGGACAGAACAATACTTGCATATTTGAAACTATTCTTAGACTGCTGTGTATTTTTAAACCTTTGTTTAGACTGCTGTTCAAACAGCCTGTTAAACTCCCCTAAAGTAAGCTTTCCTTATTATTAATAAGAGGTTTTGTACAGCGCTGAAGATTGAATGGGAAAAACCCTTTTTTTGGTGTTAATGCTGTAATTGGAATACAGTATAGTAATAAAAAAATAAGGTACTCTGCCTTCTACAAATTTAATATATGATTTGTGTTTATTATGTCTAATGATATTTGGTAAAGGATGCAAATGATTTGGTTATGTTCTTGTTGCTATTTCTTTTCTCTGTCATGATTATTTAAGCGTTGTTTCAAAATTCACATTTGCTATTAGAGCAGGTATTTTTTCTTTTGGGTTAAAGATTTAGTAGTTGGAATTTTGCCAAAAATTTATCATGTCAAATTCTAACTCCTTGCCCATTCCAGAATTTGATGGAAATGAGTATGATTATTGGTGTATCAAAATGATGACTTTTTTTATAGGAAAAGATTTGTAGGAGATTATTGAATCAGATTATGCAGAGCCAACTGATTGGAATGCCCTCACAGCAAATGATAAAACAGTTAAGAACGAGGCTAAGAAGAAGAATGCTCAAGCCTTTTTCATATTCAAATAGCGCTAGATAAGAACTTATTTTCGTGAATTGCAGGAGCAAAGATAGCAGAGGATGCTTGGAAGACTCTAAAAGAAGCTTACCAAGGTAGTGATCAAGTCAAAGTTGTCAAATTACAGACATTGAAGAGAGAATTTAAGAATTTAAAGATGCCAGAAGCTGAAAGTGTGAGTATCTATTGTGTCAGAGTAAAAGATGTGGTCAATAAGATGGCTACACTTGGTGAAATTGTAAACAATGAGGTTGTGATCAAAAAGGTGTTGAAGTCTCTCACACCAAGGTGGAACCATGTTGCTATAATCATAGAAGAAAGCAAGAATTTGTCTACCCTTCAATTTGATCATCTAGTTGGATCGTTGATGTTTCATGAAGAAAGATTGAGAGATTCATTTGGAGAAAGTGAAGAGAAATCTTTTTCCTCCAAATTACAAATCACAAAGAATGAAGATGCCAATAGTAGCATCAAAAGTAATCAAGGCCAAGGTAGATGTCAAAATTAGAATTATTCAAGAGGAAATAGAGGCAGAGGTGGTTTCTGAGGAAGAGGTGGTTTCAAAGGAAGAGGTAGAGGCCGATTTGATAAAAGAAATATTCAGTGTTATCATTGTAACAGGTATGGCCATTTTAATTATGAGTGTAGATTAAAAGAAGGTAATAATGGTAAAAGCATTCAATATGCTCAAGAAGGTGATGAGAATCCTCCAGATAATTTATTTGTATCTTATGACAAAGTTGAAAATGTTTCTAAAGATGTTTGGTATTTAGATTCGGGATGTTCTAACCACATGTTAGGGAATGAAAAACTTTTTTCTATAATGGATGAAAGTTTTAAATCCAAGATCAAGCTTGGTGATGACAAATCATTGGAGGTTGCTACAAAAGGAGCTATGGAAGTCCATACAAAAGAAGGTATGAAGAGTGTTAAAGACATTTATTACACTCCAAAATTAAAGCATAATTTGTTAAGTGTTGGACAATTATGTGAGAAGAATTATAAAGTTGTATTTGAAAATCAACAATGTATAATTTATGATAAGAATCAAGGAAACAAGGTGGTAATAGTTGTGCCTATGACAAAGAATAGGATGTTTCCATTGAAGTTTGGTGAACATAACAAGAACCTTGTCAATATGGCATATGAGGATACAAGTTGGTTGTGGCATCTCAGGTATGGGCATTTAAATTTTCATAGTTTGAAAATTTTAACATCAAAAGCATTAGTTTCTAGTTTGCCTAAGGTTGAAGAGCACAAGGAAGTTTGTGAAGGATGTGCCAAAAGAAAACATGCAAGAGAGAAATTTTCAAAAGGCAATACATGGAGGGCCCATTATCCACTCCAATTAGTTCATTCAGACATTTGTGGTCCTATGCAGACAAAGAGTTTGGGTAAGTCATCATATTTCATTACTTTTATTGATGATTACTTACGACAGTGTTGGGTTTATTTTTTGAAGACCAAAGGTGAAGCTCTTGAGACATTCAAGAGGTTTAGAGCCCTTGTAGAAAATGACAAAGGGTGCAAAATCAAATGCTTAAGGATTGATCATGGAGGAGAATTTTGTTCAAAATCCTTTCAAGGTTATTGTGATATGCATGGCATTAGAAGACAACTCACCACTGCATACACACCTCAACAAAATGGTGTAGCTGAAAGGAAGAATCGTACAGTGGTGGAGATGGCATGAAGCATGCTAAAAACAAAGGGATTAAGTAATTCTTTTTGGGGAGATGCAGTTGCTACAGTAGTATATATTCTCAATCGGAGTCCCACTAGTGCACTTGACAGGATGACTCCGTATGAAGCCTGGTATGAGAAAAAGCCAAATGTTAATTATTTCAAAGTTTTTGGTTGCTTAGCCTATGTTCATGTTCCTAATCAAAAGAGGCAAAAGTTAGATCCCAAAAGTGAGTCATGTATTTTTGTTGGATATAGTGAGGAAAGTAAGGCTTACAGGTTATATAATCCTCTCATTAATAAGCTTATTGTGTCAAGAGATGTGGTTTTTGATGAAGGGGGAGTTTATGGTCATCAAAAAGGCCATATGGAAAAGTCAAAATCTGTTTTAAATGAAGTTATTATGGATGATATTGATCATGGGCAGCCCACTAATATTTCTGTTCCAAGTGCTACAAATCCACCAAGTAACCCCTCATCTAGTTGTTCAATTCCAAGTGTAAGTCCAAATTCAAGTCCTAGTTCTGAAAGGAAGGTAAGAAGATTGAGTGACATTTATCAAAGGAGTTCAAATCAAGCACATGAAGAAAATCCAAGAGGTGAGACACTGAATTTTGCTTTACTTACCAAGGCTGATTTTGAACCATCCTATTTTGAAGATACATATATTAATGAGGTTTGGATGCAATCAATGTAAGAAGAGATGGATTCTATTCACAGGAATGACACTTGGGAGCTTATCAAGCTTCCACATGACAAGAAGAAGATTGGCACCAAATGGGTCTACAAGACTAAGTGTAACAATGATGGAAGTGTTGAAAGGCATAAGGCAAGATTAGTTGCTAAAGGCTTCACACAAAAGTATGGCATTGATTATGAAGAGACATTTGCATCAGTAGCAAGACAAGAGACCATTAGAATGCAGATTTCATTAGTAGCTAAAAAGAATTGGAGCATCCATCATATGGATGTGAAAAGTGCCTTCTTGAATGGGTACTTAGAAGAAGTATATGTGGAACAGCCACAAAGTTTTAAAGTGCAAGGAAAAGAAAATCATGTCTACAAGTTAAAGAAGGCTTTGTATGGCCTCAAACAAGCACCAAGAGCATGGTATGCTAGGATTGATGGATATTTTCAGGAGAATGGCTTTCAAAGAAGTAAGAGTGAACCTACCCTTTACTACAAACAAGAAAGTAATGATATTCTAATTGTAAGTTTGTATGTTGATGACTTGTTGTATATGGGTAGCAGTTCTATGATGAAGGATGAATTCAAAGTTTTCATGATGAATGAATTTGAGATGAAAGATTTAGGCCTTATGAAATATTTTTTAGGAATAGAGGTTTATCAAAGGGAGAATAAAATTTTTATTTGTCAAACAAGGTATGCTAAAGATATGTTGAAGAAACTTGATATGGCTGATTGTAAACTAGTCTCCACTCCAGTTGCTCATGGAGTTGTGTTGTGTAGAGATGATGGTGCTGAAAGAGTTGATGAGACAACTTATATAAGTATTTTTGGAAGCTTAATGTTTCTAACTCATACAATACCTGATATTGCTTATTCAATTTCACTTATTTCAAGGTACATGATAGAGCCATCAGAAATACATATGAAGGCAGCCAAAAGAATTTTGAGGTATGTGAAAGGCACTCTAGATTTTGGTATTCATTACTACACTTATAAAAGGTTCAATCTTGTTGGTTTTAGTGATTTTGATTGGGGAGGTAGTTTGGATGACCGAAAGTCAACATCTGAAAATTATTTTTCTTTTAGTTCTGGTTTGATTACTTGGAGCTCAAAGAAACAAAGGATAGTTGCCCTATCTTCTACAGAAGCAGAGCATGTTGCAGTCACTTTAGCAGGGACACAAGCATTATGGCTTAGAAAACTTCTTGAAGAAACTGGAGAGATTGAAGTTCAGCCCACAATTATTTTTTGTGATAACATTAGTGCTATTAAATTGGCCAAGAATCCAGTCCATCACAGCAGGACAAAACATTTTGATTTAAAGCATCATTTTATCTAAGATTTAGTGCAAATGAAGGTAGTAGAATTAATATACATCAACACTAAAGAATAGTTGGCAGATATCTTTACGAAAGCAATTGCAATAGATCAATTTATGACACTCAGAGACCAGATTGTAAGCCCTCTCAGCATCAAGGGGGAGTATGTTGGTAACTAATGCTGGATCATCCAGTCTCCTCTATGCATGCACGATTTAGACAATTAGTTTGCCATCAGTTTGAATTTAAACACTCAGTTAATAATTAATATTAATCTTTGTTTTTTACATCAGTCTTTCTTGGACAACGAACAATACTTGCATATTTGAAACTATTCTTAGACTGCTATGTATTTTTAAACCTTTGTTTAGACTGGTGTTCAAATAGCCTGTTAAACTCCCCTAAATTAAGCTTTCCTTATTATTAATAAGAGGTTTTGTACAGTGCTGCAGATCGAATGGGAAAAACCTTTTTTTGTGTTAATGCTGTAATTGGAATACAGTACAGTAATAAAAAAAATAGGATACTCTGCCTTCTACAAATTTAATATATGATTTGTGTTTATTATTTCTATTGATATTTGGTAAAGGATGCAAATGATTTGGCTATGTTCTTGTTTCTATTTCTTTTCTCTATCATGATTATTTAAGAGTTGTTTTAGAATTCACATCAGCACCATGGCGGCAGGTACACTGGGTTACTTAGATCCAGAGTTCATAAGAAGCAATCAGTTTACAAACAAGAGTGACGTTTTCAACTTTGGCGTAGTTTTGGTAGAGCTTCTCACTAGCCTAAAACCCTTGGTGACTCTACAGGGAGAAGTGTGCACTTTATATGACCATTTCCTCTCCACAATCAACCACAACAACTTGATTTAAATCTTAGATCCCAACATAATGAATGAGGAAAACCAAGGGCAGATGGAGAGTATGGCAAGGTTAGCCAAGGCATGTTTGCAAGAGAAAGTGAGAGAAAGACCATGTATGAGATAAGTGGTGGAAGAGCTTGCTTGGATAAGAGTTGCCACAAAACAATCAAGATATAACAAAGATGTGTCTCTTCTTGAACACAGAGGTGATTCAACGAAAACAAAGTTGAATGATCATACTTTGCTAGCTACTAGTATAAGCACTTCTAATGATCCTTACCTTTGGTCAGGTGCCAATGACATTATTGCTACGGAGGACCCTTCGACCGCATTGATTCAGATTCAAATGTCAGATATGTATGCAAGATGATCAAGACAAACCCAAAAATGAGCATGGTATGACACTATTAATTTTTTTGTATAAAAAAATTTTCAATTTTCTACTCCATAAAAGACGTAGCCCTCAACCAATTTTATTCATTTTTCATATTAAAAAAATTGCAATTTATAGGTCTCTAAAAAGAGGTAGCCCTCAACAAACTATTGATGATAGGCAAGGCAAGTTAAAATTCTAGGCTTTGTGTTAGGGTGTGCAGCTAAAAGCTTCAACTGTTGCAGACATGGAGAGGTTGCTGAGTTTCAGAAGTACCGGCGTCGACAGCATGACCGACATCGGTCAAGTAGAGTGCAAAAGGAAACCAGCATCGGTAGGGAGTCGACCGACGTCGGTCAGCACCAGACAGACAGGGACCGACGTCGGTCACCTGTGGCGGTCTCAGAACTGCTGTTGACGAACAGTCAGTTAAGTGAAGCGAGTGTTTGCATGTTTAAGGGCTAATTATAGTCATAAGCTACGTGTCTAATTATTGTAATTAAAAGTCTATTTTTGTATGCATGGGATCCTATTTAAAGACCCATGAGGCATGTATTGTAAATCAAGCAGGCAAGTAAAGCATTGAAGCATTGAAGCAAGGTCAAGGAGATCTACAGGTGTAAGGTCAAGGAGATTAGCTGAAGCATTCAGGAGGGGATAACAACTCAGGTTGTTGAGTTGGTTGTGTTGAGCAAGAGAGAGAGGGAAGAAGGTCTTGAGGTGTGGCAAGCCTTTGAGGTGGAGGAAGAAGTGGCATCTTCCTTATTGTATTTTCTTCTAAGAGTATTTAATACAAGATTGTGTATTGTCTCTCAAATTCTTTGTTGTCTCAAGTTTCTAGTTACTTAATCATTCTAGTATAATTCCGTGTTTAATTGCTTATAAGAAAGTAATCAATTGTGCTTCCGTTGGATAGGGGTTCCTAACACTTTGTGGGACTCAGTCTTGGAAGTGAGATAATTTTGGGGCCAATTTTGCAATTGTTACTAAATAGAATCGATCCCCATAGAAGCATTTGTACGACTAGTGATAAACCTTGTGTTCCTTCAACCAGCTGCCTTGATAGTCTTTGCTAACAATGTACTTTGAACATTTCCTTCCATTTTAGCTTTAATTGATTGTCAAATTTGATAAATTTTCATGTGCAGGAGCTTCACGGGAGGAGTATAGAAAATTTCTAGCAGAAATTACATCCAGTTGGGATAGATACTCGTCCAGTTAGGATAGCAAGTTTGTCCAAATCTATCAAAAAACTAAAAATTTCTCGTAGCAAGTTTGTACACAAAATTGGTACAAGTGTAAATATAATGGGCTTTTGATCCTTAACTAAAATATTTACATGTGTTTTGAGGTTGATCACATTTTTATGGAAAACATCTTTTGTTGAGCAACATCTATCCTCTGTATACATAGGCAAATTTATTGTAGAGAAGGCCAAATGGTAGTTTTCTTGAACCTGCACGAAATCATATCTCTAAATTTAGAGGATATACATAAAGTTCAAAGAAAATAATTTTGAATTAAAAGATAAAAGAAATTTTGTATTTTAAAATACCATCATGCCCTGCATTTTTTTTTTGAAAGCGATTAACAATTAAAACAAATGTTTCTAAACCTAAAAGATAAATAAAACAATATATTTTAAAAAATAATTGCACAAAGTGTCAAGTCCCTACAGGAAACAGAGGTTAGATTTGATAATGATATTGATTTGGGCAGCTTCTCCAGACATTCGAGAGAAAGCTCATGCAACAGTGTAACCAATTCAACATTTTATTTATTTGATAGAGCCAAATCCTAGATTAGACGCTTTCTCACAATTTGATGGCAATTTTGAATTTGAAGGTAACCTACTTCCAACACATGTAGTCTCTTAAAAGTAGTACCAGACAAAAGGAGTAAAAATAGGTATGATAATAGACATTATTATAGCATAAATGGTTACAACTTACTATTACTATAGTAATTACAAAATCAATAGTTGTAGATTAATGGAAGTTTCATGCTAAAAGGGAATATTTTTTTCTAAGTTTATTAAGTCTTTGAAGAATATAGGATCTCTAATCTCGTGAAGATTTAATCTCACTAAAATGATTCCCACAAAGGAGAAGAAAGGTTTTAATAATCAGTTGTCTTCATATGTCATAACAATAATGTACAATTGTTCACCTTGCACATACTCGAAGCAATAATTGTTTGCCTTCTTGTACATGTTAAGAACACTTGTTTCCTGCCTTGTATGTCATACTTTAACCTTGCCATATGCACTACATGATCGTTTATCATGCATTTCACACTCTGTAACGCTTGAAAAGCTCATAAATGTTTTCATTAGATCAAATTATGAAAGGGGAAGGAAGTTTAAGTTAGTTAGCACTATATAAGTCTCACTCTCAGTGTGGTCAAAATGGTGCATGACACATAAAAAAAAAATATAAACAATAATGAATCAGTGATTTTTCAATCTATTATTTGCTCCCTGGTGCTATTTTTTGTTCTATTATTTGCTTCCTGGCCCATTTCACTTTTCAGTGAGTTCCAAGGCCTGGGCTTTCATTTTATGCCCTGTGCAACGTTTGGTCATTACAGCTCTTTACACTAGGGACTGATACACATTCATTACAATTAAATTATTCTATAGTACATTTAGCCAAACTATACATTAGGGAAGCTCTGTCTGTTGGATTTGTAGTTCAATGCATGATTCACAAATTTCAAAATTTCAGTTTCATTGCCTTTCAAATTTAATATTGTAAAACTTTGTCACAATACCAGGAGCAAACTAAATATAACACTCAAACTTTTCGCCATGATATTAAACCACTAGCAGATGGTAAATAAGACTCAATTGTACTTCCCTTTCAAGGATGGTGTCTTTGTTGCAATTATACATTATAGGATCTGTACATTTTAAATATAGCATATTAATTCTATTCTATATGTATTGCAGTTTTTATAGAATCTAAAAAACTAAACCAAATCTAAAAATCTAAACAAAATTTCTATGCCCACAGAAGATAACAGCAGAAAAAACAGAGTATAAAAACTTAGAAAAAAAAATAGAGCACTCAGAAAATCTTTATTTGTAGGCTAGAAATAATAGTCTTTAATGATGTATATATAAAAGAATTACAATACTGTATTGCTGCCCAGATCGGAGCATTCAGAAAACATATTGAACAACTAAAGGAAAGTAAGCCCCTGTTGAACTAGAGGAAAGTCTGTGCATGCAACAGGGATGCATTATTTGGTGAATTAAAAATAGCCAGTGAAGCAGTGATAACTATAATTAAACTGACTTGAAATATAGTGCATGGGACAAAAACCAGCATGCAATTTATTCCAGCAAAATAACAAACTATAACTAAAAACTATGCATGAAACGTGACCACTGATGAACTGAACATGCAGCATCAGTTTTCAACATACTCCCCCTTGATGCTGAGAGGGCTTACAATCTAATCTCTTTGTGTCAAAAATTGATCTATTGCAACTACTTTCGTAAAGATATCTGCCAATTGTTCTTTAGTGTTGATGTATTTCAATTCTACTTCCTTCATCTGCACTAAATCTCAGATAAAATGATGCTTTAAATCAAAATGTTTTGTCCTACTGTGATGGACTGAATTCTTGGCCAATTTAATAGCACTAATGTTATCATAAAAAATAACTATGGGCTGAACTTGAATCTCTCCAATTTCTTCAAGAAGTTTTCTAAGCCATAATGCTTGTGTACCTACTGAAGTGACTGCAACATACTCTGCTTCTATAGAAGAAAGGGCAACTATACTTTGTTTCATTGAGCTCCAAGTAATCAAACCAGAACCAAAAGAAAAATAATTCCCAGATGTTGACTTTTGGTCATCCAAACTACCTCCCCAATCAGAATCACTAAAACCAACAAGATTGAACCTTTTAGAAGTGTAGTAATGAATATCAAAATCTAGAGTGCCTTTCACATACCTCAAATTTATTTTGGCTCCCTTCATATGTATTTCTGATGGCTCTGTCATGTACCTTGAAATAAGTGAATCTAAATAAGGAATATCAGGTCTTGTATGAGTTAGAAACATTAAGCTTCCAACAATACTTCTATAAGTTGTCTCATCAACTCTTTCAACACCATCATCTCTACACAACACAAATCCATGAGCAACTGGAGTGGAGACTGGTTTACAATCAACCATATCAAGTTTATTCAACATATCTTTAGCATACCTTGTTTGACAAATAAAAATTCTATTCTCCCTTTGATAAACCTCCATTCCTAAAAAATATTTCATGAGGCCTAAATCTTTCATCTCAAATTCATACATCATGGAAACTTTGAATTCATCCTTCATCATAGAAATGCTACCCATATACAACAAGTCATCAACATACAAACTTATAATTATAATATCATTACCTTCTTGTTTGTAGTAAAGGGTAGGTTCACTATTATTTCTTTGAAATCTATTCTCTTGAAAATATCCATCAATCCTAGCATACCATGCTCTTGGTGCTTGTTTGAGGCCATACAAAGCCTTCTTTAACTTGTAGACATTATTTTCTTTTCCTTGCATTTCAAAACTTTGTGGTTGTTCCACATATACTTCTTCTTCTAAGTACCCATTCAAGAAGGCACTTTTCACATCAATATGATGGATGCTCCAATTCTTTTGAGCTGCTAATGAAATCAGCATTCTAATGGTCTCTTGTCTTGCTACTGATGCAAATGTCTCTTCATAATCAATGCCATACTTTTGTGTGAAGCCTTTAGCAACTAATCTTGCCTTATGCCTTTCAACACTTCCATCACTATTACACTTAGTCTTGTAGACCCATTTGGTGTCAATCTTCTTCTTGTCATGTGGAAGCTTGATAAGCTCCCAAGTGTCATTCCTGTGAATAGAATCCATCTCTTCTTACATTGATTGCATCCAAACCTCATTAATATATGTATCTTCAAAATAGGATGGTTCAAAATCAGCCTTGGTAAGTAAAGCAAAATTCAGTGTCTCACCTCTTGGATTTTCTTCATGTGCTTGATTTGAACTCCTTTGATAAATGTCACTCAATCTTCTTACCTTCCTTTCAGAACTAGGACTTGAATTTGGACTTACACTTGGAATTGAACAACTAGATGAGGGGTTACTTGGTGGATTTGTAGCACTTGGAACAGAAATATTAGTGGGCTGCCCATGATCAATATCATCCATAATAACTTCATTTAAAATAGATTTTGACTTTTCCATATGGCCTTTTTGATGACCATAAACTCCCCCTTCATCAAAAACCACATCTCTTGACACAATAAGATTATTAATGAGAGGATTATATAACCTGTAAGCCTTACTTTCCTCACTATATCCAACAAAAATACATGACTCACTTTTGGGATCTAACTTTTGCCTCTTTTGATTAGGAACATGAACATAGGCTAAGCAACCAAAAACTTTGAAATAATTAACATTTGGCTTTTTCTCATACCAAGCTTCATATGGAGTCATCCTGTCAAGTGCACTAGTGGGACTCCGATTGAGAATATATACTACTATAGCAACTACATCTCCCCAAAAAGAATTACTTAATCCCTTTGTTTGTAGCATGCTTCGTGCCATCTCCACCACTGTACGATTCTTCCTTTCAGCTACACCATTTTGTTGAGGTGTGTATGCAGTGGTGAGTTGTCTTCTAATGCCATGCATATCACAATAACCATGAAAGGCTTTTGAACAAAATTCTCCTCCACGATCAGTCCTTAAGCATTTGATTTTGCACCCTTTGTCATTTTCTACAAGGGCTCTAAACCTCTTGAATGTCTCAAGAGCTTCACCTTTGGTCTTCAAAAAATAAACCCAACACTATCGTGAGTAATCATCAATAAAATTAATGAAATATGATGACTTACCCAAACTCTTTGTCTGCATAGGACCACAAATGTCTAAATGAACTAACTGGAGTGGATAATGGGCCCTCCATGCATTGCCTTTTGAAAATTTCTCTCTTGCATGTTTTCCTTTAGCACATCCTTCACAAACTTCCTTGTGCTCTTCAACCTTAGGCAAACTAGAAACTAATGCTTTTGATGTTAGAATCTTCAAACTATGAAAATTTAAATGCCCATACCTGAGATGACACAAGCAACTTGTATCCTCATATGCCATATTGACAAGGTTCTTGTTATGTTCACCAAACTTCAATGGAAACATCCTATTCTTTGTCATAGGCACCACTGTTACCACCCTATTTCCTTGATTCTTATCATAAATTATACATTGTTGATTTTTAAATACAACTTTATAATTATTCTCACATAATTGTCCAACACTTAACAAATTATGCTTTAACTTTGGAGTGTAATAAATGTCTTTAACACTCTTCATACCTTCTTTTGTATGGACTCCCATAGCTCCTTTTGCAGCAACCTCCAATGATTTGTCATCACTAAGCTTGATCTTGGATTTAAAACTTTATTCCATTATAGAATAAAGTTTTTCATTCCCTGATCTGTGGTTAGAACATCCTGAATCTAAATACCAAACATCTTTTGAAACATTTTCAGCTTTGTCATAAGATAAAAATAAATTATTTGGAGGATTCTCATCACCTTCTTGAGCATAATGAACACTTTTACCATTATTACCTTCTTTTAATCTACACTCATAATTAAAGTGGCCATACATGTTACAATGATAACACTGAATATTTCTTTTATCAAATCAGCCTCTACCTCTTCCTCTGAAACCACCTCTTCCTCGAAAACCACCTCTGCCTCTATTTCCTCTTGACTAATTCTGATTTTGACCTCTACCTTGGCCTTGATTACTTTTGATGCTACTATTGGCATCTTCATTCTTTGTGATTTGTAATTTAGAGGAAAAAGCTTTCTCTTCACTTTCTCCAAATGAATCTCTCAATCTTTCTTCATGAGACATCAAAGATCCAACTAGATGATCAAATTGAAGGGTATACAAATTCTTACTTTCTTCTATGATTATGGCAACATGGTTCCACCTTGGTGTGAGAGACCTCAACACCTTTTTTATTACAACCTCATTGTTCACAATTTCACCAAGTCTAGCCATCTTATTGACCACATCTTTTACTCTGACACAATAGGTACTTACACTTTTAGCTTCTTACATCTTTAAATTCTCAAATTCTCTCTTCAATGTCTGTAACTTGACAACTTTGACTTGATCACTACCTTGGTAAGCTTCTTTTAGAGTCTTCCAAGCATCTTTTTTTGTCTTTGCTCTTGCAATTCGTGGAAATAATCTCTTATCTAGCGCTATTTGAATATGAAATAAGGCTTGAGCATTCTTCTTCTTAGCCTCCTTCTTAGCTATTTTACCATTTGCTGTGAGGGCATTCCAATCAGCTAGCTCTGCATATCTTATTCAATAATCTTCCACAAATCTTTTCCTATCAAAAAAGTCATCATTTTGATACACCAATAATCATACTCATTTCCATCAAATTCTAGAATGGGCAAGGAGTTAGAATTTGACATTATAAATTTTTGGCAAAATTCCAACTACTAAATCTTTAGCCCAAAATAAAAATACCTGCTCTGATACCAAATGTAGAAACTGAAAAACTAAACCAAATCTGAAAAGCTAAACAAAATTTCTATGCCCACAAAAGATAACAGCAAAAAAAACAGAGTATAAAAACTTAGAAAAAAAATAGAGCACTCAGAAAATCTTTATTTGCAGGCTAGAAATAATAGTCTTTAATGATGTATATATAAAAGAATTACAATACTGCATTACTGCCCAGATCACAGCATTCAGAAAACATATTGAACAACTAAAGGAAAGTCAGCGCTTGTTGAACTTGAGGAAAGTTTGCGCATGCAACAGGGATGCATTATTTGGTGAATTAAAAACAGCCAGTGAAGCAGTGATAACTATAATTAAACTGACTTGAAATACAACGCATGGGACAAAAACTAGCATGCAATTTATTCTAGCAAAATAAAAAACTATAACTAAAAATTGTGCATGAAACGTGACCACTGATGAACTGAACATGCAGCATCAGTTTTCAACAGTTTTTGCATGAACCTTAAAACAGTAATTTTAAATGTAGATAAAAGAAATCAATGGCATAAATAAATCTGCAGATAATTGATGAATAACGAAAGCATGTTCCATCAACATTAATAAAGTGAATCATTACTGCCTATGAAATTTTAGGGGTTTATACTTAATCAATCTTCAATGTATAATTCTATAGCCCTTGTTATAAGGGTAGTAGTCTTTGCATAGATGACAGTTGAACTGTAATAGAAGAAGACTGTTCTTAACATACTATTTTTATATTAATGTTAAGCTGACGTTATTGAGGCAGTTCCCAAAAGAAATTTAGATGTTCCACGTACCTGAAAACTATAGAGGTACATGTGAATATGAAGGATTTGCAACCCACATGGGCACATATGCTCCAATCATAGGCTTAATGTTCAATATTGGTTTTTAGTTCTTCAAAAGGAAAGTAAGTCTACAATATGCATATTAATTTTCATTTGGGAATCATTTCTAAGGCACTATAAATGTGCAGCTATTCAAAACAATAATGATGCCATAGGTTAACCAAGAACAATACAAGAGTATAATATTTTTTGTTCATCTTGATATCCTATTTGTTTGAAACCAAAGTTTTCTTAATTTAGTGGCACACCCTTTCCAAGGGATTAAACTAGTTTATACTTTGAAAAAAAAAGGTAGCGGCCATACAATTCATGGCACACAACAAACAATGTTTTTTTAACAGAATATCAAATAGCCAATATAAAATAAATTTCATGACAAGTTCTAGTATTAATAACATGCCTGAAGAGAATAGCAATGCCTAGCTATGTTTTGACACTTCTTTTCGATTGACTCAAAGATTGAATCATGTTATAAGCTAAAATACACTAGGAGGGCAATATGATCAGGTTTGGCACCTACTTGTTGCATTTTTGAACAGTTCAAAGCCTTGCAATTTTCCCTTAGTATTTTAAGGAGATTGTTAATCATTCTCTTGAATAGCCAGGGATTTTCATTAAAAATTGAGATTTGAGATCGTCGTTGGCAGTATAAATTTATAGTTGTAGTTTTGATAAGGGTGTTGGGTTGTGACTGGCTGTCAAGGGCAGTTTCTTGGAGAGATGGTGTTTTATAATTGGTTTGACGATCAAAAAAATTATTTTAGCTAACATCAGGGTACATAGCTAGTAGTATTAATTATGTAAATCTTAAATTGCTAGTGTTGAACAACGTAATCATGCCTACAAGGGGACAACTGGCATGTCATGCGTGCTTTCACAAAAGTTGTGCTTTAGAACATATTTCAAGATGAATTAATTTAGAATCTATGGAAATCTTAATTATGTATTGTTTTCAACAATTGACATTGAAAAAAAAACATACATAGAAACCAAGTCCAATTTGCTTCTAGGCAATGAGCCAGGTGCAGTGGTAGGGCTGGGGGCCTACCACCCAGCCACCCCAGGTTCGAGCCTTGCACCCTGTCAGTCGCCTCCTAGATTTACAAAAAATTGCATAATCAATATATAAAAAAGGCCAATTTGCTTCAAGGGCTCAGAGTATGAGGCCAGCAGAATATTTCATAGAGATAAAAACAAAACCATTACAAGCAAAATTTTTAAACCCAATGAATCACCTGCTTAACCTTCATAAACATACCAATGAATTCCTAACAAGAATCTTCATTCATCTATAAAATATATACAATATATTTTGTAGAAGATCAAGTTGCATATCCATTTATAGAGGAAGCGTTTGTCCTCCCGGCAAATCTATTAATATCAGGAGCTACAGAGCTTTCTCTAGGCCTCTTGAAAGAAGAAAAAGTTGTGGGATATGAATTTAAAAGAAAGAATGTCAAGAGGGGCACTAAGTTAAAGGTAACGACATTCTCTTCTATCTAAACTCTTACATATCTCAAATTTAAAAGACTATATTTTTCCCTAAATGAGTCTTAAAGCATTTTGTTTTAAATAATAGAGGAAATAACACATAAATCTAAGCAAACCCATTCCTACCCAGATCAAAATATTTAAAATCTCTCCATAATGAGAATTCAGAGCAAATTCAAAAGCACTTGCAGTTTAAATAATAGAGGAAATAACACATAAATCCAAACAAACCCATTCCTACTCAGATCACGTGAAGGCATCATTATTATATAGATTTTGAACCTACGCAGAGTAATGAGTTGTTTATGGACGTCGTACGGTAATGGACCATATTGGGCGATTTCCATTCCCCAGGGTCTCCACTTGCAGTTTGTGAATCTTCCCAATTCCCACTGCGTATCTATTGTTCTACCATTCTGCATTAAATGCGCAGGTGCACAAATGACTCATTTTTCCTTACCTAGTTAAACATGGAAATCAAAGGCAAAGTCGACGCTCTTACCTATTTGCATTGAATCACCAATCCGTTATTCTTGTTTGTCGTTTAAGGGTAAATTGACTATTGACTTCAAGTTTAGAGTTGATGTCTTTAACATTGTTTTTAACCTAGACAAACGTAGTGGCATTACATGGTGACTCACGAGTCGTTATAGAGAGTCACAGGGGCTGGAGCGGATCACAAATTACAATGGTCAGGTTTTGGTTTGACTGTCTCATACATCACGCATCAATATCTATAAGCTTCAAGCCGACTATCTCATAACCGTAAGATGGTGGAGCTTTCCCTCTAAAAATAAATCAAGATGGTGTAGATTTGATGGCAGCCATCTGCTCGAGAAATTTCTCGTGTCCAATGGACTGCCCTCCATGGCATGGGAGGCTTTGACTAGAGCTCACAAATCTCAAAATAATTTTATCCTCTGCTAGAATGAAGACGTGGTTTTCTTTGCTTTCAATGGATCTGAAATTGTCCAGGACGTTCTCAACGTGAACACTGAATTTGGAGAAGGAGATATCAACACTGACAACAATCTATTTAAGTCTTTGAAAGATAACAATGGAAATCCAACACCGATTCATTAAGGCCTTCTACATGGGTTTCTCAGCATCATAAAAAAATTTGACCTTCAATAGAAGGTTGGTAATGCCATGTTTTGTTTGGAAGCATCTAACTCTAAATAAATTATAGATTCTTGGAATTTAATCTAAATTCCATTCAAATCATTTCAGACATTTTTTAAATTTATTTGGAATAATTCCAAAATCATATAGAATAATTTGTATGGACTAAAAATTCTAAAAATTTTGTAGAGAAATATTTTGCAAGACTGTTAGTAGCAATCTTGTTCTTAGAAATGATAATTTTGATTGAAAGGTAAATATCCCAATTTGTGTTCATAAAATAAGACCCCCTTATAAAAATTTCAATGGTTTTTTGCCTTCAGCTTCTTTTGTTGGCCACATTAATTGCAGGTAGAATGGAGTCGAAGGAATGAGCAAGCCATAGTTTTCACAGCCACAGTTTAGGTGGGGAAATTGCAGCCATGGCGACGCTCTAGATGCTCACCAATACCATTGTGAACAAAAATAAGACTAGGAAAAACCAAAACCTTCCATCCTAACATTCAGTTATAAACCATTGGGCTACAACTTCTTATGTTCAAAAAAGGGTGGTGTTTGCTTTGTAAATAGCGTACGATTATTGCAGATGTTGTCTTTTACATTGCAAGATGTGGATCTCTGCCCCTACTATGATTTTTTCATGGAGTATATTAAGCATGGGAAAATGTTAGAGCACAATTTCAGAAAACTGGTCTTTGTAGGAGATCTTGGTAGAGGATACGCTGATGCAAAAGATCCTTACGAGATTGGAGTTGCAATAGACTTGGAAGGTGCTCGAGTTAAAATTTAGGTACTCTACTAAATTCAACAGCGTCTTGTTGGAAATATGCAGCAAGACCTTATTGGAATGTATAGAATAGAAAAACAATTGTGCACACAGAGTCTTCAGATATATAATTTCCACTTATACAATAAAATTTTACTTTTCATTTGGTGTTCATTTTATTTTATATTTCCGTTCTATAGTTTAAATTTTAAAGTTTAATGGATGGGTTTGTAAGAGAAGTCTATGGATAGCGGAAGTTGAAGATATAAAATTGTGAAGCAAGTTATGTAAGTTCTTTCTGGTTAGATATTTTACTTGAGAGTTAGCAAGTGTAGATGTTGGGAGTAATAGGCATAATTCGAAAAAGTAATGGAAAAAGAGCCATTAGTTTACCTTCAAACATTGGAGAATTAGACTATTTTTTTATGGGTGGGGTAAGTATAATTTTGTGTTTTATGTTTTTGACTTAGTATTATTAAGAAAATTTAGTAGCTTTTTTAGTATGAAAATTTTATTGATTTTTAATTTTTTTTATGTTCAAAAATTTTAAATGAGATATTTTGAGAATTATATGTAAACAAGTGATTTATATTTTTATCAGTTTTAAAATCTTAAAAAAAAGTCATTCATACTAATTTAATTTAAAAAAAATTAAATTAATAGGAAAAAATCTTAAATTAATGAAAGAAATTTTCAGCCCTCACTAGTTTAGGGCTTTTTTTGTTGAAATGAAAATTTAAGGCTCCTATTTTAATAGAAAAGATTCATTTTATTCCTCTACATTGTTACAATTCCATTGGACCAACTTCATATTGAAAATAGGAGCCCAAGTCCCTTCCATGACAGAGCATCCTCAAGGTAATGTGTCTAGCCATAGTGAACGTTCTTTCCTTGTAATATGGGTAATAGCAACAAGCTTTAACTAATCTCTTTATAAAAACTATGAAAGTCAAAAATGAGAAATGAATGTCATGCGCAAGGTGACATTAGTTTTAAAATCGCCACAAATTTTTTTCTTGACAGGTAAGGGTGACCATCAAATTTAACCTCTGGTGGAATGGCGTCGCTGACAGCATTTAAATTTTAATTTTTGTTATAACCTCATCGCTGTAATTAAAGATGTGATTTGATTTCCTTGATTAAAGTTGAAATAACATAAAATTTTTATATTATTAGTTAAAAGCCTTTCTACTTCTTTATGCAAAAGTTCACATATTTCAATACATAATTGATTGAAAAAATAAAATTTAATCATAGCAAAAATAAAAGAAATAATAATCACTTTTCTAAGTTTTCTTAAACAAGTTTATACATTTTTAAAAATAAACTTAAAATATAGTACTTCGATAATTTTGTATAAATAAATGCAAAACTAGCAATATATTTGAAAGTGTGCAATACTTAAAATTAAAGTTGTTTAAGGAAGTACAAAATCATCAATAAATTTGGAGTCGTATAATATTATCACAAAACATTTTTTTTCTAAGTTTAGATATTTAAAAGTAGTTTTAGGTATTTATTGGTCATTAAATTATATGATTTTATTTTCAAATCAGATTTTTATTGGAATTTAAATATTTGTTAGATGATGGATTAATTGGAAATTATTTATGAAGATCTCTTTTCCCAAGTACAAACTCCATTTTAATTATTAATGGATTTTACCTTGGCATATTTAAGTTAATATATTGAATGTTTGTTGATACATTGATCGCTTTGTCAATCTCCTAAATTCAACTTCATGATCAAAGTCACTTTGGTCTCTACCAAATAATGCCACAATATCGTATCACACTCACATAAGTTCATGCTACTCATGGTCCAAGACCGGTGATTGTAGAGCGAACACACACAACTATTGAAGCAATAAACTAAAAGAGAGTAGAAATTGCAATAGATTGTATTCAAAAATAGAGGTGTAAAAATCATAGGGTTCACACAGTGCATATCTCTATCATTCATAGCTATCAAAACTCACTAAGGTAATCTAGTACACTAGAGTCCTCACAGTCTACACAAGAGCAATGGCTCTCTGGATCACCAAATACAAAGGAGGACAAGGCAATAAATAGGCTAATCGACTGCATGTTGACTCAATGAAATAAGGTGAGTGTGTGGGCTCTACCACTATGAGTGGGGAGGGCACTAACGGAACACTAGTAGGTTGGAGACCTTAATGGTGCAAACACTAAGAGGACCAAGTGGAATAGAGACCTCATCCACCCACTAAGTGACCCCATGTATTCATGTGTGTATGATGACATCAAAATGATGTCATAAATCACATAATAGTCTAAATTATCTACCTAAGCAAGGTGAAATATATGTGTATGAAATACCTACACCAACACCCCCCTTAAGCGTAGCTTAGGTGGGTAGTAGAATTGGGTCCTAACAACTAGGCCTGATTAGATACCCAAGTATAGTGAAACTCTCAAAAAGTGGAGTAGAAGGAGAAACTCAGTGGAAAAAAATCCACCTCAAAAGAGAGAAAAGAAAAATAGGAGACTAAAATACCCCCTAGAAGATGATGCTGAAGCAATCAACACTCCAAGTACATAGCGATGATCCCCAATATACTATAAAATATGAAGGATGTGTGCCTCCACAAAGAAGAGAAAGAAGGTAAGTGTAGAATGTCACATGACGAATGTTGTAGTAGATCCCTCTGCAACAAATATTGTCTCTTCCTTTCGGAAGAAAGAAACCATGAGATATCAAACTGTTGAATTCCTCTTCAAGTGGAATGTAGGTAGGAATAATGATGTATATCTCTAGAAAATGCTCAAGTGTCTCCCTACTAATGCTCAAATGTGCCAAAGTCTGATCAAGTATCACATGACTAATTGTAGAAGATGGAAATGAAGAAGTATACAATGAAGGGGAGGGAACAACTAAAGAAGAAGATAGACATGGATTTTACTCAAAAAACATAAAAACAATATAATATGCTAAAACTATAAAAACATTCAAATTTTTCTCAAAAAATATAAATTTTAGATTGTATGCATTTCCATGTTTACATTCCTTCTAGCTATTAGGTAATACACATCACATATATGTTAGTGTATTCAATTTTATCATACATACATGCTTCACTTATTCTTTTCAAGTGTTCGCATATTACTATAGGACTAAGGTCCACTTAGATCTAGATTTGTTACTATTTTCCCATTAGGGGAACATACACATATACAAAGATTCAACATTACTATATTATCCCATTGGGGGTATCATACACACAACTTATGGTTTACCAGGTTATATATTTATACACTCCATATCATAGATTTAGAATTGATTACATCTTAATATTGATCATCCTATACCATACTAAATTTTTTTCGATTACTACTCCTATAAACTCAACTTATGTACATCTTTTTTCTTATACGGATTTGTACCACATGATTATGCACACTTTCGTTCATTGATTTACTAGTTTACATTTAATTATAGCTCGTTGCTTCTATATCTACTTGAGGGCATTTGAATATGTTATTGTTTTATGGCTCTAGGTCAATTCCTTTCAATGTGTGTATCCTTTGGATATGTACCCATGTCCTTGTGTGTGATTTTTGAGTATGTATGTGGACATTTTTACATATCCTTCCATGTGGCTCTAAGCCAACCTTGTTTTCTCTTTGCATATGTGGACATTTGAGCATGCCCTTGTATGTGTTTCTTTCTCAGACTTAGTGACATGTGCCCATGTCGCTTGTATTATGGCCCCTTGGTCTACTTTATATGCCTCATGTGCGTGTCATGAAAATGACACTTATCTCTTACTTGTTACATTCACATCTAATTGTGATGCCATGAGGGACCTCATGCATATCCCCTTCCTCCTTGGGTGCCTTGATGGACATCATGCCCCATCCCCCTAAGTAGTATAATCAAATTATATTTTTATTTACTATTCATATGCATGCTTACATTGTTATATCTATATTAACAACCTTTTGAATGTTAGATTTAACATACATCATACATTTCCAACTTATGCTCAAAATATTTTACATTATGATGTCATGTATACACATTATATTGGTTTATCATGTAGATATCATATATTTTTAGTCTAACACACATGATGCATATCTTTTATTTTGAGGAAAATTATTGCAGAGGTTCAACAACTCCCCTCAAAATAGGAAGAATTCATAGGGATTTATCATAGAGCTTAGACCATCTTAGTGCACTCAAAACATAGTTTTTAGAACACAAACACAAAGTACAAAGCTCAGACTCAGGAAAATATAGTTAAACATAGTCACACATAGGCCAATCTCAGTTTATATATAAAAAAACACACATTTGGTCAATATCATAATATAATGGTCTATATCATAGTGCATTATTGGTAAATAATACCACAGTACTATCTAGTAGCCTGAAACACAGAATATTCCAAAAAAAATAGAAAGTTACAGTAATTATAGTTTAGATTTGCATAGTTTCAGTCATAGATTATCAAATATGATCAGTATATACTCATTTTTTTCAAAATATTACATAGGTTTAATCATATTGAGGGCATCATGCATGACATGATCACTCCCATTTCAGTTTCAAATATGCACAGACATAGATTACTATAATTTAGTTTATAATCCATATACATAAATATCAAAATTAGGGGCATGTTCATGGCACATTGTTCCCATATGTTCAGTTTGGAACCAATTATCTCAGATGGAATGACAAATCCATGTCATTCTCCATGTTGTATACTCTGAACACCATATGTACTAGTTTCACACTAGATTGGTGCCTCATTTTATCTATTGTGATTGGCATTCTCGAGTGGCCCAAAGCCTTTTTTATATTTCAATTTTTTCACGTGGAATAGATCCATATTACACAGTTTCAACTTTAGATTCATTTACTACACATGGGTAGGCATGATGGAGTCAACGACTACTTGAGATTTTGAGCCACCTATATAACAGGATTGGATAACTCATCATTCTAATCTAAGTTGTTCATAGATTATGATCCACTAAATAGGGGTGAGCAACGATGGATTCAAGGACAACGTAGGTTATTTAGCTACCCACATGAGGATTGGGCAAGCCATCAGCCTAGTCCAAGCTATTCATTGTTTGATCACCATCTATACACATAGGATATCAACTAGTTTTTGCATTGGTTCATGTACCTAGTGAGTTGTATTCATTTATTTCCTCTATCTCATCTCTTTAATCAATTTTGTCTTTGGTTTTGATATTTATTAATTAAATATTGATTCATACATATTTTATTTACCATACACATAATGAGTCATAGTTCACAGACTCAGATCCCCATTCATGAGCTTCGTCTCTTAGGTAAGTACACAACATACCATCCTTGCTCACTCACTACGTCTACCACAAAATATGTAATAAATATGACACCACATGAAGCATGGTGTGGCAGTAAACCATCAGTTAAATATTTTAGAGTATTTAGATGTGATGTTTATTGTTATGTGTAGATGACTTAAGGAATAAAACTGATAAGAAAAGTATGAAATGTATCTTAATTGGTTATAGTGACCAATCTAAAGGCTATAGGTTATATGATCCTAAAACTAAATTAATTAATTAATAGTAAGAATATTGTCTTTGATGAAAGTATGCAAAAGGAATCTACACCTACTTTTGAATTAGTTCCTGAAATTGAGTACATAGATAAGGAAGAACCTAGTGATAATGCACACATCCCCCCAAGGAAAATGAAAATCCTTGAATAAATGTATCAAAATAGTAATCAAGTTGAGGATAAATATCATGATCTTAACTAAGCCTTGATGACTAGAATATCCAAAGCAAGTGATCCTCGGTCTTACAAATAAGCAAAGGGTAAGAAATAATGGAAAGATGCAATGAAAGAAGAGTATAAATTATTGATGAAAAAGGTTACATGGGAATTGATAGAAATTTATAAAGGTGATAATATTATTGATATTAAATGGATCTATAAGACCAAGTTTAAATTTGATGCATGCATGGAAAAATTCAAAGTATGCCTTGTAGCAAATAGGTATTCTCAACAAGAAGGAATTGATTTTAATGAAACATTCACTCTTGTTGCAAAAATGAATACAATAAAACTTATTATTTATTAGGCTACTAACTTTAAGTGGCAAGTTCATCAAATGGATGTTAAAAATGCAATTTTTAATGGTGAGTTATAAGAGGAGATATACATGGAACAACCACATGGATTTATGAAAAAATGTGAAGAAAAAATTATTTGCAAGTTGAAGAAGTCTCTATATGGATTGAAGCAATCACCAAGGGAATGGCATGTTGAGATTTATGAATACTTCAAATAATAAGTTTTGCAAAAAGTCCCTCAGACCCTAATCTTTATGTGAGAAAGTGTGATGATGGAATAATTGTAGTGGTTTTTTATGTGGATGACATAATAATCAAAATTAAATGTGTCATATTGATTTATGACCAATGAAAATATTAATAAATGTGTTTGAGGTGGTTTTTCTAGTACTTATTCATTATTGTCTTAGTATACAAGTGTCAAATAAAAATGACAAGATGATTCTGTCTCAATCCAAATATGCACATGATTTGTCAGTCGAATTAATTATGGAAAAATATAAAATATCACTACACCAAATGAAGTAGGGATGGAATTATCAAAAATTGATGATTTAGAAAAATAGATGACATTGTCTAGATAATTAGTAGGGAATTTTATTATTTGACTATAACTAGGCCTAACATTGCTTATGTAGTTAGTCTAGTTTCAAGGTTTCTGTCAACTCCCAAAATAACTCATTGGAAAGTTGTTAAAAGAATCCAAAAATATGTGAAAGGCACTATAGATTTTAGGGTATAATATATGGCATGTGGTGTTGTGTCTTTGACATATTTTATAGATTCAGATTGATGTGTAGATGATCACAAGTCTACTATTGGTTTTGCGTTCAACATTAGATCAAGGGTTATCTCATGGTATAGCAAAAAGCAACTAACAATTTTATTTTCATCAACAGAGGTAGAGTATACATCCGAATGTATATTTGCTCATGAAGCAATATTATTGAGGACAATAATTGGTGATTTATGTTTTTCACAAAATTAACCTTCAACATTATATTGTGATAACAAAAATACAATCCAATTGTAAATAGTCTTATCTATCATGACAAACAAAACATTAAGAAATTCATCATTAATATAATAAAGAATTTATTCAAAATAATGTAATTCAACTTATATATTGCAACACTGAAAATGAAATTGCAAATATTATTACCAAAGCATTGAGTGAGAAAATTTGTAATGTTTAAAGATAAATTAGGGGTCAATGACGTTATGTAAATTAGTCCCTAATCAATTATAAGACCCATATAGGCAAGCGGGACCCATATGTTATGTCTTGTGGGTGTCTTTAAAATCTTACAATATTATAGCATAATTTAAAAACAAAATAAAATGAGCAATTCAATAATATCATAAAAAAGTGCAACCCTTAATTTTTTATTGTGTTTGTGTTTGTTCCATGCATTTGTCTTTTTATATAGCTCCTTTTATTGTATTTATTTTATTTGATTTCTATTTTTTTTTAAATTTATATGTTTTAGTATTTAAGTTTAATTTTTTTATTATATCGGTTTGTTATGTTGGTTATATTTAAGTTTTTTTTAATAATATGTTAGTTTTATATTTGTTTTTAAATACACACTTGTTATATGAGATTTTATGTAACATTGTTATTGTTAGTTACATCTTTTGATATAAGTATATAAACTCATTAATCATATTATATTAGTTCACTATTAGAACACATTTTTAATCTAAAAATTCTTTATAAGATGATTACAATAATAAGGTGACCGATAGAGATTCACAAACCACCTTTTATGTTAGAAAAAAGAAACCAACTCAGATCAACACAAACATTGGTAAGGCATAGTAGTAAAAAACCAAGGCAATTTAAAACAAAAATAGAACATATGAAAAATAACTAGGCGCATGCGGCAACCTAGAAGGAGAAGGTGATGTATCATCCTTCAAAGGTTGGACACTTCAAGAAGAAAGCTTAGCCGAAAGAGGATCACAGGACACCCAACCGTCCTAAATAGTGTTTGGGGGAGACAAAGATATATTAATGCTTCAACTAAGAGTTTCTTGAACAGCATTACTAACAGGACCACTTCCTTGCATGGGTAAACTCCACCAGTGTGGGCCAACAATAGATTCTCTACAAGGCAACAACAAAGGACCCCACCCCTATCAATGAGGGGAAGAAGTAGAGAATTGATTCTGAGTGTGTAAGCAGCTTCACCAGTAATAGTGCATCGGAGAAGAAGATAAATGTGTTAGATAATTTAAAAAAAACACAACTCATAATACAAGAGAAATTTTTCCAATAGTTGACCGACTCCTACATGGGTTGAAATGTATTGAATTGATTTGAGTTAATATGGCAAAGATAGTAACTCCTCAACACTATAAACTTAAAACATAAGCCATAACATCTCATAAGATTTCTTGTACAGAACATCATTTTCTATTATTAAATAATATTAATAATATAATTAATTAATTAATTGATTGATGTCTTACCATGCTCTTTTTGGCCTCGTCTTGATTATCCTTCATGTCTATTGGCCTTTGAATCTGATTCAATGCGGTAGAAGGATCCTCCAATGTAATAATCTCATTGGGACCTGCCCAAAGGTAAGGATCTTCACAAATACTCGTACTAGGCACTGGCGAAGTATAATCATTCAGCTTTGTTTATGTTGAATCACCTCTGTGCTCAAGAAGAGACACATCTCTGTTATGTCTCGACTATTTTGTGACAACTCTTATCCAAGCAAGCTCTTCCACCACCTCTCTCATACACGGTCTTTCTCTTGCTTTCACTTGCAAACATGATTTGGCTAACATTGTCATATTCTCCATCTGCCATTGGTTTTCCTCATTTACTACGTTTGGATCTAAGATTTCCATCAAGCTATTGTTGATTGCTGACAGGAAATGATCGAATAAAGTGCACAGTTCTCCCTGTAGAGACACCAAGGGTTTTAGACCAGTGAGAAGCTCTACCAAAACTACACCAAAGTTGAAAATGTCACTCTTGTCTGTAAACTGATTACTTCCCATGAACTCGAGATCTAAGTAACCCAGAGTATGTTGGTAACTGATGCTGGATCATCCAGTTCCTCTACGCATGCATGATTTAGACAATCAGTTTGAATTTAGACAATCAATTTGCCATCGGTTAAGTCAGTGTTTATTGGACAGTGAATAATACATGCAATTCCTAGATAGTTTATTTTTTCAGCTTGGCTTTCAACGCCACATCCAGCGTAGGGATAAAGCATGCAATCTCCATGCTTAGTTTATTTTATTTTATTTTTTTGCTACTACAATTTATGTAACAGCTTAGTTAATCTTTTATATATATGCATTAATAAAGACTGTTTTTTCAAGCCTGCAAATAAAGAATTTCTGAGTACTCTGTTTTTTAAGTTTTTATACTCTGTTTTTTTTTCTGCTGTTATTTTCTGTGGGCATAGAAATTTTGTTTAGTTTTTTCAGATTCTACATTTGGTATCAGAGCAGGGATTTTTTCTTTTGGGTTAAAGATTTAGTAGTTGGAATTTTGCCAAAAATTTATCATGTCAAATTCTAACTCCTTGCCCATTCCAGAATTTGATGGAAATGAGTATGATTATTGGTGTATCAAAATGATGACTTTTTTGATAGGAAAAGATTTGTGGGAGATTATTGAATCAGGTTATGCAGAGCCAGCTAATTGAAATGCCCTCACAGCAAATGATAAAACAGCTAAGAAGAAGAATGCTCAAGCCTTATTTCATATTCAAATAGCGCTAGATAAGAGCTTATTTCCACGAATTGCAGGAGCAAAGACAACAGAGGATGCTTGGAAGACTCTAAAAGAAGCTTACCAAGGTAGTGATCAAGTCAAAGTTGTCAAGTTACAGACATTTAAGAGAGAATTCAAGAATTTAAAGATGCAAGAAGCTGAAAGTGTGAGTACTTATTGTGTCAGAGTAAAAGATGTGGTCAATAAGATGGCTACACTTGGTGAAATTGTGAACAATGAGGTTGTGATCAAAAAGGTGTTGAGGTCTCTCACACCAAGGTGGAACCATGTTGCCATAATCATAGAAGAAAGCAAGAATTTGTCTACCCTTCAATTTGAT
Organism: Torreya grandis; assembly: GCA_037957365.1. Taxonomy (NCBI): domain Eukaryota; kingdom Viridiplantae; phylum Streptophyta; class Pinopsida; order Cupressales; family Taxaceae; genus Torreya; species Torreya grandis. Next base: position 2,372,519 of record JARHVA010000259.1, read on the forward strand.
CATCTAGTTGGATCTTTGATGTCTCATGAAGAAAGATTGAGAGATTCATTTGGAGAAAGTGAAGAGAAAGTTTTTTCCTCTAAATTACAAATCACAAAGAATGAAGATGCCAATAGTAGCATCAAAAGTAATCAAGGCCAAGGTAGAGGTCAAAATCAGAATTACTCAAGAGGAAATAGAGGCAGAGGTGGTTTCCGAGGAAGAGGTGGTTTCAGAGGAAGAGGTAGAGGCTGATTTGATAAAAGAAATATTCAGTGTTATCATTGTAATAGGTATGGCCACTTTAATTATGAGTGTAGATTAAAAGAAGGTAATAGTGGTAAAAGTGTTCATTATGCTCAAGAAGGTGATGAGAATCCTCCAGACAATTTATTTTTATCTTATGACAAAGCTGAAAATGTTTCTAAAGATGTTTGGTATTTAGATTCAGGATGTTCTAACCACATGTCAGGGAATGAAAAACTTTTTTCTATAATGGATGAAAGTTTTAAATCCAAGATCAAGCTTGGTGATGACAAATCACTGGAGGTTGCTGCAAAAGGAGCTATGGAAGTCCATACAAAAGAAGGTATGAAGAGTGTTAAAGACATTTATTACACTCCAAAGTTAAAGCATAATTTGTTAAGTGTTGGACAATTATGTGAGAAGAATTATAAATTTGTATTTGAAAATCAACAATGTACAATTTATGATAAGAATCAAGGAAACAGGGTGGTAACAGTTGTGCCTATGACAAAGAATAGGATGTTTCCATTGAAGTTTGGTGAACATAACAAGAACCTTGTCAATATGGCATATGAGGATACAAGTTGGTTGTGGCATCTCAGGTATGGGCATTTAAATTTTCATAGTTTGAAGATTCTAACATCAAAAGCATTAGTTTCTGGTTTGCCTAAGGTTGAAGAGCACAAGAAAGTTTGTGAAGGATGTGCCAAAGGAAAACATGCAAGAGAGAAATTTTCAATAGGCAATGCATGGAGGGCCCATTATCCACTCCAGTTAGTTCATTCAGACATTTGTGGTCCTATGTAGACAAAGAGTTTGGGTAAGTCATCATATTTCATTACTTTTATTGATGATTACTCACGACAATGTTGGGTTTATTTTTTGAAGACCAAAGGTGAAGCTCTTGAGACATTCAAGAGGTTTAGAGCCCTTGTAGAAAATGACAAAGGGTGCAAAATCAAATGCTTAAGGACTGATCGTGGAGGAGAATTTTGTTCAAAAGCCTTTCAAGGTTATTTTGCTATGCATGGCATTAGAAGACAACTCACCACTGCATACACACCTCAACAAAATGGTGTAGCTGAAAGGAAGAATCGTACAGTGGTGGAGATGGCACGAAGCATGCTACAAACAAAAGGATTAAGTAATTCTTTTTGGGGAGATGCAGTTGCTACAGCAGTATATATTCTCAATCGGAGTCCCACTAGTGCACTTGACAGGATGACTCCGTATGAAGCCTGGTATGAGAAAAAACCAAATGTTAATTATTTCAAAGTTTTTGGTTGCTTAGCCTATGTTCATGTTCCTGACCAAAAGAGAAAAAAGTTAGATCCCAAAAGTGAGTCATGTATTTTTGTTGGATATAGTGAGGAAAGTAAGGCTTACAGGTTATATAATCCTCTCACTAATAAGCTTATTGTGTCAAGAGATGTGACTTTTGATGAAGGGGGAGTTTATGGTCATCAAAAAGGCCATATGGAAAAGTCAAAATCTGTTTTAAATGAAGTTATTATGGATGATATTGATCATGGGCAGCCCACTAATATTTCTGTTTCAAGTGCTACAAATCCACCAAGTAACCCCTCATCTAGTTGTTCAATTCCAAGTGTAAGTCCAGATTCAAGTCCTAGTTCTGCAAGGAAGGTAAGAAGATTGAGTGACATTTATCAAAGGAGTTCAAATCAAGCACATGAAGAAAATCTAAGAGGTGAGACACTAAATTTTGCTTTACTTACCAAGGCTGATTTTGAACCATCATGTTTTGAAGATGCATATACTAATGAGGTTTGGATGCAAGCAATGCAAAAAGAGATGGATTCTATTCACAGGAATGACACTTGGGAGCTTACAAAGCTTCCACATGACAAGAAGAAGATTGGCACCAAATGGGTCTACAAGACTAAGTGTAACAGTGATGGAAGTGTGGAAAGGCATAAGGCAAGATTAGTTGCTAAAGGCTTCACACAAAAGTATGGCATTGATTATGAAGAGACATTTGCACCAGTAGCAAGACAAGAGACCATTAGAATGCTGATTTCATTAGCAGCTCAAAAGAATTGGAGCATCCATCATATGGATGTGAAAAGTGCCTTCTTGAATGGGTACTTAGAAGAAGAAGTATATGTGGAACAGCCACAAGGTTTTGAAGTGCAAGGAAAAGAAAATCATGTCTACAAGTTAAAGAATGCTTTGTATGGCCTCAAACAAGCACCAAGGGCATGGTATGCTAGGATTGATGGATATTTTCAAGAGAATGGCTTTCAAAGAAGTAAGAGTGAACCTACCCTTTACTACAAACAAGAAGGTAATGATTTTCTAATTGTAAGTTTGTATGTTGATGACTTGTTGTATATGGGTAGCAGTTCTATGATGAAGGATGAATTCAAAGTTTTCATGATGAATGAATTTGAGATGAAAGATTTAGGCCTTATGAAATATTTTTTAGGAATGGAGGTTTATCAAAGGGAGAATAAAAATTTTATTTGTCAAACAAAGTATGCTAAAGATATGTTGAAGAAACATGATATGGTTGATTGTAAACTAGTCTCCACTCCAGTTGCTCATGGAGTTGTGTTGTGTAGAGATGATGGTGCTGAAAGAGTTGATGAGACAACTTATAGAAGTGTTGTTGGAAGCTTAATGTTTCTAACTCATACAAGACCTGATATTGCTTATTCAGTTTCACTCATTTCAAGGTACATGACAGAGCCATCAGAAATACATATGAAGGCAGCCAAGAGAATTTTGAGGTATGTGAAAGGCACTCTAGATTTTGGTATTCATTACTACACTTCTAAAAGGTTCAATCTTGTTGGTTTTAGTGATTCTGATTGGTGAGGTAGTTTGGATGACCGTAAGTCAACATCTGGGAATTGTTTTTCTTTTGGTTCTGGTTTGATTACTTGGAGTTCAAAGAAGCAAAGTATAGTTGCCCTTTCTTCTACAGAAGCAGAGTATGTTGCAGTCACTTCAGCAGGGACACAAGCACTATGGCTTAGAAAACTTCTTGAAGAAATTGGAGAGATTCAAGTTCAGCCCACAGTTATTTTTTGTGATAATATTAGTGCTATTAAATTGGCTAAGAATCCAGTCCATCACAGCAGGTCAAAACATTTTGATTTAAAGCATCATTTTATTCGAGATTTAGTGCAGATGAAGGTAGTAGAATTGAAATACATCAACACTAAAGAACAGTTGGCAGATATCTTCACGAAAGCAGTTGCAACAAATCAATTTTTGACACTCAGAGATCAGATTGTAAGCCCTCACAGCATCAAGGGGGAGTATGTTGGTAACTGATGCTGGATCATCCAGTTCCTCTACGCATGCATGATTTAGACAATCAGTTTGAATTTAGACAATCAATTTGCCATCGGTTAAGTCAGTGTTTATTGGACAGCGAATAATACATGCAATTCCTAGATAGTTTATTTTTTCAGCTTGGCTTTCAACGCCACATCCAGCGTAGGGATAAAGCATGCAATCTCCATGCTTAGTTTATTTTATTTTATTTTTTTGCTACTACAATTTATGTAACAGCGTAGTTAATCTTTTATATATATGCATTAATAAAGACTGTTTTTTCAAGCCTGCAAATAAAGAATTTCCAAGTACTCTGTTTTTTAAGTTTTTATACTCTGTTTTTTTTTCTGCTGTTATTTTCTGTGGGCATAGAAATTTTGTTTAGTTTTTTCAGATTCTACAGAGTCCCTGCCTCCATGGTGCTGAGATATGTGTCATCTGAAGGTCGTAGAAGAGAAATGCCAAAGTCTGCAACTTTTGGAGTGAGTGTGTCATCTAAGAGAATATTTGATGATTTTATGTCTCGATGTAATATCAGCTGAGAGGCTTGAAGATGCATATATGCTATAGCATCTGCTGCCTCGATGGCGATCTGCCACCGCTTATCCCAAGGCAAGTGCTTATCTGTCGAGTGTAGATGCTGAAACAGTGTGTCGTTGGGTACAAATTCATATACCAGCAACGGATATTGAGTTTGAAGGCTACAACCAAGCATTTTTACAACGTTTATGTGATTGATATAGGAGAAAATGACAATTTCACTGATAAACTCATTGGAAATTGCTTTGGGCTTTCTGATTGCCAAGGGTATGCCGTCCAAAAGAATTCCTTTGTAGACTATGGCGAAACCGCCTCTTCCTAATTCTGCTGAATAATCGTTTGAGGCTATTTCAAGCTTTTTTTTAGAAAATACTGGCAGGCCTTTTATTCCTCCCATGGAAGCGATATGCTCCTGCAACTGGATTCCGCCGTTCTATCGAAAATACTTGTCCCCCGTATCTTTCAAGCGACGCCTCCTCAACCACCAAAATAATCCACACGCTCCCAAACAAACTCCAACGGACGAAGAAACAGATACTGTCCTGTCAACAAACAGTGATTTTGTTATAAACTATACTTTTCCAGATTTCAATCTAAAAAAAACATAGACACGTTGCATAGTCACCTATAATTGCAGAAATGACGGTCTACACAAGCAATCAACAGATATTGTCCTCTCAACAATCATGCCATCATGCTTGCAGGTCTAGCTTTTAAGCGAAAATTGCAGAACAAACCAAGCAAGAGGGAAAGCCCTTTGATAAGCCCAACATTATTACAGGCTCTAATGTCCAGGTAACCAAGGGCAGAACTTAGGATATAATGTCTAGTAATGAAATGGTAATACCAAATTTCCAGGAAACATCTATCAAATCTATCAAAATAAAGATATTCCAAAACAACGATATATAAAATGTATGGAAACATCTAAAAAATATATGTTCACAAACCTAGCGGACTTTGCGCTGGTTTCTCTGACAGTAGGAGACGAATTATACATTTGCGCTGGTAGTATAATCCCTTCATGTTGCTTGTCCTTCTTATCTATCGAGCTCAATCCAACACGTTGCTCCAAAGCTAAAATTCCACGGTGAGAATTGCAGGAAAGGGAGATAGGATAGCTAAATGGAGAAAAAGGGGGTAAATTCAAACCCACCATTCCTACTTTTTTTGCCTTCTATTCTCTGAAACCGTGGTGACTGTGATGGTCGCGATTAAGTTGAAACAGTGATGTGATTCATGTGATGGTTGCGTTTAGCCAACTCATGGGTTGAACTCTCTAGGACGTGGGTTTAACTTTCATCGGGTTTAACATCGATGCCTTTTCATCGATGATGACTTCTCACCGGTGATCAACATGCACTGAGAGTTGGTACATGTTGGTTAAGCTCATTAAAAACGTGCAATTTATTATTTTGATTATTTACTTTTCACTATTAAAATGTTTCATATTATATTAAAAATATATATAATTACAAAAAGTTGTAATTTAAAGTAGTTGAACACATTAGGATCAAAAAAAACTTTTAACAAGTTAAGTGGGTAAATTTTTTTATTAATATTTTTGACATTGAAAATTATTTACTTTTTGATCAGCGTAAATGATAATGTCTTTGACTAAACAGATCAAGACTTTCCTAGAAATAATTAAATGGTTACATATCAAACTATTAAGTGGCAGATGTCTTAAAGGATAATGCATGTATAATTCTCTTTCTAAACTTATATCTTTATTTCACATGACCAGAAATTTCAATGTTTGATAAGTTTGTATTATTTCATGTTTAAATCTCCATAGCCTCAAATATCCATTTTATTGATTCCAAACCCTTAATTGATCTTATTTAAATAATTTTTCAAACCATAAGACACTTCCATGAAATGTTTGTATTATGCTTGAATTGTATTGTCATAACTCAGTAGTTTAATTGTAAAACAATTCACCGTAATCATTTAATTAAATCTGGATCAAGCTCAAATATGAAAAATGGATTCCTGGAATTTCCCTAATTATTCTTTGAAATGCAAATTGGCGCTGCGCTTTCTCCGAACGCAACGCTGCAGCTTCGCTGGTCTTTTTAAACATTGACAAAAGTGTCCCCTTCATGAATATTTGTTATCTTCAATCGACAGCATTATGTATATTTTCTCATGTGTTTTCTTTGCCTATGTATATAATGTATTTTTGGACTTTTGTAACGACTTTTTCAAATTAATTAAAAAGTCACATACGGAGCCTTTGTAACGTGTGTACAGATTATAAACTATAAAATATCAAATTGATGTTCAACCATTCTTTGGCCGTGTGACAAACGGAAAATAATAGTCATCATAAACGTCTATGAGAGGTAATAATCAAGTATTATTCTTTAGAATTAAGAAATTTTACTTTAAAGTATTTGTGTACTTTTTAGTTATTGGTTTAAATAATTAAATATTATTTATATATTTAATTTTTTAATGATATTTATTTATTTATTTTTTTCCATTTTAATTGATTTGTGGTAGATCATTGAAAAATATATACATTTTATTTTTAGGGCCCAAAAACTTAGTGGGGATATTTTTGTGGGAAGTAAGATACATCCAAGTCTTGTGGTTCTATCTTATTTATTTGTTTGCTTCTTTGATGTCAATTTACGATCACAATTTAAATTTGAAATATTTATAAATACACTTATTTTACTGTATTTACGATCTAGAAAGCATATAGAGTAAATTATAAAGAACATCTAACAATCATTTTTAAAGAGATACTTTGATCATTTATAAGTATTGTAAAGAAATTGAATAAACACTTAGAGAGCTTTTATTATAGCACTAAAGTTCATAGAAGTGACACGTTATGTTACACCAAATTTTGAGTGAAATTTTTAGAGCCTCGAATTTAATAAACACAATTGTCATTTAAATATTTGCACCTACCTATCACTTTCCATAACCGTATTGTTTATAGCCTTGAGGTCCATAAATTTGTTATGTACGGTTTTGGAGAGGTTCTTTGTTCACTCCAAAAATATCGGGTTGGCTTCATATTAATATTTTAGTCTATTTTGCAGTGTTAAATTGTAACAGTTGTTTACAAATCATCTGCAAATCAATATACTCTTGTAAAACATTCTTTAGTCATTTATTGCTGCTAGTTTTTTAAAATGATTTCCTCATAGACCACCACTACCATACTTCTCACCTACTGGACCATAATTTTTGGCCCCTAAATTTAGGGAGGTCGATGAGATGACTAAACACAATTATGAAACTAAATGAAAGATTCTTCTTCATTACATGTACAAAATTATACAAAAATATGTCATCTCCGTCTCACATAATGTATGAAAGATACTCAAGGCTTCAGACAATGAGTCAACATTCCACTTACAAAAGTTGATTGTCACTAACTATAGTAAATGCCATTATCTAAGATTTTACAGAAGGAAGAGACTGAATGGTATACAACTGTATTAAAGTAGTCGTATACCACTATCCAATGTCAATTCTTTACAACTAATCCGAGTTCTGCCCATCATGATCACGGGAATTTCTATCATCCTTAGATTCTTCTGATGGTGTTGGAAAATGACTTATTTGCCACATTGCTTTTTCATATGTTAGCCATCCAACAGGTGTTCAGGATTTGAATCCGAAGAATTTCACAATTGCACACAATTATCATGAAGACCATCCCACATTGAAAGATGAATTCTAATCACAAGGTGATATGTACAAAAGAATCTTTCTAGCAAGAATGTTGTATAACTAGTTCTATCAAAGTATCTATAAAACCAACTTTTCATCATAAGTTTCAAAGATATTCCATGCTACAGAATAATTAATTATGATAAGAGATTAGGCTTAAAAATTATTTATAGTGTTTTCATTTGTCAACATGACCAATTGCCTTTTAATGGCTCCAAAGTAAAAGCATTATTAGTATTTCACCAAATCCTAGTAACGTGATTTGCACGAGTAGCCCAAGAAGGTGGTGGCCAACTAAAAATTTCACTCAATTCGACTGAAACTTGATCTAAGTCTCTTCTTGTTACATCTCTAAGTTGGATTAGGGAATTCTATAAGTGATCAGAATGCCAATTGGAGAGGGGTTCCGAAAATAGTGGCATACTGCAAACAAACACACAAACCAAAGAAAACAAATTATATACAAGATCCACTGCATCTTACGAAACAAATTTTTCAATAGAGTGATTATCGATCGCTCAATCAATTTAAAACATAGCTTGTCAAAATATTCAATCATTTTCATTCTTAAAAATTAACTTTAGAAATGTACTTGTAAGAATGTAGTTGTGAAATATGTATCAATTATTTTTATAAAGGTGGAGAAAGACCGCCATACATACTGCATAGGCAAGAGGATCTTCTTCAATGTAGAAACACCTCTGACATAAAAATCACACTCTAAATTGGTGTCATACAAATATAAGAAGCCAATATGACAAATATCATATTAACATTCAACACTCGTACTTTACAAGTATTTTATAGGCCTCCATTCTTAGATGGATCCATAACGTGCATGTGACTGAAATCTCAACCATGAGATAAAGGGATTCACCTCATATCCTAGATACTTCAATGCGACTATATGCTCTTAATATAACCTTAATTTGATATAAGCACTTGGCACTATATATATGAGGGGAAAATTAAATCAATGTATAACTCCTTTGATTAAATGTCAAGACCTCTTGATAATACTTGATAAAATAAGCATGAGAGACTCTACTTATAATAGGGATGGATGAAAATATGAATGATGAAATGACCAAGCATTGTGTGTGTGTGTGTGTGCGCGTGCGCGTATATAGGCTCCTCAAGGGCATATATACACATGGGTTAACCTTAAAAGGTAGCAAAAGGTAAAAATCAAGGAAAAAAGACCCATAAATTAAGGGGATAGTCATATGGGCTAACTAAGGAAAAGACACTAAAAGAATATTTTAGACATTTTGAGAGCATTCAGATTTGTACAAAGGAAAATGAATAGTCGATATGTAGGTTTTCATAAAATTTTCATCTGATGGATATATTATTATATGAAAAAAGTGTTCACAAAATTTCAAGTTATGAGGAAGACCTAAGTTAGGGGATGATGACATAAGACCCAAAAAAAGGGAAGTCTACTAAAAATATCTAAATATATGCACATAGACCATATGTGATAAAACTTGAAACATACCTGATGTAAAAGGATCTTGTACTAAAATTAGGTGTCTATAATAACACTCAAATATAAAAAGAGATATGGGTCATTAATTGTAAATCATATCATTTATAAATTATATAAACTAACTAATAGAATTTATATGATCATAAATGTTGATTTTATTTTATCGTCACCATATCATTGTTGTTATGTGTTAAGAATATGAATATTGTATATTGTATATTAGTAACCATAATATAGGTTAATATGAATTCATTCAAAATTACATTTCAAATAAGAGATTGCAATAGAAAAAGGGGATATTTAACATAAAACATAAGAGTTAAGTTTTTAAGATCTTTCTCCTAACAACTTATGATTGTTAAGTACAATAATGAGTATGTTTAAGCCTCTAAAATTGAGATTGGAGAAAAGAGTCTAAATTTGAACAATGAAATAAAGAGTTATGTTGAAAAATATTAAGGAGGCCAACTCTATGTTGGGTTATATCTCTAATGAATAGAGATACACATCTTTGACCTTCACAATGAATAAGATCTTATATAGAGCAATGATTTCCTCTAAAGACATAGTAAACCCTTCCATGAATGTCATAATAAATTGGAAACTTATATACATAATGTTCCTTTGACTTTGGTTATTTATTACAAATTTTACAAATACATTGATGTGTGGAATAAAGTGATTTTACTTTATGCAATGCTGATGAGAGCATACTAGTGATTGCCCCAAAGGAAATCTCAATCCAAAAGGAAGAATGGTGTATTTAGGATTTTTAATAAGTCCATCTTTTATTTGAAGATAATGAAAAAAGTAGTGATGTATTTTTTTATAATAGTTTTAATGGTTTTGTCCAAGTTGATTTATATTATATTTTTATATATAATCACTTATGCATTTATGAATATCAATGTGTATGGTTCCTTGGTGAAAAATGTATTAGGAGGCACATGATTGATATCAATACCAATTCCCTACCAAAAAATAAGTACATTGGGCATACCAATTTTTATTGATCCCTTGTTGACATAATTTTATATATGATTGAAGAGCCTTGAAATAATATCTATTATGCTCAATTCTTGTATCTTCCATACATCTTAATATGTTAACCAATAGATCACTACATGGAAAATAGTTGAAATATGACAAAAATGGATGCCAAAATCAACCAAAAATAACTACATGTGGAGTTGAATTTTACCCACAACTTTTTGGATAACATAGAAATAATAATTTTATTAACATGATCCCAACTGGGACCATGAAGTATGGGTCCCTAAATCTAAAAACTATACAATATTATTAGTGACACTAAAGTTTAGAAGATAAGCAATTTTTTTTGGCATCTTAAAACTAGTGTGAGATATATCATCTCTCAAGTGTACTAAGTGTAGTATAACCCTTACATAATCTCTCTTCTCCAATATGGAACATATTGAAGGGAGGTCATTTAAAAGGCATTCCAAGTTATGTATAGGAAAAAAACACTTCAACCAAACATCATTTATAAATAAGATTAGTTTCCTATAATTTTTTCTTAGTTGTGTTGAAAAGCATGATCTTTGTAGTTCAATTTTAAATTATAAGTACAAAAAAAATAAGATTTGAATGTCAAGATGTCTTTTTTAGGCCTACAATAGTATGTGATATGACATTATTGTAATCACAAAATAATAAATATTTAGTGATACTTATATCATACAGAATGCCACCATCACATTTTTTACCTGAATTTCAAATGATGTCCTCTAATTCATCTATGTAGAGACCAAAAAAGTAGGATAAAGTGGGCAACCCTATTTAACACTAATGGTACTATTGATATTTTTTGTAAGACTAATAGGATTTAATAACTAATCAACCACCTTTTCATAAAGAGTTATTATAAGAACAACAAAAAATGTGGGAGGATTCAGCTAGGGATGAATGCACCAATGCAAGTCTCTAATGATGTTTGTTGCCACTGATTCAAATCTAAGTGTTGAGGGTGAAAATAGTTCAAGACCAAAGTTGATGCAACACATAAACTAATGTCAAGTTCAAAAAATCTAGATGAAACCCTAACGAGTGCCAAGATTATTGACAATGCAAGACCACAACACAAAAACAACCCAATGGAGGTTGATCAAATCCATCAATGGAGAAAATGGGACAAAGATCCTCAATCCATGGCCGATTCAGGGTATTGTAAATATGGTCAAATGCACACACAGATCAAGCAATACATGCTTGCAACCAAATAAATTTGATGCTAATTATAGTGTAGAGCATTCTTGATTCGAGCTATAGTTTGATGCAGAGATTGAATTTGGGGCATTGATAGGAGAGTTATAATTGTAAACTTGATGTAGGATGAATCGAGCATGAATATTTCATTAACATAAACATATACTAAATAAAATATTTGACTCAATAATTAGTAGAATCTTGAACCAAGCCTGCCATGCTCTCTTCGATCACTAGAAATGATGTGTGAATATGATAGCTACGTTGTTCAATACCCTGTTGGGAGATGAATAGTATGCAATTGGAGTTGCCATAGTGGGCTCTTTGGAGGCCATCATGCTCACAAGTCTGGATTTTAAGCAAAAATGGTAGAACAAATGCAAGCAAGAGGGAAAGCCATTTGATAAGCCCAACATTATTACAAGATCTAATGTCCAGGTAACCAAGGGTAGAACTTAGGATATAATGTCTAGTAACGAAATGGTAATACCAAATTTCCAGGAAACATCTATCAAAACAAGGATATATAAAATCTATCAAAACAAAGATATTCTAGGAAACATCTAAAAAATATATGTTCACAAACCTAGAGGACTTTGCACTGGTTTCTCTGACAGTAGGAGATGAATTATACATTTGCGCTGGTAGTATAATCCCTTCATGTTGCTCTCCCTTCGTATCTATCGAAATCAATCCAACATGTTGCTCCACAGCTAAAATTGCATAGTGAGAATTGCAAGAAAGGGAGACAGGATAGCTAAATGGAGAAAAAGGGGGTAAATTCAAACCCACCATTCTTGCTTTTTTTTCTTCTATTCTCTGAAACCACGATGACTGTGATGGTCACGGTTAAGTTGAAACAGTGATGTGATTCATGTGATGGTCACGTTTAGCTAACTCATGGGTTGAACTCTCTAGGATGTGGGTTTAACTTTCATCGGGTTTAACATCGATGACTTTTCACCAATGATGACTTCTCATCGGTGATCAACATGTGCTGGGAGTTGGTACATGTTGGTTAAGATCATCAAAAACGTGCAACCTATTATTTTGATTATTTACTTTTTACTATTAGAATGCTTCATATTATATTAAAAATATATATAATTACAAAAGGTTGCAACTTAAAGTAATTGAACATATTTATTGCTAAAAATATTGGGAAGTGCTTAAGCCTCATCTAAGATGGGACATAGATGACCTCAGAGTTGGGCTTCCCATGGTCCCTTGAGTTAAAACTTTTTAGCTTTCCAGAAAGGGCATTAAATTAGTATCTATTTTTTTTTGTAAACACTCTAGGGATTGAATTACATGACCCATTTTACATGACAAATTTCAGCTACAAGGTAATGACCATGAATCAATTATGGAAGTACAAAATTCCATACCTAATATAGATTTATATAAAATTAGGGTCCAGTCACCTTCTAGATGATGGGCATATTAGAAACGCCCTATTGAGACCCAATTCTATTGATGAAAACCATGGTTAGGTTATCAACTCCTTTATCCTCAACATATTCAAGTGGATGTTTTGAATCCCAATTAAAAAATTAACTTCTCTAAGTAAGAGTGAATAAATAGGTTTTAACTTCTCTACTTTTGGTGAATCATTCACCAAGGTATGCCAATTGAGAATTATTTGGTTCATTTAGGTGTGGCTCATCATGTCTATACAATTTACCAACACCCAAAATATTTAAATCTTTTTTTAGTTTGCAAGCATGTTCAATGTACCTAGTTATGGATACACACCCTTTTTCAACCATTACACCTAGAAATATTTACTTGGAAGATGGTGTTTCTAGGGGGATTGGCCATGATTCCTGCAAAATGTACACAAATTTGACATATTTTTTGTTTTGATATATTTTTTTTCATTTATGGAAATAAATAAATAATTTAATTTTTACTCATGCTATGATGGAAGAGTATTTTTTATTGCTAGTAGGGTTTAAGTTCTCTCTAATGTTATGTTACAGACTCAAGTGTAGGTTGAAAAGGTCTGGTTGGAGGTGGAACGCCTCCAAACTTTACTAGATCATTAGGGGATTTACCCATGCTTTGCTAGTCAAGTCCGTTCACACTCACCTCTGCATTGATTACCACCTCAAAACCATAACTTTGGCAATTGAGGAAGGACCCATTCACTATTATGGATTGTAATGGCTCCCCATGCTCATGGTTTTCTTTGCCAACTCACAATTCACATTGTGGTGGTAGTTTTGCACATATACAAATTTCTAGTTGGGGGCACATCAACAAGGAAAAGTCCCCCACTTGGCCCTTTCCATTTCACTAACTAAGTATGATAATACAGGAGGAAAATAAAGAAAAGACGAGTGATGGTTGGGATCCTTTACTTGACACTAATGATCCTACACCTTCACCACCTTTGTTGATTGTTACTCATGTGTCCTAATGTTGTTTTTCGATTTGTTGGTGTTGGGATTTTATTATGTTATATAGTTGTTTATGTCCCCATTTTTAGTTGAAAAGATATAATCTACTATAAATGTGTATATATTTATGTTTTTACTTTAATTATATAAACTTTTTTATTTTTTGGACCAATATATTCATTTGGAATATGATGCTCTCCACTCATACATTTTTTGTATGACTATGTATACATTAGATTATTAATATAGATATACTTTTCAAAAAAAATTGTACTTTATATAAACTATTTCATAATTTAAATGTTTTAAATGTAATTTTAAAATTTTGACCTATATTATTGTTCCTACCATATAAACTTGTTGTCTTAAGTAATTTCAAATGAGGGTAATACTAATCTACATAGTTTTTTTAAGTTTTTCCAACTACTAAAGCTTAATTTTGGGTAGACTTCGATAATATATAATCAAACTATATCAAGATTCTTATATTAATGGAGCAATGTCACAATAAAAAAGTCTTGATTATTTGTTACATGAATATGTTTTCTTCTTGGCCTTCCCTTGTCTTTTTTTATGTCTTCACGATTCTTAAAAAAAACATGTTAAAACTATTTTAAATCCACGTCTTAATCTTAATTCGGATATTTAAATTAGATGTAACAATGGTAATGTATTGGAGAGTCACGATTCTTAAGTGAACTAGTGTTCATCCGTAATTCTTTAATGAGAGATGTAAGAGAAAGTGAGATGACTTCATTAAAACACTTAAAAATCAATGACATGTTTTCATAATTATAATTTTTTTAATGCATTGATTTTAATATATAATTTTTTTAATATATTAATATTAATTTAGTAAATAAGTGTTATTATATTGAGAGGCATAGATCATATATATAATAACAAAAAAAATGGCACAACAAAAAGGTATAGTAAAAAAAATTTAAATAGAGTAAAGGTTCCAGTAGTCGTGCACTCTTACTTTGGATAACAAATTAAGGTGCCATAATGTCACATTAGATTTCTAAAATTTTACCCATTTGAATATGTCATCTTAACTACTTATACCTAAGGTTTCAAGGTCTAACACATTATACATTTTATGATATAACCGATTTTATCACCAGAAGTCATAAAATGTATTTTTTAAACTTATGACTAAAATTTAACTTTTGGAATACCAATAGTTGTGCAGTAGACTATCAATACTTGAGTCTTACTTGTCAATATGTGATTGGTTACTTTTAAGTTTATAGAGTAAATGTTGAACAACTATTGAATACTACATGTTCAACGTCCGGTATACTTTAATATTTATACACATCAATATGTTCCATCAATGGATCACATGTTAACAAAAACCCTATTCAATAATTGGAACATGAATAGCTATTGAGACCTTTCCCCTATAACCAAATAAAAAACAACCCAAAAATAAACATAAGCGCAAAAAACAATTTAAGGCAAGCAATTTTTTTCTAGAAATCTAAGAACATATACTTACTCTACATATGAGTTCCCTGATGCTATAAAAAGGGAAAATTCTCAAGGTTGTTAAAATACATCATTGAATTAGTTGTCATTATAACTATCACTGATTCCCATATTTCTTTTACTCTAATAAGTATTCTTAAAATAATTATGAAGTCATTAAGGAGAAAATAGATTTTTTTAAATTAAGTAAAAATATAACAACTATATATTTTTGAGGAGCTAATATTGTAATATTGACATTTATTTGATCGTCTAAGTATAATTTCAATTTTAAATTCGATGTCTATTGTATCGTTATATGATTTTTTTTAAAATGATTTAAAAATTATGATAAAATTTAGAATCCATTTTTTTCTAATAAATATTTTTGTTTAAGTCAAAAGTAGTGGTATATTAAATTAAAGCTATCTATTACTTTTTTAAGGAAATAATTGTGAAAAAAGCAATAACATTATTTACTAATATTATGTAACAAATTTAAAATAAACGTTTAAAATTTGATCTCTCTTAACATATTTTCGATAAAAATACTTGAAATATTTATACCACTAATATACTTATTTAAAAAATATCAAGATATCATTTTCAAAATAACTCTAAATCAATCGTTAAGAAATATCATTCTAGAAGTCCCTATTTATATTAAATTTATAAAATAAATAAAATAGTAAGAATAGTGAGCAAGCTACACCACGTACGGTTATGTACGGGAGTGTATTTGTTAGAAACTCGTCTTCCGTTTTTCACACGACCAAAGAATGTTAGTGAGGAAAACCCGTGTCTTCCACACAATGTCCCCAAAATGCGTGTTGACTGACCATCGAAGCTGCAACCATAATTCGGAGAAAGGGCAGCGCCACTTCGCTGTTGTGCAGTGAACCATGCAAGCGGCTATTTAGATCCGAGCGCTGCGAGGGCGAAGCCACCAACTCATATATGACCATTTTTCCTTTTGTTAGTGATAATTGAGCAGTGGTCTAATTTTATGTGCTTTCAGTTAAAATATGTTCATGCTGCAAATGTACTGGGAGGTTGTTCAATTTTTAATTTGGCTGTGTTTGGTGGGTTTTGCCTCTGCTAAATGCCTTCCTGAAACGTGTGGATCAATGAATGTGAGTTACCCTTTTTGGATTCACAATCTTAATTGTGGATTTCCTGGTTTTCAGATTAAATGCAAGGAGAATTCTAATGGGGAGCTCGCTCCGTTTCTTCCAGCGTTTGTAGAAGGCAATAAAAATGGTTCAAAGAATACTGACTTTGAGATTCTGAAAATCGATGACGCGGGCTCTATCATCATAAACTCAACTTCTCTCAAAGCCATGTCATGTAATGGAGCGGACGATGCGTTTGTGCGATTCATGTTACCTCAAGATGGCCCCTTCACCATTTCCTGCATCAATAAATTCGTGGCCATTGGTTGCAATTCAATCGGTTCTTTTAGAGTAGGCATTAACGCGCGGAGCAATGGGTCATGTAAATCAGCTTGTCTAAATCAAGATAATCCAAAGTACTGCAACCCCTATGGCTGTTGCGAAATTGGTATTCCGGGAAATAAGAGGATGATAAATTTCACGGGCGGGGGAATCAGCTATGCAGACTTTCCTGGAGCGTGTGGGTTCTCGACTATACTTGACCCTCTTACGTGGACCTTACCCCCAAACACGTTTGGCGTCTTTGCCGCTGGTTATTACGGTCTCAGCCTTGAGTGGAGCATTGGCCAATTGAATTGCTCAACAGCAAACCGAACATCCAATTACTCTTGCGCCAAGCACGCTGAATGCCTGAAACCTCGTACAGGGGAAGGGCACTTATGCAAATGTCTTCCTGGATATGAAGGAAATGGTTACTCTAACGGCACAGATTGCACAGGTATCTTCTCCACACTTTTCAAAATTAGAACCCTTACTAGGTGGTATCATGCTTTCTCTTTTATAATCATTCATCTTTAGATTTTCCAGACTCCTAATGATTTGATAGTGATAATGAATGTTCAGATATAAACGAATGCAATTATCCAAATGCGTGTGTTGAACCACTGGAAGGAGGCAGATGTCATAATTTGGGAGGCTCTTACAATTGTTCATGTGCAAAGGGTTACACGGGAGATGGATTTCAAAACGGGAAAAGATGCCAGCCCACAAGATCAAATCAAGTTGTCCTTCCTGCAGTCATAGGTGAAAATACCTAATATCTCTTAGTTTATTTTTAATTGTTTCCTAAACAGATATCTGAAAACCTGTATAGCTAAGAAAAAGTTAATTTAATGTTCGGTGAGATATGCAGGGTCGGTCTCTTCATTTGTGGGAGTCTCTTTTGCAGCGTCTGTTCTGATTTGGTGGCTGAAGAAACGTCACTTGAAACTTGTGGAGGCCAAGTATTTTCAGCAGTTGCAGCAATACATCGTTTCCAGAGTCGGAAGAGAAACCTTGAGAATGTTTTCTGCCAAGGAACTAGAAACAGCCTGTAAAAATTATTCAAATGACATGCAGTTGGGAAGTGGTGGCTTTGGCACTGTGTACAAAGGCACTCTATCAGATGGTACTTTTGTGGCCATTAAAAAGTCCAAGCAAGTTTTAAATCTACAGAATAACCATGAGTTTATTAACGAAATTACCATTCTCTCCCAAATTAATCACAGAAACATAGTGAAATTGTTTGGATGTTGCCTCCAAACTCAGTTTCCGTTGTTGGTATCTGAATTTGTTCCCAATGGAACACTGTTTGAACATTTACATTCCAGTGAGAGGTATTTGCCTTGGGCATCACGTCTGCGGATTGCAATAGAGATCGGGGAGGCTTTGACATATCTGCATTCTGGAGCATCTCAGCCCATTTTCCACCGGGATGTAAAATCTTCTAACATTCTTTTGGACCAGAGTTTCTCTCCAAAAGTTGCCGACTTTGGGATTTCTCGTCTAATCTCTACTACCGATAAAACACATCTGACCACTGATATCATAGGCACCAGGGGTTACTTGGATCCTGAGTACTTCCAAACGTATCAGCTCACCGACAAAAGCGATGTATACAGTTTTGGTGTAGTCCTGGTTGAGCTTCTGACTCGTCTAGAACCCATGTCTGTACAGAGGGCCAGTGAGGAGTGGATTTTATCTAGTCTTTTTCTGTCTAGACTCAACGACAACCGGTTGATAGAAATATTGGATAGCAAAGCATTCGAGGGAAACCGACATCAAATGGAAGATATGGCAATGTTAGCTAAGAAATGTCTTCAATCGGAAAGGAAGAATAGACCCTCCATGAAAGAGGTGGTAGAGGAACTGATCTGGATAAAAGGTGCCACAAAAAACACAAGATCACATCCAAGTGCAAGGTCCAATAACACAGTGTCTCAGCACACAAGCACTTCAATAGAAGCATTACAAAGCAGATACGAGTACCGAAGTCACACTTTTCCTGCCGTAGTTGGGAGTAAATCAGAGGAAGCAACTACTGCACTAATTGCCATGTCCACAGTGCCACTATCTTGAAATGCTGTACGTGATCAATTATCATTTCCAACAGTTAGAAATTCCGCGATAAATGTCTAAAGATAAAGAATTGTTACATAGACCACAATTTCTACCGATAATGATCCCATTTCATTAAATATTAACAAGGGTCTACATACGGGACAGAAAGAGTGCCCCCTCTTTTCATCAAGATCTTAATAAAGAAAGGAGTTTAAATAAAGGATTGTTTTTATTTGCTAAATTTTCATAGGATACCCCTGCTTTTATTATTAGAGCAGGGAAACAATTCAATCTGATACTTTTCACAATTATATAAATGTGAAAATATCTAAATAAAATAATATTTTCCCCATATAATTAAGAAAAACATTATTCAATGTTATTCTTTTTTTTTTAAAAAGGGTTAACATTAAAATAAAAGTTCATTGCTTCGTATTTAAATCAATTTTTAATAAAAAATTTCAAAAATACATGAACTTTATCCAAGAACTTAGCATCATAGAGTTTAAACTAGCAGTTGTCCCAAAAGTGCAAATGACGCCGGAGGAAATTTAAAATATACTTTATAGTTAAGATATTATGATTTATAAATGGATTTTTGCAAATGGAAAAAACTTTTAAATAAACAAATAGTATTCCAAGATCAAACCTTAGAATATATCATAAAGAGTTAAAAAGAAATTTAAATAACATAAAGCGCTAAAGAGAAACTCGAATTGCTCAAACATAAAAAGATAAAGCCCTGATGATTAAATTGGACTAAAAAGATGACACAAAAGAATGATTAAAATAGAGTTTCAGCCACTGATACGAAAAGTAAACCCCACCCACATCTCTACACATACTAACGACCTAAATTAGACTTGTGGATGATCAACAATGTGTCAAAAATGCTCTAAAACCGGCTGTTGCTTACTCTCTCCCCTCCCATCTACCGATAAGATTTAAATCTACCCATAATGGAAAAGCTTTGAGCATCCCTTGCCATAGTGAGTTGTAAACAAGTAAAAAGATTAAACTTAGACGAAATATTTTTATTCATCTTTTTCTTACTTTAAAAATTAAAAACTTCAATTAAAAGCGAACAAATTAAGTAAATTGGTTGCCAATTCTCTCACATGTTCGGGAAAGAATTTTCAAAATTTTGACCACCACATAAAGAATTTTCAAAATCTTGCCCACCACATAATTATGTTAAAGGTATTATATTGTGGGGATAACACTAAAGATTCGTCTCATAATTTTGAAGATATTTATTTGATATTGTTGTGGTTTTGGATTGAGAGTTTCTCAAGAAAAACGGTTTTGGAGATGCCTTATGCCACATTTTCAAAACAACATAACCCCTGGGCATTCAAAGTTGGCGAGAGGCATGGACAATCATACCTCATTTATTGAACGGTTAGTGGAGGCCATTCCCAACAAAGATCTATAAATTCAACTCAACTTACAAATTCTGGGAAGAATTTTCAAACTTTTAACCACCACATGATATAAATTTCCTTAATTCTAAAAATAATGAGCTTGGTAGTACACCCCATTTATATAAGTCTTAGATCTTCCACACAAAGTCCACAAAAAGCATGTGATCATCATTTAATTTGATAGCTCTCACACTCACTAGTCCCACATACCACATGTTTTTCAAAGCTTTCATTTCATCAATGGACACCAACCACTTTTGAATTAGTATTTTACGGGACCAAAAAATAAATAAAAAAGGTTAAATTATTATTTTATATGATCATATATTTAAATTTAATATATGTGAATAACTTAAAATTATTTAAATGTGTATGTTATGACTTTAAGTCTTTGATAAGAAATTGAATTGAATTGTGCAAATAAATAAGAATAAAATATTTAACTTACACCATATAATATTACACCGCCACTTTGGTGTTGTCCAGTCAACTCATATATATGACCATTTTTCCTTGGGTTTGTGATCATTGAGCAGGGGGCTAATTTTATGTGCTTGCAGTTGAAATCTGTCGCTGCAAATGTATTGGAAGGTTGTTCAATTTTCAATTTGGCTGTGTTTGGTGGGTTTTGCCTCCGCTAAATGCCTTCCTGAAACGTGTGGATCAATAAATGTGAGTTACCCTTTTTGGATTCACAAACTTAACTGTGGATATCCTGGATTTCAGATTAAGTGTAAGGAGAATTCTACTGGGGAGCTCGCTCCGTTTCTTCGCGCCTTTGTACAAGGTAATAATACCAGTGATATGAATATTGATTTTGAGATTCTGAAGATCGATTATGCGGGCTCTCTCGTCATAAACTCGACTTCTCTCAAAGCCATGTCATGTAATAGAACGGATGATGCCTTTGTGCGATTCTTGTTACCTCAAGATGGCCCCTTCACCATTTCCTCCTCCAATAAATTCGTGGTCATTGGTTGCAATTCAGTTGGTTCTTTTAAAGTAGCCGATAGCATATGGAGCGATGGGTCATGTAAATCTGCATGTCTAAATCAATATGATCCAAAGTACTGCAACACCTATGGTTTTTGTGAAGCTGGTATTCCAGAAAATAACAAGAAGATAAATTTCACGGGCGGGGGAATCAGATATGCAGACTTTCCTGGAGCGTGTGGGTTTTCAACTATACTAGACCCTCTTACGTGGACCTTACCCGCAAAGGATTTTGGCGTCATTGGCAGGGGTCATTACGGTCTCAGCCTTGATTGGAGCATTGGCCAATGGAATTGCTCAGCAGCAAAGGGAACATCCAATTACTCTTGCCCGAAGCACGCTGCATGCATGAAACATCAAACAGGGCATGTATGCAAATGTCTTCCTGGATATGATGGAAATGGTTACTCTAACGGTACAGGTTGCACAGGTATATTTTCACTTTTAACAATTAGAACCCTTAGATGGTATCATGTTCCTTTTTATAATTATTCATCTTTAGATTCTCGAGATTACTCATATTTTAAAATGATGATGAATGTTCAGATGTAGACGAATGCAATCATACAAATTTATGTGTTAGACCACTGGAAGGAGGTAGATGTCATAATTTGGGAGGTTCTTACAATTGTTCGTGTGCAAAGGGTTACACCGGAGATGCATTTCAAAACGGGACAAGATGCCAGTCCCAAAATTCAAACAACACCGTGATTTCTGCAATTTTAGGTGACTATGCAGCGTGTCTCTGCTTTTTTTTTTCTAAATCTGAAAAAGTATAGTTTATAACAAAATCCATGTTTGTTGAGAGGACAGGGTCTGTTTCTTCGTTTGTTGGAGTTTCTTTGGGAGCATGTGGATTATTTTGGTGGTTGAGGAGGCGTCGCTTGAAAGATATGAGGGACAAGTATTTTCGACAGAACGGCGGTATCCAGTTGCAGGAGCATATCGCTTCCATGGGAGGAAGAAAAGCCCTGACTGTATTTTCTGATAAAGATCTCGAAATAGCCTCAAACAATTATTCAACAGAATTGGGAAGAGGCGGTTTCGCAATAGTCTACAAAGGAATCCTTTTGGATGGCAAGCCAGTGGCAATCAAAAAGCCCAAAGCAATTTCCGATGAGTTTGCCAATGAGTTTATGAACGAAATTATAATTTTCTCCTATATCAATCACAGAAATGTAGTGAAGTTGCTTGGTTGCTGCCTCCAAACTCAATATCCATTGCTGGTATACGAATTTGTACCCAACGGCACACTGTTTCAGCATCTACACTCAACAGATAAGCACTTGCCATGGGAAAAGCGGCGGCAGATCCCCATCGAGGCGGCAAATGCTATAGCATATATGCATCTTCAAGCCTCTCAGCCGATATTACATCGAGACATAAAATCATCAAATATTCTCCTAGACGACACACTCACTCCAAAAGTTGCAGACTTTGGCATTTCTCGTCTACGACCTGCGGATGAAACACACCTCAGCACCATGGCGGCAGGTACACCGGGTTACTTAGATCCAAAGTTAATAAGAAGCAATCAGTTTACAGACAAGAGTGACGTTTTCAGCTTTGGCGTAGTTTTGGTAGAGCTTCTCACTAGTCTAAAACCCTACGTGACTCTACAGGGAGAAGTGTGCACTTTATATGACCATTTCCTCTCCACAATCAACCACAACAAATTGATTGAAATCTTAGATCCCAATGAGGAAAACCAAGGGCAGATGGAGAGTATGGCAAGGTTAGCCAAGGCATGTTTGCAAGAGAAAGCGAGAGAAAGACCATGTATGAGAGAACTGGTGGAAGAGCTTGCTTGGATAAGAGTTGCCACAAAACAGTCAGGACATAACAAAGATGTGTCTCTTCTTGAACACAAAGGTGATTCAACGAAAACAAAGTTGAATGATCATACTTTGCCAGCTGCTAGTACAAGCACTTCTGATGATCCTTACCTTTGGCCGGGCACCAATGACATTATTGCTACGGAGGACCCTTCGACTGCATTGATTCAGATGCAAATGTCAGATATGTACGCAAGATGATCAAGACAAACCCCAAAATGAGCATGGTATGACACTATTAATTTTTTTGTATTAAAAAATTTTCAATTTTCCGCTCCATAAAAGACGTAGCCCTCAACCAATTCTATTCTTTTTTCATATTAAAAAAATTGCAATTTACAGGTCTCTAAAAAGAGGTAGCCCTCAACAAACTATTGATGACAGGCAAGGTTAAGTTGAAATTCCAGGCTTTGTGGGACTCAGTCTTGGAAGTGAGATAATTTCAGGGCCAATTTTGCAGTTTTTACTAAATAGAATCGATCCCCATAGAAGCATTTGTACGACTAGTGATAAACCTTGCATTCCTTCAACCACCTGCCTTGATAGTCTTTGCTAACAATGTACTTTGAACATTTCCTTCCATTTTAGTTTTAATTGATTGTCAAATTTGATAAATTTTCATGTGCAGGAGCTTCACGGGAGAAGTATAGAAAATTTTCAGCAGAATGTACATCCAGTTGGGATAAATACTCGTCCAGTTAGGATAGCAAGTTTGTCCAAATCTATAAAAAACTGAAAATTTCCCGTAGCAAGTTTGTACACAAAATTGGCACAAGTGTAAATATAATGGGCTTTTGATCCTTAACTAAAATATTTACATGTGTTTTGAGGTTGATCACATTTTTATGGAAAACATCTTTTGTTGAGCAACATCTATCCTCTGTATACATAGGCAAATTTATTGTAGAGAAGGCCAGATGTTAGTTTTCTTGAACCTGCACGAAATCAGATCTCTAAATTTAGAGGAAATACATAAAGTTCAAAGAAAATAATTTTGAATTAAAAGACAAAAGAAATTTCGTATTTTAAAATACCATCAAGCCCTGCATTTTTTTTTTTTTGAAAGCGATTAACAATTAAAACAAATGTTTCTAAACCTAAAGGATAAATAAAACAATATATTTTAAAAAATAATTGCACAAAGTGTCAAGTCCCTACAGGAAGCAGAGGTTAGATTTGATAATGATATTGATTTGGGCAGCTTCTCGAGACATTCGAGAGAAAGCTCATGCAACAGTGTAACCAATTCAACATTTTATTTATTTGATAGAGCCAAATCCTAGATTAGACGCTTTCTCACAAATTGATGGCAATTCTGAATTTGAAGGTAACCTACTTCCAACACATGTAGTCTCTTAAAAGTAGTACCAGACAAAAGGAGTGAAAATAGGTATGATAATAGACATTATTATAGCATAAATGGTTACAACTTACGAGTACTATAGTAATTACAAAATCAATATTTGTAGATTAATGGAAGTTTCATGCTAAAAGGGAATTTTTTTTTCTAAGTTTATTAAGTCTTTGAAGAATATAGGATCTCTAATCTCGTGAAGATTTAATCTCACTAAAACTATTCCCACACAGGAGAAGAAAGGTTTTAATACTCAGTTGTCTTCATATGTCATAACAATAATGTATAATTGTTCACCTTGCACATACTCTAAGCAATAAGTGTTCACCTTCTTGTACATGTTAAGAACACTTGTTTCCTGCCTTGTATGTCATACCTTAACCTTGCCATATGAAAACATGATCGTTTATCATGCATTTCACACTCTGTAACGCTTGAAAAGCTCATAAATGTTTTCCTTGGATCAAATTATGAAAGGGGAAGGAAGTTTAGGTTATTTAGCACTATATAAGTCACACTCTTAGTGTGGTCAAAATGGTGCATGACACACAAAAGAAAATTCTAAACAGTAATGAATCAGTGATTTTTCATTCTATTATTTGCTCCCTGGCGCTGTTTTTTGTTCTATTATTTGCTTCCTGGCCCATTTCACCTTGCAGCGAGTTCCAAGGCCTGGGATTTCATTTTATGCCCTGTGCAACGTTTGGTCATTACGGCTCTTTACACCAGGGACCGATACATATTCATTACAATTTAATTACTCTATAGTACATTTAGCCAAACCATACAGTAGGGAAGCTCTGTCTGTTGGATTTGGAGTTCAATGCATGATTCACAAATTTCAAAATTTCAGTTTCATTGCCTTTCAAATTTAATGTTGTAAAACTTTGTCACAATACCAGGAGCAAACTAAATATAACACAAACTTTTCGCCATGATATTAAACCACTAGCAGATGGTAAATAAGACTCAATTGTACTTCCCTTTCAGGGATGGTGTCTTTGTTGCAATTATGCATTATAGGTTCTGTACATTTTAAATATAGCATATTAATTCTATTCTATATGTATTGCAGTTTTCGCATGAACCTTCAAACAATAATTGTAAATGCAGATAAAAGAAATCAATGGCATAAATAAATCTGCAGATAATTGATGAATAACGAAAGCATGTTCCATCAACATTAATAAAGCGAATCATTACTGCCTATGAAATTTTAGGGGTTCATACTTAATCAATCTTCAACGTATAATTCTATAAACCTTGTTATAAGGGTAGTAGTCTTTGCGTAGATGACAGTTGAAATGTAATACAAGAAGACTATTCTTAACATACTATTTTTATATTAATGTTAAGCTGACATTATTGAGGCAGTTCCCAAAAGAAATTTAGATGTTCCACGTACCTGAAAACTACAAAGGTACATGTGAATATGAAGGATTTGCAATCCACATGGGCACATATGCTCCAATCATAGGCTTAATGTTCAATATTGATTTTTAGTTCTTCATAAGGAAAGTAAGTCTACAATATGCATATTAATTTTCATTTGGGAATGATTTCTAAGGCACTATAAATGTGCAGCTATTCAAAACAATAATGATGCCATAGGTTAACCAAGAACCATACAAGAGTATAATATTTTTTTGTTTCATCTTGATATCCTATTTGTTTGAAACCAAAGTTTTCTTAATTTTAGTGGCACACCCTTTCCAAGGGATTAAACTAGTTTATACTTTGCAAAAAAAAGGTAGCGGCCATACAATTCATGGCACACAACAAGCAATGTTTTTTTAACAGAATATCAAATAGCCAATATAAAATAAATTTCATGACAAGTTCTAGGATTAATAACATGCCTGAAGAGAATAACAATGCCTAGCTATGTTTTGACACTTCTTTCCGATTGACTCAAAGATTGAATCATGTTATAAGCTAAAATACACTAGGAGGGCAATATGATCAGGTTTGGCACCTACTGGTTGCATTTTTGAACAGTTCAAAGCCTTGCAATTTTCCCTTAGTATTTTAAGGAGATTGTTAATCGTTCTCTTGAATAGCCAGGGATTTTCATTAAAAATTGAGATTTGAGATCGACCTTGGCAGTATAAATTGATAGTTGTAGTTTTGATAAGGGTGTTGGGTTGTGACCAGCTGTCAAGGGCATTTTCTTGGAGAGATGGTGTTTTATAATTGGTTTAACGGTCAAAAAAATTATTTTAGCTAACATCAGGGTGCATAGATAGTAGTATTAATTGTGTAAATCTTAAATTGCTAGTGCTGAACAACGTAATCATGCCTACAAGGGGGCAACTGGCATGTCAAGCGTGCTTTCACAAAAGTTGTGCTTTAGAACATATTTCAAGATGCATTAATTTAAAATCTATGGAAATCTTAATTATTTATTATTTTCAACAATTGGCATTGAAAAAGAAAGCATACATAGAAACCAAGTCCAATTTGCTTCTAGGCCACAGGCCAGGGTGCAGTGGTAGGGCTGGGGGCCTACCACGCAGCCACACCAGGTTCGAGCCCTGCACCCCGTCGGTCGCCTCCCAGATTTTTTATTAAAAAAAAAAAAGGCCCAATTTGCTTCAAGGGCTCAGAATATGAGGCATCAGAATATTTCATAGAGATAAAAACAAAACCATTACAAGCAAAATGTTTAAACCCAATGAACCACCTGCTTACCCTTCATAAACATACCAATGAATGCCTAACAAGAATCTTCATTCATCTATAAAATATATACAACACATTTTGTACAAGATCAAGTAGCATATCCATTTACAGAGGAAGCGTTTGTCCTCGCAGCAAATCTATTAATATCAGGAGCGACGGAGCTTTCTCCAGGCCTCTTGAAAAAAAAAAAGTTGTGAGATATGAATTTAAAAGAAAGAATGTCAAGGGGGGTACTAAGTTAAAGGTAACGACGTTCTCTTCTATCTAAACTCTTACATATCTCAAATTTAAAAGACTGTATTTTTCCCTAAATGAGTCTTAAAGCTTTTTTTTTTTTTAATAATAGAGGAAATAACACATAAATCCAAACAAACTCATTCCTACCCAGATCAAAATATTTAAAATCTCTCCACAATGAGAATTCAGAGCAAATTCAGAAGCACACAAAGAAAACAAACAAACATCAGAGAGAAAATGAAAATCCTGCAATTTATAACCAACCACACGGATTTTAAAAGCATTGGCAAACGAAGGGAAAAGTCCGCAAAAGGACCCACATAGACTATAGTCATATTCATGAATATTCCACCATTCATTTGGAATTTAAGTGTGCGTAAAAACCAACAAAAAATATTTATTCCAGGAAAAAACAATAATACAGGAAATGCATGTAGCAAGACAAGTGCATAAGAAACACCGAAATATCCCTGAAACACACAAAATCAAATATAAAGAAGAAACTCATTAGGCCTATTACCTGTATAAGTATTAGGAGCTGAAATAAGAGAATCTGTAACTGCTTTCTCACTAACATAGCATGCCAGGCTGCAAAATCGTGGTTTTTATTCTAATTTAATGCACAGACTCTGGAGGGCTCATTTCCTTGGACAAATAGAGAAGTCAGATGGACAAAGACAACGAAGCCCGGCCGCCCTAGAAGCATCTAGATGCCCCACACAACAATGTGGTCCATGCGTGTGCATGTAACCATTTATTTCTATATGTTTATAAGCAAATCTTTTTCTTCTATGTTATTTTAAGTATTTTCTCTGCACAATTACCCTGGTCTTTTTATTCTTTTGAGTAGTAAGCACTCATTTAAGAAATTGGAAGCAAACATAGCGATATAGAGGTGAAGAAGGTACCTTCTGAGTAGATGCGAAGGAAGATGAAGACGAATTCAATGGCAATTTGCAAGACGATCTTCTGAAAAATGCTTCATTAATTTGGCTAAATATCGTTAGCAGTAGCTGAAACTCACCCAATAAAAAATTCAACCCTAATCCTGTGTGTTAGGGGGAGCGATCTGTCCAGCCTGGAGGCGCAGAAATCCACCTGGTTTCAATGGATTTGATATTCAATGCAACATTCAATATTTTCAGTGTGCGCAGATGATTGATGGCACATACTGCAGCGACTGTTCAGCTGAATGGCGTGGCTGACAGCATTTTAGTTTTAATTTATTTTATAGCCTCATCGCTGTAATTAAAGATGTGATTTGATTGCCTTGATTCACATATTATTAGTTAAAAGCCTTTCTACTTCTTTATGCAAAAGTTCACATATTTATATTATTAGTTAAAAGCCTTTCTACTTCTTTATGCAAACGTTCACATATTTCAAAACATACAAAATGTAATTTAATTGATTGAAAAAATAAACTTTAATCACAGCAAAAATAAAAGCAATAATAATCACTTTTCTAAGTTATTCTTAAACAAGTTTATACATTTAAAAAAATAAACTTAAAATATGGTACTTTGATAATTTTGTATAAATAAATGCAAAACTAGCAGTATATTTGAAAGTGTGCAATACTTAAAGTAAAGTTGTTAAGGAAGTAGAAAATCGTTAATAGATTTGGAGTTGTATAATATTATCACAAAACATTTTTTTCTCAGTGTAAATATTTAAAAGTAGGTTTTAGGTATTTATTGGTCATTAAATTATATGATTTTATTTTTAAATCAGATTTTTATTGGAATTTAAATATTTGTTAGATGATGGATTAATTGGAAGTTGTTTATGAAAATCTCTTTTCATAAGTACAAACTCTATTTTAATTATCAATGGATTTTACCTTGGCATATTTGAGTTAATATATTGAATGTTTGTTGATACATTGATCGCTTTGTCAATCTCCTAAATTCAACTTCATGATCAAAGTCACTTTGATCTCTACCAAATAATGACACAATATCGTATCACACTCACATAAGTTCATGCTACTCATGGTCCAAGACTAGTGAATGTAGAGCGAACACACACAACTGTTGAAGCAATAAATCAAAAGAGAGTAGAAATTGCAATAGATTGTATTCAAAAATAGAGGTGTACAAATCATGGGGTTCACACAGCTCATATCTCTATCATTCATAGCTATCAAAACACACTAAACTAATCTAGTACACTAGAGTCATCACAGTCTACACAAGAGCAATGGCTCTCTGGATCACCAAATACAAAGGAGGACAGCCCATAAATAGGCTAATCGACTGCAGGTTGACTCAACGAAATAAGGTGAGTGTGTGGGCTCTACCACTATGAGTGGGGAGGGCACTGAGGGAACACTAGTAGGTTGGAGGCCTTAATGGTGCAAACACTAAGAGAACCAAGTGGAATAGAGACCCCATCCACCCACTAAGTGACCCCATGTATTCATGTGTGTATGATGACATCATGATGATGTCATAAATCACATAATAGACTAAATTATCTACCTAAGCAAGGTGAATACATGTGTATGAAATAGCTACACCAACACCCCCCTTAAATGTAGCTCAGGAGGGTAGTAGAAATAGGTCCTAACAACTAGGCTTGATCAGGTTCCCAAGTACAGTGAAACTCTCAAAAAGTGGAGTAGAAGGAGAAAACCTAGTGGAAAAAAACTCCACCCCGAAAGAGACAAAAGAAAAAGAGGAGACTAAAAGACCCCCCAGAAGATGATGATGAAGGAATCAACAGTCCAAGTACATAGCAATGATCCCCATTATACTACAAAATATGAAGGATGTGTGCCTCCACAAAGAAGAGATAGAAGGTGAGTGTAGAATGTCGCATGATGAATGTTGTAGTAGGTCCCTCCGCAACAAATGTTGTCTCTTCCTTTTGGAAGAAAGAAACCATGAACTATCAAACTGTTGAATTCCTACTCAAGTGGAATGCAGGTAGGAATCATGATGTATATCTCTGGAAAATGCTCAAGTGTCTCCCTACTAATGCTCGAATGTGCCAAAGTCTAATCAAGTATCACATAACTAATTGTAGAAGATGGCAATGAAGAAGCATACAATGAAGGGGAGAGAACAACCAGAGAATAAGATAGACACGGAACATTCACTAAAAGAATTCCCATGGGAAGAAGAGAGCAAGGCTCAACAACTATCAAAATTGAAGACTGGTCTGTAAATGAAGCACTCAAATCTGCAAGATGAATGTCCACAACAATATATGAGTCATTAATGCTCTCAATGTGTGTACTTTCACTAAAATTAGTAAAGTCTTCTGAAATGCAAGTCTATGAAGCCTTTGGAATAGCAACAATTTGTACAAGAACGGATGTAGAATCTGTAATGAGACAACTAAGGTCTAGTAGAATCTCGTTTTATAGTGGGGGATCAATAGAAGGAAGAACACTATCCATTATGGATGTGTCATCATAGGGAATAGAAGTAGGAGGAAAAAGTACATCAATCTCAGAAGAGACAATAGGAGTGATATAAATATTAGCAGGATCTCTGAAAAGAGATTGAGGGGTGCTCCAAATAGTGTTGGGACACATGGTAAGTTGTACATGGTGATGTAGATCCCAAGAAATGTAAATCAAAGAGGTACCATGAACCTTGTCACAAGAGTTATCCAACTTAATGTATTGATTATGATCAGTCAGGGTAGGAATCTCTCCATATAGAAATGGATACAATTCTTTTTCATGAGGAAGTGTTCCATATACGCACGCTAAGAATTATAGTTAGTCTTACCAAGAAGAACCATTGGTGTAGAATCAAATTTCTTCATCAACATATATCTCTCAAGTGGAATTGACATGACTGAGAAAAGACACCAAGAAAGTGAAATATTGCATGGTACAAACTGCAATGAACCCCTAAAGCACACTTTGTTAGGATCTTAGAGTACAATTGATTACTTTTGTATAAGCAACTAAACACAGAATTGAAACCAGAAGTAATAAATAACTAGAAATCAGAAATATCAAATAATAGGAGATACAAGAAACAACCAATCTGTATTAAACTCTTCCAGTAGGAAATACAATGAAGAAATCTCTCTCTCCTCACACCTAGCAGATGTACAGTAATTCTCCCTCAAGAGTTCTCTCTCTCTCTCTCTCTCTCTCTCTCTCTCTCTCTCTCTCTCTCTCTCTCTCTCTCTCTCTCTCTCTCTCTCTCTCTCTCTCTCTCTCTCTCTCTCTCTCTCTCCATCAATTACAATCAACTCAATTACTGAATTGTACATACTATGAGGATCTAACCCTAATATATAGAATACTACAACACTAGGGTTCATGAGCCATGCATTCGCCACCCTTAGATCCACCTCTTAAATCAAAGGCTCAAATTTTTTTTGCTAAAAATAGCAATTCTGGAAACACACAGAACTCAGTGTCAGTCTGAAGATGACCGATGTCGGTCGACCCCTAACCGATGTCGGTTGGTTTTGACCGATGCTGGTCGACCCCTAATCGATGTCGATTGGTTCTGATCGATGCCAGTTACTGTGTAAGCCCAACAACCTTCTTATTAGCTCATTAGTGAAGCTTTTAGCTCCACAACTCAACAATCTCCCACTTAGAGATAAACAGCTGCACTTGTACCTGTACAACAACATCCTCTAAACATCTCTAGCTTGTTTCTCCCTCTTCAAGTTCAATCTTGAAGACCAACAAAAGTTGAATGAAGATTCAACTTCTCTTTTGTTACCGGATTTGTTAACATATCAGCAAGGTTCTTATCTGTATGGATCTTTTTTAGCTTCAACTGTCCATCCTCCAATACCTGTCTAATGAAGTGGTACCTAAGCTGTATATGTTTGGTTCTTGAATGAAAGGCTAAATTTTTTGCCAAATGAATTACACTTTGACTATCACTGTACAATCTGTAACTCTCTTGCTCATTTTCCAACTCTTCCATGAACCGAGTCATCCAAATCATTTCCTTGCTAGCCTCTGTGACTGCAATGTATTCTGCCTCTGTAGTAGACAAGGCAACAACCTTCTGCAACTTTGAAATCCAGCTAACTGTTGTTCCACCAATAGTGAACACATATCCTGTGGTGCTTCTCCTACCATCCAAGTCACCTACCATATCCGAATCTACATACCCATGTAGAGAAGTGTTTGACTCTCCATAGCATAAATGCCTACTGTTGGTCCCTCTCAGATATCTGAGAATCCACTAAACTGATTTCCAGTGTTCCTTTCCTGGATTGGCCATAAACTTGCTGACAACTCCCACTGCTTGAGCAATATTTGGTCTAGTACATACCATTGCATACATCAAGCTCTCAAATGCTAAAGCATATGGAACTCTACTCATGTACTCAACCTCATCATGTGATTTAGCAAACTGTTCTTTGCTCAACTTGAAGTGTCCAGCCATAGGTGTGCTTATCGGTTTTGCATCCTGCATATTGAACCTCTCCAACACCTTATTCACATAATCCTCTTGAGATAAAATTAAATTATGATTTTTCCTGTCTCTCTTAATACTCATGCCAGGGATTTTCTTTGCTGCTCCTAAATCTTTCATGGCAAATGTGTGAGCTAATTTTACCTTAAGCTCAGTAATTTCCTACATGTGTGAACCTGCAACAAGCATATCATCTACATACAGTAACAGGATAATATAGCTACCATTATCTAATCTGTTAAAATAAACACAATGGTCAGATTAACATTTACTAAAGCCATGCTCTGTCATAAACCTGTCAAACCTCAAATACCATTATCTTGGAGCTTGCTTAAGACCATATAAGCTTTTCTTCAACCTGCACACAAGTTTCTCCTTATCTTTGACCTCAAAACCTTCCGACTGATCCATATATATCTCTTCATCCAAATCTCCATGAATAAATGTTGTCTTAACATCAAGCTGCTCAAGATGCAAATCCTCAATAGAAACTAAAGACAATACAGTTCGAATAGAAGTCATCTCCACTACAGGAGAAAAAATTTCACCAAAATCAATACCTGGCTTATGTGCAAATCTCTTTACTACTAACCTGGCCTTATGTCTCATTTGTCCATTCTCTCCTTCCTTTAACCTGTATACCCATTTGTTTTTAGTGCTTTCTTTTCGGCTGGCAACTCAACTAAATCCCACGTATAGTTCTCTTTCAAGGAATCAATTTCCTCATTCATGCCATGCTCCCACTGTTTCCTAGATTCTACCTGTAGTGCCTCATCAAAACTTTCTAGTTCTCCACCATCAGTGAGCAAAAAGTAGTATAAAGAAGGGGAATAACGAATTGGAGGTTTACTTACCCTTTCAAACCTCGTTATGGACATTTGAAACTCATTTATAGCTTGCTGTCCACCCAAATTTTCTTTTGACAATGACCAATCTTGGTTATCTCTGATCGATGCCGATCTGTACCTGACTGATGTCGATTCCTCCTGATCGATGCTGATTTCTACTTGACCGACGTCGATTTCCACCTGATCGATGTCAGTCTTTGTGTTTTTCTATGAGTGATGATTTTTACCCACGAGCTCATTTTGGATCATAACCTCTTCCAAATCAAGATTGCCCTACTCAAAATTATTTAGCGTCTTGAGCTGATCACTGTACATCACCTTCTCATTGAAAACTACATCACGGCTTCTAATAATTTTGTTAGTTTCTAAATTCCACAACCGAAATCTAAAATCTTTAAAACCATAACTAATGAAAGTGCACCGTATAGATTTAGCATCCAGTTTCTTTCTATTTTCTTTATCAATGTGCACAAAAGCTTCAGAACCAAAAACTTTGAGAAATGAAAGATCTACCTTTTTACTTGTCCAAACCTCTTCTAGAATTCCACCATCCAGTGTAGTAGAAGGTCCTCTGTTAATCAGGTAAACCACAGTATCTACAACTTTTGCCTAAAACTGTAAGGGTAAACTAGCATGCAATCTCATACTTCGTGCACGCTCCATTATTGTTCTATTCATCCTTTTAGCAACTCCATTTTGTTGAGGTGTCCTTGGAACCGTCCTTTCCTTGCATATTCCACTCATAGAATAGTAACTGTTGAATTTATTGCTACAATACTCACCACCATTATCAGATCTAAGGCAGTTCAATCTCAAACCTGTTTTATTTTCAACCAAATCTTTCCATTTCTTAAATGTGTCAAAAACATCCGATTTCTTTTTTATGCAATAAACCCATACCTTTCTTGTAGCATCATCAATGAAAGAAACATAATACTGTGATCCTCCAATAGAAGCTACTTGAGCTGGGCCCCACACGTCTGTGTGAACAAGCTCCAACTTGTGCTTCTTCTTTGTTGACCCAGTTTTGAGAAACATCACTTTCTTTTGTTTCCCAAAAATACAATGCTCATAGAAATCTAGATCTATGATTTTTAAATCTGAAAGCTTATCTTTTGGCTTCAGAACTTTCATTCCCTTCTCACTCATGTGACCAAGCCTATAGTGCCACAACTTTGCATCTACATCTGAAGTAGATAAAATAGAAGGAGTATAATCAGTAATACAAGTAGGTAGATAAAGTGTACCTACTCTCTTACCTTTTGCTAATACAAGTGCACCCTTGGAAACTTTTCAAGATTCAGCTATGAGAATTACTGTGCAACCCTCATCACCCAACTTTCTTGCAGAAATCAAATTCTTCTTTAGGTTGGGTACATGCATGACATCCTTCAACACCCATGTGTTGCCATTCTGTAATTTTAGCTGCACTTTTCTTTTACCAATAATTTTACAAGGCTCATCATCCCCTAAATAAACTTTTTCAAAATCTCTATGGACATAATCATTGAAAATTTCTCTATTTTGGGTTGCATGAAAAGAGGCACTAGAATCTAAAACCCATGATTCTATTTTATTATCCAAAAAAAATATAAGAACATCCTGTGCAACAATACTTGCAATTTTTGCTTATTTATTACCTTCATGCTGATTTTTTTTGTTATCCTTCAACCAACAATCTTTCTTTGCATGCCCTTTCTTTCCACAATTCCAGCAGGGTATTCTTCCATTTCTAGATTTGGATCTACATCCCATCTTTGACCTTGATTTATCTTGCTTTCCCTTCTCTCTTTGCCTTCCCATGCTTTCAACACTTAAAGCATTACCTGATGTTTCCCCTGTGCTTTTCTTGCGAATTTCTTCATTCATGATTACACTAACAACATCATCAACTTTCAAGATATTTGAAGCATATGCAGTATTACTAACTGCCATTACCAAACTATGCCAACTTTCAAGTAAAGAGCATAAGATTAAGAGAGCCTTAATTTCATCATCAAAAACTATTTTGACTGAATTTAACTGATTTACTATTGTATGGAAATCATTAAGATGACTAGATACAGATCCACCTTCCTGCATTTACAAATTAAATAATTGTTTCATAAGATATACCTTATTCAAAGCTGAAAGTTTTTCATATAAATTTGCCAAAGTATCCATTAACTCTACCGTTGTCTTTGCATGTGATAAGTTGGAAAACACAGAAGCTGCCAGGCTCAACCTTATAGATCCAAAAGCCTTTCTATCAAGAACATTCCATTCTTCATCTTCCATATCTATGGGCTTCCTTGAAACCCCACCCAACGGTAAGTACAGATCTTTCTGAAATAGATAATCTTCACTCTGTATCCTTTATAATTGATAATTCTTGCCATTGAATTTCTCCATTCTTAGTTTACTTTTTTCTATCATTTCTTTGCTCCCACTCAATCAGAAACCCCTGTGAGTGAATTCTGTAATCAACAAACACTAACATGCTTGATACCAGTTGTTAGGATCTTAGAGTACAATTGATTACTTTTGTATAAGCAACTAAACATGAAATTGAAACCAGAAGTAATAAGTAACTAAAAATCAGAAACAACAAATAATAGGAGATATAAGAAACAACCAATCTATATTAAACTCTTTCAGAAGGAAATACAATGAAGAAATTTCTCTCTCCTCACACCTAGCAGATGTACAGTAATTCTCCCTCAAGAGTTCTCTCTCTCTCTCCATCAATTACAATCAACTTAATTACTGAATTGTACATGCTATGAGGATCTAACCCTACTATATAGAATACTACAACACTAGGGTTCATGAGCCATGCATTCGCCACCCTTAGATCCACCTCTTAAATCAAAGGCTCAAATCTGTTCTGCTAAAAATAGCAATTCTAGAAACGCATAGAAGTCAGTGTCGATCTGAAGATGATCGATGCCGGCCAACCCCTAACCGATGTCAATTGGTTCTGAGCGATGCCGGTCGACCCCTAACCGATGTCAGTTGGTTCTGACTGATGCCGGTTACTATGTAAGCCCAACAACCTCCACATTAGCTCATTAGTGAAGCTTTTAGCTCCACAACTCAACACACTCATGAATGGGACTTCAAACACAATAAAAAATACATCCAGGTGAGCAATCAGTGTTATAGTGATGAGGAATAATGCGCGATCAGAATGAGGACGTCGAACACAGTCAAAAATGCATCCACATGTGAGCAATTAGTGCATGAAGTACACTGTAGAAAAGTAGGGCCCATAGCACAGGTAACCCCCCCTGAATATGGTATTTTATAACTTTAGTGTGTTTATAATAAAAATAGGACCGATGGAATGAGAAATAAAAATAAAACACTTTTACAAAAAAAGAGGCACTCAAATATGAGTTACCGAGTAAAAGTTATGGCTAATAACATTTCCCATCATTAATGGCTTGTTTTAATTAAATTTTCATAAATAATTTAAATGCACACACAGATAAAGGGTTATGTAGCATTTCAATTACTCATTGGAATCGACACAAAGTGTAGAATGTAATGCTTTAGATTGTAAGGGGAAATTGGCCACTTGCCAATCAAGGCCTCACCCTTTGTCTTCATCAGACAAAAATACGAAATAAATTTAAAACCCAATGAAACAATCTTCTTTATAATATATTATTTTATAAAAAAACAATAAAAAATTTTCCATGCACAATGTTCTTGGCTCATTAATAGAATCTATTTCCATTAATAATGTCCCCACAGATTAAATCATGTCTCCCACTCATAATTAAAGTAACTCCCCCCTATGTTCACCAACTTCCAAAAGGTCTTACCCACTATCAATAATATTGTCCCCCTGAAAAATCTCCACTGAGATTTTGTTCTCCACCCATCTTTTACAAAATATTCATCATGATTGAATAGTTAAAAAGTAAGTTGATGTTCTTAAATATGTCTGCCAAAACCATTTTTTAATTGCCAATACCAGGATTTACTTAACAAAAATGATTTTGGATTTTGGACAGGGGTTTACATGGCAAGAGGAGAGGTAACATTTGAAGTGGTCTTTATGGTTGGTTGGAAAGACAATGGTGGCTGGCTGGTAACATGGCTTGGCATAGAGGTTGCACCCAATGGTGTTGATCAGTGAGTAAGTCACAGTGAGGAGGTGACAACCAAGCTTGAGTAGGCAGAACAGAGAAGTCTGATGACTATGGATAGGTGAAAATAGATTCTCAATGGCTCACATGAACGACGAGTGGCTACCAAGAGGAGGAGCAGTCGAGGTCAGAGAAGTGGGCCAAAAAAAGGTCATGGGTGGGCTGGCAATAGCTAAAAAATAATGTAATTGTGTTGAAGGAAACTCATGTGGGCATGTGGAGTAGGTTTTAATGAGGCAGATGGACAGTGAGGCAACTGCAATATTCCTAATGGAGTAGCTTGACGGTGAGAAAGGGTGTTTATCAGAGAGAGTGAGCTCTTTTTACAGGAAAACCCCATCTCGAATCTCATGATCCATCTTAAGAATCCACACACATTCTTTGAATAGGTAGGCTTAGGCACAAGGTATTTGAAGCAAAGCAATAGAGTTGGCAAGGTATACATGTATGCAGATGTAAGAGGAGCTAGGATTTATGTGCTCAATGCAACATTGAAGATGCGATTGGTTCCAAGTTGTGGAGAGTGTCAATAGACCTATTCAAAAATAACACACACAATGTCTTCCTCCAATGTTATGGGTATGCAAATACCAAAGAACATGTGTCCTTCCCAAAATGTCAATGACAATGTCGATTCTAGTTAAAGAGTAAACCATAAATAAAACATTTGGATATGTAGCATAACTCTAAGCAATTGATGGAGAATACAAACTAATATTCTACACAAATATTTCAAAATCAAATAGAAGAAATACAGTGTTCGAAGATAACAATACTCACTCTAATATCATGTCAGAATCATCCAAAATCGGA
Source organism: Torreya grandis (assembly GCA_037957365.1). Lineage (NCBI taxonomy): Eukaryota > Viridiplantae > Streptophyta > Pinopsida > Cupressales > Taxaceae > Torreya > Torreya grandis. The sequence goes on from JARHVA010000259.1 coordinate 2,411,100, forward strand.
TGTCCAAGATTGGTGACTGTAGAGCAAACCCACACAATTATTGAAGCTAGAAATAAGAAGAGAGTAGAAACTGAAATAGATTGTATTCAAGAATAGAGGTGTACAAATCATTAGGTTCACATAACTCACAACTCTATCACTCACATCTATCACAACTCACTAAGCTAATCTAGTACACTAGACTCCTCACAGTCTACACAAGAGCAATGGCTATCTGGCTCATCAAATACAAAGGAGGACATGCCAATAAATACGTTGGTTGAGTGCAAGATGACTCAGCGATACAAGGTGAGTTCATGGGCTCTGCCACTAGGAGTGGAGATGGCACTAAGGGAACACTAGTGGGTTGGAGGCCTTAGTGGTGCAAGTGCTAAGGGGACCAAGTGGAATGGAGAGCCCATCCACCCACTAAGTGAGCCCATGCACTCATGTGCATGATGACATCATGGTGATGTCATAAATCACTTAATAGACTGAATTATCCACCTAATCAAGGTGAAATACATGTGTAGTAAATACCTACACTGACAGAAATATCATGCTTATCTCCTCTCCATGTGGAAGCCCAAAATTCCTCATGCTAAGAAATAAGGAATTTGGCATATTTACATAGACTGATGAATAACTGATAACTAGTTATGTGCATTAAAGACCTCTTAGAGGTGTAAAAAAATTCACTAAGATTACTAGAAGACAACATTCATGACCAAGGAAGGGTTATATGAGTGGTTAGTTATGTATTTATACTTGACCAATGCATTAGAAACATTCATACACCTGATGAACACTCTGGTTTTTCCATTCCTCAACTCCTTTATCATCATCTACCTTGATGCCATCCTCATCTTCAAAGATACTTGGGAGGAGCATGTGGAGCACATCTTCCAAATCCTAGACACTCTACATAAAAATAAGTTGCAATCCAACTTCAAAATGTACATTTGATGCCATTTCGATTTAATAGCTAGGCCACATCATTGACCGTAGTGGCATCCATATAGATCTAGAGAATATTAAGGTAATCCAAGATTGGACAACTTTGTGTAATATTTTTGAATTTAGGAGCTTTTTTGGACTTTGTAATTTATATCATATGTTTGTTCTTGGTTTCTCACACATTACATTTCCTCTCATTTAGGTTATGCACACCAAGGCAACATTCCATTAGACACTTCCACAAAAACATGATTTTTATGAGTTCAAGAAGCATCTTTGCGTAACAATTATTCTAGAGATACACAACATTGTTCACTTTTTATATATTCACATCGATGCACTTGACTATGTACTTGGCATAGTACTGATGCAAAATAAGCATATGGATGCATATCTTTTATAAACATTCAATGGCTCGATTCAATGGTATTCCACCAATAAGAAAAAAATTATGATATTTTAGAAGTAGAAAAGCAATGGTAGCACCACATCTTAAGGAAATATATTTTTTTTCATTATGATCATATGCTACTTTAGTTCCTGTAGTTGTAGAACAAGCTATAGAGTATGTGCAAATGAAGTGGATGACTTACCTGTAGGAGTTCCATATCGTGATCAATAAAAATAAGGGGAAATACAATACGGCCAAAGATTGCCTCACCTAACCATTGATTCACACGCTCATCATGGTGTTGGACACATGTTTCCACAATTTCTACGACTAGGTAAATCTCCATTCGATAGACCAAGACTTCAAAGTAGTGTACACTACCCTTGGGTAGGGTGAATAGGTTCATGAATTCTATTTGTCTGAACAACTTATAGACAAGCTTATGCATATTTATGTCATTGGTGGTACACTTTTACCAATACTCATTTGGGAGGTGCACTATAATAAGACAACAAGACACTTTCATTTCAATAAGACATTGAAAATATTAAAACAACAATTCTAATGATTACATTGCACAAAAATTGAGTGCCACATCATATCTTGCACTCATTGTTACATCACCAAGCCCATGAACAAGAAGCTAGGAATTTACAAACATCTATCAGTTCCTTCAAGGCCATGGGAATCCATTAGCATGGATTTCATGATTGGGATGCCTTTAAAAAACATGAGAATGATTATGTTTATTATAGTGGATAGGTTCTCTAATATGCCCAACATGGTTTTGTGCAAGAAGAGCATCAACATGTTGTAAATTTCATGCTCTTTATTTATCCAAGTTTGGGTTCATTTTGTATTACCAACTTCTATTGTGTTTGACCATGAACCCATAGTTTGTCAACCACTTTTGGAATGATTTATGGGACATGATGGACAAATATTTTAACTATTTGACCATATTTCATTCCTTGAAAAATGGACAAATAAAAGTTGTCAACCATGCACTTTTTCATCTTCTTTAGATGTACAAAAGTTAACATCCATTTAATTGAGATGATAACATGCTATACATTCAACATGCCCATGAAAAAAAATTGCACAATTCTATAGGGCATAATCTAATCTAGAAATATCTTAGGTTCTAACTAGCAATACCCTTAGACATTTTTTTACCATACACCATTAGACATAGAGTCATGTGCATAGGAATGGGAAATAGATAAAGCATGTATGTTTCTATGAGACATCTAAAACAATCATCAACAGTTTCAACATATATTCTCACACCAATAACTAAATTATAAATAACATCACTAAACACGTCACACACCTCATGAGTTCAAGATTGGAAATAAACTTGGTTACACCTTTAGAAGGAATGATTGAAGAGTTCACATAAGAAGATCAAGCCTTTGCACTATGGTCTATACACAATCCTATGCAGACTTGGAGAGGATGCCTTTGATCTTGACCTATACCATAATACTTAGGATTGTGTCTACTCTTTAACATGGAACTTTTGAAGCCTTACTTCCATCCTTTGCTTGAGCCAACAACCTCATCATTGAGATTTGGATCTCAAAAAAAAAATCTAGTTCCCAAGGATCAAATCATTGAAGTGTCAGCAACGCATACCCATTTAGACACACATCAATTATTTTTAGTGGTTTAAGGTTAAGTAATACACTAATCAGGTCAAGCGGTATAAAATTCAAAAACTCCAGGTTCAGTTTTCTCAACTAACCAAAGGTTTAATTAGGACCATTTATTTTGAATAAAGGGTGAATGATCCATTTAGGTTTGCATACTTTTCAAACTTGTGAAATTGGATGCTATGCATGTTTGATATATTGCAGCTTGAACACAAGGTAGTGGTATTCCTTTTATTTTTTGCAACACCTTCTCACTTATCATGCATTTAGCTTACATCACATGCACATTCCTTAAATCCACACGTAACCTTTCTATTAGTAGCACGTATGCCTCACGTGGGTTTAATTTTAGCATCTCCATGAGTTTTCACAACATTTTCTGAAATGTCATGTAGGTATTTATATTGGCACACAACTATGCACATCTCCTTGCAACCTTAGCTTCCATGCATCAGTGCTTCTCTACTATGTTGCATACCAAATGGGATTTTATAGATCTGTCACTCCTTAGGGAAACTTATAGTATCATTTCACATCTATCAGTCCAACCACTTTCCTATAAAAGGAAGTTCAATCATCCCATAGGTAGAATAAGAACTGCCACCCTTCTTAACCATCAACAATTGTAACTACTTGTTGTAATTATTGTATATATAATTTATTAGAACCATCTTCCTCATACATGCACATACACACACAAGATACTAAGACAATAGAAACATGCAAACAAATAAGGATTTTGTTAGCATTCTTTAGGATTTTGTATTTGAACAAATTTGTAGCTTTGCATTATTTCACATTCAACCTAAACAAATCAACAAAGATGTTTACCCCTTTGTTCTTACTATATCTTTGTACACATTTGTATTTACCATATTTTTGTATTTTAAAAGAAGTTACATTTCTACATATAAAGCTTCCACTTGTGATTATGTGATTGGTGTTCTACTAGTTAGATTTCTTTCTCACTCTCCCATAATCTACAACTTACTGCCAATCGCAACAATGTCCAACACATTAGAACCTGGGCCCCATGGTGGTGATGTCATCTTTTGAGGCTCTTTATGGTAGGAATGTTGTACTCCTATTAGCCAAGGATTAAAGGTAAACATTTTCTATATAAAGTAAATAAAAACTAGTGTTTGGAATAGGGGATTCAATATTGAAGACACCTAATTTTTATATAGGATTAGTTATTTAATGTGTTATTAGTGTGTTGTTTGCATATGGACCATTAGTTCATATTAGGCTCTTATTGACACATTTTCCCATGTATTGAGCCTCATATTGCCTTCCTTTGCTTTATATTATCCTTACAAATTTATTTTTATTTCACTTTGGGTCAATGATAATACCAAAATTCAATCAAGATTATTTGAGAATTTATAGATCACCTATTTATTTTACTTAGTATGTACGCATATGCTTTCGAAGTCTCCAAAACATAATTTAGAGTTTCTAGGTCTCCTTTACTAGGATCAAATAATTTTGATCCTGGTCATCTATTTGTGGGTCAGACCCTTTAATCCAATTTTCTTGGTTGCTTGTGTCCTATTTGTTTTATTTCATGCATTTTATTTTTCTTCTTGCATGAAAATAAGGTCTTGATTTGAATTCAATAATTGTTTACGTACACAAGCATGTTAAAACATTTAGGGCAAGGAGTCAAAATGATAAGACATCTATTATTGAAGTCTAAAGGTGTAATTTCATGATTAATATATCACCCCTTGTACCTAAATAAAAATTTAAGAAATAATGTTCAAGAAAATATATTCCTTTCTGGTTACTTGCATATCATACACACCAATAAGGGTTAGGATCTTCATAATACACCAGATTAATTTATAAACTGCATGACTTTCAATTCCCAATTTATCAAATAATAGGGGTCTGACTGAGGTAGGACCCTCATAACTACTTCCCATTTTTATGGAATTTTAAATTTATTTTGAGAAAAATAGGGTTTGGAAGAAGGAGAAGCAATTATGGAAGTTTTCTAGCTCAATTTGATAATTTGAGAGGTTGTTTTGACAAGTTGAAGTAGATGGAGTATGAAAAATTTCAGAAAAATATGATATCATCTGACTAGAATTGACTACAATGACCAACATTGAGATTAGTTTATCAAAATCAAACCCCTAAGATCCTATCTTGATGATGTAGCCATGGTTAAAGATCTCAGCTATGAGATGTCTTATATCTTGCTCCCCATAAATGTACAACAAAAATTCACACAACAATAACAACATTTTATTTATGCAAAGAGAGATTACACAACAGCAAGCTCATCGATAATGATCTAGCCTTACAATGATCAAACACACAACCATAAACATATCTTGTAGGCTTATCAACATAAATCCAACACTATAGTGTGGTTCCAAATGATTCAATTCCACTAGTCCTTCTTAGATCTATACACTATACAACTTACAATACTCATTTCAATTTCACTTGGACTCTTTCTCCAATATGGAATCAAATACATTTCTCAAATGTAGGTGATATGTTTATATAAACACAATCCACCCATGTACATTAATTTTTTTCAACAACCTACTAGGTCCAAAAATATTTAATACTTGTGGCACATCAAGATACATTGCAATAAATAAATGCACATAAGTCCTGATTATAATACATCACATAATCGATGCACCATAACACATCACAAATCCATTTACCTATTCTTTATGTCATCGTAATCCCCATCTCATACATATTACCCCTTATCGATGCAATGTATCAAATAACTAGCATTTAACTCTAAGAAGTGTGAACTGAAGATATATAGAGGCAAAGTCTAGGATGAAGTTCACTAAAACTACACAATTGACCAAAGCTAACCGTATAAGATGACTCACCATATATTATCACAAAAAAAATATAGTTAGAAACCATCTTACACAAGGAACTCATGAAACAAAAGCGAAAAGAAAACATAACACGAGCAAAGCATAATAGTGTGTTCCACTTTTTGGAATAAAGAGGTCACCTACACATCTAATCTCCACTCAAAATATCTTGAGTTTTGGTCTTTCATATTAATCAAACATATATATATATATATATATATATATATATATATATATATATATATATATATATTCATTTTTTCAAAATAACTAAAAATAGTTAAGTATTTTAAGGATTAATTTTTGAATTATTAAAAAGAAAAATTGTCCACCTAGTGAGACATATTATTATTATTTGACCCAACATGTAACAACTGAAAAAAAAGCTTGATGCTTCTGACCATACCACATATCACCAAATAACTAAAGATGTTACCACACTTTAATAAATCTAACTACACATTTTTTGGGTTGATGCAAGATTACACTATGATATCGGATGATCTTGCATCATACACCCTAGGTAAGACAATGTGTGAGCATGTGGGTCACACATTAGGATGAGTGAGAAACCCACTCTTTCAACCCTATTTAAAGGACTTGCAAGCCTTTTTTTCCTGTTAGATTACTCTCACCTTTCAATTTACTTGGCTGATGATTCAAGTCAAAAATTGACCTACTCCAAAATAATTTCACTTCAATGTTATGCTAGCTTCCCTTCCACTTGAGTCAATCTCTTATGTCTACACTACACTAACATTCCACTCTTATGCTAAAATACTACCCATTAAAACAATTGTGTGTTTATGGTTCACACTTTCATTCACCTTACTCTAAGTGATACATTTTTTTACCTCTGTGTCACCATTCTATTTCATTCATATTATGCTATTATATATCTTTGCACACTCTACCCCCTGTATGTGTTGTTTGTTACTGTACATGACCAAATGACTTTGGTGTATATCCTCTATGTTGTCTACCTTTAATGGATTTAGGATATGAATTCGTCCGTACTTCTTCACTATCACTATATTTTCTCTCCCATTATATAATATCTCATGGTCATATTACCTTAGCCTCCCCAAAAAAACATGGTGTGCATCAATATCTAACACATCATAGAAAACCTTGTCTGTGTAGATACCAATCATAATCTCCACTTCAAAATGATATCTTGACCCTCTATCAACCAAGACACTTTGTATGATCTTGGATGTGTCTTTCGTACTAACCCCAACTTCCTCAACATTTTTACATATACTAAATTATTTGTGCTTCCACTATCTACCATAATTGTGCAACATTTATGTCTTTTCCTACACTTGATCTAGAAAATATTTCTCCACATCATTGTATATTCTCTGTTTCCTATGACCTTCAAGACTCTCTTCACTGCTTATATGCTTTCTCCTTGTTCAATGTAAAAAATATGGTGTTTATAAGACTTGTGCACCACCACTTCCCATCTCGCCATTATCTAAATGTGCATGAGGACACTCAAATGTGCGATGTCCTATTTCCCCACATTTGAAATATATTCATTTTGAAATTTCCACTTCTACCTCTTTTTATCCCACCTTTCATAGATGTGATCCTCCCCATACTTGTGATGCTTGCGCAATACTTACTTCTTCATCACTCTTCTCCAATAGATTTTCTTTATTACCCTCATCATTTTATTTTCTTATTGTAGTACTTTTTTCATGTTCCAACTTCTCTTCTACTCTTAGTGCACACTGATATGCTTCCTCCCTTTTTTGTAATCTCACTATGCTAATCTCATCTTGGATGACTCATCACAATCCATTAATGTACCATGTTACCTTCTCTTGGTCCATCTTTCTATGACCAACCCATATAGTGATCTTGTAGAATTCCCATATATACTATTTCACACTTAGCTCTTTTTGTTACAGATTATGCCACTTTTTAAACATATCCAATTGGTAATCTCCAGGGAAAAACTTGGGTTTTAATTTTACAACCATCCTTTCCCATTGATGATATTGTCTTTACTCTTATGATTATGCTGAAATTGTATCTCCTTATACCACATAGCTACATGTGAATTCAACTTTGTCTTCTGATCGTTGCTACTTCATCAAATTTTAACTATTATTACATCTTTTTTATCTAATCTATCAACTCTTTTGGGTTCAATGTTCTATTAAAACATGAAACCTTTATTTGTGTTCCTCTTCCAATATTAGATATGGATTTAATAAGCATATATTTTCCCTCATCTAATTGATCATGTTTTGGATATTCTTCTTCATCCTCATCTTGTGATTTAACCTCTACCTTGCTCAAATCATCCCTCAAGATAAATCCTCTTCTTCCATCTTCCTTTACTACAACCAACCTTGTCTGCATAATTCATAACACTTTTGCAAAATCATTTAATCTTCCTTTCATATTTATAACTATTGTGCCCAATTGCCCTATCCTTCTTGGTGGCATCTTGAATTTTTAAAACCTTCAGATATACTACTATGCCACTCACGTCCTATGTCGACCTCTTTTGCACACTCTTCTGTTCTCTACCCACCTTTGCAAATAATGGAGAACACCAACCTTGATCTCTCAATCCTAGAGTTGTTTCTTTGCTTTGATACCAAATGATGCAATCATGGTTAGAGCTCTTAGTTCAGATATGTCTTCTAACACACAACCCAAAAATATATAAAGGGAATTCACGTAATAATAACATGATTTTATTGCTTCAAAGAGATACTACACTTCATCAAATCTATTTCCAATGATGTATCCTTATAATGATTGAACACACAATAATAAACACAACTTGTAGGCTTACAAGCATCAACCCAACAACAAAGCATGGTTTCAAATGACTCAATTCCACTAGTCCTTCTCAAATTTGCACAAAGAACTACTTGAAGTACTCTTTGCAATCACACTTAGACTTTTTCTTCAATCTGGAATCGAATTCATTTCTCAAGTGTAGGGGATGTGTTTAGATACACACAATCCACCTAGTTACATTAATTGCTTTCAATAACCAAGGCCACAAATATTAAATGCTTGTGATACATCAAGATGCACTAAAATCTATAAATACATAAAAGTTACAATGGTAATACATCCCTAGATAGTGTATCACATAAATGATGAACATTAACACATCACAGACCCCTTTACCTATTTCCAATTTCATCACAAACCTCATCGCAAACATATTATCACTTATCAATACAAGGTATCCAAATGACCAACATCAAGCTTTAAAAAGTGCAAAATAAATATACAAAGAGCCAAAATCCAAAATTAAGTTTGCTAAAATTGTACAATTGACTGAATTTAACCCCATAAAAGGGCTCGCCATAGATTACTATAGAACATTTATGGTAAGAAACCAGCTTACACAAGGAACCCTTCTAACACAAATATACTAAAGCAAAAGTGGAAAGAAAACAAAACATGTGGTGACGAAAACAAAAATTATGATATTTGCAACCATAATACATAACACCAAACAACTAAACTTGTTACTGCATTTTATTAATGCTAACTACACATATTTTTTGTTGATGTAAGATTACAAATAGACCTAGAAGCTCCTGCATCACTGACTTGAACTGAACCAATTTGGTTATGATTGTTTTCTCTATATTTACATATTAAGATCAATTTTTTTGGGTTGGATTTGGGACTACTTTTGAGCTTGTTTTCATCTCTTTTCAACTTTCGACAACACACAAGTAAATCACAAGTTAGGTGTTTCTCTATGCACTCTCATTGTAAAGTTTTAAGCATATATTCATTTTTGTTTTCATATGAAATTTCACCTCTATTTTGGTGAAGAGTCAAAACTCAAATATGCAGAGCACAAAATAGAGGTCAATCACAATTTCTTGTTTTATTCAACTAGACAAATGTTTACATATAGACAAACATCTTCTATAAAGGAAAACTTGTGTCAATCTCTAATACTATTTCATTAAACTTATTTTTCCTTATTATCTCTCTGCAAGATCCCTCTATGTGAGTTTAGTTACATCTCACATAATATATCAAAATTATGTTAAACACAAGAAATAAAATCAATATATAATCTCACACATGTAAACTAATAAACATTTTCCTAATATCACACATCAATTTCATTTATGTAATTATATTATCATATTTAATTCAAATTTATCTGATATATTATATATATAAATTTAATATACTTTTATTAACCTACAATGACATTATACACTTTCCCCATAAAAATAAATATCCAATAATTTTTCATTTTTTATTTTTAGCTTGGTCCAATAGGGGAAAGGTCCCAGAAGTTGCACACCCTAACTTTGAACAAAAAATTAAGGTGCCATAACATCACATTAGATTTTGAATTTTTTACCCATTTTAATATGTCAATTTAACTACTTATAACTAAGGTTTTAAGGTCTAACACATTATACATTTTACAATATAATCAATTTTTTACGAGAGGTCATAAAATGCATTTTTTAAACCTATGACCAAAACTTAACCTTTGGAGTATCAATAGTTGTGCATTAGAGTATCAATACTTGAGTCTTACTTGTAAAGATGTCATTGGTTACTTTTAATTTTATAGAATAAATGTTGAACAAGTATTAGATAATACATGTTCAACGTCTTGTGCACTTTAATATTTATACACACCAATATATTTCATCGATGGAACACATGTTAACAAAAACCCTGTTCAACAATTAAAACATGCACATCGATTGGGATCTTTCCCTTAAATTGGAGCTTTGATGTATTTAGATGTTGCTAATACATCACCTCTTATTGATATTGGCAAGGTAATGGATTCAACAAGTAGTTTATGTAGGTCCTTTGGTCCTTTTACCATGTTAATATATTTGAATAACTATTGTACATTGGAAGATTCAAGCTTCTCCCAAAATGAAAATGACTGAAACAATACCTCATCACATTGTTTAATTTATCTGCAGAGCTATTTACCATGCAAGATTATGCTGAAAAGCGGAATGAAGACTATGGGAAACTGTGAGCCGGAGCACCAAGTCTAGCTTAAAGCTATCCTGCACCTCTTTACTATTGAGCACTATTTTCAAAAGCAAAGTTTCTCTAGCCCCGCCCATGGATACCACTCCAATGCTAATTAACCCTTTGCCATCAGTTTTCCCCATTTGACCTATGAATTCTGTTATTCCACCTATTTTTGAATGAAATGCATATACTTTGAGGGTTCTTTAAGTTCTCTTGTTGACTAATAATTTCAGACATTTAGGAATAAGGGTGTGGCCTTGAGTGTTTTGTTAATTCTTATTTAAATTTTAATTTTTCAAATTTTATGGGATTGTTTGTTTTTACATTTATACAATTGAATAAGAGTTCTAAATACAAAATATTAGAGGTCGATGTTTGTAATGCTCTATAGAGTGTTATAATTTTATGTTTCATTGAATTATAAGTCTGAAAGTATGTGGGATGTTATTCACCATTAAATTGTAAAGATGTATCAATCGAATAAATTTATTATACAAGATTGTTATAGTGGCTCCAAACATAAAACATCAGAGGTTGATGTCTGTGATGGACCATACAGTCCTGCGATTTTATGTTCCACTAAATTATGTGATGGAATTTGAGGGGGCTACCACCATTGAAGGGTACAAAAACTTGAAATCTTACCATTTGCATAGTGGGGGTTGCACTTTCTAAAACAATGGGATGACCAAGAGATGAATTTTTTTTGGGGATAGGGACCTCTCCTATTGAATCTTTCTCTTTTATATGAAACAAGAGGTAGCTCAATGAATTCAAATGGAATACCTTTGTTAACTGACCTTCTAGTGACCTTTGGCATGAAAGGTGTTGTCTAGATAATGCTATGAACTCTGCAACTTGGAGAATTGTCAACCTCTGGTGATGATGGATATCCTCCTTTGTTGCAGATACTTCTTTTCAACCCTTGACTTTAGCTATACCAAAATAATGTGTCCCATCGGGCGTGCCAGATTCTGTTGGAGGTCTGGGTTGCACCCTGGCTAAAAGCAGAAGTGTTCAAGTCCTACTCTCAAACCTAGTCCAACATGGGAATGACCCTAGGCTATGGATATCCTAAATTTGGGTCAAACCTCTAAGATTTTTTAATGAGGCTAGGTCCTCAGATATGGCAATATAGTCTCTTTTACTAAACCTATGTTGTTGGGATGAAAAGGGAGAGAAAATTCATGAATGAAAATCTATTCTAAATGTGGCGATGCACCAAATTTTCAAAGATCCACTTTTAGCTTAGACACTTCTATGACTAATAATGAATTCAATCAGGATGAGAACTGATTAGATTCTATAACAAGGTTGCGAGCATGAGTATTTTGTATGAAGACTGAAAAGAGACCTATGACTTGAAGGATAGGAAGAGATAGGTCTATATAAGACACTATGGAATTAGGATACTTCAAGAAAGACCTCACTAGCTAAAACTTCACACAACCTATGAGAAACCAATAGAATTGAAGCAAGGTACACGAAGGACATACATATGATGAATAGAAAACATAAACTCTTTAAATCAAGCTTCATTAAAGCACACTTAGCATTCAACTAGAAGTTGAGATGTCTTAAATTGCTTCAAAAGAGTTTTACAAAGTGATTTTGACAAAGCTTCGCTATCTCCAGCTGAGGGATACAAACTAAGGCAAAAGCCTTCAATATATAGAAGGATGAGAAGATAGAGAAGGGGAGCCTAGCTTAGAAGGGTGGAAAAGTGGTCGTAGTGACCAAGATCATGCAACATCCTCGAGCTCCTTAATGCATTAATGCCCCTAATCATGCTTGATGTTCTTCATGCTACCAGGTAGTCACTTGGGCTCGCTCATTTATGTTCTTCCTAACATTCCTTGCATAGTCACCATTCTACCATTGCTTTTAAATCCTAAATATGGATCTATTGTGGATGAAAACCAATCACCCTATTGGTTTTCATATAGTCATGATTGCAAATGGGATTAGTAGGCTAGGGCCTCTTGAGTCTAAATGAGATGTAAAACCTATGTTTAGAAGCTCTCAAAAAAGCTTAGCAAGGCTTTAATGGTATTAAAAGGCTTTGTAGGGTCTACTCTTAAGAACCTAGATCATGTTTGATCTCGCATTTATGTGTTCTACCTACTAAGGGTGGAAGAATCCTTTGTCCAACGTGTCTACCTTCATGGCATCCTTTTGTAATATTTACCCTGACTTGAACTAAATTGAATTTGCTTTATCGACCTTCATTGAAAGTCACATGACTTTTGAATTTTGATCCCGCACCATCGATTTGTGATGCGCTTTGGACGAGCACCATTGGATTTGCCCTTAACTTGTCAACTCCAATGCACTTTTGACACTTGTCATTCATGCATTTATCTTCAGGATCTGCTAACCCTTTTGACCTCACTCACACTGTTGATTTGGATGTACGATTGCATGCCAACCATTGATCTGCCTCCATTAAACTCAAATAACTATTTACCATGGCTTAAATTTGACGTCTGCATCCCTGTCATTTGACGTTCGTATGATCGTCACAATTTGAACCCCCATGGTTAATTGCCAAGCTTTATTTTGACGTCTATGCACCCGTATTTGACGTCCACGTGACCATCATTATTCTGCAAGCAAAACTTTGAATGCTTGTAACTTGAGATAAATAACTCATCAAATCATGAATCTTTTAGAGAACATTCCAGGCATGAAGAACTTTGTGTTCATGCAATCTTTTGGCTCGTGAGGCTCCCCTAGTGCATTTGTTCAATGTGCAATCATATCAACATGTCTACTTCTGCATGACATGTCGATGATGGCCTGGTTCTTCAAAGCTTGTGCAAAGAGTTGCTAGTTGAATTTCTAAGGCTCGAATAAACATTTGAGGCTTGTGCAAAACTGCTCCATGAAACTGATTGCATGACACCATGAGAACCTACTTCCTCAAAATTTGGAAAACTACACTTTAAGTTATCTTAAAGTGTTTCAAAAGCTTTGCAAGCTGCAGGTGATCTTTGGACCACTCATTCCATCTAGAACTCGGTTCATTTGCTCAAGCCATTTCCAGGCAAAAGATCTCTATGTGGGCCAAATGTGGCCAACATTATGAGCCAGAAGGCATGTGGGATATTACTTACCACTAGATTGTAGAGATGTATTAGTCGAATGGGTTTATTACACATGATTGTTACAGTGAATCCAAATACAAAACATCAGAGGTCGATATTTGTGATGGACCGCACGATCTTGTGATTTTATGTTCAACTGAAGTATGAACCTAAAGGCATATGGGATATTACTTGCCACTAAATTGTAGAGATGTACTAGTCGAATAGATTTATTACACATGATTGCTGCAATGGCTCCAAACACAAAACATCAGAGGTCGATGTCTATGATGTACCGCACGATTTTTGATAATAACTAAGAGGATATACTATATCGCCCATGGCAAAAATTGTGGTGTGGGTAATGTCGAAGAGCACGAACATGGCTAAACTTGGATTCTTGTTAGGGTTGATAGGTGTGGAGTGGAGATATATTTATAAACTTGATTTATATTTGAATACCACTATTCCTTTCAACATACAAATCTAGAGGTATTTGATGTGTCTAAAGCTCGGCGATACTGTTAACAGTTGTTACTAGAGACAACCGATCCCACTTTCAAAGGTGAACAAGTGGTTGAAATAATTTAATACAGGTATTATAGAGGCCAACGAAATCGTAGACCAATGTCATATACAATTACCCCCTTATAATGTAATTTCTCACTATAGAATGAAAACGTAGATACAACAGAACATTGTTGACATTGAAGAGCAAGTGAAGAAGGTTTATTTGATTGGCATTATGACCAGCTTGCTAGTAGTCATAAGCTTGGCTAGGGCCTCCACCGCGTTAAAACATGAGTTAAATGATCTCACCACAGCAGCCACCTCATCAAATTACTCAATGGAGAGGTTGCAGCTATTGAATGAGCCCCTTATTGTGGGAGAAGATGATGTCTTTTCTATGTCATTGATTGAGCCCCTTAGAGGTTGCAACTCTGTAGATTAATCAGCCTTTTAATGAAAGACATGGCCACGATGAGTATAGAAATATGGCGGAGGAATCAAGCGTGCAAGCAGAAACTATCGACAGTTTCAAACTTGAAAAGCACTGGTGAAGGTTTTTTTCAATTCAAAATGGTTTGCGTTGAAAAAAGCACGTAATCAAACTATATTATGGATATGGATATTATTTAAAAACATTTAGTAATGACTTATCTGATTAAGGACCAAATTTGAAAGTGAATTTGGGGTGAATAATTGTTCAGCAATCCAGTTAACTCTCCATGTATTATTGCAACTAGCTTTCACATTTGATGCTGAAGTGAAGAGGAAGATGGAATGTAATACAAGGCCAAACCATTTCCCTATAAATTCTCAATTTTATTTATCTATTTAAATTTATTTATTTTATTTTATTGGGTTGAACTATATGATATATATGTTATAATTTAAGTCAATCTTTATCTTTTAAACAATGGAACATTTATTGTGATATGTTATTAATAAAAATATTTATTTGAAAAATTATAGAACACAATTTATTTATGTACATTTTTGTATTTGTTATAAGTGAACATAAATTATTGGTATATTTTTATAAAATTAATATAAAATTTTAATGAAAAATAAATATTAGTAATCATTATTTTGTAATTGTCTCTCTTTTTTTAAACCAATCAAATAATTAAAAATAATATTATGTTAACAATTATAAAATTATGATTAAAGTTTAGCATATTAATTATAGAGTATTTTAAGTAGTTTATTTGAAAATATTATTCTAACTTTAATGCAATTATAAAATGATAAATAAATATAATATATTTATTAAAAAGTACTCTTATAATAATTTTTTAATATTATTATAATATATAATTTAAAAAATAAAAAGTAACCAAATGACATGTTAATTGTTGGGTGAATATTTTGTCAACCAGCTAACAGGCGAGCAAAATAGGTCTCTTCAACCACAGCATAGGGACATTGGTCATCCAAAGTTGCAGGTTTACCACATCCAAAGGGGACAAATCTCTCCTCTCATCAAGGGGAGGTTCCCTATAGGTATAAATGCGCTATATACTATATATATAAGCTGAAAATAACACTCAAGGGTAGGATATACCATCCATCTCTCTTCTTTTAGAGATGATGTTCACAAACAAAGGAGAAAATTCTAGTGAAAACACTGAAGGCACTTCTCTTCTTTCAGAAGTGTTCTTGCAAAAAACAACAAGAGTTCTTTCAGGTAGGATAAGTAACTGGTAACAGAGTACAGAGTAACTAGCAATCTAAGATGTAGCACAAAGTCTCCACCTTGACTGCCCAAGAGTGAGATACGAAGAACAATGGGGGCACAAAGTCATCCCAAGGTCCTTTACACAGAAACAAAAAATAAACACACACTGAAGACAACTATGACAGCACAAAGTCTAAAAGTCACTGGCTTCAGGACACCTTCCTTATCACTTCCACTAGCTCTGCTTATTGAATTTCATAAACAAGAATACATTTAGGAAATAGACATAAGAACAATCTCCTAGAATGATACAAGCTATAACAACACAAATTCTGAAAGTAACTTGCTTTTTGATTCAAACAAAGAAATATGATAAACAATCTGAGCTCAAAGTCTCAGTGATGCCTTTCAATTTGGGTAGAGTTTTACTTCTGGTAACGGGAAGATCTCCTTTGCATAGAATGAGAGATTACAATATATAGCACTCCAAAAAAGACTTGGGTGCTTTGTTTCATGGAATGGCCCATGCTGTGCATTCAATGCCTTGAATGCATTTTTAGTTCTGTTAGGGGGGCCATGCTGAAACAGGGTGACTACCTTAACTATGGCATGTCCATTCATCTAATATGTCTCTTCCTAGGTCTGGATCATCTGGTCTATCCCCTATGACATCTGTGCAACTGTCCATTTTGTCTTTACTCCAAAGGAGACTAATAGGTTGCACCTTCAATGTTTGCAAGCTCAAAAATCTACTTTGCAGACTATTCCAGCTACTGGAATAACTACTGCATAGATATTTTCCTCTTTGTCTCTTCTTGCTGCGATTTGAGCTCCCAAGCTATCTTTTCCCCTTTCTGCTTTTGTCTTTTCCAGGTTTCTCTCTTCCTAGAATTTAAGCTCTCGAGGCTACATTTCCAACTTTACTGGCTCTTTACGCTCCTCTGAGTGGTTCTTCCATTTGGCCATTTGCATTTAGGGCTATGCTCAAGCCTTCAAAGATCAATAGCTATTTCATTTCTATGAATTTGACGTCTTCAAGTCCGTCATCCTCCTTAGAAATTCCTTCGTGTCTTTCCTGCTTGCTTTGGTTGCTTTTCGCTAATCTCAGCAAGTGACACGTGGCATTTTTTGCTACTTTTGATACCTTTTGAGAGTGCTACGAAAGATGACACATGGTGGCTCTGTCGAGCTCCTAGAAACATTGTTGAAACATTTGGGACTCATTTTAGATTCATGCGGATGATGACACTTGTCGCGCTCTGCTTAACCTTAGTAACTCACCTAGGGCCCACCACAGTCCTTATGAAATAAAAAGAAGAAACTGTGGATGTTGACACTTGTTAGCTTCCGCTGAGTTATAACGAAACATGTGGCACATTCCACAGATTTGAAACTTATTAGAAACTGTGTCTCGACAGACAACACTTGGCATCTTCTGCTTCAAATTTATAAGGGACACGTGGTGAATTTCACTACACTTTGATGTTTGATCTTTCCCAAAGGGAACCTGCCCTTTAAGGTCTTGAAAGACGGTTCGCTTTGGGTCAGGGAGAGACCCCCCGCAAGGGTATCTGCCCTTTGCGTGGTCTTTGGATGGCCTTCAAGCTTTAATTTCTTTGGACATCCTTTGCTTTGGGATTTTCCTTTAAACAAAAGTCTGAAGGAATTCCTTCAAACATTTTATCAGAAGGAAATATTCCTTTCTCCAGCTTACCATCGGGCTTTCCTTCTGAAGGAATTCCTTTGCTTTACCAGCCTTTGAAATGGTCCACCTGCTCCCCACCTGCCCTCCGTAAGGGCTATTTGACCTCTAAGGTTGCCTTTTGAAAAAGTTGCAAGGGTCCATTTTGGCTCCAAAATGCCTTCCACAAGGGCACTTGTCTTTCGGGCTCTTGGAAGACCCCTTTGAACTTCTCGATTAAAAAAATGGCTAAGTGTTGAACCCATTTCTTTCCTGCAGAGTCTGTAGAAACCAACCTATAGAGTCCGTAGAAATGAGTTAATAGATTTGAGGGAGTCCGTAGATTTGAGCCTGCCTACAGAGTCTGTAGAAGCCAAGTCTGTAGTTTTCTCTAACTTTGAAAGAGTCTGTAGAAATCTAGCTTGCAAAGTCTCTAGAAACCATCTGTGAAGTTCGTAGTTCAACCTGCAGAGTCTGTAGAACTGGGGGAGTCCGTAGATTTCTTCCTGTAGAGTCCATAGATTCAAGCCTATAGAGTCTGTAGATTCAAGCCTGCAGAGTTCGTAGATTTCTGAGAAAGCTTTGAAAAATGAAGAACCTGAATGCTCAGAACAATTTTTGAAAGGGGAAGAGAGGATTTTGGTCTGTAGGACCAAAATAGTTCAAATGTTGTCCCAAAAATGAGTGATATTTTTTGGGGACAACAGCTAGCTCCAGTTGGAGAACTTCCTTCAGTTGAAAACTTGGAACAGCTGAGGGGAGTAAAAACCAGAATCTCTAGTGCCTTGAAGTGTGCCATTTGGCTATGGAGTCATGCTACGAAAAAAGAAAGGCTCCAAAAAATGAAAATGAACAACACAAAATAGAAACAAATGATATACAAATATACATATGTACAGGTAAACTTATCTGATACTTCAAGAATTGAAGTGATTCAGACGCTGCCCATTGTGAGATAATGAAAATGGCATTATGTCCTAATAAACCAGTAGGAAACCATTTTGTCCCCAGAATCGGTGACAAGTGAATGGAACTTTCCACCAGGAATCACATTTTTTGTGCACTCATTTTGCCTCTCTTCTTTCTCCATGGCAAGACGTGGTCCTCAATCTGAAAATTGTAACTCCTTGCTCTCTTAGTGAAGAGTTCCTTTTGCTGACTTTAGAGTACAAAAGTATGGTCCACTACCATAGACTGCTATTTTATTGGTTCAATCTAGCACATGTTTTGATTGTCAGCATCAGACCCTTGATAAACCATCAGTTCAGCATCTCCTTTGGCATGAAGGAGTTTGACATCTTCATCCTGAGTAGCTTTCAATTTGAGTAATAGAGATTCATACTCTGTAGTGTTGTTGGTGTTGCTGAACTACAACTTGTGTGAAGGAGGAAGAATATCTCCTTGAGGAGATATCAATACCATCTCAGCTCTAACACCGGTAGAGAAATTGTTGCCATTGAATTCTAGGATCCAAACATCATCAAAAACTGATCTTCTATCAGATTTCTCTTCATTAGAGACGAAAGATCCTTTTTCATTTGTACTGCGCCCTATCGATTCTTCTGATGTTTTTCTTGAATCAATCTTTGGATCGCCCCCTACAGGGCTTTCATTGAAACATGAACATCCTCTGTGGATAAGAAGTAATTACCCCTACCTGAAGACTCAAATAGAATTTGAGCTTCAGGTGCTGATGTCTGAGTGACTGAAATGGGCATGTTCCTTGGGGGATCATGAGTTACCTTTCTAATCTTTTGTCCTGCAGGGACAACTATATTCTTCACACACTCCACCAACCTGTCCAAATGCTCAGGGTTGGCTTGTAAAAATTCAAATTTAGTCATTTGAATTTTAGTTTTCTTGACATGGTCAACTATGTCAAATGATTGAAATGGACTAGAAAGAGAGGATGGGAGTTCATCCCTTTAATTTTTGGGAGGGGGAGGACTGGCTTGCAAATTTGAATTAGAAGGTGTAGGAATTCTTGAGGTATTTACCTTTTTAGCAGTCACTGGGTCCTTTAGTTGGAAGTTTAAAGTGGTTCTCTGCTTAACAATTGAAATTGTAGGCTGAGTTCATTCCTCTGTTCTTTCTTTATCAGCTTGTTTAGCTGATTGATTCTTGAATTGGGTGAACACAACGTATGATCCATCAAATGCTTCACCTAAACTTCTGGGTTCATCCTGATAATTTAGAAAACTAATGTGAGAGTCGCCAGCTGATTCTTCTTGATCCTCCATGAAGGGATCAATGTCATTTTCTTACTCAAACTTAGGTTGGAAAGAGAAATCAAGTTTTGTTTCTAAATATTCAACTACTGAGTTGGTTGGAGGTGCTTCAAGGGCAAGGTTCTTCTATGGGAAAGGAAGATGATTTAGCTGTCCTTGATTCTTGGCAGCATTGCCTTGATATGCCTGATTTTGAAATGTCTTCCTTGGCATATCTTGATTAGGGGGAGCAGACATACCTTGGGCCTTTTGCCTTTTCAAGGCTAGTAGTTCATTTTCCAGCTTTTGCACCATTTGATTAGTGGTGGCTGAAGGTGGATACTCAGAAGATGAAGAGGATTTACCTCTATTAAGATCTTTCCTTATCTTTCCTGCCAAGATAAGGTCATCTTCTAGATCAGTAGCCAAGTCTTGAGCAGCCATAAGGTCTATGTGTCTAGCCCGTCTTAGCAAGAAACTCACTTTAGGTAGCTGTGAGTTGATGAAGAAACACTTGAGATTCTGAGGTGTCAGTTGGGCGATCATGGGAATCCTGTGCCTTAGCTTGTCGAACCTGGCAATAAAGTCCCTCATAGATTCATAAGGTTCCTTTTTCATCTGTGTGAGTTGGGCTAGCAAAGCATGTGCATCTTTTGCAAGCTTGAATCTATCTTCAAATTTAGCTTTGAGTGTGTCCCAATCAGTCACTGACCTAGCTTGTAGATGGTAGAACCAATCTATAGCAGCACCTTGTAGTGTTTTTACAAAGAGCCTGATTGCAACGTCCCCAAATTCTACTCATATTACGCTACAGGCTATGCTGAAGGCTGCAATGTGTTCATCAAGATGAACTCTTCCATCACTAAAGAATTTGGAGAAATTCTTTCTTTAGCTACGTGGAAGTTCATGTAGAGGTGGAGTAAGATTTAGTGGGCCAAATGAGTTACCCCAGGGGCCTTGAACTGCCATGATTGGATTATAAAAAAGAGGAATAACAAATCTGGGTGGCGTGTGGATGGGCAAAGCTCTACTAACAACAGAAAAGGAAGCTTTGCCTTGTGTTGGTGACCTAGTACGGATGGAAGGAAGACTCCTAGTCCGTTGAAGGCAAGGCTGTTCAAGAAATAAATGAAAATTACTTTACTGCACCAACTCAAAAGCAGGGTCAACCACACCTTGAAATTTTTGGCTTTTGGTATAACGTGGAGTTGCCAGATTGTAGGATAAAATGAGAAAGAATTGGTCCTACTTCAGCTTGAAGCTTGAGGCTTCAAACTGCTGTTCTTCCTCAGTGAATTTGGTTTTACAGACCAGATAATATAATGGAGATGGAGGAAGATGGTAAGGCTATAATGATAATGGGTAAGACACAAAACAGAGTCGCTAGAGTCTATAATGGATAAGGGTAGGGATAGCTTCAATCTGAACCTTGAGGCTTCAGACTGCATGTTCATCCCCAGTGGAGTCGCCAAAAACTATTGGGTGAATATTTTGTCAACCAGCTAACTTGTGAGCAAAATAGGTCTCTTCAACCATAGCATAGGGAGATTAGTCATCCAAAGTTGCAGGTTTACCACATCCAAAGGGGACAAATCTCTCCTCTCATCAAGGAGAGCTTCCCTATAGGTATAAAGGTGATATATACTATATATATAAGCTGAAAATAACACTCAAGGGTAGGATATACCATCCATCTCTCTTCTTTCAGAGATGATGTTCACAAACAAAGGAGAATTTTTTTGTGAAAACACGAAAGGCACTTCTCTTCTTTTAGATGTGTTCTTGCAGGAAATAGCAAGAGTTCTTTTTGTTAGGATAAGTAACTGGTAATAGAGTACAGAGTAACCAGTAATATAAGATGTAGCACAAAGTCTCCACCTTGACTGCCCAAGAGTGAGATACAAAGAACAATTGGGGCACAAAGTCATCCCAAGGTCCTTTACACAGAAATAAAAAATAAACACACACTGAAGACAACTATGACAGCACAAAGTCTGAAAGTAGCTGGCTTCATGACACCTTCCTTATCACTTCCACTAGCTCTGCTTGTTAAATTGCATAAACAAGAATACATTTAGGAAATAGACATAAGAATAATCTCCTAGAATGATACAAGCTATAATAGCACAAATTCTGAAAGTAACTTGCTTTTTGATTCAAACAAAGAAATATGATAAACAATATGAGCTCAAAGTCTGAGTGATGCCTTTCAATTTGGGCAGAGTTTTACTTCTAGTAACGGGAAGATCTCCTTTGCATAGAATGAGAGATTACAATATATATCACTCTAAGAAATACTTGGGCACTTTGTTTCATGGAATGGCCCATGCTGTGCATTCAATGCCTTGAATGCATTTTTAGTTCTATCAAGGGGGGCCATGCTGGAATGGGGCAGCTGCCTTAACTATGGCATGTCCATTCATCTAATATGTCTCTTCTTGGGTCTAGATCATCTGGTCTATCTCTTTTGACATCTACACAACTGTCCATTTTGTCTTTACTCCAAAGGAGACTAACAGGTCACGCCTTCAATGTTTACAAGCTCAAAAATATACTTTGTAGATTGTTCTAGCTACCGGAATAACTACTGCATAGATATTTTCCTCTTTGTCTCTTCTTGCTAAGATTTGAACTCCCAGGCTATCTTTTCCCCTTTTTGCTTTTGTCTTTTTCAGCTTTGTCTCTTCCTAGAATTTAAGCTCTCGGGGCTACATTCCTAGCTTTACTGGCTCTTTACGCTCCTCTCAGTGGTTCTTCCTTTTGGCCTTTTGCATTCGAGTTTGCGCTCAAGCCTTCAAAGATCAACAGCTATTACATTTCTATGAATTTGATGTCTTCAAGCCCGTCATCCTCCTTATCAATTCCTTCATGTCTTTTTTGCTTGCTTTGGCCGCTTTCTGCTGATCTCAGCAAGTGACACGTGGCATTTTCCACTAATTTATACCTTTTGAGAGTCTTGTGGAAGATGACACGTGGCAGCTTCCACTGAGCTCCTAGAAACACTATTGAAACATTTGGGACTCATTTTGGATCCATGTAGATGATGACACTTGTCATGCTCCACTTAACCCTAGTAACTCACTCGAGGCCCACCACAGTCCTTATGAAACAAAAGGAAGAAACTATGAATGTTGACACTTGTCAGCTTTTTCTGAGTTATAACGGAACACATGGCACGTTCCACAGCTTAAAACTTATTAGAAATTGTGTCCCGATAGACGACACTTGGCATCTTCCGCTTCGACTCTATAAGGGACATGTGGTAGCTTTTGCTGCACTTTGAGGTTTGATCTTTCTTGGAGGGAACCTATCCTTCAGGGTCTTGAAAGATGATCCACTTGGGTCGGTGAGAGCCCCCCCGCAAGGGTATCTGCCCTTCAGGTGGTCTTTGGATGGCCTTCGGGCTTTAATTTCTTTAGGCATCCTTTGCTTCAGGATTTTCCTTCAAACAAAATTTTGAAGGAATTCCTTCAGACATTTTGTCTAAAGGAATTGTTCCTTTCTCCAGCTTACCGTTGGGCTTTCCTTCCAAAGGAATTCCTTTGCTTGCTCGGCCTTTGAAACGGTCCACCTCCTCCCCACCTGCCCTCTTCAAGGGTTGTTTGACCTACAAAGTTGCCTTTTGGAAAAGTTGCAAGGGTCCATTTTTGCTCCAAAATGCCTTCCGCAAGGGCACTTGTCCTTCGGGCTCTTGGAAGACCCCTTTGAACTTCTCGATTGAAAAAATGGCTAAGTGTTGAACCTGTTTCTTTCCTACAGAGTCCGTAGAAACCAACCTGCAGAGTCTATAAAAATGAGTTCATAGATCTGGGGAGTCCATAGATTTGAGCCTCCTTGTAGAGTCCATAGAATCCAAGTCCATAGAAACCATCTGTGAAGTTCTTAGTTCGACCTGCAGAGTCCGTAGAACTGGGGGAGTCCGTAGATTTCTTCTTATAGAGTTCATAGATTCAAGCCTGTAGAGTTTGTAGATTCAAGCCTGTAGAGTCCGTAGATTTCTGAGAAAGCTTTGAAAAATGAAGAACCTGAATGCTCAGAACACTTTTTGAAAGGGGAAGAGAGGATTTTGGTCTGTAGGACCAAAATAGTTCAAATGTTGTCCCAAAAATGAGTGATATTTTTGGGGGACAATATTAATGACAGCTAAATAACATGTTAATGACATGTATACAATTGATGTCATATTAATATTTACTGGTTCATAAATGCATAAATAATTTTTTAGAATAAAAATTGACTAAATGAAAATTAGTTTTTAATTATTTATATTTTCTTAAGCCAATCAAAAAGTTGGAAATACATATTATGATAATAATTAAAAAGTTTAATTTAAAGTTCTTCTATATTAATAATAGAATATTGAAAGTTCAATAGATTGCACACATGGGTGGCGCTCCTGCGATTCTTGATGGTAGAAATTAGGGATTCTGCCAACTTTCAATCCTCCCAAACAATGTCGATGATAGGGAAATTTGGAGTGAATTGGAAGCCCAGTGCAGAGGTGAGAATGGGTTTGGATGGGGATCCACTGGCTGCTGTGGAAAAATGGAGGGCGCAGCCCGAGGAGGCTGCGCCTGAGGAGGCACATGCTAAATATAGTGTGGGGATGGATAGTTATTCAAAACGACAACCTTTATCCCATCTTCTAGTAAATCCGATGGTGAAAGTCTTTGAAGTTTTGATAATTGATCAGGGTAGGGCATCTTCTGTTAAATCAATGGTTGTTAATTTTGAAAGAGAAGCTCTGGAGGATGTTTTGGATAGTTATTCAAAACAACTTTTGCTAGAATTTTGGTGTGTTTGGACACTTCTCAAGAGCTGCCTATAGGTATATAATTGAAAGTGCAAAATAAAAGCTGGTTTCAGTCCCTAGACTTTGAAGATATTCCCTTCAAATGCTAGAACTCCTTTCAGATTAGGCACTTTCAAATTCTGGTAAAAAACCCAAGCGCAAGTAGGAATCTTCTTGGGGCAAGGAGACTGATAAGAAGCAGCTAGAAGTTGTGGTGGAAGCTCCAATTCATCCGCTAAGAGCAGCATCAAAGAAAATTACAAGAAAAATTAAGAAAAAAGAAAAACTGCTAGTAAGAAAAATGCAAAATGCAGAGTCTATTGGTAATATTGATAATAAGAGTTTGAAATGTATATTCATTGGTTATAGTGAACATTCTAAAGGATACACATTATATTATCCTAAAATTAAGAAATTAATTATTAGTAAAGATGTATTTGATGAAGGTATGCATAAGCAATCTACATCTACTTTTGAATTAGTTCCATAAATTATGGACACAAAGAAGGAATAACCTAGTGAAAATACACAAATACCCCTAAGGAAAATGAAAAGTATTGAAGAAATGTATCAAAATAATAATCAAGTTGAGGATAAAGATCATAATCTTAACTAAGCCTTGATGACTAGAATGGCCAAAGTCAGTGATCTTCGATATTATGAAGAAGCAGAAGGCAAGAAAGAAAAGGAAGATCCAATGAAAAAAGAATATAACTCATTAATGAAAAATGATGTACATGGGAACTTACAAAAATTCCTAAATGGAAGAATATTATTGGTACTAAATGGGTCTATAAGACGAAGTATAAATTTGATGGATGCATTGAAAAATTTAAAAATGCATCTTGTAGAAAAGGTGTATTCTCAACAAGAAGGAATTTATTTTAGTGAAACATTTACTCTTATTGCAAACATGAATACAAAACAATTATTATTTCTTTGGTTGTTAACTTTAAGTGGCAGGTTCATCAAATGGATGTGAAAAATGCATTTCCTAATAGTGATTTATAGGACGATATTTACATGGAATAACCATATCGATTTGTGAAAAATGTCAAGAACTTCTTGTTTTCAAGTTTAATAAGTCTCTATATGGCTTGAATCAAGCACCAAGGGCATGGCATGCCAAGATTGATGAATACATCAAACAAGAAGGTTTTGTAAAAAGTCCCTTTAACCCTAATCTTTATGTGAGAAAGTGTGATGATGAAATAGTTGTTATGGTTATTTAGTTGGATGACATAATAATCACAAGTAAATGTGTCATAGTGATTTATGACATAAATAAAATATTAAGAAATATGTTTGAGGTGGTTAATTTAGGACTTATTCATTATTATCTTGGTATACAAGTGTGGCATAAAAATGACAAGATGATGCACTCTCAATCCAAATATGCACATGATTTGTCGGTCAAATTAAGTATTAAAAAATACAAAGTTGTGACTACACCCATTGAAGTAAGGATGAAATTATCAAAAAGTGATGATTTAGAAAATATAAATGGCACATTTTTTAGACAGTTAGTCGGGAGTCTTATCTATTTGACTATAACCAGGCCAGACATTGTTTATGCAGTTAGTTTAGTTTCAAGGTATATGTCAAATCCCAAAATACATCATTGGAATGTTATTAAAATAACCTGAAAATATGTGAAAGGCACTATAGATTTTGTTGTAGAATATGTGGCATGTGGTGTTGTGTCTTTGACAAATTTTAAAATTTTAGATTGGGATCAATGCGTAAATGATTGCAAAATCTACTATTAGTTTTGTGTTCAATATTGGATCAAGGGCTATCTCATGGGGTAGTAAAAAGTAACTAACATTCACATTTTCATCAATAGAGGTAAAGTATACATCAATATGTGCAATTGCTCATGAAATAATATGATTGAGGAGAATACTTGATGATTTATATTTTTCACAAAATCAACCTACAATATTGTATTGTGATAACGAAATTACAATTCAATTAAAAAATAGTCCTATCTATCATGCAGGGACAAAACATGTGGATATTCATCCTTACTATATTAGAGAATTAATTCAAAATGATCTTATTCAACTTATGTATTGCTAAACTAAAAATCAATTTGTAAATATTTTTACCAATGCATTGAGTGAAAGAAAATTTGTAAAGTTTAGAGATAAATTAAGGATTAAGGAAGTTATGTAAATTGGCACCTAATCAGTTATAAGACCCATAGAGGCAGGCAGGGCCCATATAATGTCTTTTAGATGTCTATAAAGTCTTTCAATATTGTAGCATTATTTAAAAATAAAATAAAATAAACATTTCAATATTATCATAAAAACATTAAATCCCTTAATTTTTTTTATTGTGCTTGTGTTTGTTCCATACACTTGTCATTTTATTTAGCTCCTTTATTTTATTTATTTGATTGGTTTCCATTTTTATTTTAAATTTATATGTTTTATTTTCACATTTTTGTATGACTGTTGTATTTAAGTTTTATGTTTTTGTGATATCTATTTGTTATGTTAGTTATATTTAAGTTTTAATTTTAATACATCAGCGATATTTTGGTTTTTATGTACACACTCACGACATGAAACTCCATGGACACATTATCATTGTATGTTACATCTTTCGACATAAGTATAGATTTTTTAATAATTTTTTAATTAATCATATTAGTTTAGTTCACTATTAAAACACATTTGTAATATTAATATTAATATACAAATACTAGTATATAAGCTGATTTCAATAATAAGGTGGTCGATAGAGATTCTGACCCACCCTCCATGCTAGAAAAAAGAAACCGACTCAGATGAATACAAACATTGCTAAAGCACGGTAGTGAAAACCAATACAACTTAAAACAAAAATAGAACATATTAAAAATAACTAGGCAAATGTGACAATCGAGAAGGAGGTGGTAGCATATCATCTCTCAAAGTCTAGGTGCTCTAAGAAGAAAGCTTAGCCAAAAGAGGATCATGGGCCACCCAAGTTTCCTAAATAAGGTTTGGGGCAGCCAAAGACATAGTAATGCTCCAACTATGAGTTTGTTGAAAAACATTGTTAACTGGACCACTTCCTTGCATGGGTAAGATCCACCAAAACAGGGTAATAATAGATTTCCCACAAGACGATGGCAGAAGACTCTACCCTTCTCAATGAAGAGAAGTGAAGAATCTCTTGTGCCTACGCGAGTGACTTTGCCAATGACGATGTATCGAAAAAAGAGATCAATATGTTAGATAATCTGAAGAAATATAACTTATTATAAAAAAATCATTCCCCCAATAATTAACCAACTCCTACATGAGTTGAAATATATTGAATTAGTTTGAATTAATATAATAAAAATAATAACTTCTAAACACTATAAACTTAAAACATAAGCCATTATATCTCATAAGAGTTCTTATATTGAAAATCATTTTCTATGATTAAAAAATATTAATACTATAACTAAATAATTAATTAATGTCTTACCATGCTCATTTTTGGCCTTGTCTTGATCATCTTCCGTTCGTATGTGACATTTGAATCTGAATCAATGCGGCCGAAGGGTCCTCCGAAGTAATAATCTCGTTGGGACCCAGCCAAAGGTAAGGATCCTCACAAGTACTCGTACTAATCGCTTGCGAAGTATAAGCATTCAGCTTTGTTTCTGGTGAGTCACCTCTCTGCTCAAGCAGAGACACATCTGTGTTAAGTCCTGACTGTTTTGTGGCAACTCTTATCCAAGCAAGCTCTTCCACAACCTCTCTCATAGACGGCCTTTCTCTTGCTTTCTCTTGCAAACATGCCTTGGCTAACCTTGCCATACTCTCCATCTCCCCTTGGTTTTCCTCATTCACTACGTTGGGATCTAAGATTTCGATCAAGTTGTTGTCGTTGATTGTGGACAGGAAATGGTCATACAAAGTGCACACTTCTTCCTGTACAGACACCAAGGGTTTTAGACTAGTGAGAAGCTCTACCAAAACTACGCCAAAGCTGAAAACGTCACTCTTGTCTGTAAACTGATTGCTTCCTATGAACTCTGGATCTACGTAACCCGGAGTACCTGCCGCCATGGTGCTGAGGTGTGTTTCGTCCGAAGGTCGTAGACGAGAAATGCCAAAGTCTGCAACTTTCGGAGTGAGTGTGTCGTCTAGGAGAATATTTGATGATTTTATGTCTCGATGTAATATCGGCTGAGAGGCTTGAATATGCATATATGCTATAGCATCTGCTGCCTCGATGGCGATCTGCCGCCGCTTTTCCCAGGGCAAGTGCTTATCTGTCGAGTGTAGATGCTGAAACAGTGTGCCGTTGGGTATAAATTCGTATATCAGCAACGGATATTGAGTTTGGAGGCAACAACCAAGCAATTTCACTACATTTCTGTGACTGATATAGGAGAAAATTACAATTTCGTTGATAAACTCATTGGAAAACTCATCGGAAATTGCTTTGGGCTTTTTGATTGCCACCGGCGTGCCGTCCAAAAGAGTTCTTCTGTAGACTATGGCGAAACCCCCTCTTCCTAATTCTGTTGAATAATTGTTTGAGGCTATTTGAAGTTCTTTTTCAGAAAATACTGTCAAGCCTTTTCTTCCTCCCATGGAAACGATATGCTCCTGCAACTGGATACCGCCGTTCTGTCGAAAATACTTGTCCCTCGTATCTTTCAAGCGACGCCTCCTCAACCACCAAAATAATCCACACGCACCCAAAGAAACTCCAACGAACGAAGAAACAGAGCCTGTCATCTCAACAAACAGTGATTTTGTTATAATCCATACTTTTGCAGATTTAAATTTAAAGAAAAGCAGAGACACGCTGCATAGTCACCCATAATTGCAGAAATAACGGTGTTGTTTGAGCCTGGGGACTGGCATCTTGTCCCGTTTTGAAATCCATCTCCCGTGTAACCCTTTGCGCATGAACAATTGTAAGAACCTCCCAAATTATGACATCTGCCTCCTTCCAGTGGTCCAACACACTCATTTGGATAACTGGCACTGCATTCGTCTACATCTGAACATTCATCATCATTATCAAATTAGTAGGAGTGTCGAAAATCTAAAGATGAATGATTATAAAAGAGAAAGCATGATGCCCCCTAAGGGTTCTAGATTTAGAAAGTGTGGAGAAGATACCTGTGCAATCTGTGCCGTTAGAGTAACCATTTCCATCATATCCAGGAAGGCATTTGCATACATGCCCTGTTTGACGGTTCATGCATTCAGCTTGTTTGGCGCAAGAGTAATTGGATGTTCCGTTTGCCGTTGAGCAATTCCATTGGCCAATGCTCCAATCAAGGTTGAGACCGTAATGACCAGCGGCAAAGAAGCCAAACGTGTTTGGGGGTAAGGTCCACGTAACAGGGTCTATTATAGTCGAGAACCCGCAATCAGGAAAGTTTGCATAGCTGATTCCCCCGCCCGTGAAATATATCATCTTCTTGTTTCCTGGAATACCAGCTTCACAACAGCCATAGGTGTTGCAGTACTTTGGATCATATTGATTTAGGCATGCAGATTTACATGAACCATCGCTCCCCCTGCGATCGGATACTTTAAAAGAACCGACTGAATCGCAACCGACTACCAAGAATTTATTGGACGAGGAAATGGTGAAGGGACCATCTTGAGGTAACATGAATCGCACAAAGGCATCATCTGTTCCACTACATGACATGGCTTTGAGAGAAGTCGAGTTTATGACGAGAGAGCCCGCATAATCGATCTTCAGAATCTCAAAATCAATATTCATATCACCGGTATTATTACCTTGTACAAACGCGCGAAGAAACGGAGCGAGCTCCCCAGTAGAATTCTCCTGACAATTAATCTGAAATCCAGGATATCCACAGTTTAGATTCCGGATCCAAAAAGGGTAACTCACATTCACTGATCCACACGTTTCAGGAAGGCATTTTGCAGAGGCAAAACCCGCTAAACACAGCCAAATTAAAAATTGAACCACCTCCCAATACATTTTTTAAACTAAAAGCACAAAAAATTAGCCCACTGCTAAATTGTCATTAACATAAGGAAAAATGCCGCTCGCATGGTTAAACTTAATGAACACACGTCTTCACTAGATTGTTTCAACGGGATGACAAAATTCCGACAAATATTTTAAATATATCCGACATCGAGGATTACGAAAGACTTATTCTAAATAGTATACAGACCGCGTTAAAAGGATAAGGACGTGTGGAAAGCCCACCGAATTCGCGTCCACGTGGGTTAGCTAGGCGCCTCCTGTTTTAGGTTGGAGCATAATTTTGAAGAAGGTTTTCCCGCATTTTCCTTTTAAGGTTCGGCATTCTTTTAGAAAATGTCAATATCATTATATTTTTAAGAATTGGAAAGAATTCTTATTTTTTTTAAAAAAGATGTTACTTTTTTGGGAGGTAAATTATTGGTCAAGACAATTTGTATGACCAAATTTTGAAATATGGAAGTTTATTAAATTGGTAAATTACTATACAATTCAATATTATGTAAGGTTTTTAAAAATATCAATTTAAAAATTTAGCATTTTTAAAATTATATATTATATTTTTTATTAAAATTATCTTTGAAATATATATTTGTTGTAGAATGGTATTCAAGAAGAGTGATGAATTGTATTATTTGTAAGATGATAATAATTAAAAGTTAATTTTGAATTTGATGTCTATTTAATTATTGTAAAGTAGTTTTAATTTTAAATTTAATATTTATTTGATTATTATTGGGGAGTTTTTCTTTTTTATTTGGGGAAGTTAATTGAAAGCTCATAGTATATGGTAGAATTTTGATTCTATTTTATTTTTACTAGAATTTTTTTTTTACTGTATACACATTAATACAAATAGATTGAGGCCACATATTACCAATTTATAATATTTATAATGTTATATTTTCTCATGCCAAATATTGCATAACATAATAAATAATATTTAACTTTTGTGCTATCTAAAAATTGATTTTATTATATGATTTAATTCAGTTATTTGTTATTATCATATTTCTATATTTATATGATAGAACTAATACAATTAATTTGGATAAATAAATTTTATATAATTATGTGGAATAAATTTATTTATCATGTAACGTAAATACAACCCCCTTAATACAAATGAGAACATCATCAAAAAAAAAAAAAAGGATTAGATACAGAATCATATAAACTCCTTTGTGATCACTCTAACTACATGTTAGACTTAAATACCTTCTTTCACCTATTTAACGTGAATAATGATCATTTAAGTTTCAGTGATTCACTGTATACTCAGTATTGCATTTGTCTTCTTCAATTAAGAGTTTTATAGAATACATTTATTGTAGTAATTACTAACAGTGGTATCAATTGAATAAAATTGTGTGTGCGCCTATTATTACAATAAATAAACATATGATTTGAAGACACCAAGACAAAAACATAAACCGGGGGGGGGGGGGACATGGAGAGAAATAATTCAACTACTAGTTGATATCACCTTGATATGCCAACACTTTATAAACTGTGGTTGAATTATATGTATGTTCTAATTCTGAAAACTACACTTTTCTGACAACTGTGTGTTGATACTCTTGCCTATGTCCAACTATGTCAAGCGTAAAAAATAATTAATTTGTGATGTGAAGTTGTGCTATAACATTAATTAACTATGATTTGTTCTGTTTTGTATGCATTTTAACTGTTTGGATTGTTCCTTACTGATTTGAATAGCTTTTACCTTTACTGCATTATTAGTTTTGGACTATGTTTACATTCCCTTAAATTGTGATTTAATATTAGAAGTTCATTACCAAAATATTACATAGAAAAGTTTGGTTTTCTCATGAAATCATGAATTAATTATAAATTATAAGTTGAAATATTAAGAATATGAGGAGAAACATAAATAAAGGATAGTGAGTTTTTATAAAATTTGTAAAGAGATTTTTATTTTATTGATTGGAAGAAAATCTAAGTGTTCCATATGGAATTTGAGTTGTCAAATGTGTAGTGAAGAAAAATAAATAAAAACAATAAAATTTGAACTATAATTTAGGTTATAAGACTTTTATAAAAACACATAAAACCTCAAATTATAGATCACATATATAATTAAAACACAAAAAATTGAATATTTTAAATTCTCTATTTTAGTCTAGCATAGCGAATCATACATTTAGCATGCCAATCTTAACTTCTTTTCTTCTCCATCTCAACAATATTCTCATCAAAAGTGATCTCATTATAGATGGTCTTTCCTTTAAAACAAATCATACATCAAAACACAATGGACTTATGTTCCTTATAGATGGTCTTTCCTTTAAAACAAATCATACATCAAAATCCAATGGACTTTTGTTTCTCCATTCATGAGATCGATGATGTCGCCACGAAGAAGAGGTAAGGTTGTAGATTAAATCAATTTTTTTGAATTTTTTGTGAAATTTTTGCATAGTTTAATTTATGATTTTTCTCCATAGGTCAACATGCTCTACCTAACCCTTCTAACCATCTGCCCAACCCTCCTAACCCTCTTATAGTTCCACTAGATCCCGTAGGTAGTCATGAGGATATAGTTGTTCACATAGTGAAGAACAAAATTGAAATTGAGTAGATAATTAAGAGAATGACAGAGCCCACTTCCACGAACACCCACTACACCTATTTGGCCAATACCCTAAAATTAGAATTAGGTCAAGTTGATTTGATAATAAGTCAAATTGACGGATGAAGGTCATATAGGGATATTTATAGGACTTACTATGCTAACAAATTGTCAGCAAATGAGGTGAAGAAGAAATAAATAACAAAATATCAAATTTGTGCCTTATTATTAGGAAATGAGGTGAAGAAGAAAGAAACAACAAAAGATCAAATTTGTGCCTTATTTATCAACCCAACGACCAATGCCCCATTTCTCATAACGACCAAACATTTCCCAATCTACCGATGCCAACACAATTTGAATAAAGCCAATTTTTGGGAGCAATAGTGGATGGTGTTTAACTATCCACCTTGGAATAACTATGAGGTCCATTTGTACTTTTTGAGGAAACTCTATTTCAAGTTTGTCCTCAATGAAATTCTAAATTACTTTGACTATGGTGAGTTTTAGGGTCGAGGGAAAAGCTCTATGCAGGATCAATCAGGTGCACATCATGTACCTAATCAACCTGCAAGGATCCCTACCCAAAAGCCACTTCATCCAGAGATTCCCTCTAAGGTGAAGGAGGTTTTGGAGATAAACACTTTGCATGCACTTGGTGTGCTTATTGATACACTCATTCATCATACGAGTAGACTTTTAGAGATAGATGCTTGAGATACTCTAGCTAGTGGTTGTACCCAACCCCACCCATGAAAATGTTGTGGTGCTATATGCATTGGACCTTTAGATGATGATGGTGGTGCTTCAGGGGGCTTGAAGGATATGGTCTTGACTAGTGAGTTGTTGGCACACACATTTGGTTTGGATACATTGGGAGTCTGTACACACATGCAAGTATATTTTATATAAATTCCATGTTAAATTTTTAAGTTATATTTGTAAGTTAAAAAGTTAAAAATTAATTTACATGTTTAAAATGAATAATATATATGTATTTTTTTGTTCCAGGAGGAGACATTGCCTTCGACATCACAACTAGGTAGTTGGCTAACCCCTACTACATCTATATGTGTTAGTACAACACCATATACATTTACAGAGATAAAATTTTAAGTGAATCTTATATACTCTAAATATACAGTCATACACCTTAATTGTATCATTGGTAGATTTTGTGTAAGAAAATATAAAATACCTATTATAATTTTGTTGGACTTTTTATTGTTTGATGTATTAACATGGATTGGCATAGTGTTAGAAACTCATTCTCCATCTCAACATTTTTGATTTTATTTCGAGTTTCAAACTATGTTTTCAATAACCAAAATAACGAGTTGAACATTTTCTTGATATCCCATTATATGTAGTTCCCATAGCAGGTCAATCCCAATCAGTAGGATTGGATGTGTGTGTGTGTGTGTGTGTGTGTGTGTGTGTGTGTGTGTGTGTGTGTGTGTGTGTGTGTGTGCATCCAATCCTATTGATTGGGATTGACTCGCTTATATATATATATATATATATAATTCATTTGATAAAATTTATTTGATACAATATATTTCTATCAATTTCCCAATTGAGCATAGTATGTCTTCATCAATATGCACACCACTCCTTTCTTTTAAATACTGGCCTCATAGCCAACCACTTGATTCCTTGTTATCCTAATCATATATAGTGGTTCAATCTCTATGATTGATATCCAAAATGGTCATAGCTAGCAATTCAATTCCAATCTAGAGTAACAATTTCATCTCTATCTATGGAGTTTTAAATTTATATGGCATAGCCTCTTGATCCCATTGTACCTAGTCAATTCCAATTTCCAACCAGACTATATTATTATAGCTATATAGAGTAGGCCATTAGATCCCATTAGTTTGTTGGGAGAGTGTCGACTATAAACTATAGCCTATATGTATATGCCATAGGCCTTGTGACTATATACAAATAGGGAACCTCAACCCTATATAGATAGATGGGGTTGAGTAGTTTGTTACCACCACCTACTTAGGGGGCCCAAAGACCTAATACCTCTAGTTGGGGGAGAGGGCCTATCTATATCCCTGCACTTTCATCACTCAAGTGACATGTTGAATCTATAAGACTATAACACCTTTCATTAGGAAAGTCCCCCTAAACTGAATATGGAGTGTTGACAAGACTATAACACCCTTTGTTGACCTCAACTTACTTGCACTATATACATAGAGACCTTCCCTTGTAAAAATTGAGAGAAATCTAAGGGTAGATAGTCAACCTAATGTCACCTATAAGGCAACCAAAATCATGCACTTGTAAAGAAGACTGTCCACTCACTCTTATCTCTATAATATTCAATTCTATTTTCTATATGTTTCTTTATATTTTGATGAGACCTATTTTATAAGGTTCTAGACACTCTTAAAAGGCTCAAGCATAGATGTCCCCATAAAATCAACCTATCACTCTAGGTCTCTTACCTGATTAAAATTTAGTTTACAAACTTCTCGACAACCACCTATACAGGTTACTTGTCTTATCACAATGACTATTTGTAAAGGCTTTTTAACCACACCAATACTTAGTTGGACTAAAAAGTAATGAATGACTATAATCAAAGTATTCACGGTGTTAACATGATCAAAATTTCAAAACAAATCAATTTAGACACCATAGCTCATAGGACTGTCCTCAACTATACCAAGTCACTACCTTAAGATAATTAAGTCTAATGACCAAGTAATGAGGTCAAAATATGAAATACACCTCATCAAAGCTATAAAAGCATCCAACCTAGTGTATATAGGTGTATCAAGGATGTTTCAACACCTAACTTGCATTCAATGACTCAATTTCACAAAATTCACTCAAAAATCCCCCTCATTGTCTTTTCATTCTCCCTCATGAAACTGACATTTCTTGCCTTCAATGTGGTGTTACAAGTCACATGTTGCACATATCCACTTGTCACATTCATGCTTCCCATGACCTCATAATATTTTTTCATATCTTATGCAAGACTAAGCTTGTTATCAACTTGTTTAATCAATGAATTGCCCAAGTTATTAATTATTAGTTTGTTTATTTAACTGATGACTAGGGTGGACACTCCTCCATCATTACAAGTCAAGATAGACTCGGGCATTGCTGTTACAATGTCATCTATAAAGGCACTCACCGAGGTATGTATATTCACTTGTAACTTTGAATTATAATTTAGTAATTTTGTTTTAATCATTTTAATATATACTTTGGCAAATATAACTTATATGCATGAATGTAGTATGTATGTAGGGCTATCATATGACATTTGATAGTCTGATTCAAATGACTACTATGAAAATTCCTCATGTTTATTCATAATTTTAAATGCTTATTCATACAACTGATCTTGGCACTGACCTAGTCGAGCATCATTGGAAAATTGAGAAGGACCATGAGATTGCAATAAGTGCATGTTTAAATGATTTTTTATTATATTTTAAAACATGAGTTTCTAAGCTTTGTTTCATGTGTACTTGTTAATTTTATAACAATTTTTGTATTTGAATAGGTTTGACTGCAAGCAAGATATGAGTCTAATATATGTAGTCAAACCTTGGAAAAATCCAAAGAATCTGAGATATCTCTCCATCTACAAGCAAGACATTTCAGGGAGAGTCTTCTTCGAAGAAGGTAAAAAGAGGGAAACTATTTGATGATTAGGATGTTGTAGATAATGTAATTTTTTGTATGCCTATATGGAAATGTACGCATTTTTAGAATTGTACATGCATATGTGATGTATTCACCTGACATTAGATAATATGTTGTTAGACATGATGTAATTTTTTGTATGCCTATATGGCAATGCATGCATTATTGACATTATATGCCTATATATGGCATTCACACATGGCATTCTTATTTTGTACATGAATATTTAAGAAAACCAATGAATTAAATCTTGTTTGAATTACTTGTGTTCAGAGTATTATGAATGATTGGTTTTGAAGTATTCTTAAGAATTATAAATGTTATGAGATTGAGAATAACTTGTTAGGATAATTTTGCAAATCAGACCCTTATAATAAATAAAGAATATTAATGATTGAATTTTAATTATGTACTGATGATAAACCTAATTGATCACATTCACTTTCTATGGTTTGATTTGAATCTTATTTCACAATATAGCTCCTCGTTTGACTCTTTAGGCTTAATTTATCTTCTTACACCTAGTACTTATTCCTTGTACTCTTAGTAGCACCTTATTAATAGCATTGACCTCTGTCCATACGTTCACAACACATATTTTACCTCATTCTATTCATTTCATTCATAAACTTACTCTCAATCTCATTCTAGCTTCTTACTAGGCACCTTCTTTGGGTCTCAAGGACCAAATCTTGTTCTATGTTTCAAGAGCTCAACCTATTGTTACATATGGTCTTAGATGATCATAACATACTGGTATAACCCCCTTCAAGTAATCAAACAATCTTTGAATCTCATTCCACACCTTATGGACACAATGCTCTCTTAAGGCTTGTATCCTTTTTCTACTATATTTTTACTTATACGAAAAATTTATGATTGATCAAGACATTATAATGGAATTTATAGGTACACTCTATCCTTTTCCATGTCTATGTCAAATTTCATATCCAACTCCACCTCTAACTATCACTTCCTTCATTAGCCTACCCTCATTTAGGCCTAATTAGCCCTCTTCCAAACCCTTTGTCCTATAATCCATATATATCCATATAATCTCAAGGTAAAACCTCTTGATTCACCTTGTACATGTATATGGTATCAGTATTACAAAGTTTAATTAAATTCCCATGGTTAAATCTCTCGAAAATGCCCAAACCCTAATCTAAGTTTTACCATACCTTGTACATACTCTCCAAAGGATCAATTTGAACTTCCCACTGATCTTATTTTATTTAAAACATCCTCATGACATCTAAAACATCTCATAACACCTTTTTAATGATAAAAAAACTAACTTTGCCTTTATGCCTTTGAGATTGCCTATGGGGATTTGAGCCTACATATGGGGATTGCATGATGTTTGAAATGTGAATACTATTTAAAGGTGTTTAATAGGTTTAAAATAATCTTACCATACTTCTCAAATACTTACCTAATCTTGGAACCCTCAAACACACCTTAAAACTCCAAAATGTATGCCTGCATGAATAGTGACAATTATGAGACATGGAGGGGACTACGAAAAAATAGTGAGAACTTTCACTTGTCATATGATCTTAAAAATATTATTTATGGGTATATTAAGTTATGAATACCAATTTTACCAAGTTTCAAGTCATTTGGATATGTACTTTGTCCTATAGACCCTTTTTACCATAATTTACCTTGAGTTGCCTGCATGATTCCTTCATGCCAAAACTTGTATTTCTTCAAAAAAATTCATGAAAAACCTGAATTTAATTATTTATATAGAAAAATATATGTTTTAAACATTATATTTTATGGTTTTAATACCTCTCTAAGGCCCAAACTACTTCTTGACATCTAGAACTGACAAAAATTCTAGAAATCTCCAATGGTTGCCTTCTTGACTACAAGAGTACTATGTCAAAAAAGTGGAAATTTTCACTCTTTATATTACCTTTAGTATGGCATGAGATGTTTTTTTAGGTCATGGATACCATTCGTACCAAATTTTGTGCTTTGACTCAACCAGTAGATGCCCCAAACTGACCAATTTCTCCAAGGTAGGCTCTAATGTTGATCATGATTTGACATAGGGTTTATTTTAATAAAATAGTGAATATTTTATATTATAAAAAATCCTAAAAAATATATTAAATGGGCATATTAGGTCATAATTATCCTCTCCACCAAATTTCATGATTAGATCCAACATATTTTGGCCTGTAGGCTCATTTTGACAAAAGGTAGTGGCACATGTCTGCTTGGTCAAATTTCAAAAATGAGTCATCATCCTTTTTTTCCTTGGTTTTTATGTTATCATGATTATTTTTAATCTAAAATCTCATTTAACCTCTCCTTACATGATTCGACCCTTCATTTTCTATCTCACAATCTTCCATGTCACCTTGTACCTTCTCAAAAAACCTCATATGACTGCATGTCAATAATACCTAGAGATTTATGCTATGATAAAAGGGAGTATTTGGTCTAATTTAAATCCATTTATCCCAATTAGTAATATTAATTCATTGGAAATCACCCTTAAACCTTCATCTACGATGTTCTGGCCACTTAACAAGGCATTTGGGCCTCACATAGTCAACTTCCATACAAAGGCCTAACTACATATTCATGTTCAATCCCTATGATGGTTATAGGTACATGTTTTCCAAATATTGCTTTGGAAAATAAACTTCACTATTGAAAATATTGACTTCATGACTGTGTTTCCCTAGCTATATTTGCATGCTTTGAGGGTATGATTGTAGGTGTTCTTTGGAAACCTCTCCTAGTATGCTTGACTTTGTAGAAGCCAAATGTCCTATCTATGCACACTAACTTGAAGGATGAACTTTAGGTGGAATATTTTGACTATGAATGAAACATTAGGTGTTCAAGAATATTTATCAAATGATCCAAGACCCCACAGATCCTGAATGCTCATGGAACATACATGAAACATTATCATTCCCATTCCAAGTTATCTAACTCACTCCAACATCTCATTTTACATACAAGGTTCATCTTGGATTCTTAATGGCCTCCAACTAGAAAAATCACACTATGAACACATTTGAAGAGGTGAATAATGTTTAAGAATAGGTTCTTGGCCTCCCATTTGGCCCGGTCTACAAACTCACCACTCATTATGGGCTCAAGAACACCCTTCCCAATATCAGAAAGATGTTAATTTTTAGCCTAACTTCAGGCATGCATAAAACCAAAAATGTAAGTCATACGGAGGAACCATCATATCCATCATGTGCATGAAAATCCCACTAATTTGACCCTGAATCTAGTCTAAATCACCTCTAAAATAAATCTATGGCAAAAGTTGCAGTAATGGGTCCTAAAATGCAAATTTTTGGCAGTGAAGAGATAACTTGTAGACGTCCAGCTAGAAATTTTGCCTCCAAGACTAGTAGGTACAAATAAACCACTTAAATCACATATATATAATCAAATTACACATGTTTCAATGACCGTGACATCAAATTCTACCCATAAGTGCATTTTCACTATTATTTTGGAGCACAAAAATACTGACAATAAATGTTGTCAAAGTTGAAGCTATGGTCTGAGAACTCAATTTATAATGCTTTTTGGCTAAAAAATGGCACTGCTAACACATTCAGAGGGATGGATAACATATAGGACTAGGTTCTTGGCCTCCCATCTAGTCTGGTCGACAAACCCACCACCCATTCTGGGCTTAAGAATGCCCTTCCCAATACAAGAAAGATGTTGATTTTTAGCCTAACTTCAGGCATGCATAAAAATAAAACTATAAGTCATATGGAGGAATTGTAAGATCCCTTATGTGAAAAAAAAAATCAATCTAATGTCATCCCAAATCTCGTCTTAATCACCTCTAAGAGAAATCTATGGCAAAAGTTGTAGTACCAGATCCTAAAATGCAATTTTTCGGTAGTGAAGAGACAATTTGTTAACCTCCAACTAGCAATTTTGCCTTCGAGACCGACAGGTGTAGATCCAAAATTTTAATGACATCTATATAGATGAATTACATGTTCTCCAATGATTGTGACATCCAATTTCTCCTGCAATTACATTTTCACTACTATTCTAGAGCACAAAAACACTAACAATAAATATTGTCAAAGTTGAATCTACGGTCCAAGAACTTAATTTTTGATGCTTTTTGGATAAAAATTAGCATTTCCAACACATTCAAAGGGGCAGATAACATTTAGGACTAGTTTCTTGGCCTCCCATCTGGCCTGATCAAGAAACCCACCACCCATTTTAGGCTCAAGAATGCCCTTCCCAATATAAGAAAGATGTTAATTTTTAGCCTAACTTTAAGCATGCATAAAACCAAAACCATAAGTCATATGGAGGAACCGTAAGATACTTCATGTCCATAGGAAAACCCTATAATTTTACCCTTAATGTAGTCTGAAGAACCTCTAAGAGGAATCCGTGGTAGAAGTTTCAGTAATGGGTCCTAAAATGAAACTTTTTGGTAATGAAGAGACAACTTATTGATCTCCAACTATAAATTTTGATTTTCTTATAGGATATCATCAAATCCAAGTTCCAGTGACTACCATAGACCTAGTGGGATAATCAATGTTTTCTCCATCCATGACTGGGGAAGTCAATTTTTTCTTTCCATCTACACACTGACATAAGTAGTAATTTCTTCCCTCTTCATTATCCTCATCTTCAATAATTGCAAAAACATGGCTTACATCATAAAAAACAATTTTTAATGACACTATGAAGATAGATTATGAGAATAAATAGTACATAAAGATTTATCTTCTACTTGGTTGTACTAGATCGGATATATGGTCAAAGTCATGTAATGATCTCATGTTTGTAAGTTACAATGCTGGTGGAACTTGATATGTGTTGATTGGAATTAGAGGTCTAGAACTCTAATCATCCACCCACTCTTGTGACCCACACTCATTCCAAACAGAGTCCATGCATGCAAAATAAAAGCATGCCAAGTTTCACATATGAATAATCCAAGAACCTACATTTAAGCTACAAAACGAGTGAAACTCACTTGAACCTATTAGAGTCATACAATCCTCACAGATTGCCAAGTCTTTTTCCTCCATTAACCAAAAATGTCTATGAACAACAAAATTTACTTGAGAACCATGACATACGTTCTCATTACACCATTCAACCATAATTTTTGCATCAATCAAATTGGCAACATTTTCAAAATTTAACTCCTCCCTTGCAACATCTCTTCTTACACATGATTCAACACTGTCATGTTCCCCTTTTCCATGGCCAGCCTCAGTAAAACTCCAAATATTTTTTGATCTTCCTTTGTACTATTAGGTGCATGGATGAAACTATATGCATGAATATGACTTGTGTTGAGTTTTAATACTGTGATTGAACTTCCATTTGTGATTTGAATATGTATTTTTAAAAAAATTCAACTACTGAAACAATAGAATCAAGTGGGAATGTGTCTTTTCTTATTTTGAAATGTTCATCC
This sequence comes from Torreya grandis, assembly GCA_037957365.1. NCBI lineage: Eukaryota > Viridiplantae > Streptophyta > Pinopsida > Cupressales > Taxaceae > Torreya > Torreya grandis. Next base: position 2,453,606 of record JARHVA010000259.1, read on the forward strand.
AACCATTTAGCCCTATGTGTGTGCCTTGCATACTCATAAATAATTTTCTCTTTGAATTCGACCATAAATTATGAAAGAGGTATCTTTTTCGTAATAAGCTCACACCATTTAGATTCTTTGTCATCTTTTACTTGATATGTCATAGATTTGTATTTGCTCAAACCAACTAATTCTTATCCAATTGCACTTGTACACTTCTCATGGATACATTTTGTAATTTTGGCAATCCACCACAAATGTTGTAATCTCCATCCAAACATTCTTTCTTATAAAAGAATTGTCCATTTGGTCTTTCACAAAAAATATTTGGAATAAATTTTCTCACTAATTTTGGTGGAACTTCTATGCCACACTCCTACAAAATGTTGTTGGTATGCAAAGTACAATGAATATGGCCAAAAATATCACAGTTCATTGAAAATTCAACATGTTTCCTACAACAAGTGGTGAGTATGTGATTTATTTTTACATAAAAAAGTTTAGCCATATCAAAAAATCTTTGACTAATAGCAATTTATGGATGTTTTCCCAAAAAATTATAGTACAATTATGTTTCAGTCATATCCATGAAATGTTTTAGATTTGGTTCATGATTATGAGAACTAACTCTCTTTTTCACTACATCTCTTGCATTGGGCAAAACTCTTGTATTATCTTTCCAAAATTATGCAAGTAAGTCTTTCAAATCATCAATTATAAACTTGTCCTTTCATGAAAGTCTACCAGAGAATGTGAAGAGCTCTTTCGTATTGGGTTCGTTAAGTCTTTCAGTCTTATAATTACTTTCATCAATGTTTTTATATTTATATCAAGTGTTCAACTTGTTTTTAAATTCAATCATTTTTCTTTTTTTAGCACTTACTGCACAAGTTGTCATTATACATCAGGTAGCATTACAATCTTTTTGCCATGATTTCAGGTCTACAATATGATATGCATCCTGTATATTTTGAATAATTTCATCATTTTCATCATCCATGTTAGATGTTCTTAGTCTTAATGTGTACATTGTAGGTCTCATCTTAACCTATTTCAGCAATGAAACAAATAATTGACATCTTTGACTATCATACTGCAATATATGAAAGAAACTATCCCAAATTTCTTGAGCTAGTCTTCTTGAATGGCGGTCAGACATTTTTTTATGCATTGGTTTCAAAATATTTTCATCAACTTCAATTAAGTACTTATCTTTTTTACGCACAATTCTTGGAGGTGTTGTTATTGGTGGAATCCGTTCAGAGGGTGTTTCTAAATCATTATATGTTTCCATGAAATTTTCTTCATTTTTTATTTTTTCATTATATAACTTCATAAAAAAAATTCATTGTTAATTTCATCATTATTTGAGTCCATTAAATTTTCTTCATTATTGGTGGGTAAAGTATCATGCATAAGCTCTTCATCAACAAAATTAAAAACTTTAAACTTTGAATGTGAATTGCCAACATCATCTAATTTTTTTATTATCAATTTCATCTTAATTTAATTCATTATTTTGAATTTCATCATAATTCAATTCATTATTGTTAGTTTCATCATTATTCAATTCATTATTGCTAATTGCTTCATTGTCTAAGGCATTTGGCTCATCAGGGTTAGTGTTTGTACCTTGTCTGGGATGAAATGCTTGCATTTGTACCTTGTTTTTTCTCTCAACTCTTCTAATTACTTTGGTGTTTTATTCTTCAACTTATTTCTCTTCTTGTTAGCGTAATTATGTATTTACCTTGGGTTATTGACTAAGGTAATTAATCTTTGGTTAGTTGCCTTAACCACTTGGGTTAAGAGATTAGTTTGTTTAACGGGCTTAATTATTTTCATGTTAGCCGACATTGGTTGTTTTATCCATCCTTTTCACATGTTTCTCAGGTGGCTCATGTCTTTGCCTATTTAATAGGCCTTCTTGTATTATTCAGATATAGAATGTATGCTATGAATACAATCTGATTCTTTCTCACTCTCTGTGGTTTATCTAATATGGTAATTAGAGCTTGTGGTTTAGGAAGCTTGGGAGGAAGCCTATGAAGCAAGAGAGGACGGTCTTGTCAGGGAGGAGCATGAAGCACTGGTGAAGAGCAGTGAGAGGAAGAAATTTATTTTTTTCTTGTGACCAGTCATTTAACTTGGAGGAAAATCCTAAAAATTTATTTGAGCATTACTTTTTATGATTCCTTTTACTATAAAATTATTTGGCTCAAAATTTGTCTATTGGATCAGACATAATCAAATTCTGCTCAGTATTTTGTTTGAAAATCACATTTAAAGTTTTTTGGTTGGTCATCTCTTTACAGTTTGGGGAAGAGAGCATATTTTCATTTGGGCACTATTTTTGGTGAGTGAGGGGTCTAAAAATTGTAGGACAATTTTTTAATTCGTTGATTATTTTTATGAAAATTTTAATCTAAAATTTTATTATTTAAATTAATTTTAATTTTTTAATTGAAATAATTCAAAACTTTAGCTTATAAGGGTTTTTAGGGACCTACTAGTGACTAATTATCTCAAAAAAGTTCTGGAAGGTAAAAATTTCATTATTTTCTAGGTTTTTAATTTGAATGTTGGTAAAAAATAATTTTTCCAAATTGGATTGTAGATCTCCAGATAAACTTTTTTTGTCCATATTTTGGTGTTTTTAAAGATGGAAAAATTAAAATTTTCCAAATGGTGTTGAGTTTTTTTACTGAAACTGGAGGTATTAACCAGTTTGTGATTTGAATCAGTGGGTAGGAACAATTTTATGTAAATTCATTATAGTTTGTTTGATATTTGTTTTTTTTCATAGAAAAAGTAGGCCAAAATGGCTACTTTACAACACCTCTTGTTTCCAAATTCACAAAAATTGACAGAAAAAAAATTTAGTTTGTAGAGTCACAAAATTTTGATGATATGTAAATATCAGAATCTTGATCAAATAGTGCTTGGTAAAGAGCAAAGGCATGCCACAGGTACCGATGATTATGATAAATGTCATCATGAGGCTTTTATGTTATTGAAATTGTTAGTAGAAAATAATCTAATCTTGAAGGTCAAAAATGTGACCATTGCATTAATTTTGTGGATTAATTTACTTCTAAATACCAGTCTTCTAAAGCTAGTAGGGTATTGTATTTGAAGAATTTATTATTTTCTAGTAAGATGCAAGAAGGTGGATCTATTTTTATGTTTTTGTTGCAGATCAAGGACATCAGTGATCAATTGAAGGCTATACAAAAACCTATTGGTGAACAAGATTTGATTGCTTAGTTATGTAGAATCTTCTACCTTCATTTGAGTCATTTGTGGAGTCCTTGCACATGATTATTGACATGCATACTTTGGACTTAAAAAAGTTATCCACATTATTATTGTAGAAGGAGAGAGGATAGGAGTAGACAATGTTGTCTACATCTACTTCTTAGAGAGTGCATTCTTTATCAATGGAAAGGGTAAACAATTTGGTAAAACTACTAGTTCTTCGATAGAAACTTCATAAGTGGTTATAATAAGAGATCTAAGTGGAAATGTTTTAACTATAAGCAACCTTGTCATCTTAAGAAAGATTGCAAGAAAAGACAACAGGTATTACTGATCTCTTAAAAAAAGCTCATCATGTGAATATAGCTGAAGGTGAAGGTAAGGAAAAATCTCTTGATTTTACTTTCATGGCTTCTAGTGGTAAATCTGTGATGGATCGAGCTTGGTACTTTGATTTAGGGGCATCTTGCCATTATACATGCCATAAGGATTGGTATGTGGATTTTTTTTTAAATGACAATAATAAGGAATTTGTATTTTTGGGAGATGGTAAGACTCATTTTGTAGAAGGATATGTAATTGTTATATCAGTTTTAATGGTGAAGTTCAGTATACATTTAAGAATGTTAGGTATGTGCCTAATATGAACAAAAATTTGCTTTTCATTAGTGAGATCACTTCAAAATATGATTTTGTTATAAAGTTTCAAGGACAATAATGTTTAGTCATCACCAAATATAAAATGATTATTATTATTGGGATTGGTGAGAAAGGCTTGTATAAGCTTGTAGATCCACAAAGGGTAAAGGAAAGTGCACTTGTAGTGATTGATAGAAAAAGTTCACTATAGAATAAAAGCTATGGGCATTTGAATTTCTAGTATTTGACTACTTTGAGCAAGACTAAGATGGTTAAGGGGATTTCTTCTATTTAGGATAGTCATCATGTATGTATTGGATGTCAGTTGGGGAAGAAAGTTAGACATTCATTTGATGTTGGTAAAGCTTCAAGATCTAAGGGAGTATTAGATCTGGTACATGCAAATTTGCATGGTCTAATGCAAACACCTACCTCTTTTAGAGTACATTATATTCTATTGTTGGTCAATGATTTATCTAGGAAAAAAGTGGGTATACTTTCTAGTGAATAAATATGATTGTTTTTCTAACTTCCTTACTTGGAAAGCTATGGTTGAAAAAAGGCAGGATGATCACTGAAATCTCTTAAAATAGATAATAGGGTTGAGTTCATCTCAAAAGAGTTCAAAGATTTTTATACCACTAAAGGCATACATAGACAGTACACTACCCCTTACGCTCTGCAACAAAATAGAGTTGTGGAAAGGTGAAATAGGATGGTGATGGACATGGCTCACTATATGGTCCAAAGCAAAAATGTCCCATATAGATATTAGGTAGAATTAATGAATATGGCAGTGTACATCCTCAATAAAAATCCTAAAAAATCATTGGATAATATGACTCTAGAAGAGACTTGGTCAGGTCGAACTCTAGATGTAAGTGCTTTCTAAATTTTTGGTTGTGTAGCTTTTGCAGTTATTCCTAGTCAAAAGAGAAGTAAATTGGATGAAAAAATCAAATCATACATGATTTTTGGGTATAGTGAGCAATCAAATGCCTATATATTACTTGATATTTCTACTAATAAAGTTGTGGTAAATAGAGATGTCATAGTAAATGAAAGATGCCATACTTCACATCAACTGGTACAGTTTTAGATATTGACTCATTATTTTCTTCTAATGATTCTATTATAAATTATGGTATGAAAGTTGAGTAGGATTCTATTTGATCAGGAGACTCACATTCCAGGGAGGGAATCAATGCAAGTCATTGTGAGGTTCTAGTAGAAAAAACAAAGAAGCCAAAGTGGTATTCTGCCACTATGAAAGCACTAAAGGATGGAAACTTGCCACATAGTGTGGAAGGAAGAAGATTGAGATCAGGAAATCAGTTTGGTAATAAAGGTGAGCATGAAAATTTGTCTCTAACAACTATTGTTTCACATGTATTTGAGCCTAATTATTTTGTAGAGGCCAAAGGGAAGCATGAGTGAGAATCAACCATGTAATTGGAATATGATTCTTTGATGAAAAATAAGACTTGGGAGCTTATGGAGCTACCACCAGGAAATAAATCCATTAGTTGTAAATGGATTAAAAAATTAAAATACAAAGCATATGGTTCCTTGGACAAACACAAAGCCATACGTTTTGTAAAAGGTTATGCATATGTGGAAGGGGTTGATTATGAGGAAACTTTTGCTCCTACTACAAACATGGTAACTTTTCTTTGATTATTGCTATTGCTGCTCAGTTTGGATGTTAGGTGCATCAAATGGATGTCAAGAGTGCTTTCTTAAATGGATATCTAGAGGAGGAAGTCTACATGGTTCAACGATAGGGTTTTTAGGTTCCTGGTAAGGAACATCTTGTTTGCAGGTTGATCAAGTCCTTGTATGGGCTTGAGCAAGCTCCTTGAGACTGGTATATGAAGATAGATACATACCTTAGGTATTCTAGTTTCAAAAGGTGTAACTCTTAACCAACTCTTTATGTAAAGGTGTCTGTTGATAATATATTGATTCTCATTGTATATTTTGATGATATAGCCACCACCGATAGTATTGCTAGTCTCATTCAACAAATGAAGGCTGATATTTGTTGTAATTTTGACATGACAGAATTAGGACTATTGAAATACTATTTAGGTGTTGAGTCTTTGAAATGTGATTATGTTATATTCATGTCACAAAATAAGTATGCCAAATCATTACTAGAAAGGTTTAAAATGATGGATTGTAATCCAACTCACACACCTATGAAAGTTGGAGCTAAAATTTCAACCGACATTGCTTCACCTCTGATCATTGAAACAGTGTATCGATAGCTAGTGGGTAGTCTCATTTACCTCACTACCACTAGATTAGATATTTGTTTTGCAGTGAGTTTTGTATCTCACTTCATATTTAAGCCATAGGAAGTACATTGGTTAGCTGCAAAATGGGTATTAAGATATGTCAAAGGTACTCTTGACTTTATATGAGAAATTTGTAGATTTTGATCTTTTAGGGTATTCTGACTCTGATTGGGTAGGATCAGTAGATTCAATAAAATCTAAAATAGGATATGTATTCACTCTTGGTTTAGGAGTTTTCTCATGGCAGAGCAAACTACAAACTATAGTGGCATTATCTTTAACATAAGCAGAGTATAAATATGTGGTCAGTGTAGGTTATGAAACTCTGTGGATAAAGAAAATCTTGGAGGATCTTTAGTTTGAGTCATCAAAGCCTACTCCAATTTTCTCTGACAACCAAAGTGTTCTGAAGATGGTGAAGAATCCAATATTCCATGCTAGGACCAAAAACATTGAGGTTCACCATCATTACATCCAACAATTGGTTAAAAATGAAGACATCTGTCTCTTCTACTATCCCACTATAGAGTAACCAGTTGATATAATGACCAAACCACTTGGTGCAAAGAAGTTCATAAAATTTAGAGATAAAATTGATCTTGTTTCTTATTTTATCATTAAGGGAGGGTGTTAGCGTAATTATGTATTTACATTAGGTTATTGACTAAGGTAATTAGTTTTTGGTTGTTTTACGCACCCTTTTCACATGTTTCTCGGGTGGCTCATTTCTTTGCGTATTTAATAGGCCTTCTTGTATTGTTCGAATATGGAATGTATGCTATGAATATAATCTGGTTATTTCTCACTCTTTGTGTTTTATCTAATACTTCCATGAATGCGAATAGCCCATTTTGACAAAAATAACCAAGAATGTACTTCAAAATGTGGGGTCCAAAAAAACTACAAAAAAGTATGCAGGGAATGTCTGTGGGGATAATAATCTTGATTTGAGATAAAAATAGACATTAAAAAGCAGGGTTTTTTTTTTTTACTTCAAGGAACGCATATGCATTGTATAAACACATACGTGTTTCTTGAAGTATAGGCATATACTACAAAAACAATCACAAAAACTCATATTTAATGCATAAAATCCCCCATAATATTATAATATGATGCAATAAGACTCAATAAGACTATAATATGATGCATAAATCCCTAAGATGATGCAATAAGACTATCAAATGTTATAATAAGGTTATCATATGATGCAATAAGACTATCATATGATGTAATAAGACTATCATATGATGTTATTAGACTATCATATGATGTAATGAGACTATCATATGATTCAATAAATTTCCAATGTGATGAAATAAGGATATCATATGATGCAATAAGGCTCAATACGATGCATAAATCCCTAATATGACACATAAATTTCTAATACATGATGCTATAAGACTCTTAATAAGACTATGAATCAATAAGACTATTATATGATGCAATAAGGCTCAATATGTAAGATGAAATGGGTTAATTTTACCCAGAATCCCGTCATAGGTACTTACAAAACTAGGTGAATAACGAGTTCACAAATTGGCACTAATCACATTCATGAATTTATGTATCTATGATGAAATCAGGGAAATCAGTGGTTGCGTTTGTCATAATATTAAGATCTAGGATTATTAGTTTAGTGTAATGGATTTGTACGTGTGTATATGTCATGAAATTAGGGATTATGGGAACTGTACATGTTTAGGTGATGAAATTAGGGTTTATGATCAACATGTCTTGAAATGTGACTTAATTTAGCCCCTTTAATCACATCATAGACTCCAATTTAGGTTTGATGGGTTGAAATTGGCCACATTTGCCTTCACATTTGCATTTTTGATTAAATTAGAGTTAGTTATGCCATACATGTTGCATCTAGATTATACAATCAATTGGGCCATATATTTGGTTTAGGGGCTCAATTTTGCAACTCACACCCCTAATTGAACGAATCAACTAATTGGTTAAATTCATGATAGATAGAATCATATTTAATTTTATCCCAAAGCATATATCATGCTCTTATAGTTATGTCAATAAGGGGTTCAAATTGGCCTCCCATGCCTCCTCGATTGAATTGCCCCTATAATTGAACCTTGTTGTTCCACATGTGTACCTCATACACTTGAAAGTGTTAAATATATTAGAGATGCATCAAGTCTTGGAAGTTTTAGAGTTGCATATTAGAGGTGTCAAGTCTTAGAAGCATTAAAGAGACATAAAATCCCTTTGAGGCCTGATCTAATTAGATACATCACCACATGTGTATCTTGTACACACATATACTTGTGTTAGAGACCTAACTATCACTTGTCCTAGAAACATCAAATTTGTCAGAGCCTCAGACACCCAATCCAATCAAATATTTCCACATGTGTAGGTCCAGTACACTTGGAGAAGTGTTAGAGTTTTTAGATTTGGACATCTTTGTTACCTAGACATGTCCCATCACCTACAACCAATCCAACTAAGGCCTATTCAAAAATTTATCGTACATACATATAAGCCAATAATGTTTAAATATTTACATCAATCCAGTCAGCTCATGTCTAGTAAATAATTCACATGATGTAAGCTTTTAACTTGCTAATAATGTATGAAAATTATCATCTAGAGCCCTTTAACGTCCCATCCAAATTGCTCAAGCACCGAATGTTATCAATTTTCTATGCATGCACTCAAATTATTTAGATCCCTATTCTTTGAATTACCTTTATATCCAAAAGTAAATTCATATTAAGTCCTACACATAAGAGAGAACATAATTCAATAATGGACTCCTCAACCTCAAATCTTAAGCCAAAGAAAGAATTCGGAGATGTACTACTTTCTTGCAGTCCACATCATAAAGTTTAAGCTCATTACAATGAAATATGAACAAGATGATTGAAGATATATGTACAAAATATATAATCTTGAAACATTCGGTGAGGGGGTACACACTGGTATTTAATTCTGATCAACCATCTATATGAGGTGAGCATCTCATCATCCATATGAACAATTATTGGGTCCCTCTGCTCAGTATCATCCTTGAGGGGAAGTAGGTCTCAAATTTAGGGGACATTATCACCTTTAATGTATCTTGAATAAGCTCAATAGAGTTTGAGATGGGGTAAATTATACATATGTCATACTTGGTCAATGCCAATTTTATGCCACCCTATACTTCTAAAGCATAGCCATTTGTTAATGGTTTCAAAAAAAGTCCCTAATGCATTTAGATATTTTCTAAGCTATACATTCATCACTAAAGGCACCACATCTTAAAAAATCTTAAAACCACATCATCACTAGTGGATACATGTGACCATTTCCAGTTTATTGAGCTCGAAATCACATATTATACCAAAAAAAATGCATACCCAACTTGACCAAAATATTTAAGAAAAACATGTACATACCTTGTACCCATCATCTTACTTTCCTATCTTACCATCCTGATTACATGCAACAAGGTATAGAACTCTATAGTATTGATAAGCACCAAGTGTTGTCTAGATTGTTTTTGAGATTGCAATTATTGCATCCATGGTGTGGCTAGGACTAGTCCCATGTCAAAGACACACTCCTGAGATGAGGTGGGAATGGATGGAGTGGTTGATGGTTTTCCCATGTGTGATGGAGGGGTAGATGAAGGAGGTACATGGAATGGAGGATTAACCATATTTTCACAAGAGATTTTAATTTTAGGAAAAATTTGAATAATGTATTTGAATACATTAGGGGAATCTTGAATAAATTTAACAATAGAAGACTCTTTTTAGACTTTCAATTAGTACATGAAAATGCACCTATTGAAGTAGATGCACTAAGTGACCTTGGAGCAAACTTAAGGGACTTTATTCAACATAATTTAGGAATGTTTTTGGGACATTCCAAGGCACGATTCACATGTATTGGGCTCCATTAGATAACATTCTTGAAATAGAATCCAAGAGATGCACTATTACACCAAGGGCTCAATTCTTATTTCTACTTACATAAGATTAACTATATTACATAGTCCAATTCAATGGGTTTTCCACTTGAACAAATCAGTTCAAAATTTATAAATAAAGGATTTTAGTTAAAGATATCAAAGAAAATAAAAAGGTAAGATAGGATTTTAAGCAAGTAAGGTAGTAAGGTATATCCTTGACCTACTAGGGGAAAAGTCCCAATCACTATGCATGTTCCAATTGTCGAGTAAGGCTTTTGTTAACATGTGTTCTATTGATGAAACATATTGGTGTATATAAATATTAAAGTGTACCAGAATTTGAACATGTAATATCTAATACTTGTTCAACATTTATTCTATAAAATTAAAAGTAACCAATCACATCTTGACAAGTAATTTTCATTTTTTTTTGAGGTAGTTATGGGGGACCACATGGGCAACTATCCATTTTCTTATCAGTTTTCAGGATCTACTTAATTGAAAAATTAATAAAAAAAAAAATTCATTGAAAAATATTAAAAAAAAATCATAACACACTAGAAGATATTATCTACATATTCACCAAAGGGTTTGAAATAATGTGTAACGATGCTAAAAAATGGAGGGCCCACAACCATCTATCTACTATGTTTTCTTAAAAAAATAGGAGGTCCTCTTCAAATTTTAGATGTTTGACCTATTTATACTTAACCAATTTTCAAAAAAAAAAAAATATTAGAAACTAGACTCAAAATACTACAATTCATTTTTTTATACCATCTTCAAATTTTGAGTGTAGCCATCTCAAATTATCTACAAAAGTTCATATTTATGAAATTTCAGAAAAATCATGTCCACGAGTAGGCCCTTTTTTGCCCCCCAACTTTGTGCACTTACCCCGCTAAAATTCAAAAATAATATTTTTAGTAAGGGTCAGTTCTTTAGTGTATTTTTTTTTGGTTTCCTCTGTAGGGTTGCATATTTTTTTCTTTGTTTTAGCAACCTAGTTCTATTTCTGCTAGGAGAAGATCTTCGTAGAGCTTTATTATAATATCTTTCTCTCCATTGTATAAAGGGGCGATCCCCTTTAAAAACTGAGACTTTTACCATTAATAAAAATTATATAAAAATTATTAAAAGATTATAAATATAAAGTTGCTAATGAAATGTACAAGTGTTGGTATAGTGGGTTGGTTGTGCCCAGCCCCACCATTCTAATCTCACAGGGCATTTATAAGTCGGATGTGGCTGTTTGAGTTTACTCAATGGTTTCAAGTGATCAAGTGGTAGCCGTATATATTAGTTTAGTAGTTCTCATGGACTGGACTCCTAATTTGTGCCCCAAAACTTGTTTGTAGCTCTGGTCAAAAGCGAATATTGATAATAAAAATATATATTATAAATATAAAGAAATATATTAATATTAGTTATATGCTATTATATTATTAATTATTATATATTAATGTTATAAATATAATTCTATTTATACAACATAACGGATGTAATGTTTTTTTTTGCAAAGCAAAAGTATATAGTAAATTATTTGTATTATATTCCTTTAAAGTGCATGAGTGAGATGTAATATTTTAAAGTTACATAGGTCACAAACAATGTAATATCTAGACATGCTGAATTTAATGTTGTCTATTATGAGGCCATATTCCACTCAAAACTTAAAATGTTTGAAAAATATGCACTTCTCTACTAGGTGGTATGTTTTCTAGTTCATATGGGGAACAAATTTAATCTTTCTTATGGCAATGGTTTCATTCCCTCTGTCAATAGTCACTTGCCTATTCTCTGTAGCAATACAAATACATCATTACTATTAAGTGGGAATTTATGATGTCAATAAAAATAGATTTTAGATTCATATTTGTCAAGACTTTCATAGGGAAGAACATCAACACATCATTAATCCTTTAGAATCTAGGGTGATTTTCATGCAATCAAGCTTGTATGTTTCTCCACTTCAAAATCTAATGAATGAGATGTATTTTTCTTCATTTAATGTTTTTCATTGTGATCCATTATTCTACATGAAGGCCAAAACATTCAACCCAAAATTATACCTTAAGATCAAAACATCAAACCTTAAATTACCCACATAGTGTAATTTAGATGACTTACAACATGATTCATTAACAAGCTACTCTCAAATCACATATAGATCATTTCATATGTATTTTATGAGATTACTTAATGACATATTGGTAGTGTTGTCACTTGGATTTTCACCCTTTGAGGAGATGGAAAATCTCTCCTCATCCAAGTGGCACAATGGAAACACCTATAGGCTTATGGATAGCCTAAGGATTAGGTGAATCTCTAGATAGGGCTAACTCCCTTGATGTCCCACTTTGGATCACAACTACACCTAAACTTTGGGGCTGAAAAGGGAGAGAAAAAATTGAAATCAAACTATCTTAATGGGGGTGATACACTAAATTAGATGATGAATTCCAACCAACAACATGTTACACATGAAATCAAGGGACAATCTGAACATACACTCCTTCATTCTACATCTTCTCACATCAATGTTACATTATGAGGTTATGGATGAATGTGAAAATCTAGGAAGACTAGACAAAGAGGCCTTGAATGGCACTAAAAAAAATACTAACTTACTCATTCCTTTACACTTTGTAGAACACTTCATATGCCCTATAAGAAGAAGCTTTCAAACCACAAATAGGGTGAAAGAATGAGACAACATGCTAAATTATCCATAGTTTTCACTAAGCAAGATCCATCATTCAATAAAAACACACTTATGAATAGTCATGAAGAGGTAAAAATTAGTAGTCTTATTGATCAAATGGTATGCAATTGAGTATGTATTTTTCATATTCAGGAGGAGCATGAGTTACAATGGCCAAAATGGTTAGTTCTTATAGAACTTGAAAAAGAGAGAGAGATAGGAGAAGAGAGAAGTTTAAGGGTCACAAGGACACTTGTCAAGCTAAGAGAATAAATTAATTGTGCATGAGAGAAGGATGTGGGATGAACCATGTAAGGTCAGGAAGTCCAAGTGTCCATACAAGTCATCAAACTCTTGAAAAGTGGCATAAAACTCCTCATTATGGCTCATAAAAATTGCCTTCATGATTAGCCTTAATGATTAGGATGAGGGGTAATCATTTAATGCATTCCTATCCATTAATTGGTTGTAGTTTTGATCATCTAGAATCATCTGAAAAGGAGCCATCATCATCTGCAGTCCAAAAAACTCTCCTTTCATGCACCCTTGACACTTGGCTTCCAAAAAGTCATCATTTCCTCATAAAAATCCATGGTATGGAGTGTATGACACCTATGAAGACCCTTAATTTCATTATAAGCATCAAAGACACCTTAAAATCACTTCACTTGAACTTTTCCACCCTCTTCACTAGCATGCCCACTAGGTTAGTTTTGACTGGATAAGATGAGAGCTATTATTTTAACACTTATAAGTATTTATAAGGCATTATATTTTTATAGAGAGTTAACACAAGTATAAATATTCTTCCTAAAGTTGGTTTCATCCTTTGACTCCTTATAGAACCTAAAAAACACAAAAAATGGTCAAAAATACCTTTTTTTCACCCTATCCATACAAGTCAATACAACTCATCCTGGTGAGAATTATATTGAGGGAGTCATACTTAACATTAAGTCATCATTCATTCCATTTTGGTTCATTTGAATGCATCATTAGCCTCATTTCTCCAATCGGGTCCTTCCAAGGGTTTTGCAAGTGTTTTAGCTTGTTTACCCTCTTGAGCTTTGTTCATATAGGTTTCACATTGAAATTCCAAAAAAATTTCATAAAAAGGTTTCGTAGGACCTTTTCTAACTCCTCCAAATTCATTTAATCTCCATGCAAATCCTCAAAATATAAATGAGCATTCAAAGTCACCCACTCAAGCTTGTTTCTTCCATTTGCATAGACCTAAGGTTATTTTGAGCCCAAAAGTGTCTTTTTTGTGATTTATCTACCCTCTCTAAAATCTTGGTCACATTTTTATTAGCCCCAAAAACATGATAAAATATGTTTAAATTCTCACCCCACGTGGAAAGTGAAGGTGACCATCCATTTGGGGTTTATGCCAAAACCTTGCTCTTAAGCCTGATTGCAACTTAAAGCTCAAAATGATATTTGATGGTTTTAATTGGATCATAATAGATAAAACACACCTTTATTCATCCCATACACATTTTATAATAGTTTAAAAATCTTTATAATAGTTATAAATGAGAGTGACCTATTGTTTGGGCTCTAGGCCAAAATCCTGCTCAAGAGTCATGACTGCAACTCTAAGAGTGTAGGGTACTCTATTGAGTTTCAACCCTTTTTTCATGTTATAACATGTTTATATTGATTTTTCCTAACTCTCCACACCTTCCTAAAGTGTTTATATGGCTCTTGGCCTCAAATTTTGTCATTAACTCTCAAATCTGCCAGTTTGTGCTCAAGGGGAAATGCCTTTTGACTGAGACAAAATAGAGGGAACTTCCCCTATTTGTCAGACTACAGTGGATATTTTAAGGGATTCCCCAAGTTTTTGATACCTCCTATATATAATTTTAGTCTTCCATTAGGTGATTTGACCCTCTAATCTCTCCACAACCCAAACAAACTATTATAGGTAGATAGTACATGGTTATGTTGGCGTAGACTGTGTTTTTTCACTTGGAAGGGTCATTTATTTGCTTGATTTAAATTGTATGGGGGTTACATGAGAATATTTAATTCATTAAAAAGTGTTTTTATCTTTCTCATCACTTTAAAACTCTATGCTTCCTTCCATACATTCTGCATTGTCAGGACTGATACACTCCATTGATTGTGTTTTTTCCTTAAAGATGATACCTGTAGGTATAGATGCCTCTTTTATCTTGATAAAAAGTATGTAAATAATTTTAGGGTCTCTTATAATCATTTCATGCTTATTTGGAAACACTTGAGATCATCTCAATGCATTGACATGCTATGTACCTAGGGATATGATATATTAATGTATATGGATTGATGGAGATGCCAACATGTGGCACTCATCCCCTTAGTTAGTTATGTGGGTAAAATATACTAGGATAATGGAGTAACTTGTGGAATTAGTACTTTGGGTAATGGTCAGCCTACATTGGGATTAGGAAGTTACCCATCCATGGGTTAGATAAATGTCTATATATAGGAGATGATTATCATGGTAAAGATATCAAGTAAGCATTGAGTCTTCTATTGTAAGAAGATATTGGAGGTTGTCCCCTCTAAAATATATTGTGGAGTTATCCCTTATTAAAGGAGTATTATATGGTGTTTTACCTTAAGGGTATTTCTGTATATATTAAATCTTAACAGTGGTATCAGAGCTTCGATTTGGGCAATTTGTGTGGAGTGAAACACTAGTTTTTTTTGAATTGGAAATAACTTTTTATTGGTTTTGATTTTTTCCACAATTGTTTTACTAGATATGGATAATATTTCAAATAAGTCATAGTAAAAACATTGAGGTTTTTTAATTATTTTTGAGAGAGTTATTGCTATTTTAGGGTTTATACTAATTTTTCTATATCTTCTGAAATATATGTAATTTGTATTCAAAATTTTTATTGGAGATGTAAGAAGATATAAGAGAAGTACAGTAAAAATTTCATAATTTTTGGAGTTGTTTTGAATGATTTGTTTCTATTTTATATTTTTTCGTATATTTAATTTATAGGTCAAAATTTGTGACACTGTTTCACAAAATTTTCATTGAGGTTCCAATATCATAATAAGAAGCTACAATAAAAATTTTGGACTTTTTGGATCATTTTTGTATGAGTTATTGATATTTTAGGGTTTCATGAACCTTAATTTTTTTGTGGATCATGGAGTTGCAAAAATTTTCAGGAGAAGATGATATTGATGCTAGAGAATGGTGGCTCATTTTGAAGAATCATTAAAAAAAAATTGGGCAAAGACGATTACTTCTTTTTTTGTCTGGGCCTGCACTACATTGGTTTGATCAGTTGAGCTGTACATAAATGTTTTCTTCATGGAAAGAAATGAAACAAATATTTTTAGATCGTTGGGCTATAAAATAAGAAGAAGAAGAAGAAGAAGAAGAAGAAGAAGAAGCAGAAGAAGAAGAAGAAGAAGAAGAAGAAGAATCAATAGAAGAAGAAGAAGAAGAAGCAATAGAAGAAGAAGAAGAAGAAGAAGAAGAAGAAGAAGACTTGGATGATGAGGGTTCAAATAATTTGGATCCAAATAAATCTGATTCAATTTTTCAATTTCATGGATGCATTCAAAAGAAAAGGGTTGTTGTGTTCATAAACCCTACCAGTAAGTATAATTTCATCAACATGAATGTGTCCAAGCATCTACATGTTCAAGCAAATAATATCAAAGAGGTTCAAGTAGATGGTAAGAATATTTCAATGCTTGAAGATCTAAAGCTCATTATGGAAAAATATGTTTTGCATTCAAATTTTTATGCTTTGGATATGGATGATGTGGATATAGTTCTGGGATATCCATGGTTAGAGACTTTGGGAATAATGAATATTAATGTTCAGAAAAATTTCATGAAGTTTTGGTATAATAAAAATAAGATCACTTTACAAGATATCATAGTGAAAAGGGCACCATAACAATCTAGGTAGATCATGAGGATGAGATTGAAATAGGTGATGAAGATCATGATGAAGATTCAGATGATATAGATAAAGACACACTACTAATGAACACTTCATCTACTCAAGAGACAAAGAAGGAAAAGGTGGAAGAGGTAGAAGCAAAGGTGGATAAGGTCAAAGTATTGGAAAAGGTTGAGGTATATAGACACCCACATCATCATGAGAGGAAACAATCAAGGAACCAGGTGAGGAAGTGTCATAACAACAATAATTTTGTCTATACAGGAAATAAAATTTCCAATCATTATGGATATGCATGGAATCCAAAGAAAAAATACTATGCCACATGGAATGAACGGGGAAATCACTATGACTATGCATGGAAGAATACCTATTTTGGTCATGGTTGGAATCAAAGTAACACAGTAGAATATGGTACATAAAATAAAAATAGGAATAATTATGCTTGGACTCCAAAGCAGTATAATTATGATTATGAAAAAAAATAGAGGATCACAATGGAATTTGGAAACAAGATTAGAGAGCTATCACTTGCCAAGATCACATATGGATGGCTAAATGATCGAGATTGGAGACAAGTGTGCAATGATTTGAAGCACACTCATTATTTGGTTTCTTCCTATGTTTCAGGGATGAAACATGTCAAGGAGGGAAGTAATGCTATGTACCTAGGGATATGATATATTAATGTCTATAGGTTGATGCATATGCCAACATGTGGCACACATCCCCTTAGTTAGTTATGTGGGTACAATATATTAGGATAATGGAGTAACTTGTGGAATTAGTATTTTGGGTAATGGTCGGCCTACATTGGTATTAGGAGGTTACCCATCCATGGGTTAGATAGATGTCTATATATAGGAGATGATTATCATGGTAAAGATATCAAGTAAGCATTTAGTCTTCTATTGTAAGAGGATATTGGAGGTTGTCCCCTTGAAGAGACATTGTGGAGTTATTCCTTCCTAAAGGAGTATTATATGGTGTTTCCCTACCTTAAGGGTATTTTTGTATATATTACATCTTAACATGACAACTTTCACATCTCACTCTTTAACTCACTATCTGTCATAGTCATCTATATGGCTGTAGGGGAGTTCAAGACATGTAGGTGTAAATTTCTCCTTAGAATTTGGTTGTGATGTTTGTAAACCCTCCTTGAAGCTTGATCATTCACTTAGCACCTATTAGGCCTGTGTTCACCTTGTTTAGGCTTAAATAATTACTTATACACCTTGATGGATTATTATTTGCTTGATTACATCTATAGGTGAGATTATATAAGGGTAGGGACACATGTAGGTGTTATTATATCAAAATTAGTGCTAATAATGTTGATCCGAGTGAATTCACTGATTCAATATGCTATGTGAGACGTCTATTTTACAAGACAATACTAAGCACACACATACACGCAACTGTAAGAAATGAACAAGAAGAATGAGACACCAATGATACACACAATATTACATCAGAATATGAAAGGGAACATGTACATATATAGGTTGTAGGAGGAAAGATATAACCCATTCTAGTGAATGTGGTATTAAAATTTCCAAATAAACAACATGACACTAAAGCCCCTAAGCAAGCAATATGCAATCATATAGCCAAAAACTGTGGGAAAAAAATATACACCAACACCCCCACCCCATAAGCAAAGCTTAGGTAGGAAATGATACATACAAATACAAAAAAATGGGTCCCAAAAACAAGGCTTGATGAGGTACCCATGAACAATGCAATCTCTCATAATGTATAGAAAACGAGAAAACCCATTGGGAAAAACTCCCTCCCAAAAAGAGAGTAAAAAGAAGAAGAGAAGATGCTAGAAGCCCCCCCCCCCCAAAGATGATGAAGCTATTGAAGTGGACCACACCCCAAGAAGAGCTCGTAGATGAATGAACTTGATCTCAGTAAACTGGGATTCGTAAGTCCACTTCAGGTTATAGTTTCTCATTAGGTTCTGGCCCCATCAATTGGTTGAGCAAGAAGCAGAATGTTATTTCTTTATCTTCCATAGAGGCGAAGTATAGGGGAGTTATTAACATAGCTATTGAGGCTATTTGGCTTTAGGGGATTCTTTTTTAGATTGGTATCTAGATCAGGTGGCCTATAGTTATATCTTGTGATAAATAGAGCACCATTTAGATTTTTAGGAATCTGGTCCTTCATTAGAAGACCAAACATATTGAGAATCACATGCATTTCATTCAGGAGTTGATTCATGAGTAGGTCATTAACTTAGTATTTTGCCAGTCTTTAAAGCAGGTTGTTAATATCTTCACACCAGCCCAATCCGAGTCTATGTAATCGACCAAGTCAAAATATAAACCAACCCTATAATTATCCCATACTTGTTTGAAACTTAAATGTAGTGCAAGATCCTCTTAACTGATTTTTAGTGTAGCTCATGGGGTTCCTACATGAATCTTGAAACAATGCCAATAACATAAGAGATGTATGGTCTAGTTTGAGTCAAGTAAATAAGGTTGCCAACAAGTTTTCAATACAAAGTAGCATCAACCAATGTAGTGGAACAATCTACCTCAAGCTTGACTCCAGACATGAATGGAGTAAGAGATGGCTTACAGTCAGCCATATGAAACCGTGCCAAAAGATCAAGAGAGTACTTGGGTTGTGAAAGTGAAATCCCTAAATTTGTCTGAGTGATCTCAATGCCAAGGAAGTGGTTTAGTAAGCCCAAGTTAGTCATGGAAAATCTATTCTAAAGAGTTTTTTTCACTAGTGAGATAGTTGAAGAAGAAATCCCTATGATCAAAAGGTCATCAATATATAAAACTAATATCAACAATGAATCATCTTGTCACAAGAAGTACACATTGGGATCTAAAAGGCATCTAGTGAAACCTGAAGTGAGAATGAAGGAATCCATTTTGGCATACCAAGCTTGAGGGGCCTGTTTGAGGCCATAAATGGATTTCTCAAGTCTACACACTAAAAAATAATCTTTAACAAACCCAGATGGCTGCTCCATGTAGATCTCCTCCTCAAGGTCTCCATGAATAAATGCACTCTTCACATCCATTTGATGTACATTTCATCCATGTGTTGTGGCTACATCAAATGTGAGTCTGTTCAAAGTCATCTTGGCCATGGGTGTAAAGGTCTCTGAGTAATTGATGTCGGTTACCTGTGAAAATCGTTTGGCTACCAATATAGCATTGTACTTATCAACAAACCCATCTACAACATACTTGGTCTGATATATCCAAAACCATCAAACCATCTTTCTTCCCTTAGGAAGAGAAGTCAAATCCCAAGTGTGATTTATAATTAAGGAATCATATTCCTCATCTATGGATCTATCCCACTTAGGTATGTTTGAAGCCTCTCTAAAAGTCTGTAGATCTAATGTATAAGCAAAAAAATCATGTGGTCCACCGTAAAAGTCTACTCGAGTATATATATGATCATTTGGATCCCCTGCTCAAGTGCATGCAATCTAAAGTGTCTATCGATCCCAAAGAGGGCCAAAAATGGATGAGTTAGGTGTCGAATCCTCATTTTCCAAAGCATGACTAGAAGTGGATGAGGATGACTTCCCATCACTCTACTCATTGTCAGGACTAGAAGAAGAAGTGGCCTCTACCTTAGGAAGATGCTGTGAATGATCTAAATCCTCAAACTACTCATCCAAATTGAGTGAAACCGATGTAAAGGGGGAAGTGTCAAGTAAAGAGTCGACGGGACTCTCCTGAAACCTACCACTCCTCTCAATGAATAATTTATGAATCACAGGGTCGATAAGTCTATAACCCTTGACCCCATTTGGATACCCCATAAAAATGTAAGGTTTGGATTGAACCTCCATTGCCTTATGTTTTTTTTAGAAATGCAAGCCATCATTGGTGATCTAAAGACCATGAAATGATGCACCTCTAATTTCCTATTATGCTAAGCTTCATAAGGAGTGATGACCTTTAAATCTTTATGAAGAACCTGATTTTGAATGTAACATGCACAATTGATGGCTTCTACCCAAAACTATGGAGCCAATGATCTAGAGTGAATCATACAATTGTCCATCTCTTTTAATGACCAATTATTGCACTATGATACACCATTTTATTAAGAAATGTACGGTACTATCCATTGAAGATCAATCCCCTCGATGATATAAAACTTATCAAATATATGGTTGATGTACTTCACCCCATTGGCTGATCATAGAATTTTGATGCACTTTCTGGATTGCTTCTCAACTAAAGCCTTGAAGTCTCAAAAACTATCAAAAACTTTAGACTTTTGTCTAAAAAAGTAGACCCATGTGTATTTGTAAAAATCATCAATGAAGGTGAGGACATATTTGGCCCTAATAAAAGAAGGATGGGAAAACTACCCCATGACATCACTGTGAATCAACTCAAGAGGTACTGTAGCTCTCCTAGCTTTTCCTTTATTAAATTTTTCTTTAAAATTTTTGCAAAGGACACAACCCTCACATAGTCCTTTAGAGAATTTAACTCTAGGCAAGCCTATAACCATATCCTGCTGACTCAAATGTTCAAGATAGTGGTAGTTAATGTGGCCGAATGGGTCATGCCATAGTTTGCTAACTCCATTTGAATGGGTAAGTAATGCAATAGGAGGAACATATAGAGCAAAATGGGAGAAGGTATATAGTCTAGAATGGTCATTAGCCCACCCCAATACAACTATAGAGTCACTGTGTAGCTCTCTAATCTCAATTCTAATACCCCTTCATTCTTAATAGATATTTTTACACATATGTATTTACCATGTTTTATATTTTAAAATAAGTTAATATATAAAACTTCCACTTGTGATTATGTGATTGGTGTT
Organism: Torreya grandis; assembly: GCA_037957365.1. Taxonomy (NCBI): domain Eukaryota; kingdom Viridiplantae; phylum Streptophyta; class Pinopsida; order Cupressales; family Taxaceae; genus Torreya; species Torreya grandis. Next base: position 2,475,167 of record JARHVA010000259.1, read on the forward strand.
ATACTAGTCAGATTTCTTTCTCACTCTCCCATAATCTACAACTTGTTGCCAATTGCAACAATGTCCAACACATTAGAACCAGGGCCCCATGGTGTGGATCAACATTAATAATTTTTTTCATATAAAAAGACACATCTCATCCCTGGTGATGTCAGCTTTTGAGGCTCTTTATGGTAGGAATGTTGTACTCCTATTAGCCAAGGATTAAACGTAAACATTTTCTATATAATGTAAAGAAACATTAGTGTTTGGAATAGGGGATTCAATATTGAAGACACCTAATTTTTATATAGTATTAGTTATTTATTATGTTATTAGTGTGTTTTTTGCATATGGACCATTAGTTCATATTAGGCTCTTATTGACACATTTTCCCATGTATTAGGCCTCATATTGCCTTCCTTTGCTTTATATTATCCTTACAAATTTATTTTTATTTCACTTTGGGTCAATGATAATACCAAAATTCAATCAAGATTATTTGATAATTTATAGATCACCTATTTATTTTACATAGTATGTACCCATATGCTTCTGAAGTCTCCAAAACATAATTTAGAGTTTCTAGGTATCCTTTACTAGGATCAAATTAAGTTCGATCCTAGTCATCTATTTGTGGATCAAACCCTTTCATCCAATTTTCTTGGTTTCTTGTGTCCTATTTGTTTTATTTCATGCATTTTATTTTTCTTCTTGCATGAAAATAAGGTCTTAATTTGAATTCAATAATTGTTTACATACACAAGCATGTTAATACATTAGGGCAAGGAGTCAAATTGATAATACATCTATTATTGAAGTCTAAGGGTGTAATTTAATGATTAGTATATCACCCCTTGTACCTAACTAAAAATTTAAGAAATAATGTTCAAGAAAATACAGTCATTTCTGGTTACTTGCATATCATGCACACCAATAAGGGTTAGGATCTTCATAGTACACCAAATTACTTTATAAACTACATGATTTTTAATTGCCAATTTATCAAAGAATAGGGGTCTGACTAAGGTAGGAACCTCATAACTACTTACCATTTTTATGTAATTTTAAGTTTATTTTGAGAAAAATAGGGTTTGGAAGAATGAAAAGCAATTATGGAAGTTTTGTAGCTCAATTTGATAATTTGAGAGGTTTTTTTGACAAGTTGAAGTATATGAAAGAGTATGCAAAATTTTAGCAAAATATGATATCATCTGACTAGGATTGACTACAATGACCAAGACTGAGATTAGTTTATCAAAATCAAACCCCTAAGATCCTATCTTGATGATGTAGCCATGGTTAGAGATCTCAGTTAAGAGATGTCTTATATCTTGCTACCCATAAATGTACAACAAAAATTCACATAATAATAACAACATTTTATTTCTTCAAAGAGAGATTACACAACATCAAGCTCATTGATAATGATCTAGCCTTACAATGATCAAACACACAACCATAAACATATCTTGTAGGCTTATCAACATAAATCCAACACTGTAGTGTGGTTCCAAATGATTCAATTCCACTAGTCCTTCTTAGATCTTTACACTATACAACTTACAATACTCATTTCAATTTCACTTGGATTCTTTCTCCAATATGGAATCAAATACATTTCTCAAATGTAGGTGATATGTTTATATAAACACAATCCACCCATGTACATTAATTTTTTTCAACAACCTACTAGGTCCAAAAATATTTAATACTTGTGGCACATCAAGATGCATTGTAATAAATAAATGCACATAAGTCATGATGATAATACAACCCTAGATAATACATCACATAATCGATGTACCATAACACATCACAAATAAATTTACCTATTCTCAATGTCATCGTAAGCCCCATCTCATACATATTATCCCTTATCAATGCAAGGTATCAAATAACTAGCATTTAACTCTAAGAAGTGTGAAATAAAGATATATAGACGCAAAGTCTAGGACGAAGTTCACTAAAACTACACAATAGACCAAAGCTAACCATATAAGATGACTCACCATATATTATCACAAAAACAAATATGGTTAAAAACCATCTTACACAAGGAACTCATGAAACAAAAGTGAAAAGAAAACATAACACGAGCAAAACATAATAGTGTGTCCCACTTTTTGGAATAAAGAGGTCACCTAAACATCCAATCTCCACTCAAAATATCTTGAGTTTTGGTCATTCATATTAATCACACACACACACACACACACACACACACACACACACACACACACACACACACACACACACACACACACACACACACACACACACACACACACACACACACACACACACACACACACACACACACACACACACACATATAGACACTGCATATTCATTTTTTCAAAAAATCTAAAAATAGATAAGTATTTTATGGATTAATTTTTGAATTGTTAAAAAGAAAAAATGTTTGCCTAGTGAGACATATTATTATTATTGACCCAACATGTAACAACTAAAAAAAAAGCTTGATGCTTCCGACCATACCACATATCACCAAATAACTATAGATGTTACCACACTTTAATAAATCTAACTACACATTTTTTGGGTTGATGCAATATTACACATGAAATCGGATGCTCATGCATCATACAACCCTAGTAAGACAATGTGTGAGCATGGTGGTCACACATTAGGATAAGTGAGAAACCCACTCTTTCAACCCCATTTAAAGGATTTTCATGCCTTTTTTTCCTATTATATTACTCTCACCTTTCAATTTGCTTGGCTAATGATTCAAGTCAAAAATTGGCCTACTCTAAAATAATTTCACTTCAATGTTATGCTAGCTTCCCTTCCACTTTAGTCAATCTCCTATGTCTACACTACTCTAATATTCCATTCTTATGCTACAATACCACCCATTAAAACAATTGTGTGTTTGTGGTTCACACTTTCATTCACCTTACTCTAAGTGATACATTTTTTTAACTCTGCATCACCATTCTATTTCATTCATATTGTGCTATTATTTATCTTTGCACACTCTACCCCCTGCATGTGTTATTTTCTACTGTGCATGACCAAATGACTTTGGTGTATATCCTTTCTATTGTCTGCCTTTAATGGATTTAGGATATGAATTATTCCATACTTCTTCACTATCACTATATTTTCTCTCCCATTATATAATATATCATGGTCATATTACATTAGCCTCCCCAAAAAAATAGGGCATGCATCAATATCTAACACATCATAAAAAACCTTGTCTATGTAGATACAAATCATCATCTCCACTTCACAATGATATCTTGACCCTCTATCAACCAAGACACTTTGTATGGTCTTGTATGCGTTTTTTTTACCAATCCCAACTTCCTCTCCATTTTTACATATACTAAATTATTTGTGCTTCCACTATTTACCATAACTGTGCAACATTTATGTCTTTTCCTAGACTTGATCCAAAAAATATTTCTCCACATCATTGTATATTATCTTTTTCTTGTGACCTTCAAGATTCTCCTCACTGCTTATATAATTTCTCCTTTCTCAATGTCAAAAATATGATGTTTATGCATCTCCTTAGATTTTATGCCTATTTATAAGACTTGTGCACCACCACTTCCCATCTTGCCATTATCTAAATGTGCATGAGGACACTCAAATGTGCAGTGTCTTATCTCCCCACATTTGAAATATATTCCTTTCGAAATTTCCACTTCTACCTCTTTATATCCCACCTCTCATAGATATGATCCTCCCCATACTTATGATGCTTGTGTAGTACTTACTTCTTCATCACTCTTCTCCAATAGATTTTCTTTATTACCTTCATGATTTTATTTTCCTATTGTAGTACTTTTTTCATGTTCCAACTTCTCTTCTACTCTTAGTGCACATTGATATGCTTCCTCCCTTTTTTGTAATCTCACTACGCTAATCTCATCTTGGATGACTCATCACAATCCATTAATGTACCATGTTACCTTCTTGTTGACGCTATGGATTGCACCCTTGAAAGAAGGCTTGGCTTCTCTCTTCTACGCGACACAATGGAGACTCATGTGTAAGAGGAGGCAATCCTTGAGCTAGAATCGAATGATTCTCTTCCTTCCATTTGGCCAGCACTTCATCTACATCAGATGTGGCTTGATATCTCTCTTAAAGGAGTGTAGATGGGGTGTGTTCAGACATAAAATCTGATGTTTGGTTTAAACCATTCATCACACCCTAGCTGAGGAATCTCATTCAAGACTCCAACTCTATAATTTGCTTGGCTATATTCTCTTGGAAGAGCCTTTCTTGGAGATCATGAGGATCACCATGAGCAGGAGCAGCTTCATCATTTCCAAGGCCCTCAGCTGGTCCATGGTATTCCCTCCTCCAACTTGGAATCTTGACATCATGTTGAAAGACTTGAGGAGGTTGAGGAAGATTAGGAAGAGACTGTTGATGCGTAGGAAGAATTTCCTGAAGAGAAACGTGCTATTTTTTAAAAGGCACAGGATGATTTCCTTCAAAGGAGGATTCAAAATCTAAGGAATTGAGAAGGTTCATTTCCATGGGAGGTTGCTCTAATTCCCTTTGATGTTGGAAAGCTAGGTGCAAGGGATTAAGAGCAGGAGTGATTACTACATCAGATGAGCTAGAGTGAGAAAGTGGTATTTAGTAGAAAGGATTTGGTGTAGAAGAGGGGGCTTGATTTAGAATAGGAGGGGGCTGCTTTGAAATGGGAGAAGGCACACAAGGCTGATTGCCTTGAATGAATGGACTCTCCCATTTTTCTACTTCCTCCTTCATGGATTGCAAGGCCTGAGCTTGCCTAAACAAGCACTCCTCTTTGTATAGAAGCTTTTGATGATACATATTTTGCTCATCCAATCTGTTTATCTCCATCACTTGCTTCTCAAACTCCAGCATTACTTCCTTTACACTAGGTGAAGGGCAACCAAGAGAATTTCATGAGGTGATTCCATGAATAACCTAAGCTTGATCAAAGCTATATGAAGGAACACAAGGCCCATGCTATTGATCAATGGAATTATACATACCAAAATGCGATTTCTTGATGACACCAGGACAGCTTAACCGTCTGATTCAACTCAGAGTTGCCATTGGTGTTGGTTTAAATGTCTACAGAGGCTGATTGGTTGAAGAACACACCAAAAAATCCTTCAACTCCTCGAATAAATGAGTCCCACTAGGTGTGCCAAAAATTGTTGATGTTGTGGATTGCACCCTTGAAAGAAGGCTTGGCTTCTCTCTTCCATGCTACACAATGGAGACTCCCCTCTTGCTGTGAATTTGGCAAAACTAAAGGGAAAATATCTAGATAAGGGCTATCTCCCTTTGATACATCTCAATTTATTCAGACAAAATGTTCGAAGGAATTCGTTCAGACATTTTTCCTGAAGGAAAACCTGCCTTCATGTCTTGGTCTTTTTCTTTCGATCTTTTCCCTCGACAAATTCCTTCGGATAAAAAGTCTGAAGGAATTCCTTCGAGATTTTGTCTGAAGGAATTTGCCTTTGTTCCTTGTATCTTCCTTCGGACATTTTGTATGAAGGACCTTTACCTTTTGTAGTGGATTTCCTTTGGACAAAGTCCGAAGGAATCCTTTGCCTTGCTCACTTTCTTGAATGTGTTTACTACCCTATGCAAGGGCATCTTGGGTCCAAAATGTCCTTCATAACCTGCTTGAACGAACCCATTTGGCACCTACCTACCCTCCACAAGGGTACTTTCCCTTCGAAGTGTTTATAAAAGACTTGTATGTCTTTAAAATTGGCCCATTCCTTTGCTATAAAAGGCATGCCTGAGGTAATTTTCTGAAGCGAAACAAACCTTAGATCAACTTGAAACCCTACAGGACTCAAATCACTTGGCTTTTTCATGGAATAAGACTATGACAAAGGGAAAAAACCATGATTACAGCAAGGTTAAAGCATCAAAGACTGGGACAACAAGGAAAGAAAAGGGAGACCAATTTTTGGCCTGCAGGACTAAAAAATGGTTAACACTTCTCTTGGTCCATCTTTCTATCACCAACCCATATAGTGATCTTGTAGAATTCCCATATATACTATTTCAAACTTAGCTCTTTTTGTTACAGATTATGCCACTTTTTAAATATATCAATTGGTAATCTCTAGGAAAAAACTTTGGTTTTAATTTTGCAACCATTTTTTCCCATCGATGATATTATCTTTACTCTTGTGATTATGCTGAAATTGTAACTCCTTATACCACATAACTACATCTCAATTCAACTTTATCTTGTGATCATTTACTACTTCATCAAATTTGAACTATTATTACATCTCTGTTATCTAATCTATCAACTCTTTTGGGTTCAATGTTCTATTAAAACATGAAACCTTTATTTGTGTTCCTTTTCCAATCTTAGATATGGATTTAATAAGCATCTATTCTCCTTCATCTAATTTATTATGTTTTGGATCTTCTCCTTCATCCTCATCTTGTGATTTAATCGCTACCTTACTCAAATCATCCCTCAAGATAAATCCTCTTCTTCCATCTTCCTCTACTACAACCAACCTTGTTTGCATAATTCATAACACTTTTGCAATATCATTTAATTTCCTTTCATATTCATAACTATTGTGCCCGCTTGCCCTATCCTTCTTGGTGGCATCTTATATTTTCAAAACCTTTAGATATACTACTATGCCACTCACATCCTATGTCGACCTCTTTTTCACACTCTTCTGTTCTCTACCTACCTTTGCAAATAATGGAGAAAACTAGCCTTGATCTCTCAATCCTAGAGTTGTTTCTTTGATTTGATACCAAATGATGCAACCATGGTTAGAGGTCTTAGTTAAGATATGTCTTCTAACACACAACCCACAAATATATAAAGGAAATTCATGTAATAATAACATGATTTTATTGCTTCAAAGAGATATTCCACTTCATCAAATCCATTTCCGATGATGTAGCCTTATAATTATTGAACACACAATCATAAATATAACTTGTAGGCTTACAAGCATCAACCCAACAATAGAGCATGGTTTCATATGACTCAATTCCACTAGTCCTTCTCAAATTTACACAAAGAACTACTTGAATTACTCTTTGCAATCACACTTAGAATTTTTCTTCAATCTGGAATCAAATTCCTTTCTCAAGTGTAGGGGATGTGTTTATATACACACAATCCACCCAGTTACATTAATTGATTTCAACAACCAAGGCCACAAATATAAAATGCTCGTGATACATCAAGATGCACTAAAATCTATAAATACATACAAGTTATAATGGTAATACATCCCTAGATAATGTATCACATAAATGATGAACATTAACACATCACATACCCCTTTACCTATTTCCAATTTCATCACAAACCTCATCTCAAACATATTATCACTTATCAATACAAGGTATCCAAATGACCAAAATCAAGCTTTAAAAAGTGAAAAATAAATATATAAAGAGCCAAAATATAGAATTAAGGTTGCTAAAATTGTACAATTGACTGAATCTAACCCCATAAAAGGGCTCGTCATAGATTAATAGAAAGCATTTATGGTACAAAACCAACTTACACAAGGAACCCTTGTAACACAAATATACTAATGCAAAAGTGGAAAGAAAAGAAAACATGTGGTGACGAAAAAAAAAATTATGATGCTTGCAACCATACTACATAACACCAAACAACTAAACTTGTTACTGCATTTTATTAATGCTAACTACACCTATTTTTTGTTGATGTAAGATTACACATAGACCCAAAAGCTCTTGCATCACTGACTTGAACTGAACCAATTTGATTATGATTGTTTTCTCTATATTTACATAGTAAGATCAATTTTTTTGGGTTGGATTTGGGATTGCTTTTGAGCTTGTTTTCATCTCTTTTCAACTTTTGACAACACACAAGTAAATCACAAGTTAGGTGTTTCTCTATGCACTCTCATTGTAAAGTTTTAAGCATATATTCATTTTTGTTTTCACATGAAATTTCACCTCTATTTTGGTGAAGAGTCGAAACTCAAATATGCAAAGTACAAAATAGAGGTCAATCACATTTTCTTGTTTTATTCAACCAGACAAATGTTTACATATAGACAAACATCTTCTACAAAGGAAAACTCATGTCAATCTCTAATACTATTTCATTAAACTTTTTTTTCCTTATTATCTCTCATAAATACCCCTCTATGTGAGTTTAGTTACATCTCACACAATATATCACAATTATGTTAAACACAAGAAATAAAATCAATATATAATCTCACACATGTAAACTAATAAACATTTTCCTAATATCACACATCGATTTCATTTATGTTATTATATTATCATATTTAATTCAAATTTATCTGATATATTATATATATAAATTTAATATACTTTTATTAACCTACAACCACATTAGACACTTTACCCATAAAAATAAATATTCAATAATTTTTCATTTTTTATTTTTAGCTTGGTACAATAAGGGAAAGGTCCTAGTAGCTGCACACCCTAACTTTGGATAACGAATTAAGGTTCCATAACATCACATTAGATTTAAAATTTTTAACCCATTTTAATATGTCAATTTAACTACTTATAACTAAGGTTTCAAGGTCTAACACATTATACATTTTATGATATAATCGATTTTATGAAGAGATGTCATAAAATGCATTTTTTAAACCTATGACCAAAACTTAACTTTTGGAGTACCAATAGTTTTGCATTAGAGTATCAATACTTGAGTCTTACTTGTAAAGATGTAATTGGTTACTTTTAATTTTATAGAATAAATGTTGAACTAGTATTAGATACTACATGTTCAATGTTTGGCGCACTTTTATATTTATACACACCAATATGTTTCATCAATGGAACACATGTTAACAAAAGCCATGTCCAACGATTAGAACATACACAATGATTAGGATATTTCCCCTAAATTAAAGCTTTGATGCATTTAGTTGTTGCTAATGTAGTACACTATACATCACCTGTTATTGATATTGGCAAGGTAATGGATTCAACAAGTAGTTTATGTAGGCCCTTTGGTCATTTTACCATGTTAATATATTTGAATATCTATTGTACATTGGAAGATTCAAGCTTCTCCCAAAATGAAAATGACTGAAACAATAATTCATCACATTGTTTAATTTATCTGCAAAGCTATTTGCCTTGCAAGATTATGCCGAAAAGCAGAATGAAGACTGTGGGAAACCATGAGCCGGAGCACCAAGTCCAGCTTAAAGCTATCATGCACCTGTTTACTATTGAGCACTGTGTTCAAAAGCAGAGTTTCTCCAGCCTCGCCCATGGATACCACTCCAATGAAAATTAACCCTTTACCATCAGTTTTCCCCATTTGACCTATGAATTCTGTTATTCCCCCTGTTTTTGAATGAAATGCATATACTTTGAGGGTTCTTTAAGTTCTCTTGTTAGATAATAATTTCATATATTTAAGCATAAGGGTGTGGCCTTGAGTGTTTTGTTAATTCTTATTTAAATTTAAATTTTTCAAATTTTATGAGATTGGTTATTTTTACATTTATACAATTGAATAACAATTATAATGGTAACATTTATACATTTAAAATATTCTCACATTTGTATATAATAAACTTTTATGTACCCTCCGTCAGTATGGAATAAAGTGTCATTTCAGCATATAGTACGACGTGCATTGCTCTTTACCATATATCAAATGTGTGGATGCAAAGTTAATGACTCCTCTATTTGGTCAAGTAATATTGCTCCACGTGTTAAATTAGCAAAATAATGCCTGACGTCATTTGTACGAAATCTTTATGAAAGTTTTATGGTTTCAAATTAAAGTAGCGTTGTTGCCTCTTACATTGTGGTGGCAAGGGCGGGGGTGAATTAGATTGATGGAGAGATGTGTTCATTGAATAGATTTAATATATAGGATTGTTGTAATAGTTCTAAATGCAAAATATTAGAAGTTGATGTTTGTAATGGATTGCATATTGTTGTGATTTTATGTTTGATTGAATGAATTGTAAGTTCGAAAGTATGTGGGATGTTATTTACCATTAAATTATAAAGATATATTAGTTGAATGAATTTATTATATAAGATTGTTATAGTGGCTCCAAACACAAAACATCAAAGGTCGATTTTTGTGATGGACTACACGGTCTTGCGATTTTATGTTCTACTGAACTATGTGTTGGAAGTTAAGGGGGCTACCACCATTGAAGGGTACAAAAGCTTGAAATCTTACCATTTGCATAGTGGGGGTTGCACTTTCTAAAATAATGGGATGACCAAGAGATGATTTTTTTGGGGGGGATAGGGACCTCTCCTATTGAATCTTGCTCTTTTATATGAAACATGAGGTATCTCAATGAATTCAAAGGGAATACCTTTGTTAACTCACCTTCTAGTGACCTTTGGCATGAAAGGTGTTGTCTAGATGACGCTATGAACTCTGCAACTTGGAGAATTGTCAACATCCAGTGATGATGGATATCCTCCTTTGTTACATATACTTCTTCTCAACTCCTTACTTTAGCTATACCAAAATAATGTGTCCCACTGGGCATGCCAGAAACTCTTGGAGGTCTAGGCTGTACCCTGGCTGAAAGCAGAAGTGTTCAAGTCCTACTCTCAAACCTAGTCCAACATGGGAATGACCCTAGGCTATGGATATCCTAAATTTGCGTCAGACCTTTAAGATTTTTTAATGAGGCTAGGTCCTTAGATATGATAATATAGTCCCTTTTATTAAACCTATGTTGTTGGGATGAAAAGGGAGAGAAAGTACATGAATGAAAATCTATTCTAAATGTGGCAATGCACCAAATGTTCAATGATCCACTTTTAGCATAGACACTTCTATGACTACTAATGAATTCAATCAGGATGAGAACTAATTAGATTCTATAACAAGGTTGCGAGCATGAGTATTTTGTATGAAGACTGAAAATAAACCTATGACTTGAAGGATAGGAAGAGATAGGTCTATATAAGACACTTCAAGAAGGACCTCACTAGCTAACACTTCACACAACCTACAAGAAACTAATAGAATTAAAGTAAGGTACATGAAGGACATACATATGGTGAATATAAAACATACACTCTGTAAATCAAGCTTCAATAAAGCACACTTAGCATTCAACTAGAAGTTGAGATGTCTTATAATGCTTCAAAAGAGTTTTACAAAGTGATTTCAACAAAGCTTCACTATCTCTAGCCAAGGGAAACAAACTAAGGCAAAAGCCTTCAATATATAGAAGAATGAGAAGAGAGAGAAGGGGAGCCTGGCTTATAAGGGTGGAAAAGTGGTCATAGTGACCAAGATCATGCAGAGTCCTTGAGCTCCTTAATGCATTAATGCCCCTAATCATGCTTGATGTTCTTCATGCTACCAGGGAGCCACTTAGGCTCATTCATTTATGTTCTTCCTAACATTCCTTGCACAGTCACCATTCTACCATTGCTTCTAAATCCTAAATATGGATCTATTTTGGATGAAAACCAATCACCCTATTGGTTTTCATATAGTCATGATTGCAAATGGGATCAGCAGGCTAGGGCCTCTTGAGTCTGAATGAGATGTAAAACCTACGTTTAGAAGCTCTCAAAAAAGCTTGGCAAGGCTTTAATGGCATTAAAAGGCTTTGTAGGGTCTGTTCCTAAGAACCTAGATCATGTTTGATCTCGCATTTATGTGTTCTACCTGCTCAGGGTGGCAAAATCCTTTGTCCAACGTGTCTACCTTCATGGCATCCTTTTTTAATATTTACCCTAACTTGAACTAAGTTGAATTTTCTTTATCAACCTTCATTGAAAGTCACATGACTTTTGAATTTTGATCCCGCACCATCGATTTGTGATGTGCTTTGGACGAGCACCATTGGATCTGCCCTTAACTTGTCAACTCAAATGCACTTTTGACACTTTTCATTCATGCATTTATCTTCAGGATCCGCTGACCCTTTGGACCTTACTCGCACCGTTGATTTGGATGTACAAATGCATGCCAACTATTGATCTGCCTCCATTAAACTCAAATAACTATTTACCATGGCTTAAATTTGACGTCTGCATGCCTATCATTTGACGTTCGTATGATCGTCACAATTTGAACCCCCATAGTTAATTACCACGCTTTATTTTGACGTATGTGCACCCGTATTTGACATCCACGTGACCATCATTATTTTGCAAGCAAAACTTTGAATGCTTGTAACTTGAGATAGACAACTCATCAAATCATGAATCTTGTAGAGAACATCCTTTGCTTTGGGCTTTTCCTTCAGACAAAAGTCTAAAGGAATTCTTTCAGACATTTTGTCTAAAGTGTTCCTTTCTCCAGCTTACCATCGAGCTTTCCTTCTGAAGGAATTTATTTGCTTGCTTAGCCTTTGAAATGGTCCACTTGCTCCCCGCCTGCCCTCTGCAAGGGTTGTTTTACCTCTAAGGTTGCCTTTCAAAAAAATTTCAAGGGTCCATTTTGGCTCCAAAATGCCTTCCACAAGGGCACTTGTCCTTTGGGCTCTTGGAAGACCCCTTTGAACTTCTCGATTGAAAAAATGGCTAAGTGTTGAACCCATTTCTTTCCTACAGAGTCCATAGAAACCAACCTGCAGAGTCCATAGAAATGAGTTCATAGATTTGGGGGAGTCTGTAGATTCGAGCCTACCTACAGAGTCTGTAGAAGCCAAGTCCGTAGTTTTCTCTTACTTTGAAAGAGTCTGTAGAAATATAGCTTGCAGAGTCTGTAGAAACCATCTGTGAAGTTCATAGTTCAGCCTGCAGAGTCCGTAGAACTGGGGGAGTCTGTAGATTTCTTCTTGTAGAGTCTATAGATTCAAGCTTGTAGAGTCTGTAGATTCAAGCTTGTAGAGTTTGTAGATTTTTGAGAAAGCTTTAAAAAATTAAGAACCTGAATGCTCAGAACAATTTTTGAAAGGGGAAGAGAGGATTTTGGTCTGTAGGACCAAAATAGTTCAAATGTTGTCCCAAAAATGAGTGATATTTTTGGGGGACAACAGCTAGCTCTAGTTGGGGAACTTCCTTTAGTTGAAAACTTGGAATAGCTGAGGGGAGTAAAAACCAGAATCTCTAGTGCCTTAAAGTGTGCCATTGGGCTATGGAGTCATGTTACCCAAAAAAAAGGCTCCAAAAAATGAAAATGAACAACACACAATAGAAACAAACGCTATATAAATATATCAAAGTTGTTGCCAAAATCTGGATAATGCGAGTGCAATGGAAACATGATCACACAAGTTGAAGCAAGTGCACACCACATAGATGCTAAAGCAATTTGAAAATAACATAAGATAAATTGCATAAGACAAAATGGAGAAAACCAAAATCTGATTAACATGAGATGGCTAAAGTGAGAAATACATATAAGAGAGTACATAAGTAACTCCTCCACAAAAGGTGGACAAGGCACCCCAAGAATAGAATGTAACTCCTCCATGAAAGGTGGTGACAAGGTGCTAAGAATAGAGAAGTAACTCCCATCAAGGGAGTTACTTATGACACCTATGACACATCTATGACACACACCTCCACATAAGCTAGCTTATCCCACAAATGTAGGAAAACTCCATGTATGCACAAGAAATACAATTTCCATAATTAATAAATAGGGAAAAATAAAAACCTACACTAACACCCCCCATAAGCACAACTTAGGTGGGCAGTGTGGAAATATAAAATGGGTCCCAGAAACTAAGCCTGATGAGGTACCCATGTACAAATGCAATCTCCCATAAAATAGAGAAAAGGAGAAAACCCGTAAGAAAAAACTCCCCCCAAAAAGAGAGACATAAAAGAAAGAAGAGGCTAGAAGGCCCCCTGAAGATGATGCTGCTGCAGATGTGGACTGCACCCCAAGAAGAGCTCGTAGATGAATGAACTTGCTCTCAGTGAAAGGTTTGGTTAAGATGTCTGTAACCTGCTCTGAAGAATGGAAAAATATCAAGTCAATGACCTAACTATGAATAAGCTCTTGAATGAAATGCATGTGAATCTCTATGTGCTTGGTCCGTTGGTGCTGAACTAGATTCCTACAAATCTGAATGGTATTTTGGTTTTCACAATAAATGATGGTGGGCTGCCTAATTGGAATGCCAAACTCAAAAAGTATCCCCTAAATCCAAATAGCCTCAGTAGCTGCATTAACAGCTCCCCTATACTCTGCCTTTGTGGATACTATAGCAATAGCATTCTGCTTCTTGATAGACCAACTGATAAGACCAAAACCTAGAGAGAAATTGTAACCAAAAGTGGACTTGCAAGTTTGTGAATCGCCAGCCCAGTCTGAATCTGTATATCCAACCAAGTCAACCTCTATGCCAAATTTGTAATGAATCTTGTATCTATGTGAACCCTGTATGTAATGCAAGATCCTCTTAGCTACTTTCCAACGTAGCTCATGAGGTTCATGCATGAATCTGGAGACAAGTCCCACTGTATATGATATGTCAGGCCTAGTGTGAGTCAAGTAGATGAGACTACCAATAAGTTGTCGATATCGAGTGGCATCAACCAATGGTGAAGAACAATCAGCCTCACACTTGACTCATGATAGAAAGGTATTCAGAGATGGCTTGCAATTAGCCATGTGAAACTGAACCAATAAGTCAAGAGCATACTTAGGCTGTACAAGAGAAATCCCTGAATTTGACTGTGAGATCTCGATGCCAAGGAAGTAGTGCAACAAACCCAAGTCTGTCATATCAAATCTATCCTGGAGAGATGCCTTCACTGCTGCAATAGCCGATGAAGAACTCCCGGTGATCAAAAGGTCATCAACATATAAAACCAAAATCAAGAGCGAATCATCCTGCCGCAAGAAGTAGACATTGGGATTAGAATGGCACCTGGTGAAACCTGCTATGAGAATGAAGTAATCCATCTTGGCATACCAAGCCCGAGGGGCCTGTTTGAGGCCATAGATAGATTTCCTAAGTTTGCATACTAAGGAAGAATCCTGAACAAATCCTGGCGGCTGCTCCATGTAGATCTCATCCTCTAGGTCTCCATGAAGAAATGCACTCTTCACATCCATCTGATGCACATCCCAACCATGTTCTGTGGCAATAGCCAAGGTGAGTCGGATAGAAGTCATCTTTGCAATGGGTGCAAAGGTCTCTGAGTAGTCAATGCTTGCCACTTGTGAGAAACCTTTGGCGACCAATCGTGCCTTATACTTATCAACCGACCCATCTGCTACAAACTTGGTCTGATATATCCACCTACATCAAACCATCTTTCTTCCCTTAGGAAGTGAAGTCAAATCCCAAGTGTGATTTTTGATTAAAGAAGAATATTCTTCCTCCATAGCATTATCCCACTCAGGTACCCCCGATGCCTCTTGAAAAGTCTATGGATCTAAAATTGAAGCAAAGAAGGCATGTGGATCTCTCTAAAAATCCCCCTACTACGTCTATCATCTACGGGATCTCCTGCCCAAGTGCCAGCACTCTCAAGTATCTGTCTGGCCCAAAGTGGCCCGAAAGTGGGTGAGTCAAGTGCTAACTCCTCATTCTCTGACTGACTAGAGTTGGATGACTATGCATCACTGTCCTCGCTGTCTGAACTCAAAGAAGAAGAAGATGTCTCTGGCTCAAGAACAGGTTGTGGCTGATCTAAATCTTATGAGGAATCATCATGAAGAAGTAGATCTGATGAGGGAGAAGAAGTGTCAAGTGTTGAGTCTCTAGGACTCTCCTAAAAATGGACACTTCTCTTGATGAACAACTCATGAGTGACTAGATTTAGAAGGTGATATCCCTTAATACCATCTGGATATCCTACAAAGATGCAAGGCTTGGACTGACGTTCCATAGCTTTGCATTTCTTTTTCAAAATGTGGGCCATGGCTGGGGATTTGAAAACTGTAAGGTGCTCAACATCAGGTTTCCTTTTATGCCAAGCTTCAAAGGGTGTTATCCCTTTCAAAGCTTTGTGAGGAACCCTGTTTTGAATGTAGCAAGCACAATTGATGGCTTCAGCCCAGTACTATGGTGATAAAGATTTGGAGTGAATCATACAGCTACCCATCTCTTTTAAGAACCTATTCTTGTGTTCTACAACCCCATTCTGTAAAGGACTGTAAGTGACTGTGCATTGCAAATCAATCCCCTCTGTGGTGTAAAATTGCTCAAACCTGATGCTGACATACTCCCTTCCATTATCAGTTCGAAGAACCTTGATGGATTTCTCACTCTGTTTCTCAACAAGAGCCTTGAAGTCTAAATTTTTTTCAAACACTTCAGACTTTTATTTGATAAAATATATCCAAGTGTACTTAGAGAAATCATCAATAAAAGTGAGGATGTACTTGGCCCTTGTGAAAGATGGTTTGGGAAAGGGTCCCGATACATCACTGTGGACTAACTCTAAAGGTTGTGAATCCCTCCAAGCTTTGCCTTTGTAAAATTTTGCTTTGGGATGCTTCCCAAGGGAGCACCCCTCGCAAAGTCCTTTTGAGAATTGGACACGAGGCAAGCCAATGACCATGTCATTTTTGCAAAGTTTCTCAAGGTAGCGGTAGTTAAGGTGGCCAAACTGCTCATGCCATAATTTTTTAACTCCATCTAAATGAGTCAGCAATGCTGTTGGAGAAGAATCTGATGCAAAATGTGAGAAGGTGTATAACCTGGCTTGGTGATCTGCCCTACCCACTGCCACTGTAGTATCACTATGCAACTCCCTGATAGCCACTGAATCTGGTGAAAACTCAACTCTCATGCGCTAACTAATGTGAGTGATTCGGTACACTGATAGGAGATTGGTTGAAAGAGAAGGAACACTTAGAATATTATTGAATGTTCCTCCTTCCATTTCAACTGACCCTCTCCCTGCAATAGAAACTGAAGTGTCATCACCCAAACTAATTGAAGTCATGCTACAAGGCTCTAAAGATGAAAACTCAACTAGTGAAGAGCCCATGTGGTGAGAAGCACCCGAGTCAATGACCCATGAAGATGTAGAAGTTGCTGTAGCTATAAGGGCCTTGCCCTTTTCTTTCTCCTTACCCTTGCCTTATGCTCTGGTAGAATCTTGGGTAGATGAATTCTGCTTGATGGACTCAGGAACACCTATGTTGTTCTTCTCTAGAAGATGAGTTAGGTGATCTATTTGTTTCTTCATGCATTTGTGTTCATCATGCCCTATCTTTTTACAATAGGCACACTTAACCTTCTCCTTCTTAGGTTTAGCCTTAGAAGAGGAAGTCTCAGTGTTGTTTTTGGCAAGATTGGTGTTTTCTTTCTTTTTCTCCTAGTCTTTATTCTTTTTCTTCTCCTTTGTTGAAGTCTTATCCTTACCATTTCTAGCTATCAAAGCTTGGGGTTGAGTAAACTTCATTGTGCCCATTTGAATAAGCTTATCTTGCTTCCTAGTCAAGTCGGCAATGAATGAATCTAAAAGAAGGCATTTTCCATGTAGTGCCAAGGGCACTTTTTGTGGCATGGAAAGTGGAGACAAAGACTGAATAGCTTGGACCTAACTTTGCGAGAATAGAGAGTATGAGTTGATCATCTTTCTTCTCTATCTCGTATTCTTTCAATTGCAATATAAGGGTCTTAAACTTAGTGAATAAGTCCTGTAGGGTGTCAAAGTTGATAGGACTTAGACTTATGAATTCATTTTTGAGCTCATGACCTCTCATCTCATCAAGCTTCCCAAATAAATTTTCTAAGGTGTCCCATATGTCATTGGGAGTCTGGGAGGATTCTAGATGGAAGAGATGTTCTGGAGACATAAACAAGCTCAGTAATCCAAAGGCTTCATCACTACGGTTGTACCACTTAACCTTTTCAGCATCAGTGTTGGATTCTACTTCAGTACCCATGGTGATCCTATACAACCCTTTGCTTCTAAGAATGATTGACATTTTAACCTTTCATTCATGATAGTTGAAGGGTGTTAGGGGTTTAAGTTGAAAAGAATACATTTTTAGCTGAATTTAGGTGAAGTTGTGTTGATTGTAAGTTGTGAATTTATGTAGAAAGGAGAATGAAAGCAAATATTTGCAAGTTGTGAAAAGCAATCACACCCCCCAAAATATTGATCCCCCCAAATATGATAGTTCACACTCAAAAGATGTCAGACTCAATGGAGAATGTGTCTTAGAGCAATCAGTGCAAGACTAAAGCAAACAGGATGTCAGACTCAGCCGAAAATGGGTCTCGAGAGACCCAAATTTTTGGCATTTTATAAACTAGTGAATTTTTGACAAATAACAAGCCTACACTGTAGATAATTAAATTACAAACACTTTTGCAAAAAATTGGCACCTAAATTTGAGCTACCATTTGCAAGATATTAAAGGTTCAATTTTATCATAAACTAGTGTTTTTGCAAATAAAAGCACTAAAACATTTTTAAAAATGCCTATTTTGAGAGATAAAGTGGCCTTCCAACCACTCATTGGATTCGGCATGGAACGAGGCATCTAAAAGAGGTTTGTATGAGGGGGAATTGGCCTCCAGCCAACCCAGGCCTCACCCTTCGTCTTCGACAGGGGAAGATACAAGTTTTAAATGAAAACCCCCAAATTACAAAACTGTCTAAAAAATTAAATATTCAGTCAAATTGACTGATTTTTTTTTACAAGTCAATTTTAAACTAAAAATAATGAAGCATAGACAGAATGAAGGATTGCCAAGTGTCCAAGGGGTGCCAAATGGGATGCC
Source organism: Torreya grandis (assembly GCA_037957365.1). Classification (NCBI taxonomy): domain Eukaryota; kingdom Viridiplantae; phylum Streptophyta; class Pinopsida; order Cupressales; family Taxaceae; genus Torreya; species Torreya grandis. The sequence continues at coordinate 2,493,799 of JARHVA010000259.1, forward strand.
AAGTAAGGAAGGGGCACCAAAATAACACAGTCTAGAATTTTAACTCAAAAAAGACAAAAAAATAAATGTGCAGACCTATTGGACACCGTACAGCCTGCTTGGCACCTTGATGGGCAAGAAAATATGATGAAATCTGCTGACTTCAATGCACAATAGGTCTGGGCAGAAGAATACAAGAAAAACTCACCATATTCACAAAAAAATAGACCTATTTTGGATGCCATACAACTGATGGTGTGGAAAAAGTGAAGGTGCCTTGCTGCTGCTTGGCGTGCTAGAATGATAGACCTCTGCTGCTAGAACTAAAGGCGCCTAGCTGGAAGGAGTATGGCACAAAGTTGGAAGGACTGCTGACCAGAAGTGTGTGGATTTGCATGCTGAACTCTTAGAGTGTAGAAGGTTGCTGAGTGGTGTGCCTCCCTTGTTGCTGAGTGCTACTCCTTCTTTTGTTGCTGAGTGCTCAACAATGGCATCCAAGCTAACTGCTGAACCAGCCCCTGAAGTGAAGACAACGAAGACACCCAAAGGCCAAGGATTCCCAAGGAAACTAACTAGAAATGATATATATATATTTATTTTAGATCAAATCTAGAAAATAAAAAAAACAAAGAGAGCTCCACTCCTCTTGATTTCAAAATGAACTAAAAGCATAACCAGACACATGATTACCATTCTTACTCTGATACCATATCAGAGTTGTTACCAGAATTTGGATAATGCGAGTGCAATGGAGACATGATCACACAAGTTGAAGCAAGTGCACACCACATAGATGCTAAAGCAATTTGAAAAATAACACAAGAAGATAAATTACACAAGACAAAATGAAAAAAACTAAAGTCTGATTAACATGAGATGGCCAAAATGAGGAATACATATAGAAGAGTACGTAAGTAACTCCTCCACAAAAGGTGGACAAAGTACCCCAAGAATAAACTGTAACTCCTCCATGAAAGGTGGTGACAAGGTGCTAAGAATAGAGAAGTAACTCCCATCAAGGGAGTTACTTATGACACCTATGACACATCTATGACACACACCTCCAAATAAGCTAGCCTATCCCACAAATGTAGGAAAACTCCATGTATGCACAAAAAATACAATTTTCCTAATTAATAAATAGGAAAAAATAAAAACCTACACTAATAAAATATACATATGTACAGGTGAACTTATCTGATACTTCAAGAATTGAAGATTCAGACACTGCCCATTGTGAGATAATGAAAACGTTGTTTCGTCCTGATAAACCAGTAGGAAACTATTTTGTCTCTAAAATCGGTGATGGGTGAATGGAACTCTCCACCATGAATCACATTTTTTGTACACTTCTTTTGGCTCTCTCTTCTTGCTCCATGGCAAGACGTGGTCCTCAATCTAAAAATCATAACTCCTTGCTCTCTTGGCAAAGAGTTCCTTTTGCTGACTTCAGAGTACAACAGTATGGTCCACTACTATAGCTTACTATTCTGCTGGTTCAGTCCAGCACATGTTTTGATTGTCAGCATCAGAGCCCTGACAAACCATCGATTCAACATCTCTTTTGGCATGAAGGAGTTTGACATATTCATCTTGAGCAGCCTTCAATCTGAGTAATAGAGATTCGTACTCAGTAGTGTTGTTGGTGTTGCTGAATTGCAACTTGTGTGAAAGAGGAAGAATATCTCCTTGAGGAGATATCAACACCATCCCAGCTCCAACACTGACAGAGAAATTGCTACCATTGAATTTTAGGATCCAAACATCATCAGAAACTAATCTTCTATCAAATTTCTCTTCATTGGAGATGGAAGATCCTTTTTCATTTATACTATGCCCTACCGATTCTTCTGATATTTTGATTGAATCAATCTTTGGATCACCACCTATAGGAATTTCATCAGCTGAAACATGAACATCCTCTGTGGATAAGAAGTAATTACCCTTGCCTGAAGACTCAAACATAATTTGAGATTTAGGTGCTGATGTCTGAGTGATTGGAATGGACATGTTCCTTGGGGGATCATGAGTTACCTTTCTAATCTCTTATCCTGTAGGGACAGCTATATTCTTCACACACTTCACCAACCTGTCCAACTGCTCAGAGTTGGCTTATAGAAATTCAAATTTAGTCATTTGAATTTTAGTTTTCTTGACATGGTCAACTATGTCAAATGACTGAAATGGACTAGGAAGAGAGGATGGGAGTTCATCCCTTTAGTTTTTGGGAGGGGGAGGACTGGCCTGCAAATTTGAAGCAAAAAGTGTATGAATGTTTGATGTATTTACCTTTTTAGTAGTCACTGGGTCCTTTAGTTGGAAGGGCAAAGTGGTTCCCTACTTAGCAATTGAAAATATAGGTTGAGTTCATTCCTCTGTTCTTTTTTTATCAATTTACTGGGCTGACTAATTCTTGGACTAGGTGAACACAATGTATGATCCATCAAACACTTCACTTTTACTTCTGGGTTCATCCTGATAATTCAGGAAACTAATGTGGGAGTCGCCAGCTAATTCTTCTTGATCCTCCGTGAAGAGATTAGTGTCATTTTCTTGCTCAAACTCAAGTTGGAAAGAAAAATCATGTTTTGTTTCCAAATATCCAACTGCTGAGTTGGTTGGAGGTGCTTCAAGGGAAAATTTCCTTTGTGGGGGATGAAGATGATTTAGCTATCCTTGATTCCTAGCAGCATTGCCTTGATATGCCTGATTTTGAAATGTCCTTCTTGGCATATCTCGATTAGAGGGAACAGACATACCTTGGGCCATTTATCTTTTCAAGGCTAGAAGTTCATTTGCCAGCTTTTGCACCATTTGATCAGTGGTGGTTGAAGGTGGATACTCAAAAGATGAAGAGGATTTACCTTTGTTAGGATCTCTCCTTATCTTTCCTGAAAAGATAAGGTCATCTTCTAGCTCAGTAGCCAAGTCTTGAGCAGTCATAAGGTCTATGTGTCTAGCCCATCTCAGCAAGAAACTCGCTTCAGGCAACTGTGAGTTGATGAAGAAACACTTGAGATTCTAAGGTGTCAGCTGGGTGATCATGAGAATCCTGTGCCTCAGCTTGTCGAACCTGGCAATGAAGTCCCTCATAAGTTCATAAGGTTCCTTCATCTGTGTGAGCTGGGCCAATAAAGCATGTGCATCTTTTGTAGGCTTGAACTTGGCTTCAAATTTAGCTTTGAGTGTGTCCCAGTCAGTCACTGCCTAGCTTGCAGATGGTAGAACCAATCTACAGCAACGCCTTGTAGTGTTTCCACAAAGATATTGAATGTAACGTCCTCAAATTCCACTCCTATTATGCCATAGGCTATGCTGAAGGCTGTAATGTGTTCATCAAGATGAACTCTTCCATCACCAAAAAATTTAAGAAAATTCTTTCTTGAGCTGCGTGGAATTTCATGTAGAGGTGGAGTAAGATTTAGTGGGCCAAATGAGTTACCCCAGGGGCCTTGAACTGCCTTGATTTGATTATGAAAAATAGGGATAACAAATCTAGGTGGCCTGTGGATGGGCAAAGCTCTGCTAACAACAGAAAAGGAAGCTCTGCCTTGTGTTTGTGACCCGGTATAGATGGGAGGACTCCTAGTCCGTTGAAGGTGAGGCTGTTGAGGAAATAAATCAAAATTACTCTACTGCACCAACTCAAAAGTAGGGTCAAAAACACCTTGATATTTTTGGCTTTTGGTATAATGTGGAGTTGTTAGATTGTAGGATAAAAATGAGAAATAACTGGTCCTACTTCAGCTTGAAGCTTGAGGCTTCAAACTATTGTTCTTTCTTAGTGAATCTGGTTTTGCAGACCAGATAATATAATGGAGATGGAGGAAGATGGTAAGGCTATAATGATAATAGGTAAGACACAAAATGAAGTTGCCAGAGTCTATAATGGATAAGGGTAGGGACTGCTTCAATCTGAAACTTGAGGCTTCAGACTACATGTTCATCTCAGCGGAGTCACCAAAAATTGTTGGGTGAATATTTTGTCAACCAGCTAATTGGTGAGCAAAATATGTCTCTTCAACCACAACATAGGGAGATTGGTCATCCAAAGTTGCAGGTTTAACACAACCAAAGGGGAAAAATCTCTCCTCTCATCAAGGGGAGGTTCCTTATAGGTATACAGGTGCTCTATATATATATATATATATATAAGCTAAAAATAACACTCAGGGGTAGGATATACCATCCATCTCTCTTCTTTTAGAGATGATGTTCACAAACAAAGGAGAAAATCTTGGTGAAAACACTGCAGACACTTCTCTTCTTTCAGAAGTGTTTTTGGAAGAAATAGCAAGAGTTCTTTTAGGTAGGATAAGTAACTGGTAATAGAGTACAGAGTAACCAACAATCTAAGATGTAGCACAAAGTCTCCACCTTGACTACCCAAGAGTGAGATAGGAAGAACAATGGGGGCATAAAGTCATCCCAAGGTCCTTTACACAGAAACAAAAAATAAACACATACTGAAGACAATTATGATAGCACCAAGTCTGAAAGTAGCTGGCTTCATGACACCTTCCTTATCACTTCCACTAGCTCTACTTGTTAAATTGCATAAACAAGAATACATTTAGGAAATAGACATAAGAACAATCTCCTAGAATGATATAAGCTATAACAACACAAAGTCTGAAAGTAACTTGCTTTTTGATTCAAACAAAGTAATATGATAAACAATATGAGCTCAAAGTCTCAGTGATGCCATTCAATTTGGGCAGAGTTTTGCTTCTGGTAACGGGAAGATCTCCTTTGCATAGAATGAGAAATTACAATATATAGCGCTCCAAGAAAGACTTGGGTGCTTTGTTTCATGGAATGGCCCATGCTGTGCATTCAATGCCTTGAATACATTTTCAATTCTATCAAGGGGGGCCATGCTGGAACAAGGTGGCTGCCTTAACTATGGCATGTCCATTCATCTAATATGTCTCTTCCTGGGTCTAGATCATCTAGTCTATCCCTTCTGACATTTACGCAGCTGTCCATTTTGTCTTTACTCCAAAGGAGACTAACAGGTCGTGCCTTCAATGTTTGCAAGCTCAAAAATCTACTTTGTAGACTGTTCCAGCTACTAGAATAACTACTACATAGATATTTTCCTCTTTGTCTCTTCTTGCTGCGATTTGAACTCCCAGGCTATCTTTTCCCCTTTCTACTTTTGTCTTTTCCAGCTTTGTCTCTTCCTAGAATTTAAGCTCTCGAGGCTACATTCTCAGCTTTATTGGCTCTTTACGCTCCTCTCAGTGGTTCTTCTTTTTGGCCTTTTACATTCGGGTCTGTGCTCAAGCCTTCAAAGATCAACAGCTATTTCATTTCCATGAATTTGATGTCTTCGGTCCCGTCATCCTCCTTAGCAATTCCTTCGTGTCTTTCCCTCTTGCTTTGGCTACTTTTCACTAATCTCAGTAAGTGACACATGTCATTTTTCGTTGCTTTTGATACCTTTTGAGAGTCTTGTAGAAGATGACACATGGAAGCTTTCGCCGAGCTCCTAGAAACATTGTTGAAATGTTTGGGACTCATTTTGGATTCATGCAGATAATGACACTTGTCGCGCTCTGCTTAACCTTAGTAACTCACTCGGGGCCCACCATAGTCCTTATGAAACAAACGAAAGAAACTATGAATGTTGACACTTTTTGGCTTTCGCTGAGTTATAACGAAACATGTGGCACGTTCTGCAGCTTTGAAACTTATTAGAAACTGTGTCCCAATAGACAACACTTGGCATCTTTCACTTCAACTCTATAAGGGACACGTGGCAGCTTCCGCTACACTTTGAGGTTTGATCTTTCTCAGAGAGAACCTGTCCTTTGGGGTCTTGAAAGACGGTCTACTTTGGGTCGGGGAGAGCCCCCTTGCAAGGATATCTACCCTTCGGGCGGTCTTTGAATGGCCTTCAGGCTTTAATTTCTTTGAGCGTCCTTCACTTCGGGCTTTTCCTTTAGATAAAAGTCTGAAGGAAATGTTCCTTTCTCCAGCTTACCATCGAGCTTTCCTTCTGAAGGAATTCCTTTGCTTGCTTGGCCTTTGAAACGGTCCACCTGCTCCCCACCTGCCCTCTGCAAGGGCTGTTTGACCTCCAAGGTTGCCTTTCAAAAAAGTTGCAAGGGTCCATTTTGGCTCCAAAATGCCCTCCGCAAGGGCACTTGTCCTTCGAGCTCTTGGAAGACCCCTTTGAACTTCTCGATTGAAAAAATGGCTAAGTGTTGAACCTGTTTCTTTCCTGTAGAGTCTGTAGAAACCAATCTGATGGCAAAAGTCTTTTAAGTTTTGATAATTGATCAGGGTAGGGCATCCTCTATTAAATCAATGATTGTTAATTTTGAAAGAGAAGATCTGGAGGATGTTTTGGAAGGAGAGGAATGTTTTGGATGTTTTGAATAGTTATTCAAAACAACTTTTGCTAGAATTTTGGTGTGTTTGGACACTTCTCAAGAGCTGCCTATAGGTATAGAATTGAAAGTGCAAAATAAAAGCTAGTTTCAGTCCCTAGACTTTGAAGATATTCCCTTCAAACGCCATAACTGCTTTCAAATTAGGCCCTTTCAAATTCTTGTAAAAAATCCAAGCGCAAGTAGGAATCTTCTTGTGGTAAGGAGACTGATAAGAAGCAGCTAGAAGTTGTGGTGGAAGCTCCAATTCATCCGTTAATATTAGCGTCAAAGAAAATTACAAGAAAAATTAAGAAAAAAGAAAAACCGCTAGTAAGAAAAATGCAGAGTTTGTTGGTAATATTGATAATAAGAGTATGAAATGTATATTCATTGGTTGTAGTGAACATTTTAAAGGATACACATTATATTATCCTAAAATTAAGAAATTAATTATTAGTAAAGATGTATTTAATGAAGGTATGCATAAGCAATCTACATCTACTTTTGAATTAGTTCCATAAATTGAGGACACAAAGAAGGAACAACCTAGTGAAAATACGCAAATACCCCCAAGGAAAATGAAAATTATTGAAGAAATTTATCAAAAGAATAATCAAGTTGAGGATAAAGATCATAATCTTAACTAAGCCTTGATGACTAGAATGGCCAAAGTCAATGATCTTCAATATTATGAAGAAGCAAAAGGCAAGAAAGAAAAGGAAAATCCAATGAAAAAAGAATATAACTCATTAATGAAAAATGATGTACATGGGAACTTACAAAAATTCCTAAATGTAAGAATATTATTGGTACTAAATGGGTCTATAAGACAAAGTATAAATTTGATGGATGCATTGAAAAATTCAAAATGCATCTTGTAGAAAAGGTGTATTCTCAACAAGAAGGAATTTATTTTAGTGAAACATTTACTCTTATTGCAAACATGAATACAAAAGAAGTATTATTTCTTTGGTTGTTGACTTTAAGTGGCAGGTTCATCAAATGGATGTGAAAAATGCATTTCCTAATAGTGATTTATAGGAGGATATTTACATGGAATAACCATATCGATTTGTGAAAACTATCAAGAACTTCTTGTTTTCAAGTTTAATAAGTCTCTATATGGCTTGAATCAAGCACCAAGGGCATGGCATGCCAAGATTGATGAATACATCAAACAAGAAGGTTTTGTAAAAAGTCCCTCTAACCCTAATCTTTATGTGAGAAAGTGTGATGATGAAATAGTTGTTATGGTTATTTATTTGGATGACATAACAATCACAAGTAAATGTGTCATAGTGATTTATGACATAAATAAAATATTAACAAATATGTTTGAGGTGGTTAATTTAGGACTTCTTCATTATTATCTTGGTATACAAATGTGGCATAAAAATGACAAGATGATGCACTCTCAATCCAAATATGCACATGATTTGTCGGTCAAATTAAAAAATTACAAAGTTGTGACTACACCCATTGAATTAAGGATGAAATTATCAAAAAGTGATGATTTAGAAAATATAGATGGCACATTGTTTAGACAGTTAGTCGGGAGTCTTATCTATTTGACTATAACCAAGCTAGACATTGTTTATGCAATTAGTTTTGTTTCAAGGTTTATGTCAAATTCCAAAATACATCATTGGAATGTTATTAAAATAACCCTAAAATATGTGAAAAGCACTATAGATTTTGGTGTAGAATATGTGGCATGTGGTGTTGTGTCTTTGACAAATTTTAAAATTTTAGATTGGGATCAATGTGTAAATGATTGCAAATCTGCTATTGGTTTTGTGTTCAATATTGGATCAAGGGCTATCTCATGGGGTAGTAAAAAGTAACTAACAATCACATTTTCCTCAATAGAGGTAGAGTATACATCAATATGTGCAATTGCTCATGAAATAATATGATTGAGGAGAATACTTGATGATTTATATTTTTCACAAAATCAACCTACAATATTGTATTGTGATAACGAAATTACAATCCAATTAAAAAATAGTCCTATCTATCATGTAGGGACAAAACATGTGGATATTCATCGTTACTATATTAGAGAATTAATTCAAAATGATGTTATTCAACTTATGTATTGCTAAACTAAAAATCAAGTTGTAAATATTTTTACCAAAACACTGAGTGAAAGAAATTTTGTAAAGTTTAGAGATAAATTAAGGATTAAGGAAGTTATGTAAATTGGCACCTAATCAGTTATAAGACCCATAGAGGCAGCCAGGTCCCATATAATGTCTTTTAGATGTCTATAAAGTCTTTCAATATTGTAGCATTATTTAAAAATAAAATAAAATAAACATTTCAATATTATCAAAAAAACATTAAATCCCTTAATTTTTTTTTATTGTGCTTGTGTTTGTTCCATGCACTTGTCATTTTATTTAGCTCCTTTATTTTATTTATTTGATTGGTTTCCATTTTTATTTTAAATTTATATGTTTTATTTTCACATTTTTGTATGACCGTTGTATTTAAGTTTTATGTTTTTGTGATATCTATTTGTTATGTTAGTTATATTTAAGTTTTAATTTTAATACATCAGCGATATTTCGGTTTTTATGTACACACTCACGACATGAAACTCCATGGACACATTATCATTATATGTTATATCTTTTGACATAAGTATAGATTTTTTAATAATTTTTTTAATTAATCATATTAGTTTAGTTCACTATTAGAACACATTTGTAATATTAATATTAATATACAAATACTAGTATTTAAGTTGATTTCAATAATAAGGTGGTCAATAGAGATTCCGACCCACCCTCCATGCCAGAAAAAAGAAACCGACTCAGATGAATACAAACATTGCTAAAGCACGATAGTGAAAATCCAATACAACTTAAAACAAAAATAGAACATATTAAAAATAACTAGGCAAATGTGACAATCGAGACGGAGGTGGTAGCAGATCATCTCTCAAAGTCTAGGTGCTCTAAGAAGAAAGCTTAGCCAAAAGAGGATCGAAGGCCACCCAAACTTCTTAAATAAGGTTTGGGGGAGCCAAAGACATAGTAATGCTCCAACTATGAGTTTGTTGAAAAACATTGTTAACTGGACCACTTCCTTGCATGGGTAAGATCCACCAAGACAGGGTAATAACAGATTTCCCACAAGACGATGGCAGAAGACTCTACCCTTCTCAATGAAGAGAAGTGAAGAATCTATTGTGACTACGCGAGCGACTTCGCCAATGACGATGTATCGAAAAAAGAGATCAATATGTTAGATAATCTGAGGAAATATAACTTATTATAAAAAAATCGTTCCCCCAATAGTTAACCAACTCCTACATGAGTTGAAATATATTGAATTAGTTTGAATTAATATAATAAAAATAATAACTTCTAAACAATATAAACTTAAAACATAAGCCATTATATCTCATAAGAGTTCTTATATTGAAAATCATTTTCTATGATTAAAAAATATTAATACTATAATTAATTAATGTCTTACCATGCTCATTTTTGGCCTTGTCTTGATCATCTTCCGTTCGTATGTGACATTTGAATCTGAATCAATGCGGCCGAATGGTCCTCCGAAGTAATAATCTCGTTGGGACCCAGCCAAAGGTAAGGATCCTCACAAGTACTCAATCATTCAGCTTTGTTTTTGGTGAGTCACCTCTGTGCTCAAGCAGAGACACATCTCTGTTAAGCCCTGACTGTTTTGTGGCAACTCTTATCCAAGCAAGCTCTTCCATAACCTCTCTCATAGACGGCCTTTCTCTTGCTATCTCTTGCAAACATGCCTTGGCTAACCTTGCCATACTCTCCATCTGCCATTGGTTTTCCTCATTCACTACGTTGGGATCTAAGATTTCGATCAAGAAGTTGTCGTTGATTGTGGACAGGAAATGGTCATACAAAGTGCACACTTCTCCCTGTACAGACACCAAGGGTTTTAGACTAGTGAGAAGCTCTACCAAAACTACGCCAAAGCTGAAAACGTCACTCTTGTCTGTAAACTGATTGCTTCTTATGAACTCTGGATCTACGTAACCCGGAGTAACTGCCACCATGGTGCTGAGGTGTGTTTCGTCCGAAGGTCGTAGACGAGAAATGCCAAAGTCTGCAACTTTCGGAGTGAGTGTGTCGTCTAGGAGAATATTTGATGATTTTATGTCTCGATGTAATATCGGCTGAGAGGCTTGAATATGCATATATGCTATAGCATCTGCTGCCTCGATGGCGATCTGCCGCCGCTTTTCCCAGGGCAAGTGCTTATCTGTCGAGTGTAGACGCTGAAACAGTGTGCCGTTGGGTACAAATTCGTATACCAGCAACGGATATTGAGTTTGGAGGCAACAACCAAGCAATTTCACTACATTTCTGTGATTGATATAGGAGAAAATTACAATTTCGTTGATAAACTCATTGGAAAACTCATCGGAAATTGCTTTGGGCTTTTTGATTGCCACCGGCGTGCCGTCCAAAAGAGTTCCTCTGTAGACTATGGCGAAACCCCCTCTTCCTAATTCTGTTGAATAATTGTTTGAGGCTATTTGGAGTTCTTTTTCAGAAAATACTGTCAAGCCTTTTCTTCCTCCCATGGAAGCGATATGCTCCTGCAACTGGATACCGCCGTTCTGTCGGAAATATTTGTCCCTTTTATCTTTCAAGCGACGCCTCCTCAACCGCCAAAATAATCCACACGCACCCAAAGAAACTCCAACGAACGAAGAAACAGAGCCTGTCATCTCAACAAACAGTGATTTTGTTATAAACCATACTTTTGCAGATTTAAATTTAAAGAAAAGCAGAGACACGCTGCATAGTCACCCATAATTGCAGAAATAACGGTGTTGTTTGAGCCTGGGGACTGGCATCTTGTCCCGTTTTGAAATCCATCTCCCGTGTAACCCTTTGCGCATGAACAATTGTAAGAACCTCCCAAATTATGACATCTGCCTCCTTCCATTGGTCCAACACACTCATTTGGATAACTGGCACTGCATTCGTCTACGTCTGAACATTCATCATCATTATCAAATTATTAGGGGTCTCGAAAATCTAAAGATGAATGATTATAAAAGAGAAAGCATGATGCCCCCTAAGGGTTCTAGATTTAGAAAGTGTGGAGAAGATACCTGTGCAATCTGTGCCGTTAGAGTAACCATTTCCATCATATCCAGGAAGGCATTTGCATACATGCCCTGTTTGACGGTTCATGCAATCAGCTTGTTTGGCGCAAGAGTAATTGGATGTTCCGTTTGCCGTTGAGCAATTCCATTGACCAATGCTCCAATCAAGGCTGAGACCGTAATGACCAGCGGCAAAGACGCCAAACGTGTTTGGGGGTAAGGTCCACGTAACAGGGTCTAGTATAGTCGAGAACCCGCAATCAGGAAAGTCTGCATACCTGATTCCCCCGCCCGTGAAATATATCATCTTCTTGTTTCCTGGAATAAAAGCTTCACAACAGGCATAGGTGTTGCAGTACCTTGGATCATATTGATTTAGGCATGCAGATTTACATGACCCATCGCTCTCCCAGTTATCGGATACTTAAAAAGAACCGACTGAATCGCAACCGACGACCAAGAATTTATTGGACGAGGAAATGGTGAAGGGACCATCTTGAGGTAACATGAATCGCACAAAGGCATCATCTGTTCCATTACATGACATGGCTTTGAGAGAAGTCGAGTTTATGACGAGAGAACCTGCATAATCGATCTTCAGAATCTCAAAATCAATATTCACATCACCGGTATTATTACCTTGTACAAACGCGCGAAGAAACGGAGCGAGCTCCCCAGTAGAATTCTCCTGACAATTAATCTGAAATCCAGGATATCCACAGTTTAGATTCCGAATCCAAAAAGGGTAACTCACATTCAGTGATCCACACGTTTCAGGAAGGCATTTTGCAGAGGCAAAACCCGCTAAACACAGCCAAATTAAAAATTAAACCACCTCCCAATACATTTTTTAAACTCAAAGCACAAAAAATTAGCCCACTGCTAAATTGTCATTAACATAAGGAAAAATGCCGCTGGGGAAGTAAATAGCCGCTCGCATGGTTATACTTAATGAACACACGTCTTCACTATATTGTTTCAACAGGATGACAAAATTCCGTAGGAAATTTGTCATATGCAATCGACAGTATTATGCATATTTTCTATTCTGTTGCGTTTTATTTATTTTTTGACTAATATTTTAAATATTTCCGACATCGAGGATTACGAAAGACTTATTCTAAATAGTATACAGACCGCGTTAAAAGGATAAGGACGTGTGGAGTTCTGCGTGATATTTATAATCTAGTAAATTGTAAGTCAATTGTTGATACGCGTTTTGTGGACATTGCCGTGTGACAAACGGAAAATAATTAGTCGTCAGGATATCGGAAGCCGAGTTCCCAAGAAATTGAAATATCAAACGTGGTGTACCAAACTAATATATCTGATAGTTATATTAGGAGTTATCCAGATGGTGTGAGCATTGTTGGTGAGATTTTTTTTTGGTTTTAAAGAGGTAATATTTTGGAAATATGGATTAATGGAAGTAATAAGATTGATTATGGAACTCCAATGTCTTTTTACCACATTAAAAATATTACATTATTGTTTCGAACAATACATTAAACATGAAATTCTGTTTTAAACATATCAACGCTCATAACATCCTCGTTCAACATCAAAAATAGAAATCTACAAAAAATATAATAATTTTATAATATATAAAATAATGTTATATATAAAATAATATAAAATTATATTAAAATATTATTAAATATAGTTATATTATATTATTCATAACATATATTAATATTATAAATATAAAGTTACCAATGAGATGTAGAAGGGTTGGAAAAGTCGGTCAGTTGTGTCCAACCTCACCCAAGTTTGAATCTCATAGGGTATTTGTAGGTCGGATGTGGTCATTTGTAGCTTTGGTCAAAAGCAAATATCGATTTTTTTTTTAAAAATATAAATAAATATATTAATATTAGTTATATGCTATTATATTATTAATATTATAAATATAATTTTATTTATACAACATAATTGATGTAATTTTCTTTTTTACTAAGCAAAGGTATATAGTAAATTTCTTGTATTATATACGTTTAAAGTGCATGAGTGAGATGTAATATTTTAAAGTTACGTAGGTCACAAACAATATAATATTCAGACACATTGAATTTAATGTTGTCTATTGTGAGGTCATATTTCGTTTGAAACATAATATTCACTACTCTACTAGGTGGTGTGTTGGCTAGTTCATATGGGGAACACAATTAATCTTTTGTCTGTCAATGGTTTCATTCCCCCTGACAATAGTCATATGCCTATTCTCTATAGAAATACAAATGCATCATTACCATTAAGTGAGAAATTCTGATGTCAATCAAAATAAATTATAGATCCATCTTTGTGATCTGTAGAATTACCAATTTTTGGCCTTCCTTTTCAGCGCTTCAGGGATGGGTTGAGAAGAACTGGAAGCCTTATATGAGAGGGTTTGGAGATGGGATATTGGTATGTTGTAGTCTAAGCCTTGGTATCCATCTTTTGACCCACTTACAAAAGCTTTCAACATCAAACCGATATGGGTAAAGATGCCTCGTCTTCCTTTGCACATTTGGACCGATTGCTATTTTCATGCTATAGGAAATTCTTTGGGCAAAATCCTTGATGTAGACCCATCAACAACAAATATGCAACACTCTTCTTCTGCTCGCATCTTGGTTTCTTTGAATGTTTTAGAAAACCTTCCTACATCTATTGATCTAATCATTCAGGGTCGAACTTGGAAACAACATTTGGATTATGAGGATCTGCCTTTTTGTTGTCAAAAATGCTTTGCTATAGGGCATCTAGCTAATGAGTGTGGATTTACTAAGTGTAAGCGTGGGGTTTCCTGGTAGAAGGATATTAACCCTAAGATAGATTCAAATAGAGAAATAGGTGATGATTTAGAAGAGGAACAAAACTCGGATAATGTTAGTGAAGTGCCGAAAATGTTAGCATTAGTTTTAGTTCTGGAATAGAGGAAGGAAGTTGACACCTCACCAAAGGTTGTTTATGCTTTAGGATTGAAAGATGATGCATGTGAGAATTTGATGGCTGGAATAGCTCATGAGAAGAATTATGTAGCCACTTTAGAAGCCAAATATCTTTTTAAACTAGTTTATTCTCTTGAAGTTTTCATTCCTATCTTCTTAGATCCAAGGGAAGGGGGTGAATGGAAGGTTGTAAACAACAAGAAAAAGGTAAAACAAAGAAGGAATTACTTAATATGACCCATGGGTATCTGCATGGAGTTGGGGGATAATTTTGTGGACACACCCAACAATGTGTATGCCTTATGGCTCGAGATACCCAAGCCATAATGTGTACGTATTATAATAGTAATACAAATGAATTATTTTATTTATAGGAATGCGTACACATTCCTATAAATAAAGGTAATGTGTATGTGTTACTTAAACTACAAAATAAAAAAAACTCCATTAAATTGTCATTTCTACTCTTCTTTGGTGTTCATTTTTTGCTACTTGGCATTCATGTTTTGCCCTCTAGCTCATGTTGAAATCATTGCTTTTATTTCCACATTCACGAGATTGATGACGTCGCTATGAAGAAGAGGTAAGGTTGTAGATTAAATCAAATCTTTTGATTTTTTTGTGAAAATTTTGCATAGTTTATTTTGTAATTTTTCTCCACAGGTCAGCATGCTCTGCCTAACCATCTGCCTAACCCTCCTAACCATCTACCCAACCCTCCTAACCCTTCGCCTAACCCTCTTATAGTTCCACTAGATCCCCTAGGCAGTCAGGAAGATATAGTTGTTCACATAGTGGAGAACAAAATTGAAATTGAGTAGATAATTAAGAGAATGATGGAGCCCACTTCCATGAACACCCACCGCACCTATTTGGCTAATACCCTAGAGTTAGTATTAGGTCAAGTTGATTTGATAATGATTCAAATTGATAGATGAAGGTCATATAGGGATAGTTGTAGGGCTTACTATGCTAACAAATTGTCAACAAATGAGGTGAAGAAGAAATAAATAACAAAAGATCAAATTTGCACCTTATTGTCAGCAAATGAGGTGAAGAAGAAAGGAATAATAAAAGATAAAATTTGTGCCTTATTTATCAACCCAGCCACCAATGCTCCATTTTTTATAATGACCAAACATTTCTCAATCTATCGATGCCAACATAATTTGATTAAAGCCAATTTCTGGGAGCAATAGTGGATGGTGTTTGACTATCCACCTTGTAATAACTATAAGGTCCCTTTGAATTTTTGAGTAAACTCTATTGCAAGTTTATCCTCAATGAAATTCAAAATTACTTTGACTATGATGAGTTTTATGGCCGAGGGAAAAGCTCCATGTAAGATCGACTAGGTGCACATCATGTACCTAATCAACTTGCAAGGATCCCTACCTAAAAGCCATTTCATTCAGAGATTCCCTCTATGGTGAAGCAGGTTGTGGAGATAGACACTTTGCATGCACTTAGTGTGCTTACTAATACACTCATTCATCATACAAGTAGACTTTCAGAGACAGATGCTTGAGATACTTCAGCTAGTGGCTATACCCAACCCCACCCATGCAGATGTTGTGGTGTTATATGCACTGGACCTTTAGATGATGATGGTAGTGCTTCAGGGGGCTTGGAGGATATGGCCTTGACTGATGAGTTGTTGGCACACACATTTGGTTTGGATACGTTGGGCATCTCTACACACATGCAGGTATATTTTATATAAATTTCATGTTAAATTTTTAAGTTATATTTGTAAATTAAAAAGGTAAAACTTAATTTACATGTTTAAATTGAATAATATGTATGTATTTTTTCTAATTCTAGGAGGAGACGTTGCCTTCAACATCAAAACTAGGTAGTTGGCCAACCCCTACTACATCTATCTGTGTCAGTACGACACCATATACATTTACAAAGGTAAAATTATAAGTGAATATTATATTCTCTAAATGTACAGTCATACACCTTAATTGCATCATTGGTAGATTTTGTGTAAGAAAATATAAAATACCTATTATAATTTTGTTGGACTTTTCATTGTGTGATGTATTAACATGGATTGGCAGAGTGTAAGAAACTCATCCTCCATCTCAACATTTTTGCTTTTATTCCAAGTTTCAAACTATGTTTTCAATAACCAAAATAGCGAGTTGAACATTTGCTTGATATCCCATTATATTTAGTTCTCATAGTGGGTCAATCCCAATCTATATATATATATATATATATATATATATATATATATATATATATATATATATATATATATATATATATATATATATATATATATATATATATATATATATATATATATATATATATTTGGGATTGACCCGCTTATACACACACACACACACAAATATATATATATATATATATATATATATATATATATATATATATATATATATATATATATATATATATATATATATATTGTGTGTGTGTGTATAAGCGGGTCAATCCCAATCAGTAGGATTGGATGTATATGTATATATATATAAGCGGGTCAATCCCAATCAATAGGATTGGATGCATATATATATATATATATATATATATATATATATATATATATATATATATATAATTCATTTGATAAAATTTGTTTGCTACAATATATTTCTATCAATTTCCCAATCGAGCATAGCATGTCTTCATCAATATGCCCACCACTCCTTTCTTTTAAATAATGGCCTCATAGCCAACCACTTTATTCCTTGTTATCCTAATCATATATAGTGGTTCAATATCTATGATCAATATCCAAAATGGTCATAGCTAGCAATTCAATTCCCATCAATTCCAACCGAGAGTAACAATTTCATCTCTATCTATGGAGTTTTAAATTTATATGGCATAGCCTCTTGATCCTATTGTACCTATTCAATTCCAATTTCCAACCAAACTCTATTATTAGAGCTATATAAGAGTAGGCTATTAGATCCCATTAGTTTTTTGGGAGAGCGTTGACTATAAACTATAGCCCATATGTATATGGCATAAGCCTTGTGACCATATACAAATAGGGGACCTCAACCCCATATAGATAGATGGTGTTGAGTATTTTATTACCACCACCTAATTAGGGAACCCAAAGGCCTAATATCTCTAGTTGGGGGAGAGAACCTATCTATATCCATGCACTTTCATCACTTGAGTGACATGCTGACTCTATAAGACTATAACACCTTTCATCAGGAAAGTCCCCCTTAAATGAATATTGAATATCGACAAGACTATAACACCCTTTGTTGACCTCAACTTACTTGAATTATATACATATAGACCTTCCCTTGTAAAAAATGAGAGCAATCTAAGGATAGATAGTCAACCTAATGTCACCTATAGGGCAACCAAAATCATGCACTTGTAAAGAAGACTGTCCACTCACTCTTATCTCTACAATATTCAATTCTATTTTCTATATGTTTCTTTATATTTTGATGAGACCTAATTATATGGTTCTGGACACTCTTAAAAGGCTCAAGTATAGATGCCCCCATAAAATCAACCTATCACTCTAGGTGTCTTAACTTGATTAAAACTTAGTTTATAAACTTCTCAATAAACACTTATACAGGTTACTTGTCTTATCACAATGACTATTTGTAAGGGATTTTTCATCACACCAATACTCAGTTGTTCTAAAAAGTAATGAATGTCTATAATCAAAGTATTCAAGGTGTTAACATGACCAAAATTTTAAAACAAATCAATTTAGACACCATAGCTCATAGGACTGTCCTCAACTATACCAAGTCACTACCTTAAGATAATTAAGCCTAATGACCAAGTAATCAGGTCAAAATATGAAATACACCTCATTAAAGCTATACAAGCATCTAACCCAGTGTATATAGGTGTATCAAGGACGTTTCAACACCTAACTTGCATTCAATGACTCAATTTCACATAATTCACTCAAAAATCCCCCTCATTGTCTTTTCATTCTCCCTAATGAAATTGACATTTCTTGCCTTCAGTGTGGTGTTACAAGTCACATTTTGCACATATCCACTTGTCACATTCATGTTTCCCATGACCTCATCATATTTTTTCATATCTTATGCAAGACTAAGTTTGTTAGCAACTTGTTTAATCAATGAATTGCCGAAGTTATTAATTATTAGGTTGTTTATTTAACTCATGACTAGGGTGGACAGTCCTTCATCATTACAAGTCAAGATAGACTCAGGAATTGCTGTTACAATGTCATCTATAGAGGCACTCATTGAGGTATGTATATTCACTTATAACTTTGAATTGTAATTTAGTACTTTTGTTTTAATAATTTTGATATATAGTTTGGAAAATATAACTTATATGCACAAATGTAATGTGTATGTAGGGCTATCATATGAGATTTGATAGTCTAATTCAAATGACTACTATGACAATTCCTCATGTTTCTTCATAATTTTAAATGCTTGTTCATACAACTGATCATGGCACTGACCCAGTCAAGCATGATTGGAAAATTGTGAAGGACCATGAGATTGTGGTAAGTGCATGTTTAAATGATTTTTTATTATAGTTTAAAACATGAGTTTATTAACTTGGTTTCATGTGTACTTGTTAATTTTATAATAATTTTACATTTGAATAGGCTCAGCTGCAAGTAAGCTATGAGCTTAATATCTGTAGTCAAACCTTGGAGCAATCCAAGGAATTCAGGATATCTCCATCTACAAGCAGGACATTCTAGGGAGAGACTTCTTCGAAGAAGGCAAAAAGAGGGAAACTATTTGATTATTAGGATGTTGTAGATGATGTATTTTTTTGTATGCCTATATGGAAATGTACGCATTTTTAGCATTGTACATGTGTATATGATGTATTCACCCGACATTAGATACTATGTTGTTAGACATGATGTAATTTTTTGTATGCCTATATGGCAATGCATGTATTATTGACATTATATGCCTATATATGGCATTCATACATGGCATTCTTATTTTGTACATGAATATTTAAGAAAACCAATGAATTAAATCTTGTTTGAATCACTTGTGTTTTGAGTATTATGGATGATTGGTTTTGAAGTATTCTTAAGAATTACAAATGTTATGAGATTGAGAATAACTTGTTAGGATAATTTTGCAAATTAGATCCTTATAATAAATAAATAATATTAGTGATTGAATTTGAATATTATTTACATGCTGATGATAAACCTAATGATCACATTCACTTTCTATGGTTTGATTTGAATCTTCTTTCATAATATACCTCCTCTTTTGACTCTTTAGGCTTAATTTAGCTTCTTACACCTAGTACTTATTCCTTGTACTCTTAGTATCACCTCCTTGATATCATTGACCTCTGTTCATACATTCACAACACATCCTTTACCTCATTCCATTCATCTCATTCATAAACTTATTCTCAATCTCTTTCTAGCTTCTTACTAGGCACCTTCTTTGGGTCTCAAGGACCAAATCTTGGTCTATGTTTCAAGAGCTCAACCTATTGTCACATATGGTCTTAGATGATCATAACATACCTCGTATAACCCCCTTTAAGTAATCAAACAATCTTTGAATCTCATTCCACACCTTATGGACACAATACTCTCTTAAGGCTTGTATCCTTTTTCTACTATATTTTTAATTATACAAAAAAATTATGATTTATCAAGACATTATAATATAATTTATAGATACACTTTATCCTTTTCCATGTCTATGTCAAATTTCATATCCCAACTCCACCTCTAATTATCACTTCCTTCATTAGCCTACCTCATTTAAGCCTAATTAGCCCTATTCCAGACCCTCAGTCCTAGAATATATATATAGCCACACAATGTTAGGGTAAAACCTCTTGATTCACCTTTTACATGTATAGGGTATCAATATTACAAAATTTAATTAAATTCCCATGGTTAAATCTCTCGAAAATGCCTAAACCCTAATCTAAGGTTTCCCATACCCTGTACATACTCTCCAAGGGACCAATTTGACCTTCTCACTAATATTATTTTATTTAAAACATCCTCATGACATCTAAAACATCTCATAACACCTTTTCAATGATCAAACAACTAACTTTGCCTTTATGCCTTTGAGACTGCCTATGGGGATTTGAGCCTAGCTATGGGGATTGCATTAAGTTTGAAATGTGAATACTATTTAAAGGTGTTTAATAGGTTTAAAATAATCTTACCATACTTCCATAATCTTGTAACCCTCAAACACACCTTAAAACTCCAAAAAGTAAGTCTGCATGAATAGTGATAATTATGAGACATAGAGGGGACTGCGATAAAATAGTGAGAACTTCCACTTGGCATATGACCTTATAAAGATGATGGATGGGTATATTATGTGATGAAGACAAATCATACTAAGTTTCAAGTCATTTTGATATGTACTTTGTCCTGTAGACCATTTTTACCATAATTTACCTTGAGTTGCCTACATGGTTCTTTCATGCCAAAACTTGTATTTCTTCAAAATTTTCCATGAAAAAACTAAATTTAATTATTTATATACAATAATATAGGTTTAAAACATCATATTATATGGTTTTAAGACCTCTTCAAGGCCTAAACTACTTCCTGACATCCAAAACTGACAAAACTTCTAGAAATCTCCAATGGTTGCCTTCTTGACTACAAGAGTACTATGTCAAAATAGTGGGAAATTTCACTCTTTATAGGACCTTGAGGATGGAATGGGATGTTATGTTAAGTCATGGATACCATTCATACCAGATTTTATGCTTTTATTAAACCTATAGATGCCCCAAACTGACCAATTTCTCCAAGGTAGGCTCTAATGTTGATCGTGATTTGACATAGGGTTGATTGTACTAAAATAGTGAATATTTTACATTGTAAAAAATAATTAAAAATATATTTAATTTGTATATTAGGTCATAATTATCCTCTCCACCAAATTTGATGATTAGATCCAACATATTTTGGCTTGTAGGCTCATTTTGACAAAAGTTAGTGACACATGTATGCTTGGTCAAATTTCACAAATGAGTCATCATCCTATTTTTCCTTGGTTTGTGTCTTATCATGATGACTTTTCATCTAAAATCTCATGTAACCTCTCCTTACATGATTCTACCCTTCATTTTCTATCTCACAATCTTCCATGTCACCTTGTACCTTTTCTAAAAACCTCATATGACTGCATGTCAATAATACCTCAAGATTTATGCTATAATAAAAGGGAGTATTTGGTATAATTCAAATCCATTTAGCCCAATTATTACTATTAATTCATTGAAAACCACCCTTAAACCTTCATCTAAGATGTTCTGACCACTTAACAAGGCATTTGGGCCTCACACAGTCAACTTCTGTACAAAGGCCTGCACTACATATTCATGTTCAATCCCTATGATGGTTTTAGGTACATGTTTACAAAATATTTCTTTGGCCAAGAAACTTCACAATTGAAAGTATTGACTTCATGACTATGTTTCCCTATCTATAGTTGCATGCTTTGAGGGTATGATTACAGGTGTTCTTTAGAAACCTCTCCTAGCATGCTTGACTTTGTAGAAGCCAATTGTCCTATCTATGCACACTAACTTAAAGGATGGACTGTAGGTGGAAGATTTTGACTATGAATGAAACATTAGGTGTTCAAGAATATTTCTCAAATGATCAAAGATCCCATTGATCCTGAATGCTCATGAAACCTAAATGAAACACCATCATTCCCATTTCACGTTATCTAACTCACTCCAACATCTCATTTTACATACAAGGTTCATCTTGGATTCTTAATGGCCTCTAACTAGCCAACTCACACTGTAAACACATTTAAAGAGGTGAATAATGTTTAGGAATAGGTTCTTGGCCTTCGATCTACAAACTCACCACCCATTATGGGCTCAAGAACACCCTTCCCAATATAAGAAAGATGGCAATTTTTAGCCTAATTTTAGGCATGCATAAAACCAAAAATGTAAGTCATATAGAGGAGCCATAATATCCATCATGTGCATGTGAATTCCCTTTAATTTTACCCTAAATCTAGTGTTGAGTTGTGGAGCTAAAAGATTCACCAGATGAGCGAATGCAAGGTTGCTGGAGTTACACAGTCACCAACGCCGATCAGGAGTCGACCAGAGGCTATCGATGTCAGTTATTTATCAGCCGATGTCGGTCATATGCAGGCAGACAAAAACTGACGTTGGTCACCTGTGTGTCCAAAAGTCTATTTTCGTGGTAGAACAGAATGTTTGCATGAAAAAAATAACTGTTCGTATTGAGTCCGTGTTTTTATTTTTGGCAGGACTGATTTGAACCTTTAATTAAGAGGTGTATTTAATGGTGGAGAATGCATGATCATGAATCCTAGTATTATATAATAGGGTTAGATCTTCATAGCTTGTGTAGAAGACAATACATGTAAATATGAATCAATCCAAGTGTTGGAATTGGTTGTAATTGAGAGAGAGAACTCTTGAGGGAAAGAGATCTGTACATCTGAGAGGTGTGAGAAGAAAGAGAGATTTCTTCATTGTATTTTCTTCTAAAAGAGTTTAATACAAGTTTTTGGGTTGTTTCTTGTATCTCATATTTTTTGCTATTTTTGATTCTAGTTACTTATTATTTTTGGTTTAATTCTGTGTTTAGTTGCTTATACAAAAGTAATCAATTGTACTGATAGATCCTAACAAGTGGTATCAGAGCATTGAGTTGACTAACAAGTTGTATCAGATCTGGTTAGTGTTTGTTGATTATAGGTCACTCATAGGAGTTTTTGATTGAGTGAGAGTAAAGCAATGGTAAAAGAAAATAAACTAAGAATGGAGAAGTTTAATGGCAAGAATTATCAATTATGGAGGATGCAGATAAAAGATTATCTGTATCAGAAAGATCTATACTTATCGTTAGGTGGGGTTTCAAAAAAGCCCACAGATATGGAAGATGAATAATGAAATGTTCTTGATAGAAAAGCTCTTGGATCTATAAGATTGAGCCTGGCATCTTCTATGATATCCAACTTATCATAGGCAAAGACAACGATAGAGTTAATGGATACTTTAGCAAATTTATATGAAAAGCCCTCAGCTTAAAATAAGGTATATCTTATGAAGCAATTATTTAATTTACAAATGCAAGAAGGTGGATCTGTATCTAATCATCTTAATGATTTCCATGGAATTGTAAATCAATTAAATTTAGTCAAAATAGTTTTTGATGATGAAATTAAAGCTCTCTTAATCTTATGCTCTTTACTTGAAAGTTGGCATAGTTTGGTAATGGCAGTTAGTAATACTGCATCTGCTTCAAATATCTTGAAAGTAGATGATGTTGTTAGTGTAATCTTGAATGAAGAAATTCACAAGAAAAACATAAAGAAAACATTAGGTAATGCTTTAAGTTTTGAAAGCAGGGGAAGGCAAAGAGAGAAGGGCAAGCAAAGGAGATCAAGGTCTAAGTTAAAGATGAGTAATAGATCCAATTCCAAAAATGGCAAAAATATAATCTGCTAGAATTTTGGAAAGAAAGGGCATGCAAAGAAAGATTGTTGGTTGAAAGTTAAAGAAGAAAATCAGCATGAAGGTAAAGAAGAAGCAAAAGTTGCAGGTATTGTTGCACAAGATGCTCTTATATTTTCTTTGGATAATAAAATAGAATCTTGGGTTTTAGATTCTGGTGCCTCTTTCCATGCAACCCCAAATAGAGATTTTTTCAATGATTATGTCCATGGAGATTTTGGAATAGTCTATTTAGGGGATGATGAGCCTTGTAAAATTGTTGGCAAAGGAAAAGTGCAGCTGAAATTGTAGAATGGCAACACATGGGTGTTGAAAGATGTCATGCATGTACCCACCCTGAAGAGGAATCTAATTTCTATAGAAAAGTTGGGGGATGAGGGTTGCACAGTAACTCTAACAGTTGAATCTTGGAAAGTTTCCAAGAGTGCACTTGTATTAGCCAGAGGTAAGAGACTAGGTACTCTCTATTTATGTAATTGTATTACTAATTATTCTCCTTCACTATTATCTACTTCAGATGTAGATGCAAAGTTGTGGCATTGTAGGCTTGGCCACATGAGTGAGAAGGGAATGACTGTTCTTAAGTCATAAAGTAAGCTTTCAAATTTGAAATGCATAGATCTAGATTTTTGTGAGCACTGTATCTTTGGAAAATAGAAGAGACTGAGATTTCTCAAAACTGGGTCAACAAAGAAGAAGCACAAGTTGGAGCTTTTTCACACAGACGTGTGGGGACCAACTCAAGTAGCTTCTATTGGAAGATCACAGTATTATGTTTCTCTCATTGATGATGCTACAAGAAAGGTATGGGTTTATTGCATAAGAAAGAAATATGATGTTTTTGACACGTTTAAGAAATGGAAAGCTTTAGTTGAGAATGAAATAGGTTTGACATTGAAGTGCCTTAGATCTGACAATGGTGGTGAGTATTGCAGCAATAAGTTCAACATTTACTATTCTATGTATGGAATACGTAGAGAAAGGATGGTTCCAAGGACACCTCAGCAAAATGGAGTTGCTGAAAAGATGAATAGAACAATAATGAAGCGTGCATGGAGTATGAGATTGCATGCTGGTTTGCCCTTACAGTTTTGGGTAGAAGCTGTAGATACTATAGTTTAGTTGATTAACAGAGGACCCTCTACTACTCTGGATGGTGGAATTCCAGAAGAGGCGTGGACAGGTAAAAAGGTAGATCTTTCATTTCTCAGAGTTTTTGGTTCTGAAGATTTTGTGCACATTGATAAAGAAAATAGAAAGAAGCTGGATGCTAAATCTATGTAGTGCACATTTATTGGTTATGACTCTAGAGATTTTGGATTCTGGTTGTAGAATTTAGGAATTAACAAAATTATTAAAAGCCGTGATATTGTTTTCAATGAAAAGGTGATGTACAGTGTTCAGCTCAAGAAGCTAAATAATTCTGAGTAGGGCAATGTTGATTTGGATGAGGTTACGATCCAAAATGAGCTCGTGGGTTATCATACACAGGAAAACATAGACACCGATGTCAGTAAGGCAGGAACCAACGTCGATCAAGAAGGAACCGATGTCGGTCAGTTTGTAATCGATGTCGGTCAGATAAGAACTGATGTCGATCATGTGGAATTGACATCGGTCAGGTATAGACCAAGAGATGACCGAGATCAGTCATTGACAGAGAGAAATTTGGGTAGATAGCAAGCCATGAATGAGTCTCAAATGCCCATAAGGAGGTCAAAAAGGGTAAGTAAACCTCTGATTCGATATTCCCCTTCTTTATTCTACTTATTGCTCACTGATGGTGGAGAACCAAAAAGTTTTGATGAGGCAATGCAGGTGGAAACCAAGAAATAGTGGGAGCTTGGCATGAATGAGGAAATTGATTCCTTGAAAGAGAACCAAATGTGAGATTTGGTTGAGTTTCCAGTTGGAAAGAGATCACTAAAAAAACATGGGTTTACAAGGTAAAGGAAGATGAGAATGGAAAGATGAGACATAAGGCCAAGTTGGT
The DNA here is from genome assembly GCA_037957365.1 of Torreya grandis. NCBI lineage: Eukaryota > Viridiplantae > Streptophyta > Pinopsida > Cupressales > Taxaceae > Torreya > Torreya grandis. The sequence continues at coordinate 2,519,677 of JARHVA010000259.1, forward strand.
AGTGAAGGGATTTGCATAGAAATTAGGTATTGATTTTGGTGAATTTTTTTCTCTTGTAGTAAAAATGACTTCTATTCAGACTGTATTGTCTTTAGTTGCTATTGAGGATTTGCATCTTGAGCAGCTTGATGTTAAGACAACATTTTTTTATGGAGATTTGGATGAAAAAATATATATGGATCAGCCAGAAGGATTTGAGGTCAAAGGAAAGGAGAAACTTGTGTGCAGGTTGAAGAAAAGCTTGTATGGTCTTAAGCAAGCTCCAAGACAATGGTATTTTAAGTTTGATAGGTTTATGACAGAGCATGGCTTTAGTAGATGTCAATCTGACCATTATGTTTATTTAAAAAGATTGGATAATGGTAGTTATATTATCATGTTGTTGTATGTAGATGATATGCTTGTTACGGGTTCACACATGCAGGATATTAATGAGCTTAAGGTAAAATTAGCTCACACATTTGCCATGAAGGATTTAGGAGCAGCAAAGAAAATCCTTGGCATGAGTATTAAGAGAGACAGGAAAAATCACCGTTTGATTTTGTCTCAAGAGGATTATGTGAACAAGGTGTTGAAGAGGTTCAATATGCAGGATGCAAAATCGATAAGTACACCTATGGCTGGACATTTCAAGTTGAGCAAAGAATAGTGTCCTAAATCACATGATGAGGTAGAGTACATGAGTAGAGTTCCATATGCTTCAGTAGTTAGAAGCTTAATGTATGCAATGGTATGTACTAGACCTGATATAGCCCAAGCAATAGGAGTTGTCAACAGGTTTATGGCCAATCCAAGGAAGGAACACTGGAAAGCAGTTCAATGGATTCTCAAATATCTGAGAGGGACCAGCAGTAGGCATTTATGCTATGGAGGGTTAAACACTTCTCTACATGGGTATGTAGATTTGAATATGCAAGGTGACTTAGATGGCAGAAGGAGCACCACAAGATATGTTTTCACTATTGGTGAAATGGCGGTTAGCTAGATTTCAAAGTTGCAGAAGGTTGTTGCATTGTCTACTACAGAGGCAAAATACATTGCAGTCACAAAGGCTAGCAAGGAAATGATATGGATGACTCAGTTCATGGAAGAGTTGGGAAAGGAGCAAAAGAGTTGCAGATTATACAGTGATAGTCAAAGTGCGATTCATTTGGCAAAGAATTCAGCCTTTCATTCAAGAACCAAATATATACAGCTTAGGTACCACTTCATTAGACAGGTACTGGAGGATGGTGAGTTGAAGCTAGAGAAGATCTATACAGATAAGAACCCTACTGATATGTTAACAAAGCTGGTAACAAAGGAGAAGTTGAATCTTCATTCAACTTTTGTTGGTCTTCAAGATTGAGTTTGAAGATGGAGAAGCTAGAAGATGTTGCTGTATAGGTACAGGTGCAGCTGTTCATCTCCAAGTGGGAGATTATTGAGTTGTGGAGCTAAAAGCTTTACCAGATGAGCGAATGCAAGGTTGCTAGAGTTACACAGTCATGGACGCCGGTCAAGAGTCGAATAGAGGCTATCGATGTTAGTTTTTTATTGGCTGATGTTGGTCATATGCAGGTAGACATGGACCGACATCGATTACCTATGCATCTAGAAGTCTATTTTTGTGGCAAAACAAAATGTTTGCATAAAAAAATTAATTGTTAGTATTGAGTCCGCATTTCTATTTTTGGCAGGACTGATTTGAACCTTTGATTAAGAGGTGTATCTAACGGTGGAGAATGTATGCTCATGAATCATAGTATTATATAATAGGGTTAGATCTTCATAGCTTGTGTAGAAGACAATACATATAAATATGAATCAATCCAAGTGTTGGAATTGGTTGTAATTGAGAGAGAGAACTCTTGAGGGAAAGAGATCTGTACATCTGAGAGGTGTGAGAAGAAAGAGAGATTTATTCATTGTATTTCCTTTTGAAAGAGTTTAATACAAGTTTTTGGGTTGTTTCTTGTATCTCATATTCTTTGTTGTTTCTGATTTTAGTTACTTATTATTTTTGGTTTAATTCTGTGTTTAGTTGCTTACACAAAAGTAATCAATTGTGCTGATAAATCTTAACATCTAGTCTGAATCACCTCTAAGATAAATCTATGGCAGAAGATGTAGTAATGGGTCCTAAAATGCAACTTTTTGGCAGTGAAGAGATAACTTGTAGACCTCCAACTAGAAATTTTGCCTCTAAGACTGGTAGGTGAAAATACACCACTTCAAGCACACACACATGCGCATGCACACCCACACACACACAAGAAAATTATACATTCTCTAATGACTGTGACATCCAATTCCACCCACAAATGTATTTTCACTATTATTTTGGAGCACAGAAATACTGACAATAAATGTTGTCAAAGTTGAAGCTTCAGTTTGAGAACTCAATTTCTAATGCTTGTTGGATAAAGAATGGCACTGCTAACATATTTGGAGGGGCAGATAACATCTAAGACTAGGTTCTTGGCCTCCCATGTAGTCCAATCGATAAACCCACCACCCATTTTAGGCTTAAGAATGCCCTTCCCACTACAAGAAAGATGTTGGTTTTTACCCAAACTTTAGGCATGCATAAAAACAAAAATATAAGTCATATGGAGGAACTGTAAGATCCCTCATGTGAAAGGAAAATCCCTCTAATTTCATCCCAAATCTCATCTTAATCACTTCTAAGAAAAATATGTGGTAAAAGTTATAGTAACAAATCCTAAAATGCATTTTTTTGGTAGTGAAGAGACAACTTGTTATCCTCCAACTAGCAACTTTGCCTTTGAAACTGATAGGTGTAAATCCACCACTTTAATCATGTCTATATAGGTAAATTACATGTTCTCTAATGACTTTGACATCCAATTCCACCTGCAATTGCATTTTCACTACTGTTTAAGAGCATAAAAATACTAACAATAAATATTGTCAAAGTTGATTCTACTGTCCAAGAACTCAATTTTCAATGCTCATTGGCTAAAAAATGGCACTGCCAACACATTCAAAGGGGCGGATAACATCCAGGATTAGGTTCTTGGCCTCCCATCTGGCCTGATTGACAAACCCACCACCCATTCTAGGCTCAAGAATGCCCTTCCCAATATAAGAAAGATGCTAATTTTTAGCCTAACTTTAAGCATGTATAAAACCAAAACCATAAGTCATATGGAGGAACCATAAGATCCTTCATGTGCATAGGAAATTACTATAATTTCACCCTGAATGTAGTTTGAAGCACCTCTAAGAGGAATCCATGGTAGAAGTTTCAGAAATGGGTCCTAAAATGCAACTTTTTAGCAATGAAGAGACAACTTGTTGACCTCTAACTAGCAATTTTGATTTTTTTAGAAGATATCATCGAATCCAAGTTCCAGTGACTACCACGGACCTAGTGGGATAATCAATGTTTTCTCCATCTATGACTGGGAAAGTCAATTTTTTCTTTCCATCTACACACTAACACAAGTAGTAATTTGTTCCTTCTTCATTATCCTCATCTTCAGTAACTACAAAAACATGGCTTGCATCATAAACAATTTTTAATGACACTATGAAGATATATTATGAGAATAAATAGTAAATAAAGATTTATCTTTTACCTGGCTATACTAGATCAGATATATGGTCAAAGTCGTGTAATGATGTCATGTTTATAAGTTACAATGCTTGTGGAACCTGATATGTGTTGATTGGAATTAGAGGTCTAGAACTCTAATCGTCCACCCACTCTTGTGACTCACACTCATTCCAAATAGAGTCCATGCATGTAGAATAAAAGAATGCCAAGTGTCACATATTAATAGTCCAAGAACCTGCATTTAAGCTATGAAATGAGTGAAACTCACTTGAACCTGTTAGAGTCATATAATCCTCATAGATTGCCAAGTCTTTTTCCTCCATTAACCAAAAATGTCTACGAACAATAAAATTTACTTGAGCACCATGACTTATGTTCTCATCAAACCATTCAACCATAATTTTTGCATCAATCAAATTGGCAACATTGTCAAATTTTAACTCCTCCCTTGCAATGTCTCTTTTTACACATGCCTCAACACTAGCATGCTCCCCTTTTCCATGGTTAGCCTCAATGAAACTCCAAATATGTTCTATACCAATGGTAACATACATCTTGCTCAACCAATAAAACATCTGTGCATTCTTGAATTATGATGTGCAATTATCTGACCAAATGTAATGTTTTTTTGAAAATAATGTTCCTTTGAGTCAACTGTCCATATTACTTCTCAAAATAACCTTGTACATACTTTGTACAATGTGATTGGTCATCACTAATATAGAAATTGTACTCCCTTAATATTTTTTGATCTTCCTTTGTACTATTAGGTGCCTGGATGAATACTATATGCATGAATATGACTTGTGTTGAGTTGCGATACTGTGATTGAACTTCCATTTGTGATTTGAATATGTAATTTTTAGCAAATTCAATTACTAAAATAATAGAATCAAGTGGGAATGTGTCTTTTCTTAGTTTGAAATGTTCATCCAACCATTTAGCCTTATGGGTGTGCCTTGCATACTCATAAACAATTTTTTCTATGAATTCGATCATAAATTATGAAAGAGGTATCTTTTTCGTAACAAGCTCACACCTTTTAGATTCTTTGTCATCTTTTACTTGATATGTCCTAGATTTGTATTTTCTCAAACTGACTAATTCTTATCCAATTGCACTTGTACACTCCTCATGGATACATTTTTTTAATTTTGACAATCCACCACAAATGTTGTAATCTCCATCCAAACATGCTTTCTTATAAAAGAATTGTCCATCTGGTCTTTCACAAAAAATATTTGGAATAAATTTCTTGACTAATTTTGGTGAAAAATTTATGCCACACTCTTACAAAATGTTGTTAGTATGCAAAGTACAATGAACATTGTAAAAAACATCACAGTGCATTGAAAATTCAACATGTTGCCTACAACAAGTGGTGAGTATGTGATTTATTTTTACATAAAAAGGTTTAGCCATCTCAAAAAATATTTGACTAATAGAAATTTATGGATGTTTTTCCAAAAAATTACAGTACAATTGTGTTTGAGTCATATCTAAGAAATATTTTAGATTCGGTTCATGATTACTAAAACTAACTCTTCTTTTCACCACATCTCTTGCATTGGGTAAAACTCTTGTATTATCTTTTCAAAATTATGCAAGTAAGTCTTTCAAATCATCAGCTATAGCCTTGTCCTTTTATGAAAGTCTACCAGAGAATGTGAAGAGCTCTTTCATATTGGGTTCATTAAGTCTTTCAATCTTGTAATTACTTTCATTAATGTTTTTCTATTTATATCAAGTGTTTGACTTATTTTTAAATTTAATCATTTTTCCTTTTTCAGCACATACTGCACAAGTTGTCATTATACACCGGGTAGCATTACAATCTTTTTTGCATGATTTCAGGTCTACAATATGATATGCATCTTGTATATTTTCAAAATTTTCATAATCCATGCTAGATGTTCTTAGTCTTAATGTGTACATTGTAGGTCTCATCTTAACCTATTTCATCAACAAAACAAATAATTGACATCTTTGACTATCATACTACAATATATGAAAGAAACTATACCAAATTTCTTAAGCTAGTCTTCTTGAATGGTGGTTAGACATTTTGTTATGCATTGGTTTCAAAATATTTTCATCAACTTCAATTAAGTACTTATCTTTTATGCACACAATTCTTGGAGGTGTTGTCATTGGTGGAATCCGTTCAGAGGGTGTTTCAAAATCATTATATGTTTCCATGAAATTTTCTTCATTTTATGTTTCTTCATTATATGTTTTCATGAAATTTTTTTATTATTAATTTCATCATTATTTGTGGCCATTAAATTTTATTCATTATTGGTGGGTAAAGTATCATGCATAGGCTTTTCATCAACAAAATAAAAAACTTTAAACTTTGAATGTGAATTGCCAACATCATCTAATTTTTTATTGTCAATTTCATCTTAATTTAATTCATTATTGTGAATTTCATCATAATTCATTTCATTATTGTCAATTTCATTATTTTTCAATTCATTATTGCTAATTGCCTCATTATCTAAGGCATTTGGCTCATCAAGGTTACTGTTTGTACCTTGTCTAGAATGAAATGCTTGCATTTGTACCTTGTTTTTTCTCTGAACTCTTCTAATTACTTTGGTGTTTTGTTCTTCAACTTATATATCTTCTTGTTAGCATAATTATGTATTTACCTTGGGTTATTGACTAAGGTAATTAGTATTTGGTTAGTTGCCTTAACCACTTAGTTTAAGAGGTTAGTTTGTTTAACGAGATTAGCTATTTTCATGTTAGCCGATGTTGGTTGTTTTACCCACCCTTTTCACATGTTTCTCGGGTGGCTCATGTATTTTTATATTTAATAGGCCTTCTTATATTGTTTAGATGTAGAATGTATGCTATGAATACAATATAGTTCTTTCTCACTCTCTGTGTTTTATCTAATATGGTAATTAGAGCTTGCGGTTTAGGAAGCTTGGGAGGAAGCCTATGAAGCAAGAGAGGATGGTCTTGTCAGGGAGGAGCGTGAAGCACCTAGTGAAGAGCTGTGAGAGGAAGAAATTTATTTTTTTCTTGTGACCAACCATTTAAATTGGAGGAAAATCCCAAAAATTTATTTGAGCATTATTTTTTATGATTCTTGTTTCTATAAAAAAATTTGGCTTGAAATTTGTCTGTTGGATCAAACGGAATCAAATTCCACTGAGTATTTTGTTTAAAAACTGCATTTGAAGTTTTTTGGTTGGTCATTTCTATACAGTTTGGGGAAGAGACAAGATTTTCATTTGGGTACTATTTTTGGCAAGTGAGGGGTCTAAACGTTTTTATTTTCTGAGAGATGATAGGAACTGATGAAGTTTAATTTGGCTAAGTATTTCTCCTAGAATATGCATCTAAAGTTTTACAAGTAGGCCAATTTTCTGATTGGCTAATTTTTTTATAAAAAAATTTATCTAAATTTTTATTATTTCAATTAATTTTAATTTTTTAATTAAAATAATTCAAAACTTTAGGTTATAAGGGTTTTTGGGGACCTACTAGTGACTAATTATCTAGAAAAAGTTATGGAAGGTAAAAATTTTATCATTTTTGGGTTTTTAATTTGGATGTTGGTAGAAAATAATTTTTTTAAATTGGAATTGTAGATCTCCAGATAAAAAAAAGATTGTCAATTTTTTGGTGTTTCAAAAGATGAAAAAATTAAAATTTTTGAAATGGTGTTGAGTTTTTTACTAAAAACTAGAGGTATTAACCAGTTTGTGATTTGAATTAGTGGGTAGGAGAAATTTTATGTAAATTCATTATATTTTTTTTTATATTTGCTTTTTTCATAGAAAAACTAGGCCAACATGGCTAGTTTACAACACCTCTTGTCACCAGATTCACAAAAATTGATAGGAAAAAAATTTAGTTTGTAGAGTCACAAAATTTTGATGATATGTTAATATCAGAATCTTGATCAAATAGTGCTTGGTAAAGAGCAAAGGCCTACCACAGGTACCGATGATTATGATAAATATCATCATGAGGTTCTTATGTTGTTAAAACTCTTAGTAGTAGATAATCTAATCTCGAAGGTCAAAAATGTGACCATTGCATCAATTTTGTGGATTAATCTTACTTCTAAATACCAGTCTTTTAAAGCTAGTAGGGTATTGTATTTGAAGAATTTATTATTTTCTACTAAGATGCAAGAAGGTGGCTCTATTTCTGTGTTTCTATTGTAGATCAAAGACATTAGTGATCAGTTGAAGGCTATGCAAAAACTTATTGATGAGCAAGATTTGATTTCTTGGTTATGTATAATCTTCTACCTTCATTTGAGTCATTTATGGAGTCCTTGCACATGATTGTTGAGATGCATCCTTTGGACTTTGAAAAGTTGTCCACATTATTATTGTAGAAAAAGAGATGGTAGGAGCAGACAATGTTTTCTACATATACTTCTTAGAGAGTGCACTATTTGTCAAGGGAAAGGGCAAGTAGTTTGGTAAAACTACTATTTATTCAATAGAAACTTCACAAGTGGTTATAATAAGAGTTCTAAGTGGAAATGTTTTAACTGTAAGCAACTTGGTCATCTTAAGAAAGATTGTAAGAAAAAACAATAAGATATTGCTAATCTCAGAAAAAAAGCTCAGCATGTGAATATAGCTGAAGGTGAAGGTGAGGAAAAGTCTCCTAATTTTGTTTTCATGGCTTTCAGTGGTAAATCTATGATGGATCGATCTTGGTACTTTGATTCAGGGGCATCTCGCCATTATACATGCCATAATGATTGGTATGTGGATTTTGTTGAAAATGATAGTAATAATGAATCTATATCTTTGGGAGATGATAAGACTCATTTTGTAGAAGGATATGGTAATTTTAATATCAATTTTAATGGTGAAGTTTAGTATACATTTAAGAATGTTAGGTATGTGCCTGATATGAACAAAAATTTGCTTTCCATTAGTGAGATCACTTCAAAATATGATTTTGTTGTAAAGTTTCAAGGACAACAATGTTTAGTCATCACTAGATATAACAAGATTATTATTATTAGGATTAGTGAGAAAGGCTTGTATAAGCTTGTAGATCCATAGAGGGCAAATGAAAGTAAACTTGTAGCGATTGATATCACAAGTTCACTATGGCATGAAAGGTATGGGCATTTGAATTTCCAATATTTGACTACATTGAGCAAGACTAAGATGGTTAAGGGGATTCCTTCTATTCATGATAGTCATCATGTATGTACTGGATGTCAGTTGGGGAAGCAAGTTAGACATTCATTTGATGTTGGTAAAGCTTCAATATCTAAGGGAGTATTAGATCTGGTACATGCAGATTAACATGGTCTAATGCAGACACCTACCTCTTCTAGAGTCCATTATTTTATATTGTTGGTCGATGATTTATCTAAGCAAAAAAGTGGGTATACTTTTTAGTGAAGAAATATGATTGTTTTTCTAACTTCCTTACTTGGAAATCTATGGTTGAAAAAAGGTAGGACGATCAGCGAAATCTCTTAAAGCAAATAATGGGGTTGAGTTCATCTCAAAATAGTTTAAAGATTTTTATACCACTGAAGGAATACATAGATAGTACACTACCCCTTACACTCTACAACAAAATAGAGTTGTGGAAAGGTGAAATAGGATGGTGATGGACATGGCTCAATGTATGGTCCAAAGCAAAAAAAATCCCATATAGATATCAGGTAGAATTAATGAATATGGCAGTGTACATCCTCAATAGAAATCCTACAAAATCATTGGAGCATATGAATCCAAAGGAGGCTTGGTTAGGTCAAACTCCAGATGTAAGTGCTTTCTAAATTTTTATTTGTGTAGCTTTTGTAGTTATTCCTAGTCAAAAGAGAATTAAATTTGGATGCAAAAATCAAAGCATACATGTTTGTTGGGTATAGTGAGCAATCAAAGGCCTACATATTACTTGATATTTCTACTTATGAAGTTTTGGGAAATAGAGATGTCATAGTAAATGAATAGATGCCATACTTCACAACAACTGGTACAGTTTCAGATATTAAGTCATTATTTTCTTCTAATGATTCTACTATAACTTGTGGTGTGAAAGTTGAGTAGGATTCTAGTTCATCAGTAGAATCACATTCCAAGGAGGGAATCTATGTAGGACATCATGAGGTTCCTACAAAACAACCAAAGAAACCAAAGTGGTATTCTACCACTATGGAAGTACTAAAGGAGGGAAACTTGCCACAGAGTGTGGAAGGAAGAAGATTGAGATCAAGAAAGCAGTTTGGTAATAAAGGTGAACATGACAATTTTGCTCTAACAACTATTGTTTCACATGTATTTGAGCCTAATTCTTTCTTAGAGGCCAAAGGGAAGCATGAGTGAGAATCAACCATGTAATTGGAATATGATTATTTGATAAAACATAAGACTTGGGAGCTTATGGAGATACCACCAAGAAATAAATCCATTGGTTGTAAGTGGATTAAAAAATTAAAATGCAAAGTAGATGGTTCCTTGGACAAAAACAAAGCCATACTTTTTGTAAAAGGTTACACATAAGTGGAAGGGGTTGATTATGAGGAGACTTTTGCTCCTACTACAAAGATGATAACTTTTCATTCAATTGTTGTTATTACTAATCAATTTGGATGGTAGGTGCATCAAATGGATGTCAAGAGTACTTTCTTAAATGGAGATCTAGAGGAGGAAGTCTACATGGTTCAGGGATAGGGTTTTTAAGTTCATGGTAAGGAACATCTTGTTTATAGGTTGATTAATTCCTTGTATGGGCTTAAGTAGGCTCCTTGAGCCTGGTATATGAAGATAGATACATACCTTAGGGAGTCTAGTTTCAAAAGGTGTAACTCTGAACCAACTCTTTATGTAAAGGTGTCTGGTGATAATATCTTGATTCTCATTATATACGTTGATGATATAGCCATCACCGATAGTAATGCTAGTCTCATTCAATAAATGAAGGTTTATATTTGTTGTACTTTTGATATGATAGACCTAGGACTACTAAAATACTATTTAGGGGTTGAGTTTTTGAAAGGTGATTGTGTTATATTCATGTCACAGAATAAGTATGCCAAATCATTATTGGAAAGGTTTAAAATGATGGATTGTAATCCAACTCACACATCTATAGAAGTTGGAGCTAAATTTTCAACTGACACTGCTTCACCTCTGATCATTGAAATAGTGTATCGATAGCTAATGGGTAGTCTCATTTACCTCACTACCACTAGACTAGATATTTATTTTTATAGGGAGTTATGTATCTCACTTCATGTTTAAACCATAGGAAGTACATTGGTTAGTTACAAAATGGGTATTAAACTATGTCAAAGGTACTCTTGACTTTATATGAGAAGTTTGTAGATTTTGAGCTTTTAGGGTATTTTGACTTTGATTAGGTAGGATCAATAGATTCAATAAAATCTACAACAGGCTATGTATTCACTCTTGGTTTAGGAGTTTTCTCATGGCATAGCAAACTACAAACTATAGTGGCATTATCTTCAACAGAAGTAGAGTATAAAGATGTGGTCAGTGCAGGTTATGAAACTATGTGGATAAAGAAAATCTTGGAGGATCTTCAGTTTGAGTCATCATAGCCTACTCGAATTTTCTATGACAACCAGAGTGTTATAAATATGGTGAAGAATATAATATTCCATGCTAAGACCAAACACATTGAGGTTCATCATCATTACATCCAATAGTTGGTTACAAATGAAGACATAAGTCTCTTCTACTATCCCACTATAGAGTAACCAGTTGATATAATGACCAAACCACTTGGTGCAAGCAAGTTCATAAAATTTAGAGATAAACTTGGTCTTGTTTCTAGTTTTATCATTTAGGGAGGGTGTTAGTGTAATTATGTATTTACCTTGGGTTATTGACTAAGTTAATTAGTCTTTGGTTAGTTGCCTTAACCACTTGGGTTAAGAGGTTAGTTTGTTTAATGGGCTTAGCTATTTTCATGCTAGCGGATGTTGGTTGTTTTACCCATCCTTTTCACATGTTTCTCAGGTGGATAATTTATTTGCCTATTTAATAAGCCTTCTTGTATTGTTCAGATATGGAATGTATTCTATGAATAGAATCTGGTTCTTTCTCACTCTTTGTGTTTTATTTAATACTTCCATGAATGTGAATAGGAGCCTATTTTGACAAAAATAACCAAGAATGTACTTCAAAATGTGGGGTCCAAAAAAACTACAAAAAAGTATGCATGTAATGTCTGTGGGGACAACAATCTTGATTTGAGATAAGAATAGACATTAAACAGTAAGTTTTTGTTTTTACTTCAAGGAACGTGTATGCATTATATAAACACATATGTGTTTCTTGAAGTATAGGCACATATTACAAAAACAATACCAAAGACTCATATTTAATGCATAAAACCCCCTATAGTATTCAAATATGATGTAATTATTGACCATTTTTGGTCCTACAGGCTAAAAATCAGTCTTACCTTTTTCCTTGCTATCCTGACTAGTCAGTCTCTAATGTCTTCACCTTACTGTAATTGTGGTTTTTTCCCTTTGTAACATGCTTGTTATTATAAAGAGCTGAGTGATTGGAGTCCTGTAGGTTTTTAGGTTGATCTGGGACTTATTTTTTCTTTGAGAAAATTAACTTGGACAAGCCTTTTTTGGCAAAGGAATGGGCTAGTTTCAAAGAGATGCAAGTCTTTCACAAGACTCCGAAGGTCAAGTGCCCTTGCGGGAGGGCAGGAAGGTGACAAATGGGACCTTTTAAGAAAGCTGTGAAGGACAATTTTGGACCCAGAGTTCCCTTATAGAGGGCAGAGAATGCATTTGAAAGAGATTAAGGTAGAAGGCCAAAAGGGAAGTTTCCTTTGAAAAAGTGATAAGGCAAAACCAGATATTCCTTCAGACTTTTTGTATAAAAAAATCCATGTAGAACCAAAGGTAAATTCCTCTGGACCAAATGATCGAAGGAATTCCTTTAGACTTTTGTCTAAAGAAATTCACCAAAGGAAGGCTGAGACATGAAGGCAAGATTTCCTTCAGGAAAAATGTTTGAAGGAATTGGGAAGACAAAGGAGCCCAAAGGGCAAGTGCCCTTGTGGAGGGCTCTTGGCTAAAGAAAAAGGGCCTTCTCCATTTTTTATAAAGGGTCACCTTCCCTTCAGGAAGTTTCATTTTGCAAAAGGTTGAATGAATTACCAAAGATGATGACAGGCCTGGGAACGTCAACTTTAGCATGGTGAACTAGCCATTAGAGGTTCAAACATCTGGTGATGTGCCCGCATACATAAATTTAAGATAGTGAAATAGCCATTAGTTTTCAAATGATGATGGGCCTATAGATGTTAATTTTACAATGATAAGATAGCTATTAATTTTTAAATGTTTAAAGATGGGCCTGTGCATGAAATGAGTTAACAGTTGAAGAAAAGGCTAAAGGAAATTTCTTTTGCACAAGATGTTTGAAAGGATTCCAAAATGCCTAAGCATCATTAAAAGTAGATGATAAAGCTCGAAGGAAGACAAAAATCCTTCAGACAAGTGTCCAAAGGATTTCATTCAGATGTTTTGTCTGATGAAATTTGAAGGCTCGAAGACCTAAAGATAGACTCAGCGACCCGCTAGGAAAGGAGCTAGGAGGAGACAAACAATAGCCCTGAGGGCCGAGTTGCCAAGAAAAGATAAGAAGTAACAAAGGAAGAATAGAGTAGTCCAGGTGGCACAAGAAGTGTCACCAGGAGAAGTTATTGCTGTAGATGAAATAGTCTCCACCAAGCAGTCATTAAAGGGAGTGAAAGCATTCAATGGAGTAACCCATTTTTCTTCATTTATCCTTAATGAGTAGACAATTACGTAAGCTTCACAAAGAGGTAGCCTTATCATTCAAAAAATAAAGTGACCCATACTTTAGCAAGAACATTGAATACTATTTGAGCAGCAAAGTCAATACCTACTACATCTACAACATGGTTATTTTAGGTCATTTATGGAAGGATGATAGCAGCATGAGTGGATTCCTCTTTCCTAGGTGTTTAATATAGTATGGGTTGCCTATTCTTTGAGGGACCAATAGTCTTTCTCTCAATGTTATATATTGTAACCTCTTAGCTTGAAAAGGATATCTCTCACTTGTGTAAGGTGAAGCCCTGCCAAATTTTACCTTTGAATCAAAAGAGCATGTTTTACCTCCATCTGATGTGTTATACTTTTGAATATGTCTATGTATCAACTCTATGTTTATTAATTTCATCTTGATGCTTTCATATATTGACACCAACATATATAGTATATCCTAGACCATTTCTGAAGGTTAACAGGAAGTGCCCAAGTTGGAGCATAGAGACAGAAGACTAATTATCTGACAGTGTGCTTTTTCAACACCTATGGTAGGTTTTTTTTCCTTTGTATCTCCATTAAGCCCCTTTTAAATGCCCACACAGTCTAGTCTTTTTCTCAGATGAAGTGTATGTTTCACTCTTTTGGTGTAAAGTGTTGATATAAGCTGAGTAGATTGAATCATTTGGTGCCTCACCATTTTAGAAAAGTTCTAATTTTGTTATATATTTCTCTCTTTTCACCCCCCCATTATTGATAGTAGTCAAGGACCTCAAATATGCATTATGGGGAGCTAGCCCATATCTAGAGATTCATTCCTCAAAATTACCAAGCCCACAATAGGAGGAATGTCTCCATTATGCCACATGGAAGAGAGAGGCCGAGCCTTCTTTCTAAGGGTGCAATCTACAGCATCAACAATTTTTGGCATGCTTGGTGGGACCATTTTTCATGCTCAGAGAAGTTTCAAGATTGGTGCTGGTCCTGTTACTGTAAGAGTGAACAACTAACCCAACATCTGATGACTCCATTTTCAAGAACTTAGTCTCTAGTTAGAGATTATCCTGACATCCCATGCCTAAGGTCACCACAAGATCTTCTGCCAAAGGTGTCCCTTTCAAATTCATTGAGCTGCCCTTAAACTCAACAAAGTGGCTAAGGTTTGTAAGGACTCATCCCTATACAATGAATCAATTTTTGAGACCTGCCATAAAATATACCTATATGAGAAGGCCTCGGTTGAACCTTGTCATCACCATGGCTTTACTTTTTATAGTCTTCCATGGTCAGAGCCCTTTAAACCTTCTACATTATGACCCAATCCTAGGGACAACTCTTAAGAGTGTTTCTCTTTTTAATGGAGAGGGGCCTATTGCCGCTATTAAGCATATCAAAAATATAGCCAACCTATTTAACACTCATAATGTCATTGAAGAGAACATAGCCATCAGGTTACTGGTGTTGTCTTTTAAGGGTAAAGTTTTGGACTGGTATGGGACTTTACCTATGAATTCAGTTGGCTCATGGAATGAATTAAACACCCTCTTGAGAAATAGATCTGGGGAGAAAGTGACCATATCTCTCTTGCTGAGCAATTAACCACCATGAAAAGAGTTCCACATGAATTTATGCAGGATTTTAATACCAGGTTACCAAAGACTTGGGATAGAATCCCAATTTTAGTAAGGCTGACCCCAAGCTATGCTTTCCTTTCTTACTTAAAACATTTGAACAATGATATTGCTATCATGACACAGTCTATGGGAGGACAAGCGTTACCAACTACCTATGAAATATCTATAGCCACAAAAAATTATCTAGTACAAGCAATAAAGATAGCCCCTAGACCTCATATGCTGCTCTTTCTTGAATTAACACCCCCGATTCAGACTACTGCACCCACCTTAGCTCTTCTACCTGGTGTAGAAAAGCTGACTACTACCTCACTAAATGACCTTCATGAAGTTAAGAGATTGTTACAAAGTGTAACTAATGAATTAGTGGCTCTCAAGAGGTAACAAGCTCAAAGTTATCGATTGAATCAAGGATACCAGTAGGTCAGACAAATGAATAGACCTCCTTTCCAAAATTATAACCAAGGATAGGGTCAGATTACCCAAACCAGACCATATCAAGGTTATAATCCAAGTGCCCCTTCATCATCCAAAGCTCTTATTCCCACTCAAAATAACTTGGTACAGGAACAACCTAATTGCCCACCCCTGGGGTATGGTCAAGAACATGTTGCATATACTAACGAGTTACCAAATCAATATGTGAATATGCAAAATAATCAAATAGTTCAATTCCCAAGTTTTGAGGTGTCAATACAACCTATGATGGACAACAGGTAGGCTTAGCCTGATTCCACTCTCATGAATCACCTAGAAGGAGAATTCTATGTAGTCAATTATGTGAGGAGTCTGAATAACTAGGGTGATTATGTTGCAGCCATACTATGTCCAAAAAGAGAGATACGAAGGAAGCACAGGCAGCGACTCAAGCATTTGCAACATCTTTTTCATCACAAGTGAACTAGAAGTTCCCAAATTACAAGCCGTTGGTTTTACCCTCAACTCCTTAACTTGCATCTCAGGCTATAAATGCCCCCAAAGAAAATTCAAAAGGGAGTAACCTTCAGATCAATGTGGTGGACCAAATGAAGAAGCTACACATGAATATCTCATTGTGGGATTCCTTAGCAATGTCGAGATAAAAGGATATACTCCAAAAGGAATTACATGGGCTAAATGAACAAGTTATCCCATCAAAGGCTAATAATGCGTTGATTATGAATGGACACCCTTCCATGGTAGGTCAAGCAAATAAGGATGACAAGGTTCCTCCTTTCTATCTATCCTTAGTCATCAGAGATTTTTTGATTCACAATTGCATTATTGACAGTGGGGCAAGCACCTCAATAATGCCCAAATGCATAGCTAACAAGTTAGGACTCAAATATGAGGAAATGACTAAGGGAGTCCTATAGTTAGATGGATCACTAGCCAAGACATTGGGAGTAGTAAGAGACTTGAATTTAACGTTGCAGGCCTGTCCAACCTTCTCCGTTCCCCATGATGTAGTAGTGGTGAATGTTCCTCCCTATTTTGCTCTCTACTTATCTAGGGATTTCATGTCCAAGATTGGTGGGTACTTAGTAGAAAAATAGTCTTACATGGTTTTTAGAACCAAATATGGAGTTAAAGTGAAGATTGAGTCAAAGCCAATCCATAGAGATCATCTGGAGCCATACTCACTCAAGGTAGCAAACTTTAGCTACACCATCATTGATGAAGAATAATTCCAAATGGACTAATCTCCACCCTCTTCTCTTTAAGGAGTTGCTAACCTGATCTTAGATGAATGGAGAAGTGACAATTTCAAACATGACCCAAATAAGTTCATCAAGAGGTAGGCCTTGGAGTTTATTGCATGCATGAAGAATGTACTTTCATGCCAAATTTGATGAAGGCCAACCAAGAGAGCTCTGGTTTATGGCAACTCTTCTTTGATGGCTCAAGGAGCAAATTGGGAGCTGGTGGTGGAGTAATGTTGGTTTCACCCTCAAAGGAGAGATACTTCTCAACTTTCAGGTTCCAATTTTCTTGCACTTGCAATGTTGCAGAATATGAGTCTCTCATTCATGGTTTAGAATGGGTAAGGAAAAGAGGAATAAGAGAATTACAATTTTTTCGAGACAGTGATTTAATTATAAACCAGGTGAGAGGTTAAAAATTGACAAAGAATTCCTTGCTTAAGTATTACAAACATAGGGTGTGGGATCTAATAGAAAGTTTTCTAAATTTCAACATTATTTCCATTTCAAGAGAACAAAATAAGCAAGCAAACAGACTAGTAGCAGTTGGTGCTCAGTTTGATATTCCCAATGGAATAGGTCAAGACAATAGTATGCACTATTTAAAAGTGATAATAAGACCCTTCGTACCTGATAATGTCACCAATTGGCAAGTGTTTGACAGTGATTAGCAGATAACACTCTTCTTGCAAGAGGAGGTGAGTTTGCTTCTAGAAATCAATCCAAGTTGCAATAGCAGTATGATGGCCAGATTGTTTAGCTGAAGAATAATAGACTTACCAAAGGTTTGGTCACCCTCAAAGCATCTTCAATGAGGATGACCAACTAAAAAATGATAAATAAAGCATCACGACCAAGAATGAAAATCATGAAAGAGTCAAAATATTTAAGGACAGGCTGCTTGCACTCGGGAAGGTATGTATAAATGAGGAAAGACATTCGTTCATTTTTCAATGCCAGGAGTTTGCCAATGTTTTTGCTTGGGAGTATAGTGACCTAAAGGGTTTTGACCCAAGCTTGGCCCAACACACCATTGAGCTGGATGAAGATGCCAAACCCATCAAACAAAAACAAAGGCCTATCAATATGAAGATTGAGCCTATCATGCGAAAGGAACTGACCAAGCTGATTGAGTCCAAAATCATTTTTCCTATCACTCTTCTTGGCTGGCTAATCTAGTCCCTGTTAGGAAGAAGAATGGGGAGATCAGAATATGTGTCAATTTTAGTGACCTCAATAGAGTGCCATTAAAAGATCACTATCCCCTCCCAAGTATGGAACAAATCCTCCAAATGGTGACATGCAGTGAGCATTTCTCCCTCCTAGATGGGTATTTAGGGTACAATCAGATTCTAGTGCAAGACTATGATCAGTGCAAGATAGCCTTCAGTACTAAGTGGGTAACTTTTGCTTATAGGAAGATGCAATTCAGACTGTCAAATGTTGGAGCCACCTTTTAGTGAGCCATGGACATAGCTTTCTAGGGCCTGATAAATAATATTTTATTGGTCTACCTTGATGACGTGATAATTTTCTCTAAGGATACAGGCCAACATCTGAAACACCTGAGGCAAATATTTAAGAGGTGTAGAGAGTTTGGTATCTCTCTCAACCCAAAGAAATGTGTGTTCGCTGTCCATAAAGGTAAACTCCTTGGTCATGTTTCAAAAAGGGGCTTGACCATTGATCTAGAAAGAGTACATTCCATCCTAGTGTTGTCCTTACCTAAGCACAAGAAGGGTCTACAAAGCTTCTTTGGTAAAATAAATTTTATTAGGAGGTTTATCCCTAATTTTACTGAGATAGTCAAGCCACTAACTTCCATGCTAAATAAGGATGAGAAGTTTGCATGGACATCATAAAGGAAGGATAGTTTTGAAGGGATTAAGCAATTTATTGCCCAAGCTCCCACCTTGATCAGTCCTAACTTCTCCAAGGATTTCAACCTTTACACCTTCAGAAATGAAGAGGTAATCTCTGCCATGCTCACTCAAGCAAGTGATGAAAACCTTGAACATCCTCTCTCATTCTTCAGCCAAGGTCTAGAAGGTTTCAAACTTAGGTACACATATATTGAAAAGTAAGTGCTTGTAGTCATATGAAGCCTGAATAAATTCAAACATATGTTTTCAAACAACAAGGTTCATGTCATGGTGCCACATCCCAGTGTCAAAGATTTTTTGATTAATCATGATCTAAATGGAAAGAGAGCAGGATGGATCACCAAGGTAATGGAATATGACGTGGATATCAAAACCACCAAGATGGTAAAGGGAAGAGGGATGTGTAAACACCTTGATACTAACCTTAAATAATAGAAAGACATTTTTCTACTCCATGATGAAGCTATAGCAGAGGAACCTGCAATCATAGAGGATTGGGCACAAGACATGACTCATTTCCTTCTCATTGGTGAGTGCCCACAGGGCCTGGATAGGACTAAGAGGAGGTATTTCAGGCTCCAGTCGCTTCCTTATGTCCTGGTTGATGGGGTGCTATTTAGAAAAGATTTTTTAGGAGTACTCTTGAGATGCATAGACTCAAATCAGGTCAATAGGGTACTATCCAAATTTCATGATGGGCAAGTTGGTGGTCACTTTGCTCCTAAGCCTATAATTGCAAGAATTATGAGGGTTGGTTACTTTTGGCCCACTTTATTCAAAGATACCCATGCTTGGGTATAAAAGTTCCAAAAATATGCTCTCTTTGATGGAAATCAATAGCTAGCTGCAATTCCTCTGTAACCTATTGAAGTAGAACAACCATTCATGTAATGGGGCCTGGACTTCATAGGAATGATCAACCCTCCTTCTAGTGTTGGCCACAAGTGGGTCTTGACTGCTACAGATTACTTCATGAGATGGGTAGAAGTTGTTGCTTTAAAGAAAGTCAATGAAAGTGTAGTCCTAGACTTTTATGAAGGCTTGGTAATAATATTTGGAGTCCTAGCTACCATCATCTCAGATAACACATTGGCTTTCGTGGGAACCAAAATAAGCGAGTGGGCATTATGATACAACATATACCTTAGTACTTCTTCTAATTACTATCCTCAAGGAAATGGGTTGGCTAAGTCCACCAATAAGAATCTGATCAACATCATTAGGAAGACAATGGAGGAAAATCAAAGAACTTGACATGCTAAGTTGAAAATAGTGCTATGGGAAGATAGGGTTACTCCAAAAAGAGTAGTTGGTAATTCACCATACACACTTATGTATGGAAAGGAAGCTAGACTTCCTATTTCACTTGAATTTCTAGCCTTGGATCTTGCCCACCAGCTGCAATTAGAAGAAAGTGATAGCATAGAGGTAAAATTTTATGAATTAATGGAGCTTCAAGAGACAAGAGACCAAGCCGTGGTTTCCATGACTAGATGTTAGTAACAAACAAAGAAGCATTTTTATAATAAATCCTCATTGAAAGGCTTCTCACAAGGTGACATTATCTTAAAATTGGATGAGGACCGAGCTAATCCTAGAAAACACATGAAGTTCAATGCCTTATGGAGTGGTCCATATGTCATCACTCAGTGCAAGCAGCATAACACATTCCAACACTCTAGGTTGGATGGTGGAGAACTACATATCCCAGTTAATGGGATATATCTTAAGCATTGTCATTGAGCCTTCTCTTGTTATGTACATATTTTCCTTCTTTTCCCTAAGTGATTTTGCTCATGTTCATAGTTTTTAAGCCCTGTGTGTGTTTTGTTTACCATTTGGGGTAAAAGATTCATGTTTATTCTTTAGTCTCTCAAGGTTATTGTCGGCCTTTCAGGCTATATTCTGACTCTGTGCCCAATGAACTTGTAAGCCACTAGTTTTCTTAAGCATAGCAGGCATGCTTCCCCTATGAATCACCAAATTTGTTGACCATTTTTGGTCCTACAAGATGAAAAGTGGTCCTACCTTTTTCCTTGTTGTCCTGATTAGTCAGTCTCTGATGTCTTCACCTTACTGCAATTGTGTTTTTTCCCTTTGTAATAGGCTTGCTCTTATAAATATCTGAGTGATTGGTGTCCTATAGGTTTTTAGGTTGATCTGTGGCTTATTTTCAATTTAAGCAAATTACCTTGGACAATCCTTTTTTGGCAAAGGAATGGGCCATTTTCAAAGAGATGCAAGTCTTTAACAAGACTCCGAAGGTCAAGTGCCCTTGTGGAGGGAAGGAAGGTGACAAATGGGACCTTTCAAGCAAGCTCTGAAGGAAAATTTTGGACCCATGGTGCCCTTGCAGGGGGCAGAGAATGCATTTGAAAGAGATCAAGGCAGAAGGCTGAAAGGAAAGTTTCCTTTAGAAAAGTGACAAGGCAAAACCAAGGATTTCTTCAAACTTTTTGTCCAAATAAAATACATGTAGAACCAAAGGTAAATTCATCTGAACAAAATGCTCGAAGGAATTCCTTTAGATTTTTGTTTGAAGAAATTCACCAAAGGAAGGCTAAGACATGAAGGCAAGATTTACTTCAGGAAAAATGTCCGAAGGAATTCCTTCAAACATTTTGTCTGAAGGAATTGGGAAGACAAAGGAGCCCAAAGGGCAAGTGCCCTTGCGGAGGGATTTCAGCTAAGGAAAAGGGACCTTCTTTATTTTTTCTAAAGGGTCACCTTCCTTTGAGAAGATTCATTTTAGAAAAGGCCAAAGGAATTATCAAAGATGATGACGGGCCTAGGAATGTCAACTTCAACATGGTGAACTAGTCATTGGAGGTTCAAATGTCTGGTGATGTGCTCATAGATGTCAAATTCAAGATAGTGAAATAGCTGTTAGTTTTCAAATGATGACTGGCATGTGGACATCAATTTTATGGTGATAACATATCCATTAATTTTCAAATGTTTAAGGACGAGCCCGCACATGAAATGGGCTAACAGTTGAAGAAAAGGCTAAAGGAGATTTCTTTCAGACAAGATGTCTAAAAGAATTCTAGAACACCTAAGCATCACTAAAAGCAGATGATAAAGCCTAAAGGAAGATAAAATTCCTTTGGACAAGTGTCTGAAGGATTTCCTTTAGATGTTTTGTCTAAGGAAATTTGAAGGCTCAAAGAATTGAAGATAGACTCAGTGACCTACTAGGAAAGGAGCCAGGAGGAGACAAATAATAGCCCTAAGGGCCAAATTGCCAAGAAAAGTCAAGAAGTAGCACAAAAAGAATAGAGAAGTCCAAGTGGCATAAGAAGCATCGGTAGGAGAAGTTATTACTGCAGATGAAATGGTCTCCACCAAGCAGTCATTAAAGGGAGCGCAAACATTTAATGGAGCGGCCCATTTTTATTTGTTTAACCTTAATGAGTAGGTAGTTATGTAAGCTTCATAGAGAGGCAGCCTTGTCATTCAAAAAACAAAGTGACCCATGTTTTAGCAAGAACATTTAATACAGTTTGAGTAGAAAAATCAATACTTACAACATCTACAACATGGTTCTTTCAGGCCATTTATGGAAGGATGATAGCAGCATGAGCAGATTCCTCTATCTTAGGTGTTTAATATAGTATGGGTCACCTGTTCTTTGAGGGACCAATAGTCTTTCTCTCAATGCTATATATTCTAACCTCTCAGCTTCAAAAGGACATCTCTCACTTGTGTAAGGCGAAGCCATACCAAATTTTACCTTTGAATAAAAAAATCATGTTTTACATCCATCTGATGTATTATACTTATAAATATGTCTATGTATCAACTCTGTATTTAGTCATTTCATCTTGATGCTTTCATAGATCGACACCAACATATCTAGTATATCCCAGACCATTTTTGCAGGTTAATAGGAAGTGCCCAAGTTGTAGCATAGATACATAAGAGCAATTATTTGATAGTGTTCTTCTACAACACCTATGGTAGTTTATTTTTTATTTGTATCTTCATTAATCCCCTTATAAATGCCCACATAGTCTGGTCTTTTGCTCAAATGAAGTGGCTATTTCACTCTTTTGGTGTAAAGTGTTGATATAAGCTGAGTAGATCAGATCATTTGGTGCATCACCATTTTAGATAGGTTCTATTTTTGTTATATCTTTCTCTCTTTTCACCCCCCATTACTAATAGTAGTAGTCAAGGACATCAAAGATGCATCATGGGGAGCTAGCCCATATCTAGAGATTTATTCCTCAAAATTGCCAAGCCCACAGTAGGAGGAATGTCTCCATTGTACCTCATGGAAAAAAGAAGCTGAGCCTTCTTTCTAAGGGTGAAATCCACAATGTCAACAGTAATAAGACTCAAGAAGACTATAATATGATGCATAAATCCCTAATATGATGCAATAAGACTATCAGATGTTATAATAAGCTTATCATTTGATGCATTAAGGCTCAATATGATGCAATAAGGCTATCATATGATGCAATAAGACTATCATATGATGCAATAAGACTATCATATGATGTTATTAGACTATCATATGATGCAATAAGAATATCATGTGATTCAATAAATCTTCAATATGATGAAATAAGGATATCATATGATGCAATAAGGCTCAATACGATGCATAAATCCCCAATATGATGCTTAAATCTCTAATACATGATGCTATAAGACTCTTGATAAGACTATGAATTAATAAGACTATCATATGATGCAATAAGGCTCAATATGTAAGATGAAATGGGCTAATTTTGCCTAGAATCCCATCATAGGTCCTTACAAAACTAGGTGAATAACAGATTCACAAATTGGCACTAATCACATTCATGAATTTATGTATTTGTGATGAACTCATGGAAATTAGTGGTTGTGTTTGTCATAAAATTAAGATATATGGTTAGGGTTTAGTGTAAAGGGTTTGTACATGTGTATATGTCATGAAATTAGGGATTATGGGAACTGTACATATTTAAGTGATAAAATGGGTTTACGATCAACATGTCATGAAATGTGACTTAATTTAGCCCCTTCAATCACATCATAGAATCCAATTTAGGTTCAATGGGTTAAAATTGGCCACATTTGCATTCGTATTTGCATTTTTGATTAAATTAGAGTCAGTTAAGCCATACATGTTGCATTTATATTATACAATCAATTAGGCCATACATTTGGTTTAGGGGCTCAATTTTGCCCAAATAACATCCCTAATTGAACTAATCAACTAATTGGTTCAATTCATGATAGATAGAATCATGCTTAATTTTATCCAAAATCATATATCATGCTCATATAGTTATGTCAAAAAAGGGTTCAAATTGGCCTCCCATGCCTCCTCGATTGAATTACCCCTATAATTGAACCTTGTTGTTCCACATGTGTACCTCATACACCTGAAAGTGTTAAAGCTACTAGAGATGCATCAAGTCTTGGAAATTTCAAAGTTGATAATGTCTAGGGAGGCCAAATCTAATTACATATCACCATGTGTACCTCGTACAAGCTCAGAAGTGTCAACATTTTTAAAGGTGTCAGGTCTTAGAAGCATTAAAAAGATATTAGATCCCTGTGAGGCCCAATCTAATTAGATACATCACCACATGTGTATCTTGTACACACATATACTTGTGTTAGAGACCTAACTATCACTTTTCCTAGACAGATCAAATTTGTTAGAGCCTCAGACACCCAATCCAATCAAAATATTTCCACATGTGTAGGTCTAGTACACCTGGAGAAGTGTTAGAGTTGTTAGATATGGACATCTTTGTTTCCTAGACATGTCCCATCACCTCTAACAAATCCAACTAAGGCCTATCACAAATTTATTGTACATACATATAAGCCAATAATGTTTAAAGATTTACATCGATCCAATCAACTCATGTCTATTAAATAATTCACATGATGTGAGCTTTCGACTTGACATTACTATGTGAAAATTATCATCTAGAGCCCTTTAAGGTCCCATTAAAATTGATCAAGCACCGAATGTTATCAATTTTATATGTATGCATTCAAATTATTTAGATCCCTCTTCCTTGAATTAACTTTATATCCTAAAGTACATTCATATTTAATCTTACACATAGGAGAGAACACAATTCAAAAATGAACTCCTTAACCTTAAATTCTAAGCCAGAGCAAGAATTTTGACATGTACTATTTTCTTGCAGTCCACATCAGAAGGTTTAAGCTCATTACATTGAAATATGAACAAGATGATTGAAGATATATGTACAAAATATATAATCTTGAAACCTTTGGCAAGGGGGTGCACACTAGTATTCAATTCTGATTAACCATATATATGAGGTGAGCATCTCATCATCCACATGAATAATTATTGGGTCCCTCTATTTAGCATCATCCTTGAGGGGAATCAGGTCTCAAATTTAGGGGGCATTTTCACCTTTAATGTATCTTGAATAAGCTCAATAGAGTTTGAGATGGGGTAACTTATACATATGTCATACTTGTTCAATGCCAATTCTATTCCACCCTATACTTCTAAATCATAGCCATCCCTTAATGGTTTCAAAAAAAGTCCCTAGTGTATTTAGATATTTTCTAAACTATACATTCATCACTAAAGGCACCACATCTTAAAACATCTTAAAACCACATCATCACTAATGGATACATGAGACCATTTCAAGTTTATTGAGCTCAAAAACACATCTTATACAAATTAAATGCATACCCAACTTGACCAAAATATTTAAGTAAAACATGTACATACCGGTACCCATTATCCTACTTTCATATCTTACCATCCCAATTAAATGCAGCAAGGTATATAATTCTATAGTATTGATAAGCACCAAGTTTTGTCTAGCTTGTTTTTGAGATTGCAATTGTTGCATCCATGGTGTGGGTAGGACTAGTCCCATGTCAAAGACACACTCTTGAGATGAGGTGGGAATGGATGGAGTGGTTGATGGTTTTCCCATGTGTGATGAAGGGGTAGATGAAGAAGGTGCATGGAATGGAGGATTAACCATATTTTCACGAGAGATTTTACTTTTAGGGAAAAAATTGAATAATGTATTTGAATACATTAGGGGAATATTGAATAATTGTAATAATAGAAGGCTCTTGTTAGACTTTCAATTAGGACCTCAAAATGCACCTATTGAACTAGATGCACTAAGTGACATTGGAGGAAACTCAAGGGAATTTATTCAACACAATTTAGGAATGTTTTTGGGACAATCCAAGGCATGATTCACAGGTATTGAGATCCATTAGATAGCATTCTTGAAATAGAATACAAGAGATGAACTATTACACCAAGGGCTCAATTCTTATTTCTACTTACACAAAATTATCTATACTATATAGTCCAATTCAATGGGGTTTCCACTTAAACAAATTAGTTCAAAATTTATAAATAAAGGAGTTTGGTTAAAGATATCAAAAAACAATAAAAGGGTAAGATAATATTTTAGGCAAGTAAGGTAGTAAGGTATATCTGTGACCTACTAGGGGAAAGGTCCCAATCGCTATGCATGTTCCAATTATTAAGCAAGGCTTTTGATAACATGTGTTCTATTGATGAAACATATTAGTGTATATAAATATTAAAGTTCACTATAAGATGAACATGTAATATCTAATACTTTTTGAACATTTATTTTATAAAATTAAAAGTAATCAATCACATCTTGACAAGTAAGAGTCAAATATTGATACTCTAATGCACAATGATTGGTACTCTATAGGTTAAGTTTTGATCATAGGTTTAAAAAATGAATTTTATGAGCTCTCATGATAAAATCAGTTATATTTTATAATGTATAATGTGTTAGACCTTGAAACCTTAGTTATAAGTAGTTAAGACCTTGAAACAGGTAAAAATATCGAAGTCTAATGCAATGTTATGGCTAATGGGACCTTTCCCCTGTAAGAAACATGAAATTTGTTTATTTTGTGTTATTTCAAAATAATGTGTATGCGTTATATAATGCGTATATGTTATATAATGCATACATGTTATTTGAATTTGAATTAAAAACTAAGCCTCTAAGCTCGAAAATGGCTTGGATTTTTGAGGTAGAGGCTTGTGACTATGCATCTACAACCAAGTTCAAGAGTTTTGACAAAAACTAACAAATTTCAAATTTAATCACCAAAAATGCTATGGATTTCAACATCAAAAAATTAAAAAAAAAATTATTGTCACGATGAGCACATTGTCCTCTTTTCAAATATATGATTTTTATAAATTTTAGGCTATTTTAAGGGTTCAAACTATCTTTATTTCTAACTACACCATTTTTAGGCCACTACAAGCTGCACATAAACATGCTTATTAATGCTTATGTAATTTTTTTTTCATTGATCAAAATGCAAAACAAATTATATGGTAAAAAACTAGGCCTAATCCTACACACATTAAAAAAATCAATTATCATATTTTTTTGAGGTAGTTATGGGGGGCCACACGGACAACTATCCATTTTTATCAGTTTTTAGGATCTAATTAATTACAAAATTAATAAATAAAATATTTATTGAAAAAATATATTTAAAAAAAATCATAACACACTAGAAGATCTTATCTACATATTCACCAAAGGGTTTGAAATAATATGTAACGATGCTAAAAAATGGAGGGCCACATGGCCATATATCTACTATGTTTTCTTGAAAAAATAGGAGGTCCTCTTCAAATTTTAGATGTTTGACTTATTTATACTTAACCAATTTTCAAAACAAATTTTTTTTTGGAAACTAGACTCAAAATGCTACAATTCATTTTTTTAATACTATCTTCAAATTTTGAGTGTAGCCATCTCAAATTATCTACAGAAGTTCATATTTTTGAAATTTCAAAAAAAATCATGTCCATGAGTAGGCCCTTTTTTGTCCCCCAACTTTGTGCACTTACCCCCTAGAATTCGAAAATAATATTTTTAGTAAGGGTCAGTTCTTTAGTGTGTTTTTTTTTTGTTTCCTCTATAGGGTTACATCTTTTGTTCTTTATTTTTGCACCCTGGTTCTATTTCTTCTAGAAGATCTTCGTAGAGATTTTATTATAATATCTTTCTATCGATTGTATAAAGGGGCGAGCCCCTTATAAAACCCATACTTTTATCATTATTAAAAAAAAGATTAATATATTATAAATATAAAGTTGCCAATGAAATGTAGAAGGGTTGGTAAAGTGGGTTGGATGTGCCTAGCCCCACCATTCTAATCTGACAGGTTGTTTATAGGTCGAATGTGGCCATTTGAGTTTACTCAATGGTTTCAAGTGATCAAGTGGTAGATGTTTATATTGGTTTAGTAGTTCTTGTGGACTGGACTCCTGATTTGTGCCCCAAAACTGGTTTGTAGCTCTAGTCAAAAGTGAATATCAATAAAAATATATATTATAAATATAAATAAATATATTAATATTAGCTATATGCTATTATATTATTAATTATTATATATTAATATTATAAATATAATTCTATTTATACAACATAATAGATGTAATGTTTTTTTTGCAAAGCAAAAGTATATAGTAAATTACTTGTATTATATACCTTTAAAGTGCGTGAGTGAGATGTAACATTTTAAAGTTACACAGGTCACAAACAATGTAATATCTAGACATGCTGAATTTAATGTTGTCTATTATGAGGCCATATTACGCTCAAAACTTAAAATGTTTGAAAAATATGCACTTCTCTACTAGGTGGTATGTTTTATAGTTCATATGGGGAACAAACTTAATCTTTCTTATGTCAATGGTTTCATTCCCCCTGTCAATAGTCACTTACCTATTCTCTATAGCAATACAAATAAATTGTTACTATTAAGTGGGAATTTTCGATGTCAATCAAAATAAATTTTAGATTCATATTTGTCCAGGCTCTCATAGGGAAGAACATCACCACATCATTAATCCTTTAGAATTTGGGGTGATTTTCATGAAATCAAGCTAGCAAGTTTCTCCACTTCAAAATCTAATGAATGAGATGTATTATTCTTCATTTAATGTTTTTCATTGTGATCCATTGTTCTACATAAAGCCCAAAACATTAGACCCAACATTCTACCTAAAGATCAAAACATCAAACCTTAAATTACCCACATAGTGTAATCGAGATGACTTACAACATGATTCATTACCAACAAGCTACTCTCAAATCACACATAGATCATTTCATATGTCTTCTATGAGATTAATTAATGACATATTGATAGTGTTGTCACTTGGATTTTCACCCTTTGAGGAGATGGAAAATCTCTCCTCATCTAAGTGGCACAATGGAAACACCTCTAGGCTTGTGGACAACCTAAGGATGAGGTGAATCTCTAGATAGGGATAGCTCCCTTGATGTACCACTTTGGATCACAACTACACCTAAACTTTGGGGCTAAAAAGAGAGAGAAAACTTAAATCAAACTATCTTATTTGGGGTGATACACTAAATTATATGATGAATTCTAACCAACAACATGTTACACATGAAATCAAGGGAGAATCTGAACATACACTCCTTCATTCTACATCTTCTCACATCAATGTTACATTATGAGGTTATGGTTGAATGTGCAAAGATAAGAGGACTAGACAAAGAGGCATTAAATAGAACTAAAAAAAATACTAACTCACTTAATCCTTTAAACTTCCTAGAACACTTCATATGCCCTATAAGATGAAGCTTTCCAACTGCAAAGAGGGTGAAAGAATGAGACAACATGCTAAAGATTCCATAGTCTTCACTAAGCAAGATCCATCATCCAAGAAAAACACACTTATGAAAAATTATGAAAAGGTAAAAATTAGTAGTCTTATTGATCAAATGGTATGCAAATGAGTAGGGCTTTGCCATACTTAGGAGGAGCATGAGTTACAATGGCCAAAATGGCTAGTTCTTATAGAACTTGAGGAAGAGAGAGAGAGAGAGGAGAAGAGAGAAGTTTAAGGGTCACAAGGACACTTGTCAATCTGAGAGAATAAATTAATTGTGAATGAGAGAAATATGTGGGATGAACCATGAAATTTTAATAAGTCTGAGTGTCCATACAAGTCATCAAACTCTTGCAAAGTGGCATAAAACTCCTCATTCTTGCTAAAAAAAACTACCTTCATTATTAGCCCTATTTGAACATCCCAAAAATGATTAGGAATAGGTGTGATGATTAGGATGAAGGGTAGTGGTTTTATACATGCCTCTTCATGTATTATTTTCAGTTTTGATCATCTAGAATTATCTGGAAAGGAGCCATCATCATCTACAGTCCAAAAAACTCTCCTTTCATGCACCCTGGACACTTGGCTTCCAAAAAGGCATCAATTTATCATAAAAATCCATGGGATGGAGTGCATGACACCTATGAATACCCTTCATTGACTTAGAAGCATCAAAGACACCTTAAAATCACTTCACTTAAATTTTTCCACCCTCTTCACTAGCATGTTCATTAGGCTAGTTTTAATTGGCTAAGATGAGAGCTATTGTTTTCACACTTAGAAGTATTTATAAGGCATGAAATGGAAATAGAGAGTTAACAAAAGTATAAATATTCCTCCTAAATTTGGTTTCATCTTTTGACTCCTTATAAAACATAAAAAACACAAAAAATGGTAAAAAATACCCTATTTTTCACCCTATTCGTACAAGTCAGTACAACTCATCCTAGTGGGAAGTATATTGAGGGAGTAATATTTAACATTAAATCATCATTCATTCCATTTTGGTCTATTTGAATGCATCTTTAGCCTCATTTATCCAATTGGGTCCTTCCAAGGGTTTTGCAAGGTTTACCCCCTTGAGCTTTATTCATACAGGTTTCACATTGAAATTCCAAAAAAATTCATAAAAAGGTTTCCTATTACCTTTTCTAACTCCTCCATATGCCTTTAATCTCCATGCAAATCCTCAAAATATAAATGAGCATTCAAAGTCACCCACTCAAGCTTGTTTCTTCCATTTGTATAGACCTGAGGTTGTTTTGATCCCAAAAGTATCTTATTTGTGATTTATCTACCCTAAAAAATCTTTATCAACTTTTTATTGGCCCCAATAACATGCTCCAATAGGTTTAAATTCTCACCTCACGTGGAAAGTGAAGGTGACCATCCATTTGGGGTCTATGCCAAAACCTTGCTCTTAAGCCTAATTACAACTTAGAGCTTAAAATTATATTTTATGGTTTTAATTACCTTATAATAGATAAAACACACATGTATTCATCCCATACACATTTTATAATAGTCCAAAAATCTTTCCAATAGTTATAAATGAGAATAACCTATTGTTTGGGCTTTAGGTCAAAATCCTGCTCAAGAGTCATGACTGCAACTCTAAGAGTGTAGGGTACCATATTGATTTTCAACCCATTTTTCATGTTCTAAAATGTTTATATTGATGTTTCATAACTCTACAAACCTTCCTAAAGTGTTTCTATGTCTCCTAGCCTCATCTTTTGTCATTAACTCTCAAATCTGCTAGTTTGTGCTCAAGGGGCTTTGTTTGAGATAAAATAGAGGGCAATTCCCCTATTTTTCAGACTATAGTGGATATTTTAGGGGCTTCCCAATGTTTTTTATACATATTAAATATAATTTCAATCTTCCATTAGGTTATTTTACCCTCGAGTCTCTCCATAACCCAAACAGACTATTATAGGCAGACTATGCAGGGTTATGTTGGCATGGACTGTGTTTTTGCACTTGGAAGTGTCCTTTATTTGCTTGATTTAAATTTTATGGGGGTTATATTAGAATATTTAAGTCATGAAAATGTTTTTTTATCTTTCTCATAACTCTAAAACTCCATGCTTCCTTCCATACATTATGCCTAGTCAGGACTGATATCCTCCCTTGACTATGTTTTTTCCTTAGAGATGATACCTATAGGTATAGATGCCTCTTTTAGCTTTATAAAATGTATGTAAATAATTTTAGGGTATATTATAATAATTTCATACTTGTTTAGAAACACTTGATATCATCTCAATGTATTGACAACTTTCACATCTCATTCCTTAACTCACTATTTGTCACAGTCATCTATATTGGCTGTAGGGGGTTTCAAGACCTGTAGGTGCATATTTCTCATTATAATTTGGTTGTGATTTTTTAAAAACCTCCTTGAATATTTATCATTCACATATAACCTATTAAGCCTATGTTCACCTTGCTTAGGCTTAAATCATTACTTATACACCTTGATGGCTTACTGTTCGCTTAGTTACAGTTGCAGGTGAGTTTCTACAAAGGTAGGGACACTTGTAGGTGTTAATATATTGAAAACTAAACATATTATCCATTAATTTTAATAATCATGCTAAATAAGTCTCAAAACATGTTTTAGGTCCCATAAAATAAACATCTTCTCAAACGTTACCCTTGGTTAGATGTAGATAGCCACCAGGGTTATGTACAGACTGAAAGTGGGTATAGGGGTCTAAACAAGGATTATGAGTCCTTTTAAATATTTATTAGGTAAAATATATTTATTTCACCTTTTAAAACCATTTCCATATGTTTTCAAGGTCAAGAACTACAACTTTTGGATGGAGATAGTCTCTTTTGAAATCTGCCTATAGATAACACTAACTATTTTTCAATGTCTCCATTAACTATTTGCCCTAAATTTTTTGCCAAGTCATTCTATATGGTATAGGATATATGGGTAAGCTATTATAATGAATCAAATTTCATCATATCCTTGTCATATGATGTCAATAAAACCTTCTTGGACCTCTATTTTGCAATTTTAGAGACAAAAGGCCTGAGACAGTCATCTTGTTTTTGGAAGTGATTTTTAACTTTATCTATCAACTTATCAAATCAAATAAGTATACCATGATGTTCCAACCATACCATGACCTCAAGAATTTTCAAACATTTCCAATTCTCTCTATTCAAAGACCCTCATATCTCTGTTGATGTCACCTGTAGGTGGGTATTTACATATACACAAGCAGTAAGGAAATTTTAAATAATGAACAAGGAATATAGTCCCTGAATGAGTTATAAACCTATTTCCAAGATTTAAAATGGACTCCTCCCACTTATAAGGGTCTAAAAAAAGTATTAACACATCCCATTAAATGTGAATTTATCCTCTAAGCACCTATAGGTAACATATTCATGACAGACTAGGTGAAAGTGTGCTACATGACTGCCATAGTCCTTTCTTATGCCAAGTGGAGGTTATTATTTGATGATATTTAGGTGAAAACATATTAAAAGTCATGATATTTTTGTTACCTTTCCATGAATCATGTTAAACATGTCCACATACATGATCTCCTATGACTATAAGTAAGAGTGAGCAAGAAGTTGATTGAGTATGATAGTGGACTGAAAGATTGATCCAAGCATGATATAGTGAAATCTAAACATGAAGGGAGGTTATCAATAAGGCATTGAGACATGGAAATAAACCATATCATATTCACATGGAATACCTTATATGGAATTCAATCTCTTGCAAATGGAAAATTTGACTCAGATTACACATGGTGGTACCTTCCTTTCAACATAGAATAACTTGCCCATCAAAATAGCTTAAAACATAAAACTAATAATGGGGACAATTTGAGAAGGTAGATAACATGCTCTGGAGTCAACATCACCAACTAGTTTATAAGGATTTGACTATAATGGAGTAAAACCTATAGGGTGCATGAAACAACTAGCAAAAAGTACAATCAATTTTATGAGGATGGTTCATGAAGCACATGCATCTATTCTTAAAAAAAATTAATTAAAGTTAAGGCATCTAATTTTAATACAACCTCAAAAAATCATTCATCTTGAAACCTTCTCAGTTGTCCATACTAAGCACAAACCTACATGTCACTTTTGTAAGTCTAAAAATGTAAACAAGAAGTAGAATGGTTTTGGATTTAAAATGGAACTTTTAGAGAAAACCAAAAGTATATATGAGTGTTAGGAAGGTTAAGAGGCCTTCCATGATATTTTTCCATGTGTCATACTTCCCCATGTGTCGTACAAGTGCCAAATGCTCTCTTTTTCAATTAGATTCTTGAATTTTAGTTAAGCAACCTACAATATTCTAATGTAACTGACATACCTAATAGGTAAACTGAAATATTTAATGCTTGGAGGGAAAAATATACATATGAAAACCTTTGGAAATGTGCCACTTGCATTTATGACCCTTAAAAGTGCACTAAATGATCCAAAATGACAAATTTACTAATATGACTAAGACCAAGGCTAGGATGACGTTAAGTGACATCAAATAGCATATAATACACCCCATGAAAATATAATATACCCTCTAAAACATCTAAAACTCATGTTTTTACCTTAAG
Organism: Torreya grandis; assembly: GCA_037957365.1. NCBI lineage: Eukaryota > Viridiplantae > Streptophyta > Pinopsida > Cupressales > Taxaceae > Torreya > Torreya grandis. Next base: position 2,553,510 of record JARHVA010000259.1, read on the forward strand.
GGTCCTAATTTGACCTAAAAGTCAAATTTGGTCAACAAATTGGTGACTCATAGGGGTAGTATTCATGCTATACTAACTATACCAGTAGCCTTATCAGTCCATTGGGTTTAGGATTCAATTGAATTATGAGACAAAAAAAGGCTTTGACCATTGACTACAATATTTGAACAAGACAATACCAATGACTACCTCAACCACACCAAACAAAAGACACACACAAATAAAAATCAAACACACATCTGCTTCATGAGCACTTATGAAACACACACACCAAACTAAACAAGATAACTCAAAAACTAACTAACTTGAGATGAGAAATCCCTCTTAGATCAAAGGGAAAGTTTGAACTTCTTCTTGCTTCATAACATGAAGGAATGAATGAGGCATGTAGCCTTTTGTCCTTTATCATTGATGCCTCTAACTTTTTCATGATGTTTGCCAACTTCATTAGCATGATGTTCATTGAAAACTAAGTAGTTTCAAATAGGTTGGCTATATAAATTAACTCTTTTTGCATCCAAACATCCTTGACCTTCTCATGTGGGTCCTTAACTACAACCTCATTCTTGATTTTCATAGGGCTCTCAATAAGATTGGATTTCTTCTCAGTTGTGAGTTCTTTTAGATCATCAAGGATATTTGTATACTCTATCCAATCTTGATAATTTTCCTCCATGGAAGATTATTTCTTCACCTTGCCATGTGCTTGGCCCTCAATTTGTCAAAGCTCTTCAAAATCTTGAAATAACTTCATTTGTAAGTGTTAATCATCCTTGTCCTTTTTATCATCTAAAGCCACTACCTCTTCAATCTTATCTTCTTGATGTATAATGTCATCAAGATTATGTTCTTCAATCTATAATACATATGATGGTGATTCAATATCAAGATGAGGTATTACATCATCTTTAAGAGCAACAAATCCCATCTTTATCTCAAGAGATTCTTCTAGGACTGTCATCTCTTTGAGCATGACTTGAAATTATACTTCATCTATAATATCACATTCATCTTAATGCTGGAGCTGATTATCTACAAATTTTTTATTAGATGTAGAGTCTTCTTCAAGGATTTCAATATCTTCCATATGTTTCTCCTTCATAGGGATGCCAAGACTAGGCATCTTGAAATCATGTAACTAGCCCAATGAGGCTACTAAGGAGGTATGTTTTCTTCAAGAAAGAGTTATCTTTCCTTATCAATCAGATTCTCCTCTGTATGTTCCCGTACCATAGGTCCATCAAGGCAAAGGGTGATGGGGTGAGGATAAGATGAACTAGTTGGTGGAGGTGGCACATAGAACTCAAAATCAGATTGAGAGTGAAATGTAGCGGGCTCTTTTGGAAGCTCTTGAGGAAGGGGAGGTAGACCTTGGACTAAGACAAATTGATTTTCCTCCTTCCACTTGAAAATAATTTCATTCACATCTTATTTGGCTTGAAGACTCTCTTGAGGAAGGGTGGATGGGGTGTGTTTAGGCATAAGATCTTCTTTTGGGTCTAAACCTTCCATCACACCTTGACTTAGTATCTTCATCCTTGAATCTAACTCTTCAATTTGCTTGGCTAGGTTCTCTTGGAAAAGTCTCACTTAAATTTTATATCTATCATCATGAAGATGAGTAATACAAGGGGATTCATATGAAGGACAAGATATTTCTTGAGGAAGGGTGGGAGGAACTTGCAAAGGATCAACTTCATTCACAACTTCATACTCCTTATCAACCAAACTTCAATCCTCTTTCTTTCTCTATGACTCTACTATCTTAATCTAGCTTAGGATGTTAGGATTAGAAGTATTTTCTTGAAGAAGGCTGGGAAGGGTTTGTATATGATCAAGCTCCTTCTCAACTTCACACTCCTTATCAACCAAATCTATATCCTCTTTCTTTCCCCATGACTCCACTATCTTATTCCAACTTAGGATGTTAGGATTAGAAGTCTCTTTTTGAGGTGGTGGGGATGCAATGTGAGAGATAAATGAGGGATTGAATTCCACTTCCTTTGCTGCTAATATGGAGTGTTGCATATGCATATTAGCCAACTCAATTTTCCTATCAAGATTAGCTTCAAAAACAAGGTTTCTCCTTTTAACTCTTTCTTCCTACTGATTGGGAAAAGGATGACTTTGATATCCTTGATTGGGCTCATGAGTAGGGATCAATTATGGCTGATAGGGAACTTGGGGAAGTGGATATGAATGTTGATAAGTTTGGTTAGGTTACCTTTCATGAACTCCTAGCTTATCCTCTAAGGAAAAAACTAGGCCATTCACATCAAGCATCTCAATTGTGAGCCTTTGCCAATTAACTCTCTTAATAGGTACCCACTCTCTTTTGACCAACTCTAATTCATCTCTTAACTTATAAATAAGATTACTAGGAACCTCTTGACCACACCCCCTTAGAGTATCAAGCTCCAACATAGACCTCTCATAGCCCAAAAGTGTTTACTTGAAGGTAGAAATGGATGGAGTTGAGAAGTGGCTAGGTTGACTAGGAGAAGAAAGATATTGAGGAGGCTAGCCACAATGCTGATAAGGATCATGATGGGGTTGGAAATGGTCAATACAATACTGGTAATAATCACACCAAGGTTGATTAAGAACTTTCTCTTATTGATAGGGAATGGCACAAGCTTTAAATGTCTCACCAACTTATGTAAGACAAATCTCAAAACCAAAATTAGCCATGAAACCTCATTGAAAGCAATAACATTAATAAAAATGTTACCAAAAATATGCAAAGGATAACTTGGGATGCTTGACTAGCTGATATACTTTGGAGTCACCATTTATGCTTGGATAGATGCCTCCAAAGGTTTATTGTTGAAAGACAATACCAAAAATATTACAACCTCTTGGACCAAGAGTCCCACTGGGCATGCAAAAAAAAATTGTCACTTGGATTTTCATCCTTTGAGGAGATAGGCAAGCTCTCATCATCCAAGTGGCACAATGAAAACACCTCTAGGCTTATGGGTAGCCTAAAGATGAGGTGAATCTCTAGATAGGGCTAGCTCCCTTGATGTACCACTTTGGATCAAAACTACACCTAAAATTTGAGGGTGAAAAATGAGAGAGAAAATTAAAATAAAATTATCTGAAGGGGGTGATACACCAAATTATATGATGACTTCTAACCAACAACATGATACACATGAAATCAAGGGACAAACTAAACATACACTCCTCCAATCTGTATCTTCTCACATCAATGTTACAATATGAGGTTATGGATGAGTGTGCAAATCTAGGAGGACTCAACAAAATGCCTTGAAAGGCACTAATTAAAAGACTAACTCACTCAATCCTTGACACATCTTAGAACTCTTCATATACCCTGCAAGAAGAAGCTTTCCAACTGTAATTAAGGTGAAATAATGAGACAACATGCTAAGGAATCCATAGTCTTCACTAAGTAAGATCCATCATCTACAAAAAATACACTTATGAATAGTTATGAAGAGGTAAAAATTAGTATTCTTATTTATCAAATGGTATACAAATGAGTAGGGCTTCACCATACTCAGGAGGAGCTTGAGTTACAATGGCCAAAATAGCTAGTTCTTATAGAACTTGAGAAAGAGAGGAGAAGAGAGAAGTTCATAGGTCACAAGGACACTTTTTAAGCTGATTGAATTAGTTACTTATGCATGATATAAGGATGTGGGATTAACCATGCAAGGTCAGGAAGTCCAAGTTTCCATAAAAGTCATCAAACTCTTGTAAAGTGGCATAAAACTCCTTATTCTATGTTAAAAAAATTACCTTCATGATTAGGGATAGGTATAATGATTGGGATGAAGGGGAAAGGTTGTATATATGCCTCTCCATGCATTGGTTATAGGTCTGGTCATCTAGAATCATCTGGAAAGGAGCCATCATCATCATCTATAGTCCAAAAACCTCTCCTTTCATGCATCCTACACACTTGGCTTCCAAAAAGGCATAAATTGATCATGAAAATCCATGAGATGACATGTATGACACCTTTAAATATCTTCCATAGACTTATAAGCATCAAAGACACCTTAAAATCACTTCACTTGAAGTTTTCTACCCTCTTCACTAGTATGTCCACTAGGCTAGTTTTGACTGGTTGAGATGATAGTTAATGTTTTCACACTTAGAAGTTTTTATAAGGCATGAAATGGACATAGAGAGTTCCAGAATTTGGTTTCATCCTCTGAATCCTTCTAGAAACCACAAAACACAATAAATAGTCACAAATACCTTATTTTTCACCCTGCCCGTACAAGTTTGTACAACTCATCTTGGTGGGAAGTATCTTGAGGGAGTCCTCTTTAACATCCAATCATCATTCATGCCATTTTGGTCTATTTTGATGCATCTTTATCCTCATTTCTCTAATCGGGTCTTTTCAAGGGTTTTAACTTATTTACCCTCTTGAGATTTGTTCATACAGGTTTCATGTTAAAATTTCAAAAAAATGTCACAAAAAGGTTGCCTAGGACCTTATATAACTCCTCCAAATGCCTTGAATGTCCATGAAAATTCTTAGAAGATAAATGTGCATTCAAAGTCACCCACTCGAGCTTGTTTCTTCCATTTTTATAGGCCTAAGATTGTCTTGAGACCAAAAGTGTCTTATTTGTGATTTATATGCCCTTAGAAACCTTGGTCACCTTTGTGTTGGCCCCATAAACATGTTCCAATAGTTTGAAATGCTCACCTCATGTGGAAAGTGAAGGTGACCATCCATTTGGGGTCTATGTCAAAACCTTGCTCTTGATCCTAATTACAACTTAGAGCTTAAAATTATCTTTGATGATTTTCCTTGCCTCTTGATACCTCAAACACACCTATAGTCATCCATACACATATTCCAATAGTTATAAATGAGAATGACCTATTGTTTGGGCTCTAGGCCAAAATCCTGCTCAAGAATCATGACTGCAACTCTAAGAGTGTAGTGTACCCTCTTGAGTTACAACCCCTTTTACATGTTATACCATGTTATCTTGAAGTTTCCTAACTCTTCTCACCTTCATGAAGTGTTTTTATGGCTCTTGGCCTCATCTTTTGTCATTGACTCTCAAATCTACTAGTTTGTGCTCAAGGTGAAGTGCCCTTTATCTGAGACAAAGTAGAGGACACTTTTCCTATTTGTCAGACTATAGTGGATATTTTAGGGGTTCCCCCAAGTTTTTTATATCTCGTACATATAATTTCAGTCTTCCATTAAGTGATTTGACCCTCCAATCTCTCCATAATCTAAACAAACTATTATAGGCAGACAGTGCAGGGTTATGTTGGCGTAGACTGTGTTTTTGAACTTAAAAGGGCCATTTATTTACTTGATTTAAATTATATGGGGGTGACATGAGACTATTTAATTCATGACAAGGTGTTTTTAGCTTGCTCATCACTCTAAACCTCTATGCTTCCTTCCATACATTTTGCCTTGTCAAGACTGATACACTCCCTTGATTGTGTTTTTTCCATAGAGATGATACCTATAGGTATTGATGCCTCTTTTAGCTTGATACAAGGTTGGTAAATAATTTTAGGGTATCTTATAATCATTTCATGCTTGTTTAGAAAGACTTGAGATCATCTCAATGTATTGACAACTTTGACATCTCACTCCTTAACTCACTGTCTATCACAGTCATCTATATGGCTATAGAGGAGTTTCAAGACCTATAGGTGAAATTTCTATCTAGAATTTGGTTATGATGTTTGTAAACCCTCTTTGAAGCTTTATCATTAACTTATCACTTATTAGGCCTGTGTAGGCTTGTGTTCACCTTGCTTAAGCTTAAATCATTACTTATACACCTTGATGGCTTATTGTTTGCTTAGTTACAGCTATAGGTGAGTTTTTATAAGGGTAGGGACACCTGTAGGTGTTAATCTATCAAAATGAGCTCCAAGAATACTACGCTGAGTGAATGCACTGATTCAATATGCTATATGAGACATATATTTTACAAGACAATACTGAGCACACACATACATGCAACTACAAGAAATAAACAAGACGAATGAGACACCAATGCTCCACACAATATTGCATTAGAATATGAAAGGGAATAGGTACATATATAGGTTATAGGAGGAAAGATATAACCCATTCCAGTGAATGTGGTTTTAAACTTTCTAAATAACCAACATGACATTAAATCCCCTAAGCAAGCAATATGCAACCATGTAGCCAAAACCCATGGGAAAACAACATACACCAACACCCCCCATAAGCATAGCTTAGGTAGATGATGATACACAAAAATGCAAAAAAATGGGTCCCGACAACAAGTCTTGATGAGGTACCCCTGAACAATGCAATCTCCCATAAAGTAGAGAAAAGAAAAAAACCCATTAGGAAAAACTCCCTCCAAAAAAGAGAGGCAAAAGAAGAAGAGAAGATGCTAGAAGGCCCCCCTAAAGATGATGAAGCTGTTGAAGTGGACCACACCCCAAGAAGAGCTTGTAGATGAATGAACTTGCTCTTAGTGAAAGGTTTTGTGAATATATCAACAACCTACTCTGAAGATTGGCAAAATACTAAGTTAATGGCCTACTCATGAATCAACTCCCAAATGAAATGCATGTGAATCTCAATGTGTTTGTTCTTCTAATGAAGGACCAGATTCCTACAAATCTGAATGGTGCTCTAGTTTTCACAAGATATAACTGTAGGCTACCTAATCTATATACCAAGCTCAAAAAGAATCCCCTAAAACTAAATAGCCTTAGTATCCATGTTAATAACTCCCCTATACTCTGCCTCCATGGAAGATAGAGAAATAACATTCTGTTTCTTGCTTGACCAACTAATGGGGCAAAAACCTAATGAGAAACTATAAGCTGAAGTGAACTTATGACACCTAGTGTCACCATCCCAATCTATGTTTGTGTAATCGACCAAGTCAAAATCTAAACCAACCCTATAATATATCCCATACCTATGTGAAAATTAAATGTAGTGCAAGATCCTCTTAGCTAATTTTTAGTGTAGCTCATGGGGTTCCTGCATGAATCTTTATATAATGCCAACAACATAAGAGATGTCTTTTTTGGTGTGATTCAAGTAAATAAGGCTGCCAACAAGTTGTCGATACAAGGTAACATCAACCAATGTAGTGAAACAATCTATCTCAAGCTTGAATCTAGATAGGAATGGAGTTAGAGATGGCTTACAATCAACCATATGAAACCATGCCAAAAGATCAAGAGAGTACTTGGGCTGTGAAAGTGAAATATATAAATTTGTCTGAGTGATCTCAATCCAAGGAAGTAGTTTAGAAAGCCCAAGTTAGTCATGGAAAATCTATCCTAAAGAGTTTTCTTCACTAGTGAGATAGTCGAAGAAGAACTCCCTATGATCAAAAGGTCATCAATATATAAAACTAGTATCAATAATGAATCATCCTATTATAAGAAGTACACATTGGGATCTGAATGGCATCTAGTGAAACCTGAAGTGAGAAGGAAGGAATCCATTTGGCATACCAAGCTTGAGGGGCCTGTTTGAGTCCATAAATGAATTTCCTAAGTCTACACACTAAAAAAGAATCTTGAACAAACACTAGTGGCTACTCCATGTAGATATCCTCCTTAAGGTCTCCATGAATAAATACAATCTTCACATCCATCTGATGTATATTCCATCCATGTGTTGTGGCTACATCAAATGTGAGTTTGATCAAAGTCATTTTGGCCATGGGTGTAAAGGTCTCTGAGTAGTTGATGCCAGCTAAATGTGAAAATCCTTTGGCTACCAATCTAGCATTGTACTTATCAACAGACCCATCTACATCATACTTGGTCTGATATATCTAATGACATCAGACCATATTTCTTCCCTTAGGAAGAGAAGTCAAATCCCAAGTGTGATTTCTAATTAAGGAATCATATTCCTCATCTATGGATCTATCCCACTTTGGTATGCTTGAAGCCTCTCTAAAAGTCTGTAGATCTGATGTAGAAGCAAAAAAGGCATGTAGTCCACCTTGAAAGTCTACTCGAGTATGTCTGTGATCATTTGGATCCCCTGCTCAAGTGCCTACACTCTCAAGTGTTTATCGAGCCTAAAGAGGGCTAGAAATGGATGATTTAGGTGTCGAATCCTCATACTCCAAAGCATGACTAGAAGTGGATGAGGATGACTTCCCATCACTCTACTCACTGTCAAAACTAGAAGAAGAAGTGGCCTTTACCTTAGAAAACTATTGTGAATGCTCTTAATCCTTAAATTGCTCATCCAAATTGAGTGAAACTGATGTAAAGGGGGAAGTGTCAAGTAAAGAGTCAATGGGACTCTCCTAAAACCTAACACTCCTCTCAATGAATAACTACTGAATCAGGGTGGAGAAGTCTATAACCCTTGACCCCATTTGGATACCCCACAAATATGTTAGGTTGTGGAGCTAAAAGCTTCAACCTTTGCAAACTGAGGAACAGATGGTTGCTGAGTTCTACAGGAACCAGCGTCGGCAGAAGGATCGACGTCGGCAGAGATCAGTGCAAAAGGCCACCGGCGACGGCAGGAAGTAGGCCGACGTCGGTAGAACCAGACAAGCAGGGACCGACGTCGGTCGCCTGTATAATCCAGAAGTGTTCGTTTCACGGACAGTTAGTTAAGTGAACGATGAGTTTGCATGTTGAGACCAGTTAGAGTCTTGGGCTGCGAGGATAATTGTCTAAATTAAGAGTCTAAGTTATTGTTTGAGTTAGGGATCTATTTATAGACCCATTGGCATGTATTGTTGAAGGCATGAGACAGAAAGGAAGAGTTCCTTCTAGTTGTAAGATCTGTGAGTTGCAGGTTGTTGCAAGCTCATTGGGGATCTACATGTAAGTTTGGTCTTTGAATTGCAGGTTGCAGGTTCATGAGAGATCAGCTTGAAGTGCTATAGAGTGCTTGGTGTATCGGCAGGGTTATTACTGACTGGTTGGTGAGGTGAACACCAATTCTGTGTGTGAGTTGGTTGTTGGGACCGTTTTTTGTGTAGGGGAGTGTGTGTGAGAAGAATTACTGTACACTTGAGGTGTGGCGAATCTCTGTAAGGTGAAAGAGTGTGGCAGCTCTTTGATGTATTCTTTTCTGTATAGTATTAATACAAGATAGTGTATTGTCTCTCATATTTTGTGCTATTGGTGAATTCTAGTTACTTGTGTTTCTGGTTATTTCCGCATATTCAATTGCTTATATTTGGTAATCATACTGTGCTCTTTCTGAGGAGCAAGATCCTAACGGGTGGAATTAGAACAGGTGTGTTTGTTCTTGGATTTACATCCTCCACCCCTCTCCCAACAAGTGGTATCAGAGCTTTTGGTTGGGATACTAACAGATTGGTGTAGATCTGGGTAGTGTGTTTTGATTACAGGTTACTCACAGGGTTTCTGTTTGAGTGGGAGTTGAGCAATGGCAAAAAATAGTCAACTACGAATGGAAAAGTTTAATGGCAAGAACTACCAATGATGGAGGATGCAGATTGAGGACTATCTGTATCAGAAAGATTTGTAATTACCGTTGGGTGGGGTTGCTAGCAAACCCTTGGATATGAAAGATGAAGAATGGGAGGTTCTTGATCGGAAGGCTCTGGGATCTGTTAGATTGAGTCTTGATTCATCTGTGATTTCCAGCTTATCACAGTGTAAGACAATGGTGGAGTTGATGAAATCTTTGGCAAATTTGTATGAAAAACCCTCGGCTTCTAATAAGGTATTTCTTATGAAGCGTTTATTTAATTTGCAAATGTTGGAAGGTGGATCTGTTCATAGCCATCTTAGTGATTTCCATGGTTTGGTAAACCAGTTAAGTTCAGTGAATATTGTATTTGATGATGAACTTAGAGCTCTCTTAATCTTGTGTTCATTGCCTGAAAGTTGGGAAGGTTTGGTAATGGCAGTTTCTAATACTGTGTCTCCTTCAAAAGTCTTAAAAGTGGATGATGTTGTGAGTGTGATCTTGAATGAAGAGATACGCAGGAAAAGCACAGGTGAATCATCTGGAGATGCTTTGAGTGTTGAAGGAAGAGGAAGGCCAAGAGAGAAGACAGAGCATGGGAGATCAAGGTCGAAGATAGGCAAAAGATCCAAGTCCAAGTATGGCAGAATAACCTGCTGGAAATGTGGAAAGCAAGGGCACTTAAAGAGAGATTGCAGATCAGGTGAAGATCAGCATGAAGGACATGTAGAAGAAGCAGATGTTGCGGGTTACATTGCACAGGATGCTCTGGTATGTTCTTTGGATAAAGTAGAATCTTGGGTATTAGATTCTGGTGCCTCTTTTCATGCATCCCCACATAGGGAATTTTTTCATTAGTATGTCCAGGGAGACTTTGGAGAAATTTGTGTAGGGGATGGTAAGCCTTGTCAGATTGTTGGCAAAGGCAAAGTGAAGCTAAAATTGCAGACAGGTGACACATGGGTGTTAAAGGAGGTCATGCATGTCCCAGTTCTGAAGCGGAATCTGATTTCTGTTAGAAGTTTGGGTGAAGAGGGTTGCACAGTAACTCTCACAGCGGACTCTTGGAAGGTTACCAAGGGTACACTTGTTGTAGCTAGAGGTAAGAAAGTAGGTACGCTTTATCTATCTACTTGTTTTACTAATTCTCTTTCTGGGTTATCTACTTCAGCTGTAGATTCAGAGATATGGCTTGATAGGCTTGGTCACATAGATAAGAAGGAGATGCTGGTTCTTGAGTCAAAGAATATGCTTTCGGATTTGGAAGGCATGGATTGTGGTTTCTGTATGCAGAAGAAGAAGGTAAGGTTTCTTGAGGAATCCGATGTTAGTGACAAGAACGGGAAAGCCTTGGTTTTCAAGGAGAAAGTGACGGACAGAGTTCAGCACAAGGTGCAGAGGAATTCTGAGCAGAGCAAGGGTGATTTGGACAAGGGTTTGATCCAAAAAGAGCTCGCGAGAAAAAGTCAGGTCTCACAAGAAAAACACAGAGGCCGACGTCGGCAGGAAAGTCGGCGTCGGTGTCCAGACAGGGACCGACGTCGGCTATGTGCAGCCCGACATCGGTGACTCAGGGCAGACAGAGACCGGCGTCGGCCAGGGGAAACCGACGTTGGCAAGGAGGCAGTCGCAGGGAACTGACATCGGTCGGCTGTAGACTGAGATGTGATCGGCATCGGTTACTGAGACGAATTTTGGGTGGACAGCGAGTTGTCATGGAGTCTCAAGCGCCCATATGGAGGACTGAAGGTGTAAGTAAGTTCTTAAATTCATCATTTCCCTTCTTTACACTACTTGTTGCTCACTTATGGTATAGGACCAGGAAGTTGTTGAAGAAGCAGAACAAGTAGATCCAGGAAACAGTGGGAGCTTGGCATGGATGAGGATGTGATTCCTTAAAGGAGAACCAAACAGGTGTTTTGGGTAGTGTTGCCAGCTGGAAGTAAGCACTGAGAGACGAATGGATGTCGAGGATGAAGAAAAGTGGAAATGGATATGTGAGATGGAAGATTAGGGTATATGATCTTGTATTAGCTGCAGGGCAATGGAGGTTTGATCATTGTGTTTCTCTTTACCAGGTTGGATAATATTAGCTACATTATCCTATTTTCTGTATGATGTGCTTGTTGCAGGGTTACATATACAGGTATTGCTGAACTAAAGGTAAAGCTAGTACAGGGGTTTGTCATGGAGAATCTGGGAGCAGTAAGATTCTTTGGCATGAGTGTGATCTAGAGACATGGAGGTCTTGTTGACTTTGTTTCAGGATGATTGTGTGAAGCCAGTTAGCACGCTGATGGTTAGACAGTTCATAGAACAGGTGTCTTGATTCACATAATGAGGTTGAGTGCATGGTATGTACTAAACCTGAGTTTTCCCAAGCAGTTGGAGTTGTCATAAGTTTGGAGTCAATCCGGGAGAGTAATACTGAAGGGCAGTTCAGTGGGACCAGCAGCAGGTGCACATGCTATGCAGGGTCAAGTTCTTTTTCTACATGGTTGTAGATGCGGATGTGGCAGGTAATTTGGATGATAGATTTTGCACCACGGATTTTGTGGTGGTTGGTCTTCAAGAGTAATCTTGAGGAGGGATACAAAGCCAAAGGAACAAACTAGACGGTGTACAGGTACAGGTTGCAACTGTTTATCTCCAAGTGGGAGATTGTTAGGTTGTGGAGCTAAAAGCTTCAACCTTTGCAAACTGAGGAACAGATGGTTGCTGAGTTCTACAGGAACCGGCGTCGACAGAAGGACCGACGTCGGCAGAGATCAGTGCAGAAGGCCACCGGCGACGGCAGGAAGTCAGCCGACGTCGGCAGAACCAGACAAGCAGGGACTGACGTCGGTCGCCTGTGTGTTCTAGAAGTGTTCGTTTCACGGATAGTTAGTTAAGTGAACGATGAGTTTGCATGTTGAGACCAGTTAGAGTCTTGGGCTGCGAGGATAATTGTCTAAATTAAGAGTCTAAGTTATTGTTTGAGTTAGGGATCTATTTATAGACCCATTGGCATGTATTGTTGAAGGCATGAGACAGAAAGGAAGAGTTCCTTCTAGTTGTAAGATCTGTGAGTTGCAGGTTGTTGCAAGCTCATTGGGGATCTACATGTAAGTTTGGTCTTTGAATTGCAGGTTGCAGGTTCATGAGAGATCAGCTTGAAGTGCTATAGAGTGCTTGGTGTACCGGCAGGGTTATTACTGACTGGTTGGTGAGGTGAACACCAATTCTGTGTGTGAGTTGGTTGTTGGGACCGTTTTTTGTGTAGGGGAGTGTGTGTGAGAAGAATTACTGTACACTTGAGGTGTGGCGAATCTCTGTAAGGTGAAAGAGTGTGGCAGCTCTTTGATGTATTCTTTTCTGTATAGTGTTAATACAAGATAGTGTATTGTCTCTCATATTCTGTGCTATTGGTGAATTCTAGTTACTTGTGTTTCTGGTTATTTCTGCATATTCAATTTCTTATATTTGGTAATCATACTGTGCTCTTTCTGAGGAGCAAGATCCTAACGGGTGGAATTAGAACAGGTGTGTTTGTTCTTGGATTTACATCTTCCACCCCTCTCCCAACAAAATATGCAAGGTTTGGATTGAACTTCTATTGCCTTATATTTATTTTTAGAAATATGAGCCATTATCAGTGATTCGAAGACCCTAAAATGATTCACCTCTAGTTTCTTATTATTTCAAGATTTCTAAGGAGTGATGCCCTTTAAATCTTTATAAGGAACCCAATTTTAAATGTAACATGAACAATTTATGGCTTTTTCCCAAAACTATGGAGCCAATGATCTAGAGTGAATCATACATTTTTTTCATCTTTTTTAATGACAAATTCTTGCACTATGCTACACCATTTTCCTGAGAAATGTATGGTATTATCCACTGAAGATCAATCCCCTTGATGATATAAAACTTCTCAAATCTATGGTTGATGTACTTTCCCCCATTGTATGATCATAAAATTTTGATGCACTTTCCAAATTAATTCTCAACTAAAGCCTTGAAGTCTCAAAAATTATCAAAAATTTTAGACTTTTGTCTAAGAAATTAGACCCATGTGTATCTAGAGAAATCATCAATGAAGGTGAGGACATATCTGGCCATAGTAAAATAAAGATGAAAAAACTACCCCATGACATCACTGTGAATCAAATCAAGAGGTATTGTAGCTCTACTAGCTTTGCCTTTGTCAAATTTTCTTAAAAATGTTTGCCAAGGACACAACTCTCACATAGTCCCTTATATAAATTAACTCTAGGAAAGCTTATAACCATATCCTACTGACTCAACTATTCAAGATAGTTGTAGTTAAGGTGGCCAAACTGCTCATGCCATAGTTTACTAACTCTATTTGAATGGGTAAGTAGTGCAGTAGGAGGAACATCCAGAGAAAAATGGGAGAAGGTATATAGCATAGAATGGTGATTAGCACTCCCCAATGCAATTGTAGAGTCACTATGTAACTCTCTAATCTCAATTGAATCTGGTGTGAACTTGACTCTCATACCCTGCCCTATGTGAGTAATTTGATACACTAAAAAAAGATTAGTTGATAGTGAAGGTACACTTATAAATTTGTGAATGTTCCACCTTCGACTTAAATAGTCCCTATTTCTACAACCTTTGTTGGAGTGTCATCACCCAAAGTGATGGAGGACATGCTACAAGTCTCTAAGTCAAGAAACACAACTTCTAAAAAACCCATATGGTGTGAAGCACCAACATTGATAACCCAAGATGAAGTTGATGTGGAAGATACTAAAAATAAAGATTTGCCCTTAAGTTTCTCCTTCCCTTTTTCCTTTGCCTTAGAATATTTTTTGGCTGATGATGACTATTTGACAGACTCAGGGACTCCTATATTATTTTTCTCTAGGAGATGTGTAAGGTGGTCAATCTGTTTCTTCATACACTTGTGCTCATCATGCCCAAACTTCTTGTAATAGGATCACTTAACCTTTTCTCTCTTTGGTTTCCCTTAAGAGGATGAGGTTTAAATGCTAGTTTTAGTTGTGGTTTTCTATTCTTTCTTCTTCTCAGGATCCTTTCTCTTCTGTTTCTTATCCTTGTTGCTAGAGGCTCTCAATTTCCCATTCTTGGTAATGAGGGATGAAGGTTTGGAAGGCTTGAGGGTTCCCATATAGATTAATTTGTCCTATTCCTTAGTTAAATATATAATAAATTTATCTAAGGATGGCATTGACCAGTTGGCTCCCATGGCTCTTTTGGTTGCATAAAAGGTAGAGACAAATACAAAGTAATCAGGTCCTAGTTTTGTAAGCATAGAAAGAACTAATTGCTCATCTTTCTTCTCAATTACACACTCTTTTAATTGAAATCTAAGTGACTTAATCTTGGTGAATAATTTTTATATGGAATCAAAGTTGATAGGACTCAAGCTAATTATCTCAATCTCAAGTTCATGACCCCTCATAGTGTTGATTTTCTCAAACAATTTTTCTAGGATGTCCCATGCTTCTTTGGGAGATTTTACTGACTCTATGTGAAATAAGAGATTAGGTGATACTGAAAGACATAATAACCCAAAAGATTCATCACATTTATTAAACCATTTTATCTTATCTGCTTCAGTTGTTGGCTCAAGTTCTACCCCCATAGTTATGTGAAACAACCTTTTACTTCTAAGAACCATAGTGATGTTACTTTTCTATTCCTAGTAGTTGAAAGGTGTGAGTGCATTAACAGAGCTATGATCTATTGAAAAATTAATATTTAATGTGCTTTTTGTTGTTGTTGTAAATAATCAAAAGTGTGGATAAAGAGAGAATTGCGCAATAGAATCACAACCACAAGATGACCCCCTGAAACTATATCAGGTATCCCCCCAAATTTTGGCACTTTATAATTTAGTGCATTTTACAACTACCACTTAAAAATGAAGTGGATTTGATCTTAGTGAATACAGATGCCAAAAAAAGGCCACGGAAAAAAAAATATAATTTTTTTGATAAAAATAGATCAAATAGATCACACCACTAAAAAGTAAAATAAAAATAATGCATTTTCAAAAAAATATTGCACCAAAAAATGTTGTTTTATGTGTGCAAATAAAGCCTCAAAAGGGTAAAAAATGAGGATTACTCAGCAATATCTATGAAAATATGCAATTTATGGAAAAACCAAACACCAAAAATAAAAATAAATTGAACTAATGTGTAGAACACAAAATTATACCCCAAATCAAAAAATAATGCTTCAAAAAATAAGCTCTTATGACCAAGTCATGGTCCTCTAAAGTTGACTAATCTATGGTAGACTGCTCATCGGTGAGGGGGGTAGATATGAAAAATGAAACCTCTGCTAAATTTGGCATGATGTTGCCAAATTTGGTGATGCTAACAAATATGAAGGTCTGCTAAAAATTTTCATCAAATTTGGTGACCCTCCATCCAAATGTACAACCCAGCTAAATCTGGGAGAACAGCCAAATCTGGTGGTAAAGTTAGCAGAATCTACAGAGAATATTAAAAAAAATTCACTAGATTAAATTTGATGGTCAAATGGCTGTCACTGCTGTGATTTGACTTCTTTCAACTTTAAACCCTTGCCAAATGTGCCTCAAATATCAAAATTTGATGAAACAAAAATTGATCTATATAGATTTGGGCCTTCTAAACACAATGGCTGGGTCAAATTTGGTTGAAAGTGGTCTAAAAATGCTGGTACCTTTTAGATCTAGTAACCTTCTCCAAACTTCAAATCCTCATAAAAAATACTTTAGAATTCTAAGTCTGATGAAACAAAAACTGATCTTGACTTTATCAAACCTTTCAAACTCAATGGAAAGGTCCTTAATGACTCAAGATGTAGATATATATATCATATACCAAAAAATAACTCCATATATATTTATTATAGATAAATATATGATAAAAGAGGAATTAATAAAAAAATAGATCTGATTTCTATAATTCCACAAAGAAAATTGTTTAGTGGCAAATCAAATAAAGCATCAAATTAAATCTAAATGCTAAGAAATATTATGATGTCAAGCTTCTATAATAAAAATAGATCTTAAAAAAATTCTAAGCCCAGGTCTAAGGCAAAAAAAGAGATAAATTTAATGACAATTTTGTAGAATATACCCAAAAATCCTCAGATCTAGATCGGCTCTGATACCATATCATAATGAGCTCCAAGAATACTGATCTGAGTGAATGCATTGATTCAATATGCTATGTGAGACATGTATTGTACAAGAAAATATTGAGCACACACATACACGTAACTGCAAGCAATGAACAAGAGGAATGAGACACCAATGATCCACACAATATTGCATTAGAATATGAAAGAGAACGTGTACATATATAGGTTCTAGGAGGAAAGATATAACCCATTATAGTGGATGTGGTATTAAAATTTTCAAATAACCAACATGAAACTAAAGCCCCTAAGCAGGCAATATGCAACTGTGTAGCCAAACCTGTGGGAAAAAAGGCATAAACCAACATAATCTATTCCAAACTCAACATATTAGACCTTATTTTTAGTATTCATACTCAACAAGGCTCAAACCATGCTTTAGGTCCCATGAAAGAAACATCTTCTCAAACCTTACCCTTGGTTGGTTGTAGATGCCCACCAGGCCTATGTACAGACTGAAAGTGGGTATAAGGGTCTAAACATGGCTAATGAGTCCTTTCAAAGATTTCTTAGGTCAAATATATTGCTTTCACCTTTTGAAAACATTTTTATATGTTATCAAGGTCAATAACTACAACTTTTGGATGGAGATAGTCTCTTTTGAAATCATGCCTGTAGATAACACTGACTATTTTTCAATGTCTTTTAGGCAACCTTGGGGTCTTCAAAAACCCATCTCCATTTACTCTTTGCCCTCTACATTTTACCAAGTCATTCTCTATGCTAGAGGATACAAGGTTAAGCCATTATAATGATTCAAATGCCCTCATATCCTTGTCATATGTTGTCAACAAAACCTTCTTGGACCTCTGTTTTGCAATTTTAGAGACAAAAGCCCTGAAACAATCATCTTGTTTTTGGAAGTGATTTTCAACTTTGTCTATCAAATTATCAAATAAAATAAGTCTGCCATGATGTTCCAACCATACCATGACCTCAAGAAGGTTCAAAACTTTCCAATTCTCTTTGTTCAAATACCCTCATATCTCTACTAATGTCACCTGTAGGTGGGTATTTACATATACACAGGCAATAAGGAAATTTCAAATAATAAGCAAGGAATACAGTCCCTTAATGAGTTGTAAACCTATTTCCAAGATTGTAAATGGACTCCTCACACTTATAAGGTTATGAAACAAGTACCAAAACATCCCATTCAACATGAATTTATCCTCTAATCTCCTGTAGGTAAGTATATTCATGGAAGACTAGGTGAAAGTGTGCTACATGACTGCCACAGTCATTTCTTATGCCAAGTGGAGGTTCTTATGTGATTCTCTTGAGGCGAAAACATATTCAAACTCATGATATTTTTTTTACCTTTCCATGAATCATGTTAAACATGTCCACACATGTGATCTCCTATGAGTATAAGTAAGAGTGAGCAAGAAGTTGATTGAGTATGACAGTGGACTATAAGATTGATCTAAGCATGGTGTAGTCAGATCAAAACATGAAGGAATGTTATCAATAAGGCATTTATACATGTAAATACACTATATCCTATTCACATGGAAGCCCCTATATATAATTCAACCTTCTACAAGTGGAAAATTTGACTGAGACTGCACATGGTGGTACCTTCCTTTCAACATAGACTAACTTACCAATCAAAACACCATGAAACATTAAAATAAGAATGGATACCATTTTATAAGGTAGATAAAATCTTTTGGAGTCAACATCACCAATTGGTTTGTATGGATTTGACTAGAATGGAACAAAACCTATAGGGTACATGAAATAACTAGCAAAAAATTATATCCAACTTCATAAGGATGGTTCATGAAGCAAAGGCCACCATTATTTGAAACATTTTAATATAAATTAAGGTCTCTAATTTTACTACAACCTCTCAAAAATAATTTTTCCTGAAACCTCCTGAGTTGTCTGTACTATGCACAAATCGACAGGTCACTTTTGTATGTCTAGAAATGCAAAAAAGAAGAAAAATTGTTTTGGGTTTAAAATGGAACTTCTAAAGAAAAAAAAAGTAGAAATGAGTTTTAGGAATGTTAAAATTCATTCCATGATATTTTCCCATGTGGCACACTTCCCCATGGGCTATACAAATGCCAAATAGTCTCTATTCAATTGGATTCTTGAATTTCAGTTAAGCAACATACAATATTCTAATGTAACTAACATAATTGATAGGAAAAATGACCTATTGGATGATTGGAATGAAAAATGGACATATTAACACCTTTTGAAATGTGTAACTTGCATTTATGACCTTTAAAAGCCCACTAAATGACCCAAAATGACAAATTTACTGATATGACTAAGACCAAGACTAGGATGACATTAAATGACATAAAATAAGATATAATACACCCCATGAAAATATAATATACCCCTTAAAACACATAAAACTCATGTTTTTACCTATAGGGTCCCTTTTTGACCTAAAAGTAAAATTTGGTCAACAGGTAGACCTATGACCTATAAACCTTTTTGCAATCTCCCAAATTATTAAAAACAATTTTCCTTTGATTGAGAAAAAAAAAACCGTAAAATATAACCTTTCCAAAGTGCATGGATCTTAGTCATAATAAACTAATTCAAGCCTTCACACACCCTTTACCCATGGTATAGGGGTCCCTAGCTTACATGGAGTAGGCATATTTGATTGGTTGTTCTCTTTTATCAAGGGTGGATGAAGGCATCATGAGAAATGATTATTGTAGTTTATTGCATCAACTATAATTCCATTTCCATGGATGACTTTAGTCCTCTACCTTGTTTCTTTATCTACATACACTATTGTGTTTTTCATTTAAATTACCTCCTCTGATGTGATAGTTACTAAAACCACCCTCTCCTCTAGACTGAGCATTGTGAATTCATAGTTTTGGTGAATCCTATAGAAATTTATTCTTATGGATTTTAATAAATAAATTAATATTCTCATTGAGTAAAAAAAAATTCTGATGATTATGCAAAAGAGTGTAAATTGATAGTTATGTCTCATGCAAAACCCATGAATGCAATGAAACATTTTAAGGCGAGGTGGGTGGTAATGGTGATAGGAAATGATAGGATGTTTCAAGAAATATAATTGAAGAAGCTTGACAAGAACATATAAATTTCAGTGGCATGTCACATATGTGAATGTAATTTGTAGCTTCCAACAAACTATTTAAGTTACTCAATACTTGATTGAAACAAGTGCCATCTCAATGAACACAAATGTCTCTTTGAGGTATTTTTTTTAACCACATATTGTCTTGATGACAATATGTTTGAGAGTGTTTTGCTGGGTCAAATACTTTAAGGAATTCCTTTCAAAGTTGATTTTGTTCAGTGCTTGGAGAGAGCATATAGAAATTGGTGAGGATTTAAAACCTCTTCCAATAAACTACTAAAAATAAATACTATTGTTACGAATAGAAAATGTTAAATATTCTATTGGTTAGCTAAATAGCATGAAATTGAAGTATAGTTTTTTTAGAGATATATTTTAAAGTGACTAATATTGGAATATTATTATTATTCTTTGAAGCTAAAGTGATTATGAACTCGCAGTTGCCCCCATAGTGCAATAAAAGTTGGAGGTTTTAATTTGTGTTTTTTTTACTAAGTATTTGTAGTTATTCTTCACTACTTTGTTTTATTTTTGTTTTAAGTTACGTAATTTAGTTATGAATTTATTTGGTTGGTTTTGTAGAAATATTATATAATATTTTGCCCCGAAGGTGAACGTTATGCTGGAAGGAATGTATATTTAATTTTTAGAACTTTTTTGGGAAGTGTTTTCTTTTCATTGTTGGAGTATGTTTCCTTTTAAGTGTATAATGTGGGAATCCTATAATACATAAGAATAAAACTCACCAACTCTACCTACCACCTATGATAGATCACTAATCGACCACCTTTTCTCTCAATTAGTGACTCCTGTACCTTGGCATTCACAATGTATGACCAACGATGCCCCCTTATGCACCCATGTTGTATGCACTTTAAAAATGATTTAGTAGTCACTTTAAATACAATAAAAGCAACAAAAGAGAATCTATAACGTAAATGTATTTCCCCTTACACATCATACATGGAGTCCTTCTATAATCAAATAAAAAGTAGTTAATAAAATATGTCATCACCTTGCAAGCTATAAATCCCTTTATTTTGGGTGCAAGGTATATAAATCCAACAAATAATATGAATTTAAAGCATGTGTATGATATTAGCCTTCCAGAGTACAATATCACCTAAAATACTTTGTCATTATCTCTTATCATCATCATCATCCACCTCACTTTGAAATCTTCTTAACCCTAATGTAATTTATCTAGGTGTCAATTTATTGGTACCATAGATGAACTCAGACTATAATATTTAATTTAGAACCTCAATGTCTTGTCCGCATATCAATGACATTATTCTACTGATTTGAGTCACATATCAAATTTTGAGCCTTCTTCCAATCAAATTATCATTATATCATCTTCATCAATTCTTAATAATAGCAAATGTCAAACCAAAGAATCTGATGGTGGTAGTTGATTTTGAGTTTAATCGAATCAATTCAAGGTAATCCATGTCACTTATCACTAAAAAAATCACAGTGGGCAAGGCCTTACATATTAATTTCACAAAGATACAACATGGCATATTCCATTGTAAATAGCATGGTTTTGAATATTGTTGGTTTAGAGGAATTCATGGTGTAGAGCAGTTTGGTAGTGCATGATGCCATTTATGTCATCCAATAATTGAAGGATTTTGCCTCTTGATGGAGGATTTGCAAGGGATGGCTGTCATTCAAATCCTTCAATGTAAATTACATCTTTAATTCCATCACCAGATAATGGAGAACATTATGTCTAGATTCTCAATTTTGTAGATCCATTAACTGTAGGAATGTCTTTAGATGTCAAAACAAGGTTGTGGAAATTAAATGTGGGGGTAGACTAGTTGGGATCTAAATGGCCAAGAAAGGCTTTTGTCTATGTGATGGATTGTATTCTTCTTGGAAATAAATAGCCTCTTTGCCCAATCACTATGTCAAAACTGCAATGCCCTTGGTTTTATTTGGGTGACATTTGTATTAGATGGTTGAAGATCCCAACGTGTTAGGGTCTGGCGAATTTCGGTGCTCCGATTTGACACACATGAGGAAATATGGACACAACCCATTTACATTTCAAAGAATTTGTCCCCCTCTATCTATGTGATTATAATGAAGAAATGATTTTCATTACAATGGCACCATATAAATGAGAAGCAAATAATAGCAATTTGTAATTTGGATAAAAATTTAAAGTGGACATGGGTACATAAAATTAGTATCAAGATTGAAGTTATAAATACTCTAACCATTGTGAGTATTTTTTTGGCCATCCACTAGGGTGGTCACACAGTGTGATGTGATTAATAGAAAATCATTTCCATATTATACTTAAGCATTATCTATGCCAACAATCATCTGCATCCTAATTTTTAATCTTTGTGTGAAATGTGTCATCTCAAGTTTATGATAGATTGCAGTTGTGTCTGTTGGGATTTGAGCTGACATTTAGGCATTTTCAATGCAATTTTTAACATGCATAAATGGAAGCTACAAGATACATTGTGATACCTCATTGTGTTCTACCCATATCAATGACATTACATCATTGATGCAAGCGACACATCAGATGTGGATCCTTGTTATAATTGAATCTCTAAGATATAATCTAGGACCTCATTGTCTTGTCCTAGGGTCAGTGACATTGCATCATTGATTTGAATTTCACATGAGATGTGGGGCCATACCACAATCAAATTGAATCTCATGACATACTAATCCACCTTTGACAATAGAAAATGATTAATATGTTTTGTATGGACTTGCCATTTCTTCCAGCAGTATCATTATGGTGTTTTTGTATGGTCTTAACATCGATGTATTTGTTTTAGGTGTTAATACATTAGCATTGTGAATGAATGGAAGCTAAAAGATCAACCTTTGGACCTTAATTTATTGTCCCATAATTAATGGCATTTCATCATTGATTCAAGCTAAACATGAGATGTCGAGCCCTATCATAACTAAATCATTGCTCATGACATCCTCGTCTACCCTTGACAATAGAAAATGTCCATTCAAATATGTGACTACCCTAGTTTGATCTTTTCATCTTTTAGATGGTACTAACAATGATTCTCTATATTTCCCATCTATGTGCACAACACAAGCTTCTTTCAATATGCCCCCATGGTGTGGAACCTTTAGGAGCTCATACAAAACCTCTCCACGCCGACATCTGTCAATGTAAGCACCATGTACATTACATTATTGATGTTCTCTACTAGGGTTGTGTTTCCCATGAGGGCTGCCACATTAGACCTTTTCAAGGCCTCGTCTAGTGAATAGGCTTCATCCCACTATTGTTTTCCAAGCCTTGTGGGAATGACAGTCACCACGTTGGAGGCATCTTTATATCCCTTGATAAGATTGGCATATTTATATGTCGAGATAAATCTATGCAATGAAATTGCCAAAGAAAAACCTTTGACGTAAATATAGTATAATTTAATATTATATAATTTATTATAAAGATAATTATTTTATATATTTATAACTTTAAATATTATTAAACATATATATTATTATTATATTTACATTATATATTTTAATATATTATATTATTATTATATATAATATATTATATATATATATATATTTAATTTTAATGTGTTAAATTTATATAAAGCCATAAAGATATATTTTATAAATTATAATATAAAAATATATTAATATAACAATAATATAATAAATGTATTTTAATAGTTTTATAACAATATTTTATAGATATAATAGTTAACGTATATTATAATATAATATTAATACAATAATAATAATATAATTTATAATGAATATATATCATAGTATTATAATAATATCTAATATATTTAATTATTAGTAGCATTAATTTTATATTTAAAAACTTACGAAAATTAGGCAAAATATTATTGGTTAGCCAATTACGCTCCAAATGCTACAATTTTGTGCATAGGGCTAGCTCTTTTACGATGAATCCTAATAACTCACTTATTCGTGGATATATCTATGACCTACAAGTTGGACAATAAGCCAAGCATGGCAGGCAAGCCCCCTATGAGGTGGTTCATATGGAGATCCAAGTACTGAAGCTCCATGCACTCTCTCTTTGACTTCTTCATTGCCTTCATGTAATCCTTGTTATCACCACATCTAGGGTTTGAATCTCTTGAAGCACCCTTTTCATCCAAAAACATTAATGTTGTTGCCATATCAAGTTATGTTCTTTTGTTTTCTTTAACTCAGCCCAAGAGCAACACTACCACCATTCTTTTTATCTCAGTTATTTCAACTCAAGTGAAACTGCATTCCATTTCAGTCAAGGATTTCAATGGACTCCAAAAGCATCTTTGCATTTTCAATAGACTACAAATATGCATTTATTTCCATGTCTAGATAACACACACACACACACACACACACACACACACACACACACACACACACACACACACACACACACACACACACACACACACACACACACAGATATATATATATATATATATATATATATATATATATATATATATATATATATATATATATATATATATATATATATATATATATATATATATATATATATATGTACTTTGGTTATGTTTCTTTATGGGAGTATGAACTGCTTCACATCTATTTCCTATGTTTAATTAAAAATGGCATCATGTGCTACCAAATTGCTTTGCACCACCACCACCATTCAAAACTAGATTGTTTATAATAAAATATGCCATTTTGTCTTTTTGTGAGACAAATCTACGGGATTCACCTGTTGTATAAACCTCCATCTTAATAATCCAATGCCTACCCAAAATATAATTAAATAATAATAAATTTTAAACAATACAAACCATCATTTGTCACAAAAATGCCAAGCAAACATCGTGAACTTTAAATATAATGTTAATTGATTACATTTTTCACCACTTCATGCTTGTGTGATATATGGAAGTAGTTTTTGTAGTGTCTTCAATTTGTATTATTTCATGAAAAGTAGGAAAATGCATTAACTTTCTTAAAGATCAATCATTACGTTCCTTTCATGCTACACTTTGGAAGGACTGTATCTATCATAAGTTTGGAGAAGAAGACTCGTATTGTCTTATATGCCATGTAAATCCTTTTCAACATATTGTTTTTATACATTTTTTACTTCACCATCGCACCAGCTAATCTAGAATGAAACCGATGTGCTTAGTTAGACTGAGATTAAGCAAGCTAGTGTAGAAGTGATAGATGAACAATTACATGAGAGAGGTGAAAATAAAATAAAGTCAGTATTAAAAACTAACATATAATATGAGTCATAAGTTACAAATTTTTATCATAGAGTACATAAAATGAATCTATTTTCTCTTAAATTAATGAATAAATCCATGTAGATTGGCATTATCAAAACATACAAGCATAATAGAATATTTTGTTAGATATGCAGGGCACAAACCTAGCATGACACGAGGTAATTCATATTATTGATATGGAAAATAATAATGAATCTACAAGGGATGTTGTTCTTACCGGTTCAAGTAGTTTAGGGAAGATAACCTTAGCCATGACTATGTTTAGAGAGCTTCATCTCAAAGGTTACAAAATCTATACAGTTGATATTGATTTGTTGTATTTTGAACATGATTTGTAGGAGCTACAGCAGCTGATTATTTGAGACTTGTTCACAAATATATTGAACTTGAGATTTGTGAGAAGGGTCAAGAAATTTTATGAAAAGTATTTTCTAGAGTAATTATCAAACTTGACCATAATATATGTTGTTGGTTCAAGTAGGGCATTTCTAGGTTTGTATATTGCATTTCAAGTACACCTTAAAGCTTTATTTACAAGACCTATTTTAATCTAAATATTGGAAGTTAAACATGTGACCTTACATCCTTAGACATTAATAACTCAACATCAAACTCATTTTTTGACCTCATGTTGGTGTATTAGCACTACCTACTTTGGTTACATTGCTACGAGCAATAGATCATTTCAATGAATGTAATTTACTTCTATTTTAGTTATGCACATTATCATTTTTTACAACAAGATTAATACTTTTATTAAATTCTTAATTGATGTCTCTATCTAACACAATATTGGTTCTTGTCATCAATAACTTCCAATCATTAATTTCTAGATTTACATCTCTCAAGGTTGTGAAAAGTTGTCAAAACTTTTGTTGGTTCTCATTTTATCCTTCTTATCTAAATTTCTTATCCAAAATAAAAACTATTTTGAATTCTTCCCATAACAATTTTACATACATGTTACTATCATATAGTGGTCTATCACTAACAAGTGGTAGTTATCTCAAATCTCTATCCAAAATCATAGATATACCTTCAAAACTCATGTTTATATTTTCAAGAAATGCTTGAAAAGTTTGAGAGTCTCTATTTTGTAGCAATTTTTGTCGAATAAAACTCATTTCATTAATGAATATATATTGTATGTGGCATATCTCTTCTTGGAAAGTTGTAAGTCATGTTCCTTTTAATTCAGTAAAATATATGATTGGGATTTGAAGTTGTGAATGGATGGTTGAGGAACCAACATTTAATATTATAACTCTAGTTGGTGCAAGTAATAGAAGTGAAGAACACTCTAGGAATGATGCATCTTGAAGAGCTCAATGAATGGTGCCAATAGGACATGATTTTATGGTTCTTATTGTTCCTATATGCATAATGACAAATAATTTTTATCTTGATGATAATGTGTCATAATTATATAAAGTGTTCATTTTATTTTAGCACCTAATGTTCTATAATTCATTTTTGGTGATATCATCTATGACAAACCTATTATATTCTCTGATGCCTATGAATTTTATCACTATATTCATATATTCTTCACCTTGATATTCGTTATTTCATGGTACTAGTCTATCAAAATCTTTTCTTTCCAATATATATATTTTAATTACTTCTATAAGTTAACCATATTGTAGCCTAGAACATCATAGGCATATTATGGAGATTGGAGGCTATTTTTTTTTAAAATAATTTTAAGTGTAATTAGATTGAGGCCATCTATTAATTATCAACAGAAAACCTGTGAAGAATAAAACTATATAACGAATTCAAAATAAACAAATTTAAAATATTTATACTAATTATATTATTATAAAAACAATAATTAAATATTTATATTTTTTGATTAAATTTTTGAAAATTTTTAAATCTAATTACTTTTGAAATTTTAAACTTAATCAACTAATAATTAGTATTATTATAAAAATTATTTAATAAATATTAATTGTTGCACACTTACCCTTATCTCTTCTCATAGTATAATACTTCGATTATCTATATATAAAAAAGGGTTTATAATTTATTAATTATTTTATAATAAACTACGTAATATACTCCGAAATGCCAATTAAAATCTTTTGTCCCAAAATTTCTTAATCTCTTAAGCCATCCTTAATTATTTAATTTCCATGAAAATAAAAAAGATCTCTGGATTTTGAATATTAAAAGACTCCTCATCGACCATAATTCATAAATAAAAAAATCTGGTTGAGATTACAGTGTTGCACCAATGCCGACACTTTTCACACTTCAGAAATTGGAAAGTTGACTGATTCGCGACAGGGACATAAAAATATGGAGAAAACAAGCAGTGGAAGCAGTTGGCTCATTCTCACCCAATAAAATATGGAGAGAGGCAGAAACTAAGTCATCTGTGTTCGTTCAAACGGGATCAGATGATTCTTTCGCAGCTAACATTGAACGAGTTGTATGCTCTGTTTACACTGCCCCATCGAATGAATGTTTTAAGTGAGGCTCTGGTGGAATGGAAACTGTTTGCAATGGATATTGCGGTAGGCTGCCTGGAAATTTTTTAGCGCATGACATATTTTTACAATAATAATGTGAGTGATAGAGATTCACGACCCACTCTCTGTGTCGGAAACAAGAAACGGGCTCATATCAACACAAACATTGGCAGAGCACAGCAACGAAAAACCAAGGCAACTTAAAAAATTAAAAAAACTTATTTACAAATAACTAGGCAATTGCAACCTAGAAAGAGAAGATTACAGATAATCCTTTGGAGACTGGTGTTCCAAAAAGAAAGATTAACCCAAAGAGGATCACGGACCATCCCACCATCCTAAATAAAGTGCAGGGGAGCTACAGATACAGTAAAGTTCTAACCAAGAGTTAATTGAATAATACTATTAACTGAACCATTTCTTTATACTGGTGAGCTCCATCAAAATGGGTCAACAGTAGACTTCCCACAAAACAGTAGCAAAGGACTCTTCCCCTTGTTGAAAAGTGACGCTGAAGTACAGTTCACTCAGTTCTATTTTTAGACTATTAGTGTAAATTTAGTTTGCATGAACAGTTTTTTGTGGAGTTAAATTTAGACAGTTAATTTTTAGTTAATATATTTTTTAGAAAAAAATAAAGCTTTAGAAAGACTAGAGTTAGTTTTAGTTGCTATTACATGCAAATTATTATTTAGATAAATTTAAAATATTTTATTCAATAATTAGAAAAGCATGTTCACATGCAATTCTATTAATACATTGTAATTGATCTTTATTTTCAAGAAGAAAAAGGAGAATGATTCCAATTTTTTGAAGAAGAAATATTTTTATTTTTGCAACTCTTATCTCTTCTTGCATTGCTTGCATCCAAACCTCATTAGTATATGCATCTTCAAAACATGATGGTTCAAAATCAGCCTTGGTAAGTAAAGCAAATTTCAGTGTCTCACCTCTTGGATTTTCTTCATGTGCTTGATTTGAACTCCTTTGATAAATGTCACTCAATCTTCTTACCTTCCTTGCAGAACTAGGACTTAAATCTAGACTTACACTTGGAATTGAACAACTAGATGAGGGGTTACTTAGTGGATTTGTAGCACTTGGAACAAAAATATTAGTGGGCTGCCCATGATCATTATCATCCATAATAACTTCATTTAAAATAGATTTTGACTTCTCCATATGGCCTTTTTGATGACCATAAACTCCCTCTTCATAAAAAATCACATCTCTTGACACAATAAGCTTATTAGTGAGAGGATTATATAACCTGTAAGCCTTACTTTCCTCACTATATCCAACAAAAATACATGACTCACTTTTGGGATCTAACTTTTGCCTCTTTTGATCAGGAACATGAACATAGGCTAAGCAACCAAAAACTTTGAAATAATTAACATTTGGCTTTTTCTCATACCAGGATTCATACGGAGTCATCCTATCAAGTGCACTAGTGGGACTTCGATTGAGAATATATACTGCTGTAGCAACTGCATCTCCCCAAAAAGAATTACTTAATCCCTTTGTTTGTAGCATGCTTCATGCCATCTCCACCACTGTACGATTCTTCCTTTTAGCTACACCATTTTGTTGAGGTGTGTATGCAGTGGTGAGTTGTCTTCTAATGCCATGCATATCACAATAACCTTGAAAGGCTTTTGAACAAAATTCTCCTCCACGATCAGTGCTTAAGCATTTGATTTTGCACCTTTTGTCATTTTCTACAAGGGCTCTAAACCTCTTGAATGTCTCAAGAGCTTCACCTTTGGTTTTCAAAAAATAAACCCAACACTGTCGTGAGTAATCATCAATAAAAGTAATGAAATATGATGACTTACCCAAACTCTTTGTCTGCATAGGACCAAAAATGTTTGAATGAATTAACTGGAGTGGATAATGGGTCCTCCATGCATTGCCTTTTGGAAATTTTTCTCTTGCATGTTTTCCTTTAGCCCATCCTTCACAAACTTCCTTGTGCTCTTCAACCTTAGGTAAATCAGAAACTAATGCTTTTGATGTTAGAATCTTCAAACTATGAAAATTTAAATGCCCATACCTGAGATGCCACAACCAACTTGTATCCTCATATGCCATATTGACAAGGTTTCTGTTATGTTCACCAAACTTCAATGGGAACATCCTATTCTTTGTCATAGGCACAACTGTTACCACCCTATTTCCTTGATTCTTATCATAAATTATACATTGTTGATTTTCAAATACAACTTTATAATTCTTCTTAGATAATTGTCTAACACTCAACAAATTATGCTTTAAATTTGGAGTGTAATAAATTTTTTTAACACTCTTCATACCTTCTTTTGTATGGACTTCCATAGCTCCTTTTGCAGCAACCTCCAATGATTTGTCATCACCAAGTTTGATCTTGGATTTAAAACTTTTATCCATTATAGAAAAAAGTTTTCCATTCCCTGACATGTGGTTAAAACATCCCATATCTAAATACCAAACATCTTTAGAAATATTTTCAGCTTTGTCATAAGATAAAAATATATTATCTAGAGGATTCTCATCACCTTCTTGAGCATAATAAGCACTTTTACCATTATTACCTTATTTTAATCTACACTCATAATTAAAGTGGCCATACCTATTACAATGATAACACTGGATATTTCTTTTATCAAATTGGCCTCTACCTCTTCCTCTAAAACAACCTCTTCATCAAAAAATACTTCTGCCTCTATTTCCTCTTGAGTAATTCTGATTTTGACCTCTACCTTGGCCTTGATTACTTTTGATGTTATTATTGTCATCTTCATTCTTTGTGATTTGTAATTTGGAGGAAAAATATTTCTCATCATGTTCTCCAAAAGAATCTCTCAATCTTTCTTTATGAGACATCAAAGATCCAACTTGTCTCATAGATCCAACTAGATGATCAAATTGAAGGGTAGACAAATTCTTGCTTTCTTCTATGATTATGGAAACATGGTTCCACCTTGGTGTGAGAGTCCTCAACACCTTTTTGATCACAACCTCATTGTTCACAATTTCACCAAGTGTAGCCATCTTATTGACCACATCTTTTACTCTGACACAATAGGTACTCACACTTTCAGCTTCTTGCATCTTTAAATTTTCGAAACTTGACAACTTTGACTTGATCACTACCTTGGTAAGCTTCTTTTAGAGTCTTCCAAGCATCCTCTACTGTCTTTGCTCCTGTAATTCATGGAAATAGGCTCTTATCTAGAGCTATTTGAATATGAAATAAGGCTTGAGCATTCTTCTTCTTAGCCTCCTTCTTTGCTATTTTATCATTAGCTGTAAGGGCATTCCAATCAGTTGGCTCTGCATAACCTGATTCAATAATCTCCCACAAATATTTTTCTATCTAAAAAGTTATCATTTTGATACACCAATAATCATACTCATTTCCATCAAATTTTGGGATGGGCAAGGAGTTAGAATTTGACATGATAAAATTTTTGGCAAAATTCCAACTACTAAATCTTTAACCCAAAAGAAAAATACTTGCTCTGATACCAAATGTAGAATTTTTAAATAAAATTAAATCATAGCCAAATATATGCAATATTCATAATATAGAAGAGATAAGACCCCTCTCCACAATGAGAAGTGGTGGAGAAGTGACTCTGAGTGTAGGAACGGCTTCATCAATAAAGGGATGACGGGGAGGAGATCAATATGTTGGATGGTCTGGGAAGAAGCAACTCATAATTAATATTTGACCATGCTCTTTTTTGCCCTATCTTGTTCATCTTGTGTATATATATGACATTTGAATATGAGTCAATGCAGTCGAAGGGTCCTCCAAAGTAATAATATTGTTGGGGCCCAGCCAAAGGTAATGATCATGAGAAGTGCTCGTACTAGCGGCTGGAAAAGTATGACCATTCAACTTTGTTTTCATTGAATCACCTCTATGTTCAAGAAGAGACACATCTTTGTTAAGCCTTGACTGTTTTGTGGCAACTCTTATCCAAGCAAGCTCTTCCACCACTTCTCTCATACACAGTCTTTCTCTTGCTTTCTCTTGCAAACATGCCTTGGCTAATCTTTCCATACTCTCCGTCTACCCTTGGTTTTCCTCATTCACTACGTTGGGATCTAAGATTTCAATCAAGTAGTTGTTGTTGATTTTGGATAGAAAATGGTCATAAAAGTGCACAGTTCTCCCTGTACAGACACCAAGGGTTTTAGACTAGTGAGAAGCTCTACTAGAACTACACCAAAGCTGAAAACATCACCCTTATCTGTAAACTAATTGCTTCTTATGACCTCTGGATCTAAGCGACCCAGAGTACCTGTCGCCATGGTGCTGAGGTGTGTTTCATCTGAAGGTCGTAGATGAGAAATGCCAAAGTCTACAACTTTTGGAGTGAGTGTGTCATCTAAAAGAATATTTGATGTTTTTATGTCTCAATGTAATATCTATTGAGAAGCTTGAAGATGCATATATGCTATAACATCTGTTGCCTCGATCGCGATCTATCGCCGCTTTTCCCAAGCTAGGTGCTTATCTGTCAAGTGTAGATGCTGAAATAGTGTGTCATTGGGTACAAATTCATATACCAGCAAAGGATATTGGGTTTTGATGTAACAACCAAACAATTTCACTACATTTCTATGATTGATATAGGAGAAAATTACAATTTTATTGATAAAATCATTGGAAAAATCATCAAAAATTGCTTTGGGCTTTTTGATTGCCACTGGCATGCCATCCAAAAGAATTCCTTTGTAGACTATTGCGAAACTGCCTCTTCCCAATTTTGTCGAATAATTTTTTGAGGCTATTTCGAGCTCTTTTTTAGAAAATACTGTCAGCGCTTTTCTTCCTCCCATGGAAACAATATGCTCCTACAATCGGATGTCGCCGTTCTGTCAGAAATACTTGTCCCTCGTATCTTTCAAGCGACGTCTCTTCAACCACCAAAATAATCCACACACTCCAAAAGAAACTACATCGAATGAAGAAATAGAACCTGTCTTCTCACCAAACATAGAATTTGTTATAAACTATATTTTTTTAGATTTTAATCTTAGAAAGAAGCAGAGACATGCTGCACAATCACCCATAATTGCAGAAATAATGGTATTGTTTGAGCCTGAGACTGGCATCTTGTCCCGTTTTGAAATCCATCTCTCATGTAACAGTTTACGCATGAACAATTGTAATAACCTCCCAAATTATGACATTTGCCTCCTTCTAGTGGTCCAACACACTCATTTGGATAACTGGCACTGCATTCGTGTACATCTGAACATTCATCATCATTATACAATCATTAGGAGTCTCAAAAATCTAAAGATGAATGATTATAAAGAGAAAGCATGATGCCCCCTAAGGGTTCTAGTTTTAGAAAGTGTGGAGAAGATACCTGTGTAATCTATGCTATTAGAGTAACCATTTCCATCATATCTCGGAAGGAATTTGCATACATGCCCTGTTTGACGGTTCATGCATTCAGCGTGTTTGGTGCAAGAGTAATTAGATGTTCCATTTGCCGTTGAGCAATTCCATTGGCCAATGCTGTTGGTAACTGATGCTGGATCATCTAGTCTCCTCTATGCATGATTTAGACAATTAGTTTGCCATCTATTTGAATTTAAACACTTAGTTAATAATTAATATTAGTCTTTATTTTTTACGTTAATTTTTCTTGGACGGCGAACAATACATGCATATTTGAAACTATTCTTAGACTACTGAAATGCATGTAATTATATTTTTAAACCTTTGTTTAGATTGTTGTTCAAATAGCCTATTAAACTACCCTAAATTAAGTGTTCCTCATTATTAATAAGTGCTTTTGTAAAGCACTGATTATTGAATGGAAAAACTTTTCTTTGTTAAGGCTATAATTAGAATACAGTACAATAAAAAAATAGAATACTCTGCCTTCTTCAAATTTAATATATGATGTGTGTTTATTATGTCTATTGATATTTGGTAAAGGATGCAAATGATTTGGTTATGTTCTTGTTGCTATTCCTTTTCTCTGTCATGATTATTTAAGGGCTGTTTCAGAATTCACATTTGGTATCAGAGCTAAGTTTTTTGTTTTGAGTTAAAGATTTAGTAGTTGGAATTTTGCTAAAAATTTATCATGTCAAATTCTAACTCCTTGCCCATTCCAGAATTTGATGGAAATGAGTATGATTATTGGTGTATCAAAATGATGACTTTTTTGATAGGAAAAGATTTGTGGGAGATTATTGAATCATGTTATGTAGAGCCAGCTGATTGGAATGCCCTCACAGCAAATGATAAAAATGCTAAGAAGGAGGCCAAGAAGAAGAATGTTCAAGCCTTATTTCATATTCAAATAGCTCTAGATAAGAGCCTATTTCCATGAATTGTAGGAGCAAAGATAGCAGAAGATGCTTGGAAGACTCTAAAAGATGCTTACCAAGGTAGTGATCAAGTCAAAGTTGTCAAGTTACAGACATTGACGAGAGAATTTGAGAATTTAAAGATACAAGAAGCTGAAAGTGTGAGTACCTATTGTGTCAGAGCAAACGATGTGGTCAATAAGATGGCTACACTTGGTGAAATTGTGAATAATGAGGTTGTGATCAAAAAGGTGTTAAGGTCTCTCACACCAAGGTGGAACCATGTTACCATAATCATAGAAGAAAGCAAGAATTTGTCTACCCTTCAATTTGATCATCTAGTTGGATCTTTGATGTCTCATGAAGAAAGATTGAGAGATTCATTTGGAGAAAGTAAAGAGAAAGATTTTTCCTCCAAATTACAAATCACAAAGAATGAAGATGCGAATAGTAGCATCAAAATTAATCAAGGCCAAGGTAGAGGTCAAAATCAGAATTATTCAAGAGGAAATAGAGGCAGAGGTGGTTTTCAAGGAAGAGGTGGTTTCAGAGGAAGAGGTAGAGGTCGATTTGATAAAAGAAATATTCAGTGTTATCATTGTAATAGGTATGGCCACTTTAATTATGAGTGTAGATTAAAAGAATGTAATAATGGTAAAAGCGTTCATTATGCTCAAGAAGGTGATGAGAATCCTCCAAATAATTTATTGTTATCTTATGACAAAGCTGAAAATGTTTGGTATTTAGATTCAGGATGTTCTAACCACATGTCATGGAATGAAAAACTTTTTTCTATAATGGATGAAAGTTTTAAATCCAAGATCAAGCTTGGTGATGACAAATCATTGGAGGTTGCTGCAAAAGGAGCTATAGAAGTCCATACAAAAGAAGGTATGAATAGTGTTAAAGACATTTATTACACTCCAAAGTTAAAGCATAATTTGTTAAGTGTTGGACAATTATGTGAGAAGAATTATAAAGTTGTATTTGAAAATCAATAATGTATAATTTTTGATAAGAATCAAGGAAACATGGTGGTAACAGTTGTGCCTATGACAAAGAATAGGATGTTTCCATTGAAGTTTGGTGAACATAACAAGAACCTTGTCAATATGGCATATGAGGATACAAGTTGGTTGTGGCATCTTAGGTATGGGCATTTAAATTTTCATAGTTTGAAGATTCTAACATCAAAAGCATTAGTTTCTGGTTTGCCTAAGGTTGAAGAGCACAAGGAAGTTTGTGAAGGATGTGCTAAAGGAAAACATGCAAGAGAGAAATTTCCAAAAGGCAATGCATGGAGGGCCCATTATCCACTCCAGTTAGTTCATTCAGACATTTGTAGTCCTATGCAAACAAAGAGTTTGGGTAAGTCACCATATTTCATTACTTTTATTGATGATTACTCACAACAGTGTTGGGTTTATTTTTTGAAGACCAAAGGTGAAGCTCTTAAGACATTCAAGAGGTTTAGAGCCCTTGTAGAAAATGACAAAGGGTGCAAAATCAAATGCTGAAGAACTGATTGTGGAGGAGAATTTTGTTCAAAAGCCTTTCAAGGTTATTGTGATATGCATGGCATTAGAAGACAACTCACCACTGCATACACACCTCAACAAAATAGTGTAGCTGAAAGGAAGAATCGTACAGTGGTGGAGATGGCATGAAGCATGCTACAAACAAAGGGATTAAGTAATTCTTTTTGGGGAGATGCAGTTGCTACAGCAGTATATATTCTCAATCAGAGTCCCACTAGTGCACTTGATAGGATGACTCCATATGAATCCTGGTATGAGAAAAAACCAAATATTAATTATTTCAAAATTTTTGGTTGCTTAGCCTATGTTCATGTTCCTGATCAAAAGAGGCAAAAGTTAGATCCCAAAAGTGAGTCATGTATTTTTATTGGATATAGTGAGAAAACTAAGGTTACAGGTTATATAATCCTCTCACTAATAAGCTTATTGTGTCAAGAGATGTGATTTTTGATGAAGGGGGAGTTTATGGTCATCAAAAAGGCCATATGGAAAAGTCAAAATCTATTTTAAATGAAGTTATTATGGATGATATTGATCATGGGCAGCCCACTAATATTTCTATTCCAAGTGCTACAAATCCACCAAGTAACCCCTCATCTAGTTGTTCAATTCCAAGTGTAAGTCCAAATTCGAGTCCTAATTCTGCAAGGAAGGTAAGAAGATTGAATGACATTTATCAAAGGAGTTCAAATCAAGCACATGAAAAAAATCTAAGAGGTGAGACACTGAATTTTGCTTTACTTACCAAGGCTGATTTTGAACCATCATGTTTTGAAGATGCATATACTAATGAGGTTTGGATGCAAGCAATGCAAGAAGAGATGGATTCTATTCACAAGAATGACACTTGGGAGCTTATCAAGCTTCCACATGACAAGAAGAAGATTGGCACCAAATGGGTCTACAAGACTAAGTGTAATAGTGATGGAAGTGTTGAAAGGCATAAGACAAGATTAGTTGCTAAAGGCTTCACACAAAAGTATGGAATTGATTATGAAGATACATTTGCATTAGTAGCAAGACAAGAAACCATTAGAATGCTGATTTCATTAGCAGCTCAAAAGAATTGGAGCATCCATCATATGGATGTGAAAAATGCCTTTTTAAATGGGTACTTAGAAGAAGAAGTATATGTGGAACAGCGACAAGGTTTTGAAGTGCAAGAAAAAGAAAATCATGTCTACAAGTTAAAGAAGGCTTTGTATAGCCTCAAACAAGCACCAAGAGCATGGTATGCTAGGATTGATGGATATTTTCAAGAGAATGGCTTTCAAAAAAGTAAGAGTGAACCTACCCTATATTACAAACAAGAAGGTAATGATATTCTAATTGTAAGTTTGTATGTTGATGACTTGTTGTATATGGGTAGCAGTTCTGTGATGAAGGATGAATTCAAAGTTTTCATGATGAATGAATTTGAGATGAATGATTTAGGCCTTATGAAATATTTTTTAGGAATGGAGGTTTATCAAAGGGAGAATAAAATTTTTATTTGTCAAACAATTTAAGCTAAAGATATGTTGAAGAAATTTGATATGGTTGATTGTAAACCAGTCTCCACACCAGTTGCTCATGGAGTTGTGTTGTGTAGAGATGATGGTGCTGAAAGAGTTGATGAGACAACTTATAGAAGTATTGTTGGAAGCTTAATGTTTATAACTCATACAAGACCTGATATTGCTTATTCAGTTCACTTATTTCAAGGTACATGACAGAGCCATCAAAAATACATATGAAGGCAGCCAAAAGAATTTTGAGTTATGTGAAAGGCACTCTAGATTTTGGTATTCATTAATACACTTCTAAAAGGTTCAATCTTGTTGGTTTTAGTGATTCTGATTGGGGAGGTAGTTTGGATGATCGAAAGTCAACATCTTGAAATTGTTTTTCTTTTGGTTCTGGTTTGATTACTTGGAGCTCAAAGAAACAAAGTATAGTTGCCCTTTCTTCTACAGAAGCAGAGTATGTTGCAGTCACTTCAGTAGGTACACAAGCATTATGGCTTAGAAAACTTCTTGAAGAAATTGGAGAGATTCAAGTTCAGCCCATAATTATTTTTTGTGATAACATTAGTGCTATTAAATTGGCCAAGAATCTAGTCCATCATAGCAGGACAAAAAATTTCGATTTAAAGCATCATTTTATCCAAGATTTAGTGTAGATGAAGGTAGTAGAATTGAAATACATCAACACTAAAGAACAGTTGGTAGATATCTTCACGAAAGCAGTTGCAACAGATCAGTTTTTGACACTCAGAGATCAGATTGTAAGCCCTCTCAGCATCAAGGGGGAGTATGTTGGTAACTGATGATGGATCATCTAGTCTCCTCTATGCACGATTTAGACAATCAGTTTGTCGTCAGTTTGAATTTAAACACTTAGTTAATAATTAATATTAGTCTTTATTTTTTACGTCAATTTGAAACTATTCTTAGACTACTGAAATGCATGTAATTGTATTTTTAAACCTTTGTTTAGACTGCTGTTCAAATAGCCTATTAAACTACCCTAAATTAAGTGTTCACAACACCCATGCTATCAATTAGCTATTGCTATTGTAATATACTCTG
This sequence comes from Torreya grandis, assembly GCA_037957365.1. Lineage (NCBI taxonomy): Eukaryota > Viridiplantae > Streptophyta > Pinopsida > Cupressales > Taxaceae > Torreya > Torreya grandis. Next base: position 2,591,368 of record JARHVA010000259.1, read on the forward strand.
CTTCTATGGAAGAGAGAGCCATAGTTGCCTAATTTTTACTACTCCATGAGACAACTCTAGAACCAAGTGAGAAAACATAATCAAATGTAGATTTTGGATCATCTACTGAACCTACCCAATCAGAATCTATGTATCTAACTAGCTCAAATTTCTTAGTGGAAGAGTAATGAATAATAAAATTTTGTGTACCACTCACATACTTTAAGATTATTTTTGCAACACACCAATGAGACTCATGTGTATCTTGCATGAACCGATAGATGAGGCTTACAATATACATAATATCAAGTCTCATTGTAGTGAGGTACATGAGACTCCCTACCAAACCTCTGTATAAAGTAGCATCCACTTTGGAACTTGCATCCTCCTTGGTTAATTTTTCACCAAGGGCTACAAGGGTTGCAACTACTGTGCATGACATCATTCTAAACTGTTTCAATAAATCAGCCACATACTTAGTTTGAGAAATGGATATACCTTCAGATTGTTGTTGCACCTCCACTCCAAGAAAATAATACATGAGTCCTAGATATGACATGTAAAATTCTTGTTTCATTTCTACTTGAAATTTATCGATTAGAGATGGGCTATTACCTTATAAATGAGATCATCAACATAGAGGAAAATAATGAGAATATCATTACCAAAATTTTGGATATAGAGGTTGGCTCTGAATGGCTTCTGATGAAACCCTTATTCATATAATAAATATCAATCCTTACATACCAGGCATGAAGAGCTTGCTTCAACCCATAAAGTGCCTTTTTCAACTTGTAGACCAAATGTTCTTTTCCTGGAATTTCATAACCAATAGGTTGTTCCACATAGACTTCATCATCAATATAACCATTCAAGAAAGCTTATTTTACATCCATCTAATATATTGGCCACTTATGTTGTGTAGCAATAGCTAATAAAATCTTGATTGCATCAAGCCTTTCAAGTGGAGTGAATGTTTCTGAATAATCTACTCCAGGTGTTTGTGTAAATCCCTTGGCAACTAGTCTTGCCTTGTGTCTTTTCATAGAACCATCAACATAATATTTTACCTTATAAATCTAATTGACACCAATCACCTATTTATCTTTTAGAAGCTGCACTAATTCCCATGTATTATTTTTATGAATTTCTTGCATCTCATCATTCATAGCATCAATCCATACCATTTCTTTCATTGCTTCTTGATATACAGAGGGTTCAACTTGAATTTTACTAGGCAAAGTAAAATTAGCAATTGGATTCACATTACTCCTCTGATAAATTTGAGTTAAACTTTGTACCTTTTTTTAAGATCTTGGACTTGATGCTGGACTTGAACTATCACCTGAAGGTGTTATAGTAGATGAACCTAGTGAACCTGAGCTTGGAGAGATCAAACTTGGGATACTGTTGGGGCTTGAACTTCTACTTGAGCTTGTGGGGAGAGGATGAACACTTCCAAATTCTATGTCTAAGATTATTGGTGGTGTTTTTTATTGTGCACCATTATATGATTTCCATTCTCCCCTTCATCAAAAACCACATCCATACTAATAATATATTTCTTTGTGTCAGGATTATAGAATATGTATCCTTTAGTTGCATCAAAATATCCCATAAAGATATAATGTTGGCATTTTGTATCCAAATTCTTTCATTTTTGAATTGGAATATGAACATATACAGAACAACCAAATACACGACGATGAGCCACTAAAGGCTTGTGACTACTCCAAGCTTCCTTTAGAGTGATGTTGTGAATTGATTTTTTGGGGATTTGATTCAAGAGGTATATTTTTGTTGCCATTGCTCCTCCCCAATAATAGTTTGGAAGATTTTTTGATTGCAACATACTTCATGCCATTTCCATAATTGTAAGGTTCTTTCTTTCTACAATACCATTTTACTGGGGGGTATAGGTTGCAGTAAGTTGTCTCATAATGCCATTTTTATTACAAAAATCAAAAAAGCCTTTGCAAGTGAATTCTCCCCCTCTATCTGTTCTGAGTATTTTGAGATAATACTCGCTTTATTTTTCAACCATAGCTTTAAAGTTTTTGAAGCATTCAAAAGCTTCATATTTTAGCTTAAGAAAATAAATTCATGTGTGGCAATAAAAATCATCAATGAATGTCAAAAAATAATGATGCTTACCCAAATATTCTTCTTGCATAACACCACAAATGTCAGCATGTACAAGCTCTAGAGGAGATTTTTCCCTCCAAGATTTGTTCACTGGAAAACTATCTCAATGCTTCTTACCAAGTACACACCTTGAACAAAGTTCTTTTGCCTAAATTAATGAAAGTCCTCTCACCATATGCTTCTTGTGAAGTAAATTTAATCCTTGAAAATTCAAATGACCATAATGTCGATGCCATAACCACGAATCATATGTGGTTTCTTCGAAAGCATGTATAGTAGTGTAATGCAAAGTAAGAGGAAATAACTTATTCTCTATCATAGGAACCTTTGCTACAAGATGATAATTAACTTATTTATCAAATATTTTGTAGCAGTTGTCTTCAAACACAATTTTATAATTTTTTGCTACAAGCTACTCAAAACTTAAAAGATTATGTTGTGATTTGGGCACATATAGTGTATCATGAATATAAGTAGTTTCTCCTTGCTTAGTTTTTACAGCAACGGTACCTTTTCCCATTACATCGAACTCTTTATAATCTCCAAATTTTACTTGACTTTTTATAGATGCATCTAATTTGGCAAAGAGATCAGATTTACCTATCATATGATTAAAGTAACCACTATCCAAGAACCATATATATATATATATATATATATATATATATATATATATATATATATATATATATATATATATATATATATATATATATATATATATATATATATATATATATATATATATATATATATATATATATATATATATATATATATATATTATTTCATTAAATTGCATGTGAAGAAGGTGGAGTGCTTGGGATCTTCATAAAACTCTTCAATATAGTTGGCTCTTGACTTGTTCAAGTCATATTTCTTCTTTATACACTCAGATTCATAATGTCCATAATGATTATAATATTTGCACTAGATACTTCTCTTATCCAAAAATCTTCTGCTTCTTCTTCTTCCTCTTCCTCTATTATAGCTTCTTCTTCTTCCTTTATCACATCCTCTATTATTAGAAGGCTCACCTTGAGACTTATTTGTTTCTAAAAAAGAAGTTGATTTGTCTTCAACATTCACTGTAGACTAAAAAACTTGTATTAAACTTTTTGTAGAATGTTGTATATGCTCCTCATGAGATTGTTAAAAACCAACCATTTCTACCACTTTGAAGGTGGTGAAATTTTTGCTTTCTTCAATGGCTATCACCACTGGATAGAATTTATGAAGAAGAGATCTCAATATCTTCTCTATAATTTTTTGTTATGTAATTTCTTCCCCTTGTGTTCTAAGATGATTCACATCTTGAGTCCTAGTAATAAAATCTTGAATAGGCTCAGCTTCTTTCATCCTTAAATTTTCAAAATCTCTTCTTAAGGTTTGAATTATTACCAATCTAACTTTGTCAAAACCTTGGTATGCAGTTTGTAGGGCTTCCCATGCATCCTTTGACTTTGTCATACTAGCTATATGAGGAAAATTTGAAATATCCAATATGGATTAGATAACAAATAGTGCTTGATTATCCTTCTTCTTGTCTTCTTTCAATTGAATTTGTTGATTTGTTATCAAATAATTTAGAGAATTATGATTTTCAGGTTTTATGTATCCTAATTCTACTATTTGCAAGAGATATTGGGATAATAGTAGGGTCTTCATTTTTATACTCCAATATTCATAGCTATTTTTGGTAAACAATGAAAGATGGAATGGAAAGTTGCTGCTATTTACCATTTTGGAGATAACTGATATGCTAAAATTGCTACCTGTGAAATAAAATTTCTACAACCTACTCTAATACCAATTGAAATGAAATAATACAAAGTGATAACACTATACTTAGAGCTAAATATATAACCAGTTGCTCATGAGAAATATAAACTCAGTTTAAAAAAACAACAACATTCAAGTAAGATTGAAATCAAGATTCAAGAAAAATAATTTTTATTCAATAATTTTTCCATGTAATAAAGTGTTGTACAAAACCACCTATTAATAATACCGAGCATTGGAATTAGAGGAATTTAACAAGCTGTTTACAAATTAGTCTAAAAATAAAAGAACATGCATAAACAAAAGCTATCATGCATTAAACATGTCCAATCTTTCATGACAGTTGGTTCCTCTACTGTAGCTACATCATGAATTAGTAGACAGTCCTCCTTTTGTTGCTTAAAGTCTGCTGCGAGGTGTTTACACAGCCCTCTCCCTCTTACCAGTTTGGTGATCTTGATATCTACATCATATTCCATCACCTTAGTGATCCACCCTGCTCTCTTCTCATTTAGGTGTCGATTGATCAAGAAATCTTTGATGCCAGGATGTAGAACCATGAGGTAGATTCTGCTATTGGACATCATGTGTCTGAATTTCTTTAGACTCTGTATGACCGCCAAGACTTGCTTTTCCACATATGTGTATCTGACTTCAAAACCTTCTAGACCTTGGCTAAAAATGCAATTGGATGCTCAAGGTTATCATCACTTGCTTGGGTAAGCATGGCAGAGATTACCTCTTCATTGCCAAAGGTGTAAAGGTTGAAATCTTTGGTGAAGTCAGGGCTGATCAAAGTAGGAGCCCAGGCTATGGCCTGCTTGATTTCTTCAAAACTGTCTTTTCTCGGTGCTGTCCATGTGAACTCCTCACCCTTCCTCAGCATAGAGGTCAATGGATTGACCATCTCCTCAAAATTTGGCATAAATATCCATATAAAATTTATCTTGCCAAAAGATCTTTGCAGGCCCTTCTTGTGCTTAGGCAAGGACAGCTCTAGGATGGAGCGAACTCTTTCTAGGTCAATAGTTAAGCCTTCCAAAAAAACAATGTGACCAAGGAGCTTTCCCTCGTGGACAATGAACATGCATTTCTTAGGATTGAGAGAGATACCAAACTCTATACACCTCTCAAATATTTGCTTGAGGTGTTTCATGTGTTGGCTCGCTTCCTTGGAGAAAACTATCACATCATCAAGATATACCAGCATAGTATTATTTATCAGACCTTGAAAGGCCATGTCCATAGCTCGTTGGAAAGTGGCACCAACATTAGACAATATGAAAGGCATTTTCATATAAGAAAATGTTCCCCACTTGGTTTTGAAGGCTGTCTTGTGCTAGTCACAATCTTGCACCAAAATCTGGTTATATCCTGAATACCCATCCAGGAGGGAGAAACACTCGCTGCCTGTCACATTTGAATGATCTGCTCCATGCTTGGGAGAGGATAATGGTATTTTAAAGAGACTCTATTGAGGTCTCTAAAATCGACACACAGTCTGATCTCCCCATTCTTTTTCCAGACAAGAACAAGATTGGCCTGCCAAGAAGAGTGTTTGATTGGAAATATTATCCTAGACTCAATCAACTTGGTGAGCTCCTTATGCATGAGAGGCTCATTCATTGGGTTGACAAGCCTCTGCTTCTGCTTGATTGGTTTGGTAAATTTTTCTAACTCAATGGTATGCTGAGCCAAACTTGGGTCAAAACCCTTCAAATCACTATACTCCCAAGTGAAGATATCAAAAAATTGTTGGCATAACAAGATGAAGGCCTACCTTTCAAAATCTGTGCACACTTTTCCAAGTGCAAGCAGCGTATCCTTGAATATTTCCATCTTCTCATGGTGCTCCTCCTTTGTTGTAATGCATGCCTTGTCGCTTCTCAATTTGTCATCTCCATTGAAGATACTCTCTAGAGTGACCAAACCTTTGGAGAGCTTATTGTTCTTCAGTTGAATAATTTGGCTGCCATATTGTTGCTATAGCTTAACCTAGTTTTTTGTAGCAAACTCAGCTTCTTCTTACAGGAAGAGTGTTATTTACTGATTTCTATTGAAGACCTACTAGTTGGTGACGTTGTTAGGTACAGAGGGCCATATCACTACCTTTAAGTGACGTGAACTATGGTCTCAACCAATCTCTTGAGGGATATCAAACTGGGCACCAACTGCTGCCAGCCTATCTGCTTGCTTGTTCCACTCTCTAGGAATGGAGGAAATATTGAAAGAAAAGAAATTTTCCACTAAGTCCCATACCCTATGTTTGTAGGACTTCAGTAGAGAATTCTTTGTCAAATTTTGGCCTCTTACCTGATTGACAATCAGCTCGCTATCACCAAAAACTTGTAGCTCTTTTATTCCTATTTTCCTCGCCCACTCCAAACCATGGATGAGGGATTCATATTCCGTAACATTGCATGTGCAGGAAAATTGGAACCAAAAAGCTAAAAAATACCTCTCTTTTGAAGGAGAGACCAACACCGCTCCACCACAAGCTCCCAACTTACTTCTTGAACCATCGAAGAATAGCTGCCATAGACCTGAGCTTTCCTAGCTGGCTTTCATCAGATTTGGTATGAAGGTACCTTCTTCATGCATGCAATAAATTATGAGGCCTACCTCCTCTATGAACTTGTAAGGATCATGCTCGCAGTTGTCACTTCCTTATTCATCTAAGAGCAGGTCTGCAACTCCTTTAAGGGCAGAGGATGGAGATTGGTCTACTTGGGATTCTTCTTGGTCAATGATGGCATAGCTAACATGTACTGCTTTGAATGAGTAAGGTTCTAGATGATCTCTATGGAATGGCTCAGATTCAATCTTGAATTTAGTCCCATATTTGGTTCTAAAAACTAGATAAGACCAATTCGCTGCTAAGTAGCTACCTACCTTGGATGTAAAATCCCTAGATAAGAAGATGGCAAAGTACGGAGGGACATCCACCACTACCACATCATGAGGAATTGAGAAGGTTGGGCAAGCATGCAACATCAAGCTCAGACCTCTTACCACCCCAACTATCTTTGCTGGGGTTCCATCCAGTTGTAGGACTCCCTTAGTCATTTCTTCATATTTCAAGCCCAGCTTGTCGGCTATACATTTGGGCATCACCGAGGTGCTTGCCCCACTGTCAATGATGCAATTGTGCACCAAGAAATATCTTATGACCAAGGACACATAAAAAAGAGGAACCTTTTCTTCTTTTTAAGCTTGACCTGAGGTGGAAGGTTGTCCGTTCATCATCAAGACATTATCAGCCTTTGCTGGGACAGCTTGTTCATATAGCTCTTGTAATTCCTTTTATAACATGTCCTTTTGCCTTGGTATTGACAGTGAATCCCACAAGGAGATGTTCATGTGCAACTTCTTCACCTGGTCAACCACATTGACTCGAGGGTTGCCTTCCTTTAAATTTTTTTTGGAATTATTTACAGCCTGAGGTGTAGGTCGAGGAGCTGAAGGTACAATCAGTAATTTGAAGCTTGGGACTTTTTGATTTACAAGTGATGAAGAGGGGATTGTTGACATTTGGGTAGCAGCCTGAGCTTCTTCCATGCTCTCCTTTTGACTCTTGTGTTGGCTGCAACATGATTAGCTTGATTATCTACAGCACCCACATAATTCACTGAATAGAATTATCCTTCTAGATGATTCATGAGAGTAGAATCAGGCTAGGTTTGACTGCTGCTCATGCTGGGTTGCATTAGAGCCTCAAAGACTTGGGAATGGGCGATTGCCTGATTGTATTGCACATTTGAGTAATAAGCTGTCATTTCATTTGTATAAACAACCTGCCCCTGACCATATCCCATGGTTGAACAACTTGGTTTTTCTTGCACCAGATTGTTTTGAACAGGCACCATAGCCTTAGATGATGAAGGGGTGCCTGGGTTGTAACCTTGAAAGGGTCTGGTTTGAGTAAGCTAACCCTGTCCTTGATTGTAATTTTGGAAAGGGGGTCTTAAAGCTTGACCATACTGCTGGTATCCTTGGTTTGGTCGGTTGCTTTAAGCTTCCTGCCTTTTAATAGCCATAAGTTCATTTGACATATTTTGCAATAGACTCTTGACTTCATGAAGCTCATTGGATGGAGCAGCAACTAGTTTCTCTATGCTAGGAAGAAGAGTTAATATGGGAGCAACGGTCTGAATTGGAGGCAACATTTTAGGGAAAAGTGGCATATGGGGTCTAGGAGCTATTTTTTTAGCTTGCAATAGGCAATTTTCAACTGCTATAGCTATGTCATAGGCGATAGGCAGCACATGTCCTCCCATGGATTGTATCATAACAACGATATCACTATTCAATGCTCTTAAGTAATAGAGGAAAGCATAACTAGGAGTAGGTTTTACCAGAATGGGGATTCTATCCCATCTCTTCTAAAATTGAGCATTGAAATCCTGCATGTATTCATGTGGGGCTCTTTTCATAGTAGTCAGCTGCTCGACAAGCGAGAGGTGATCACTCTTTTCCCCAAAATGGTCCGTCAAGTGAGTGCCTAATTCATTCCAAGAAATGATTGAATTTATAGTCAAAGTCCCATACTAGTCAAGAGCTTTGCCCTTGAGAGACAATGCCAGCAATCTGATTGCAATATTTTCCTCAGTGACATTGTGAATATTGCAGATGTTAGCAATATTTTTGATGTCTTCGATGACTGTAATGGGCCTCTCTCCATCAAAGGAAGGCACACTTTTGAGAGCTACTCCTGAAATTGGGTCATAATGTTGGAGATTCAAAGGACTCTGACCACAAAAAGTCATAAAGGGTAATGCCATAGCTATGACAGGGTATAACCGTGGCCTTCTTGTGTAGGTATTCTTTATAGCAAGTTTTAGAAAGTGGTTTGCTAAATAAGGATGGGTCCTCTCAAATCTCAGTCTCTTTGCTGAGTTCAAAGGTAATTCAATAAATTTGAAAGGGACACCCTTAGAAGTAGACCGTGTGGTGACTTTAGGCATAGGAAGTCAGATTTTTATTTGATTAGAAAATAAAGTTCTTACCAATGGAGTCGCCAGATGCTGAAAATAGTTGATTTACTGTAACAGGACCAACATCAATCCTAAAACTTTACTGAGTGTAAAAGTTGAGTACCACCGGTCATGCCAAAAAACTGTTAACGCAGTGGATTGCACCGGGGGTAGGATGCCTAGGTCCTGCCTTCCACATGTTAAAATGGAAACTCCCCTCTCTCCTGTGGGACTAGCGAAGCTGGAGGGGAGAGTCTCTAGGTAAGGGCTAGCTCCCTTTGATGCATCTGAGTTGTTCCAATAAGTGATAATACATATATATAGATATATAATGGGGGGATGGAAAGGAAGAAAGACTGCAGGGAAACAAAACTACTCTAAAAGAGGTGATGCACCAAATGATTCAACCTACTCACACTCACACTTCAAACCATACAAACACATACGTACACTTTAAACTGGCAAAAGGACCAGGCTGCAGGAAAATTAACAAGGAGGCTTTAATGGAACACACAGAAAATAGGGACTCACCATAGGTGCTGTGGAAAGGGCACACTGTATAGTAGCTTCTTCTGTCTCTGCACTTCTAGGTGCAACTCTCCTTGTCACTTTCAGGAATGGTCCCTTATAGACACTAGGTGCGTTGGTGTTAACCCTATGAAATCATTAGAAAGCAATGACTAAACACAAAACTAACACTCAGACACACACATAGATATCTAACCCAAATAGAGGTAAAAATGCATTTATTGATTATAAGTGAAAATTTGTCAAGGCTTCGCCTTACAATGTGATAGATCCTTTTCCAAATGACAAGTCTACAATATATAGAGGAAGAAAGGAGGCCTTTTGGCACCCTTTTTACAAATGACCCATGTGCATTTCGATCATTGGGAAGAGCAAGCCGCTTAAACATCACATGAGAAGTTATGGGCCGCATCATTTGTCTGCAAACAAGGCTACTCCTTCAAGACAATTATGTGGCTTGTTTACTCATTAATGCAAAATGAATAAATCGGGTCGTGTTGTTAGCCATTTGCACCTCTTGATGATCAATTCATAGATACTGTATCACCTGCTAGAGTAACTGCTTGAGTAGACACCTTCCTTCACCACTTGGACTGCTTGTTTGTTTCTACACTTGGTATTTCTTCTACCTTTAAGCCTTTGAATTCCTTTGGGTTCGTGCTCTTCTTGATAATTCATTCGTGTCTCTCCCGCTTGCCTTGGCTATTTTCTACTAATTCCAATAAGTGACACATGGCATGTTTTGCTACTGAAACTGGCATGACACATGGCAACGTTAGTTGAATTTATAGAAGCTTCAAACACCTTTGTAGAGTTCTATATAAAATGATGCGTGGTGATTTTTGCTCTCTTCAATAGTTCATTGGGGCACACCACAGTGCTCGTGGGACAAAAGGGAAGGGACGGTGGGTGTTGACACTTGTCGGCTTCTACTGAGCCTTGTAGGGAATACGTGGCACATTTTGATTCTTTTAGAGAAAACATGTCAAAGCTTTTGTGGTTGCCACTTGGCACTTTCTACGCTCTTGCTTTCCTTAGTTTTGTCACTTTTTAGCTCCATCGGCCGTCGAGCTATCTTCTTGGTGAGTCGCTGGCTCCTTGGCTCTTTTTTGGTTAGCGCTTAGGCATTTTGAAAATAAACAACTATTTTATCATCTTAAATTTGACATCTGTGCACCCGTCACTGCGTTTGAATACCCAATGGCTAGTTTGTCGTGTTCAACTTTGACGTCCTTAGGCCCGTCACCCTTGGACCTTCCTTCAGCTTTTTGCTTCGACCCTTTTCCCTGAGGGCCTTTTCTGTGGGCAATTTTCTCGTAGACAAAAAGTCTGCAAGAATTGTCCTGGTCGCTTTGACTTCTTTCAAAAATTTCCTTGACTTTTTCTCTCTCACGGCCCTTCTGAACTCTTTTAGACTTTTTATCCGAAGGAATTCCTTCGGACAAAAAGTATGAAGGATTCAATGCCTTAAGACTTTGTGCGTGTTTCTTGAAATCCTTCAGCTGCCTTCAAAGTGTTCCCTGCCCTTTGCAAGGGATGTTGAACCCAGAACTTCCCTCCGCAAGGGCACTCATCTTTTGGCTTTAGGATGTTCCCTTGAACCAAGCTGTTGAACTGATCGATTGAACCAAAAATGGTTCAACGGTTCAACATTGCGCGCCACTCATTCATTGAACCGAGCCTTTGAACCTACTGCTTGAACCAAACGCTTGAACCCAAAAAGGTTCAACAGTTTAATGGTTCAATGGTTTAATTCTTCGCACCATTTGTTGAACTTTGCTGATTAAAACCAAGCCCCTTTGAACCTTTCGTGATGAACCAAGGCGTTGAACCAAGTGATTGAACCAAGTGATGAACTGAGGCATTGAATTGAAACTGTTGAACTCGACTGTTGAACCAAAGTGATGAACCAAGTGATGAACCAAGGCCGATGAACTTGAGCTTTGAACCAAAGCATTGAACGCTATCGTTGAACTTTACATTGAACTTGAGCGATGAACTTGCTGATTGAACCAAGCCGTTGAACCAAGGCATTGAACCGGTTCAATGGTTCAATGGTTCAGAGGTGCCAACCTTCCTTGTGAATTTATTTAGACAAGAGCTCGAAGAATCTTTGTAAAACCTAGCTCTCTCTGAATTGATTCTTCATGCGCTAAAATACTAACCTGTAGAGTCTGTAAAAATATCTTCTTTGTTTGTAGAATCAAAGAATGAATTGGCCTAAAACAACAAGGGAAGAAGGGGACCGATTTTTGGCCTGTTGGGCAAAAAATGGTCAACATTAATTTTGAAAGAGAAGCTTTGGAGGATGTTTTGGAATGAGAGGAATGGTTTTTAGAGAGGTGTTTGGTTTGTTGGTTTGATCAGTTTTGGCCATCCCTTCACCAATGGCTTTTGGGTTCTTGGAAATCTATGCTAGAAGATAATATAGAATTTTTTCTATTTGCTAAAGGTTTTTTTATTGTTACTTTTGATTCTGTCACTGATTGAAATAAGATTTTTCAAGCTAAATCTTGGTGCTGGGAAAATCATATTCTTCTTATGAAACCCTAGATTCTTGATTTCAACCTTTTAATAAAAAATATTTTACTGAGTCCTATTTGGGTGAGATTGTTATATCTTCTGCTTCAATTTTGATATATAATGGGTCTTTCAGTTATTGGTAATGCGTTGGGTGTTTTATTGAAAATTGATGATTCTTCGTTGAATCTTCTTCGGACAACTTTTGCTAGAATTTTGGTGTGTTTAGACACTTCACAGGAGCTGCCTACAGGTATATAATTGAAAGTGAAAAATAAAAGCTAGTTTCAATCCCTAGACTTTGAAGATATTCCCTTCAAATGCCAAAACTACTTTTAGATTAGGCCCTTTCAAATTCCTGTGAAAAAGCCAAGCACAAGAAGGAATCTTCTTTGGGCAAGGAGACTGATAAGAAGCAGCTAGAAGTTGTGGTGGAAGCTCCAATTCATCCGTTAAGAGCAGTGTCAGAGAAAATTACAAGAAAAATTAAGAAAAAGGAAAAATCACTGGTAAGAAAAATGCAAAATGCAGAGTCTGTTGGTAATATTGATAATAAGAGTATGAAATGTATATTCATTGGTTATAGTGAACATTCTAAAGGCTACACTTTATATTATCTTAAAATTAAGAAATTAATTATTAGTAAAGATGTATTTGATGAAGGTATGCATAAGCAATTTACATCTACTTTTGAATTAGTTCCATAAATCGAGGACACAAAGAAGGAATAACCTAGTGAAAATACGCAAATCACCCCAACGAAAATGAAAAGTATTGAAGAAATTTATCAAAAGAGTAATCAAGTTGAGGATAAAGATCATAATCTTAACTAAGCCTTGATGACTAGAATGGCCAAAGTCGGCGATCTTTGATATTATGAAGAAGCAGAAGGCAAGAAAGAAAAGGAAGATCCAATGAATAAAGAATATAATTCATTAATGAAAAATGATGTACATGGAAACTTAAAAAAATTCCTACATGTAAGAATATTATTGGTACCAAATGGGTCTATAAGACAAAGTATAAAATTGATGGATGCATTGAAAAATTCAAAATGCATCTTGTAGCAAAGGTGTATTCTCAACAAAAAGGAATTTATTTTAGTGAAACATTTACTCTTATTGCAAACATGAATACAAAAGAATTAATATTTCTTTGGTTGTTAACTTTAAGTGGCAGGTTCATTAAATGTATGTGAAAAATGCATTTCCTAATAGTGATTTATATGAGGATATTTACATGGAACAACCATATCAATTTGTTAAAAATGTCAAAAACTTCTTGTTTTCAAGTTTAATAAGTCTCTATATGGCTTGAATCAAGCACCAAGGGCATGGCATGCCAAGATTGATGAATACATCAAACAAGAAGGTTTTGTTAAAAGCCCCTCTAACCCTAATCTTTATGTGAGAAAGTGTGATGATGAAATAGTTGTTATTGGTTATATATTTGGATGACATAATAACCACAAGTAAATGTGTCATATTGATTTATGACATACATAAAATATTAAGAAATGTGTTTGAGGTGGTTAATTTAGGATCTCTTCATTATTATCTTGGTATACAAGTGTGGCATAAAAATGACAAGATGATGCACTCTCAATTCAAATATGCACATGATTTGTTGGCCAAATTCAATATTAAAAAATACAAAGTTGTGACTACACCAATTGAAGTAAGGATGAAATTATCAAAAAGTGATGATTTAGAAAATATAGATGGCACATTGTTTAGATAGTTCGTGGGGAATCTTATCTCTTTGACTATAACTAAGCCAGAAATTGTTTATGCAGTTAGTCTAGTTTCAAGGTTTATGTCAAACCCAAAAATACATCATTGGGATGTTATTAAAATAACCCTAAAATATGTGAAAGGCACTATAAATTTTGGTGTAGAATATGTGGCATGTGGTGTTGTGTCTTTGACACATTTTAAAATTTTAGATTAGGATCAATGTATAAATGATTGCAAATCTGCTATTGGTTTTGTGTTCAATATTGGATCAAGTGCTATCTCATGGGGTAGTAAAAAGTAACCAACAATCACATTTTCATCAATAGAGGCAGAGTATACATCAATATGTGCAATTGATCATGAAATAATATGATTGAGGAGAATACTTGGTGATTTATATTTTTCACAAAATCAACCTACAATATTGTATTGTGATAACAAAACTACAATCCAATTGAAAAATAGTCCTATCCATCATGCAGGGAAAAAACATGTGGATATTCATCATTACTATATTAGAAAATTAATTCAAAATGATGTTATTCAACTTATGTATTGCCAAACTAAAAATCAAGTTGTAAATATTTTTACCAAAGCATTGAGTGAAAGAAAATTTGTAAAGTTTAAAGATAAATTAAGGAAGTTATGTAAATTGGCACCTAATCAGTTATAAGACCCATAGAGGCAGGCATGTCCCATATAATGTCTTTTAGATGTCTACAAAGTCTTTCAATATTGTAGCATTATTTAAAAATAAAATAAAATGAACATTTCAATATTATCAGAAAAACATTATCCCTTAATTTTTTTTATTGTGCTTGTGTTTGTTCCATGCACTTGTCATTTTATTTAGCTCCTTTATTTTATTTATTTGATTGGTTTCCTTTTTTATTTTAAATTTATATGTTTTATTTTCACATTTTTGTATGACCGTTGTATTTAAGTTTTATGTTTTTGTGATATCTATTTGTTATGTTAGTTATATTTCAGTTTTAATTTTAATACATTATCTATATTTTGGTTTTTATGTACACACTCACAACATGAGATTTTATTGACATATTATCATTGTACGTTACATCTTTCGACATAAGTATAGACTTTTTAATAATTTTTTTAATTAATTATATTAGTTTAGTTCATTATTAGAACACATTTGTAATATTAATATTAATATAAAAATATTAGTATATAAGATGATTTCAATAATAAGGTGGTCGATAGAGATTCCGACTCACCCTCCATGTTAGAAAAAAGAAACCGGCTCAAATCAATACAAACATTGGTAAAGCACAGTAGTGAAAAGCCAATACAACTTAAAACAAAAATAGAACATATTACAAATAACTAGGCACATGCGGCAATCGAGAAGGAGGTGGTGGCAGATCATCTCTCAAACTCTAGGTGTTCTAAGAAGAAAGCTTAGCCAAAAGAGGATCATGGGCCACCCAAGCTTCCTAAATAAGGTTTGGGGGAGCCAAAGACATAGTAATGCTCCAAGTATGAGTTTTTTGAAAAACATTGTTCACTGGACCACTTCCTTGCATGAGTAAGATCCACCAAGATAGGCCAATAACAGATTTCCCACAAGACGAACAAGACTCCACCATTCTCAATGAAAAAAGTGGAAAATTGATTGTAACTACGCGAGCGACTTTACCATTAACGATATATCGAAAAAAGAGATTAGTGTGTTGGCTAATCTGAGAAGATATAACTTAATATTAAAAAAATCATTCCCCCAATAATTAACCAACTCCTACATGAGTTGAAATATATTGAATTAGTTTGAGTTAATATAATAAAAATAATAACTTCTAAACACTATAAACTTAAAACATAAGCCATTATATGTCATAAGAGTTCTTATATTGAAAATCATTTTCTATGATTAAAAAATATTAATAAAATAATTAATTAATTAATGTCTTACGATGATCATCTTCCGTTCTTATGTGACATTTGAATCTGAATCACTGCGGCCGAAGGGTCCTCCGAAGTAATAATCTCGTTGGGACCCAGCCAAAGGTAAGGATCCTCACAAGTACTCAGCGCTGGCGAAGTATAATCATTCAGCTTTGTTTCTGTTGAGTCACCTCTGTGCTTCAGAAGAGACACATCTCTGTTAAGTCCCGACTGTTTTGTGGCAACTCTTATCCAAGCAAGCTCTTCCACAACCTCTCTCATAGAAGGCCTTTCTCTTGCTATCTCTTGCAAACATGCCTTGGCTAACCTTGCCATACTCTCTATCTGCCATTGGTTTTCCTCATTCACTACGTTGGGATCTAAGATTTCAATCAAATTGTTGTCGTTGATTGTGGACAGGAAATGGTCATATAAAGTGCACACTTCTCCCTGTAGAGTCACCAAGGGTTTTAGACTAGTGAGAAGCTCTACCAAAACTACGCCAAAGCTGAAAACGTCACTCTTGTCTGTAAACTGATTGCTTCTTATGAACTCTGGATCTACGTAACCCGGTGTACCTGCCGCCATGGTGCTGAGGTGTGTTTCGTCCGAAGGTCGTAGACGAGAAATGCCAAAGTCTGCAACTTTCGGAGTGAGTGTGTCGTCTAGGAGAATATTTGATGATTTTATGTCTCGATGTAATATCGGCTGAGAGGCTTGAAGATGCATATATGCTATAGCATCTGCTGCCTCGATGGCGATCTGCCGCCGCTTTTCCCATGGCAAGTGCTTATCTGTCGAGTGTAGATGCTGAAACAGTGTGCCGTTGGGTACAAATTCGTATACCAGCAACGGATATTGAGTTTGGAGGCAACAACCAAGCAATTTCACTACATTTCTGTGACTGATATAGGAGAAAATTACAATTTCGTTGATAAACTCATTGGAAAACTCATCGGAAATTGCTTTGGGCTTTTTGATTGCCACCGGCGTTCCGTCCAAAAGAGTTCCTCTGTAGACTATGGCGAAACCCCCTCTTCCTAATTCTGTTGAATAATTGTTTGAGGCTATTTGGAGTTCTTTTTCAGAAAATACTGTCAAGCCTTTTCTTCCTCCCATGGAAGCGATATGCTCCTGCAACTGGATACCGCCGTTCTGTCGGAAATACTTGTCCCTCGTATCTTTCAAGCGACGCCTCCTCAACCACCAAAATAATCCACACGCACCCAAAGAAACTCCAACGAACGAAGAAACAGAGCCTGTCATCTCAACAAACAGTGATTTTGTTATAAACCATACTTTTGCAGATTTAAATTTAAAGAAAAGCAGAGACACGCTGCATAGTCACCCATAATTGCAGAAATAACGGTGTTGTTTGAGCCTGGGGACTGGCATCTTGTCCCGTTTTGAAATCCATCTCCCGTGTAACCCGTTTTGCATGAACAATTGTAAGAACCTCCCAAATTATGGCATCTGCCTCCTTCCCGTGGTCCAACACACTCATTTGGATAACTGGCACTGCATTCGTCTACATCTGAACATTCATCATCATTATCAAATTATTAGGAGTCTCGAAAATCTAAAGATGAATGATTATAAAAGAGAAAGCATGATGCCCCCTAAGGGTTCTAGATTTAGAAAGTGTGGAGAAGATACCTGTGCAATCTGTGCCGTTAGAGTAACCATTTCCATCATATCCAGGAAGGCATTTGCATACATGCCCTGTTTGACGGTTCATGCATTCAGCATGTTTGGCGCAAGAGTAATTGGATGTTCCGTTTGCCGTTGAGCAATTCCATTGACCAATGCTCCAATCAAGGCTGAGACCGTAATGACCAGCGGCAAAGACGCCAAACGTGTTTGGGGGTAAGGTCCACGTAACAGGGTCTAGCATAGTCGAGAACCCGCAATCAGGAAAGTCTGCATACCTGATTCCCCCGCCCGTGAAATATATCATCTTCTTGTTTCCTGGAATAAAAGCTTCACAACAGGCATAGGTGTTGCGGTACCTTGGATCATATTGATTTAGGCATGCAGATTTACATGACCCATCGCTCTCCCAGTTATCGGATACTTAAAAAGAACCGACTGAATCGCAACCGACGACCAAGAATTTATTGGACGAGGAAATGGTGAAGGGACCATCTTGAGGTAACATGAATCGCACAAAGGCATCATCTGTTCCATTACATGACATGGCTTTGAGAGGAGTCGAGTTTATGACGAGAGAACCTGCATAATCGATCTTCAGAATCTCAAAATCAATATTCACATCACCGGTATTATTACCTTGTATAAACGCGCGAAGAAACGGAGCGAGCTCCCCAGTAGAATTCTCCTGACAATTAATCTGAAATCCAGGATATCCACAGTTTAGATTCCGAATCCAAAAAGGGTAGCTCACATTCACTGATCCACACGTTTCAGGAAGGCATTTTGCAGAGGCAAAACCCGCTAAACACAGCCAAATTAAAAATTGAACCACCTCCCAATACATTTTTTAAACTCAAAGCACAAAAAATTAGCCCACTGCTAAATTGTCATTAACATAAGGAAAAATGCCGCTGGGAAGTAAATAGGCTCGCATGGTTAAACTTAATGAACACACGTCTTCACTATATTGTTTCAACAGGATGACAAAATTCCGTAGGAAATTTGTCACCTGCAATCGACAGTATTATGCATATTTTCTATTCTGTTGTGTTTTTTTTAATTATTTATTTTTTGACCTTTCGACTAATATTTTAAATATATCCGACATCGACGATTACGAAAGACTTGTTCTAAATAGTACACAGACCGCCTTGAAAGGATAAGGACGTGTGGAGTTCTGCGTGATAAGTCAATTGTTGATACGCGTTTTGTGGACATTGCCGTGTGACAAACGGAAAAGAATTAGTCGTCAGGATATTTATATTAGGAAGCCGAGTTCCCAAGAAATTGAAATACCAAAGCAAACGTGGTGTAAAAAACTAATATATCTGATATTTATATTAGCAGTTATCCAGATGGTGTTAGCATTGTTAGAATAGATTTTTTTTTTTTAAAAAAAGAGGTAATATTTTGGAAATATGGATGAATGGAAGTAATAAAATTGATTATGGAACTTCAATGTCTTTTTATCACATTAAAAATATTACATTATTGTTTAGAACAGTACATTAAATATGAAAACTTGTTTCAATTATATTAACGCTCATAACATCTTCGTTCAACATCAAAAGTGGAACTGTAAAAAAAACATAATAATTTTATAATATATAAAATAATATAAAATTATATTAAAATATTATTAAATATAGTTATATTATATTATTCATAACATATATTAATATTATAAATATAAAGTTACCAATGAGATGTAGAAGGGTTGGTAAAGTCGGTTGGTTGTGTCCAACCTCACCCAAGTTTGAATCTCATAGGGTATTTATAGGTTGGATGTGGTCATTTCAGTTTAGTCAGGTGTTTCAAGTGGTAGCCGTTTATGTTGGTTTAATAGTTCTCGGGGATTGGGCCTCCAGTTTGTACTCCAGAGCCGGTTTGTAGCTTCGATCAAAAGCGAATATTGATCAATTTTTTTTAATAAATATAAATAAATATATTAATATTAGCCATATGCTATTATATTATTAATATTATAAATATAATTCTATTTATACAACATAATTGATGTAATTTTTTTTTTTTTACTAAGCAAAGGTATATAGTAAATTACTTGTATTATATACTTTTAAAGTGCATGAGTGAGATGTAATATTTTAAAGCTATGTAGGTCACAAACAATGTAATATTTAGACACATTGAAATTAATGTTGTGTATCGTGAGGTCATATTTCGTTTCAAACTTAAAACATTTGAAAAATATTCACTTTTCTACTAGGTGGTGTGTTGGCTAGTTCATATGGGGAACACAATTAATCTTTTATCTGTCAATGGTTTCATTCCACCTGTCAATAGTCATATTCCTATTCTCTGTAGCAATACAAATGCATCATTACCATTAAGTGAGAAATTCTGATGTCAATCAAAATAAATTATAGATCCATCTTTGTCGTCTATAGATTTACCAATTTTTGGCCTTCCTTTTCAGTGCTTCAGGCATGGGTTCAGAAGAACTGGAAGCCCTGTATGAGAGGGTTTGGAGATGGGATATTGGTATGTTGTAGTCTAAGCCTTGCTATCCATCATTTGATCCACTTACAAAAGCTTTCAACATCAAACCGATATGGGTAAGGATGTCTCGTCTTTCTTTCCACCTTTGGACTGATTGCTATTTTCATGCTATAGGAAATTCTTTGGGAAAAATCCTTGATGTAGACCCATCAACAACAAATATGCAACACTCTTATTTTGCTCATATCCTAGTTTCTTTGAATGTTTTAGAAAACATTCCTGCATTTAGTGATCTGATCATTCAGGATCGGAATTGGAAACAAAATCTGGATTATGAGCATCTGCCTTTTCATTGTGAAAAATGCTTTGCTAACGGACATCTAGCTAATGAGTGTGGATTTACTAAGTGTAAGCATGGGGTTTCATGGTGGAAGGATATTAACCCTAAGATAGATTCATATAGAGAAATAGGTGACGATTTAGAAGAGGAACAAAGCTTGGATAATGTTAGTGAAGTGCTAGAAATATTAGCATTAGTTTCAGTTTTGGAACAGAGTAAGGAAGTTGATACCTCACCAAAGGTTGTTTATGCTTTAGGATTGAAAGATGATGCATGTGAGGATTTGATGGCTGGAATACCTCATGAGAAGAATTAAGTAGCCACTTTAAAATCCAAAGATATTTTTAAACCAGTTGATTCTCTTGAAGTTTCCATTCCTATCTTCCTAGATGCAGGGGAAGGGGTGAATGGAAGGTTTTAAACAGCAAGAAAAAAGGCAAAACAGAGAAAGAATTACTTAATATGACCCCTGGGTATGTGCACGGAGTTGGGGGATATTTTTTTGGACATACCCAACAATGTGTATGCCTTATGGCTTGAAATACTTGAGCCATAACACATACACATTATAATAGTAATGCAAATGCATTATTTCATTTATAGGAATGCGTACGCATTCCTATAAATAAAGGTAATATGTACACATTACTTAAACTACAAAATGAAAAAAACCCCACCAAATTGTCATTTCTACTCTTCTTTGGTGTTCATTTTTTGCTCTCTAGGTCTTCATTTTGCCCTCCAAATCGTGTTTTTACCTCTAGCTCACATGGAAATAGTTGCTTTTGTTTTTGCATTCATGAGATCGATGATGTTGCCACAAAGAAGAGGTAAGGTTGTAGATTAAATCAATTTTTTTGAATTTTTTGTGAAAATTTTGCATAGTTTAATTTATAATTTTTCTCCACAGGTCAACATGCTCTGCCTAACCCTCCTAACCATCCGCCCAAGCCTCTTAACCCTCTTATAGTTCTGCTATATCCTATAGGTAGTCATGAGGATATAGTTGTTCACATAGTGAAGAAGAAAATTGAAATTGAGTAGATAATTAAGAGAATGACAGAGCCCACTTCCATGAACACCCACTACACCTATTTGGCCAATACCCTAGAATTAGAATTAGGTCAAGTTGATTTGATAATAAGTCAAATTGACAGATGAAGGTCATATAGGGATAGTTGTAGCGCTTACTATGCTAACAAATTGTCAGCAAATGAGGTGAAGAAGAAATAAATAACAAGATATCAAATTTGTGCCTTATTATTAGCAAATGAGGTGAAGAAGAAAGAAACAACAAAAGATCAAATTTGTGCCTTATTTATCAACCCAACAACCAATGCCCCATTTATCATAACGACCAAACATTTCCCAATCTACCGATGCCAAAACAATTTGAATAAAGCCAATTTTTGGGAGCAATAGTGGATGGTGTTTAACTATCCACCTTGGAATAACTATGCGGTCCCTTTGTACTTTTTGAGGAAACTATATTGCAAGTTTGTCCTCAATGAAATTCTAAATTACTTTGACTATGGTGAGTTTTAGGGTCGAGGGAAAAGCTCCATGCAGGAACGAATAGGTGCACATGATATACCTAATCGATGTACAAGGATCCCTACCCAAAAGCCACTTCATCCAGAGATTCCCTCTAAGGTGAAGGAGGTTTTGGAGATAGACACTTTGCATGCACTTGGTGTGCTTATTGATACACTCATTCATCATACGAGTAGACTTTTAGATATAGATGCTTGGGACACTCCAGTTAGTGGTTGTACCCAACCCCACCCATGCAAATGTTGTGGTGCTATATGCATTGGACCTTTAGATGATGATGGTGGTGCTTCAGGGGGCTTGGAGGATATGGTATTAACTAGTGAGTTGTTGGCACACACATTTTGTTTAGATATGTTGGGAGTCTATACACACATGCAGGTATATTTTATATAAATTTCATGTTAAATTTTGAAGTTATATTTTTAAATTAAAAAGTTAAAAATTAATTTACATGTTTAAACTGAATAATATATATGTATTTTTTTGTTCCAGGAGGAGACGTTGCCTTCGACATCACAACTAGGTAGTTGGCCAACCCCTACTACATCTATATGTGTTAGTACGACACCATATACATTTACAGAGATAAAATTTTAAGTGAATCTTATATACTCTAAATATATAGTCATACACCTTAATTGCATCATTGGTAGATTTTGTGTAAGAAAATATAAAATACCTATTATAATTTTGTTGGACTTTTTATTGTTTGATGTATTAACATGGATTCACATAGTGTTAGAAACTCATTCTCCATCTCAACATTTTTTCTTTTATTTTGAGTTTCAAAATATGTTTTCAATAACCAAAATAACGAGTTGAACATTTGCTTGATATCCCATTATATGTAGTTCCCATAGCAGGTCAATCCCAATCAGTAGGATTGGATGTGTGTGTGTGTGTGTGTGTGTGCGTGCGTGCGTGCATCCAATCCTAGTGATTAGGATTGACCTGCTTATATATATATATATACACATCCAATCCCCCTCATTGTCTTTTCATTCTCCCTCATGAAACTAACATTTTTTGCCTTCAGTGTGGTGTTACAAGTCACATGTTGCACATATCCACTTGTCACATTCATGCTTCCCATGACCTCATAATATTTGTTCATATCTTATGCAAGACCAAGTTTGTTATCAACTTGTTTAATCAATGAATTGCCCAAGTTATTAATTATTAGTTTGTTTATTTAACTGATGGCTAGGGTGGGCCCTCCTCCATCATTACAAGTCAAGATAGACTCGGGCATTGTTGTTACAATGTCATCTATAGAGGCACTCACCGAGGTATGTATATTCACTTGTAACTTTGAATTATAATTTAGTACTTTTGTTTTAGTAATTTTAATATATATTTTGGCAAATATAACTTATATGCATGAATGTAATATGTATGTAGGGCTATCATATGACATTTGATAGTCTGATTCAAATGACTACTATGAAAATTCCTCATGTTTATTCATAATTTTAAATGCTTGTTCATACAACTAATCTTGGCACTAACCCAGTCGAGCATCACTGTAAAATTGAGAAGGACCATGAGATTGTGATAAGTGCATGTTTAAATGATTTTTTATTATAGTTTAAAACATGAGTTTCTTAACTTCGTTTCATGTGTACCTGTTAATTTTATAATAATTTTTGTATTTAAATAGGTTTGACTGCAAGTAAGATATGAGTGTAATATCTGTAGTCAAACCTTGGAGAAATCCAAAGAATCTGAGATATCTCTCCATCTACAAGAAGGACATTTCAGGAGAGTCTTCTTTGAAGAAGGTAAAAAGAGGGAAACTATTTGATGATTAGGATGTTGTAGATGATGTAATTTTTTGTATGCCTATATGGAAATGCAGGCATTTTTAGAATTGTGCATGCATATATGATGTATTCACCTGACATTAGATAATATGTTATTAGACATGATGTAATTTTTTGTATGCCTATATGGCAATGCATGCATTATTGACATTATATGCCTATATATGGCATTCACACATGCCATTCTTATTTTGTACATGAATATTTAAGAAAACTAATGAATTAAATCTTGTTTGAATTACTTGTGTTTAGAGTATTATGAATGATTGGTTTTGAAGTATTCTAAAGAATTACAAATGTTATGAGATTGAGAATAACTTGTTAGGATAATTTTGCAAATTAGACCCTTATAATAAATAAATAATATTAATGATTGAATTTGAATTATGTTTGTATGCTGATGATAAACCTAATTGATCACATTCACTTTCTATGGTTAGATTTGAATCTTCTTTCAAAATATAGCTCCTCTTTTGACTCTTTAGGCTTAATTTAGCTTCTTACACCTAGTACTTATTCCTTGTACTCTTAGTATCACCTTCTTGATAGCATTGACCTCTGTCCATACGTTCACAACACATATTTTACCTCATTTCATTCATAAACTTACTCTCAATCTCTTTCTAGCTTCTTACTAGGCACCTTCTTTGGGTCTCAAGGACCAAATCTTGTTCTATGTTTCAAGAGCTCAACCTATTGTCACATATGATCTTAGATGATCATAACATACTGGTATAACCCCCTTCAAGTAATCAAACAATCTTTGAATCTCATTCCACACCTTATGGACAAAATGCTCTCTTAAGGCTTGTATCCTTTTTCTACTATATTTTTACTTGTACGAAAAAGTTATGATTGATCAAGAGATTATAATGGAATTTATAGGTACACTCTATCATTTTCCATGTCTATGTCAAATTTCATATCCAACTCCACCTCTATCACTTCCTTCATTAGCCTACCCTCATTTAGGCCTAATTAGCCCTCTTCCAAACCCTTTGTCCTATAATCCATATATATCCATATAATCTCAGGGTAAAACCTCTTGATTCACCTTGTACATGTATAGGGTATTAAGATTACAAAGTTTAATTAAATTCCCATGGTTAAATCTCTCGAAAATGCCCAAACCCTAATCTAAGGTTTACCATACCTTGTACATACTCTCCAAAGGAAAAATTTGACCTTACCACTGATATTATTTTATTTAAAACATCCTCATGACATATAAAACATCTCATAACACCTTTTCAATGATTAAGAAACCAACTTTGCCTTTATGCCTTTGAGACTGCCTATGGGGATTTGAGCCTACATATGGGGATTGCATGAAGTTTGAAATGTGAATAATATTTAAAGGTTTTTAATAGGTTTAAAATAATTTCACCATACTTCTAAAATACTTCCCTAAGCTTGGAACCCTCAAGCACACCTTAAAACTCCAAAATGTATGCCTACATGAATAGTGACAATTATGAGACATGAAGGGGACTACGGAAAAATAGTGAGCACTTTCATTTGTCATATGATATTAAAAATATTATTTATGGGTATATTAAGTTATGAATACCAATTTTACCAAGTTTCAAGTCATTTGGATATGTACTTTGTCCTTTAGACCCTTTTTACCATAATTTACCTTGAGTTGCCTACATGGTTCCTTCATGCCAAAACTTGTATTTATTCAAAAACATTCATGAAAAACCTAAATTTAATTATTTATATAGAAAAATATAGGTTTAAAAAATTATATTTTATGGTTTTAATACCTCTCTAAGGCCTAAACTGCTTCTTGACATCTAGAACTGACAAAAATTCTAGAAATCTCCAATGGTTGCCTTCTTGACTACAAGTGTACTATGTCAAAAAAGTGGAAAATTTCACTCTTTATATGACATTTAGGATGGCATGGGATGTTTTTTTATGTCATTTATACCATTCATACCAAATTTTGTGCTTTGACTCAACCTGTAGATGCCCCAAACTGACCAATTTCTCCAAGGTAGGCTCTAATGTTGATCGTGATTTGACATAGGGTTTATTTTAATAAAATAGTGAATATTTTATATTATAAAAAATCCTGAAAAATATATTCAATGGGTATATTAGTTCATAATTATCCTCTCCACCAAATTTCATGATTAGATCCAACATATTTTGCCCTGTAGGCTCATTTTGACAAAAGCTAGTGGCACATGTCTGCTTGGTCAAATTTCACAAATGAGTCATCATCCTCTTTTTCCTTGGTTTTTATGTTATCATGATTATTTTTACTCTAAAATCTCATTTAATCTCTCCTTACATGATTCGACCCTTCATTTGTTATCTCATAATCTTCCATGTCACCTTGTACCTTCTCAAAAAACCTCATATGACTACATGTCAATAATACCTAGAGATTTATGCTATGATAAAAGGGAGTATTTGGTCTAATTTAAATCCATTTATCCCAATTATTACTGTTAATTCATTGGAAATCACCCTTAAACCTTCATCTAAGAAGTTTTGGCCATTTAACAAGACATTTGGGCCTCACATAGTCAACTTCCATACAAAGGCCTAACTACATATTCATGTTCAATCCCTGTGATGGTTGTAGGTACATGTTTTTAAAATATTGCTTTGGCAAAGAAAATTCACTATTGAAAATATTGACTTCATGACTGTGTTTCCCTAGCTATAGTTGCATGCTTTGAGGGTATGATTGCAGGTGTTCTTTGGAAACCTCTCCTAGTATGCTTGACTTTGTAGAAGCCAACTGGCCTATCTATGCACACTAACCTGAAGGATGGACTATAGGTGGAATATTTTGACTATGAATGAAACATTAGGTGTTAAATAATATTTATCAAATGATCCAAGACCCCACGGATCCTGAATGCTCATGGAACGTAAATGAAACACCATCATTCCCATTTCAAGTTATCTAACTCACTCCAACATCTCATTTTACATACAAGGTTCATTTTGGATTATTGATGGCCTACAACTAGAAAATTCACACTATGAACACATTTGAAGAGGTGAATAATGTTTAGGACTAGGTTCTTTGCCTCCCATTTGGCCCGGTCTACAAACTCACCACTCATTTGGGCTCAAGAACACCCTTCCCTATATCAAAAAGATGGTAATTTTTAGCCTAACTTCAGGCATGCATAAAACCAAAAATGTAAGTCATACAGAGGAACCATCATATCCATCATGTGCATGAAAAATCCCTTTAATTTCACCTTGAATCTAGTCTAAATCACCTCTAAAATAAATCTATGGAAAACGTTGCAATAATGGGTCCTAAAATGCAAATTTTTGGCAGCGAAGAGATAACTTGTAGACGTCCAGCTAGAAATTTTGCCTCCAAAACTAGTAGGTGTAAATCCACCACTTAATTCACATATAAATAATCAAATTACACATGCTCCAATGACTATGACATCCAATTCCACCCACAAGTGCATTTTCACTATTATTTTGGAGCACAAAAACACTGACAATAATTGTTGTCAAAGTTGAAGCTACGGTCTGAGAACTCAATTTATAATGCTTGTTGGCTAAAAAATGGCACTGCTAACACATTCAAATTTTTGGATAACATATAGGACTAGGTTCTTGGTGTCCCATCTAGTCTGGTCGACAAACCCACCACCCATTATGGGCTTAAGAATGCCCTTCTCAACACAAGAAAGATGCTGATTTTTAGCCTAACTTCAAGAATGCATAAAAATAAAACTATAATTCATATGGAGGAATTGTAAGATCCCTTATGTGAATAGAAAATTGATCTAATTTCATCCTAAATCTTGTTTTAATCACCTCTAAGAGAAATCTATGGCAAAATTTGTAGTACCAGATCCTAAAATGCAATTTTTTGGTAGTGAAGAAACAATTTGTTAACCTCCAACTAGCAATTTTGCCTTCGAGACCGACAGGTGTAAATCCACAATTTTAATCACATCTATATAGGCGAATTACATGTTCTCCAATGACTGTGACATCCAATTCCTCTTGCAATTAGATTTTCACTACTATTCTAGAGCACAAAAACAATAACAATAAATATTGTCAAAGTTGATCTACGGTCCAAGAACTCAATTTTTGATGCTTTTTGGATAAAAATTAGCATTGCCAACACATTCAAAGGGGCAGATAACATTTAAGACTAATTTCTTGGCCTCCCATCTAGCCTGATCAAGAAACCCACCACCCATTTTAGGCTCAAGAATGCCCTTCCCAATATAAGAAAGATGTTAATTTTTAGCCTAACTTTAAGCATGCATAAAACCAAAACCATAAGTCATATGGAGGAACTGTAAGATACTTCATGTCCATAGGAAAGCCCTATAATTTTACCCTGAATGTAGTCAGGAAACACCTCTAAGAGGAATCTGTGGTAGAAGTTTCAATAATGGGTCCTAAAATGCAACTTTTTGGTAATGAAGAGACAACTTATTGACCTCCAACTAGCAATTTTGATTTTCTTATAGCATATCATCAAATCCAAGTTTCAGTGACCACCATAGACCTAGTGGGATAATCAATGTTTTCTCCATCTATGACTGGGGAAGTCAATTTTTTGTTTCCATCTACACACTGACATAAGTAGTAATTTCTTCCCTCTTCATTATCCTCATCTTCAATAATTGCAAAAACATGGCTTACATCATAAAAAACAATTTTTAATGACACTATGAAGATAGATTATGAGAATAAATAGTACATAAAGATTTATATTCTACTTGGCTATACTAGATTGGATATATGGTCAAAGTCATGTAATGATCTCATGTCTATAAGTTATAATGCTAGTGGAACTTGATTTGTGTTGATTGGAATTAGAGGTATAGAACTCTAATCATCCACCCACTCTTGTGACTCACACTCATTCCAAATATAGTCCATGCATGCAAAATAAAAGCATGCCAAGTTTCACGTATGAATAATCCAAGAACCTACATTTAAGCTACAAAATGAGTGAAACTTACTTGAACCTATTAGAGTCATACAATCCTCACAGATTGCCAAGTCTTTTACCTCCATTAACCAAAAATGACTATGAACAACAAAATTTACTTGAGAACGATGAAATATGTTCTCATTACACCATTCAACCATAATTTTTGCATCAATCAAATTGGCAACATTTTCAAATTTTAACTCCTCCATTGCAACATCTCTTTTTACACATGAATCAACACTGTCATGCTCCCCTTTTCCATGGCCAGCCTTAGTAAAAATCTAAATATGTTCTACACCAATGGTAATGTGCATCTTGTTTAACCAATAAAACATCTATGCATTCTTGAATTATGATGTGCAATTATCTTACCAGATGTAATGTTGTTTGAAAATAATGTTCCTCAGTACTTCTCAAAACAACCTTGTACATACTCTGTACAATGTGATTGGTCATCACTAATATAGAAATGGTACTCCCTTAATATTTTTTTATCTTCCTTTGTACTATTAGGTGCATGGATGAAACTATATGCATGAATATGACTTGTGTTGAGTTGCAATACGGTGATTGAACTTCCATTTGTGATTTGAATATGTATTTTTTAGAAAATTCAACTACTGAAACAATAGAATCAAGTTGGAATGTGTCTTTACTTTGTTTGAAATGTTCATCCAACCATTTAGCCCTATGTGTGTACCTTGCATACTCATAAATAATTTTCTCTTTGAATTCGACCATAAATTATGAAAGAGGTATCTTTTTCGTAATAAGCTCACACCATTTAGATTCTTTGTCATCTTTTACTTGATATGTCATAGGTTTGTATTTGTTCAAACCGACTAATTCTTATCCAATTGCACTTATACACTCCTCATGGATACATTTTTTTAATTTTGGCAATCCACCACAAATTTTGTAATCTCCATCCAAACATTCTTTCTTATAAAAGAATTGTCCATCTGGTCTTTTAAAAAAAAAATTGGAATAGATTTTCTCACTGATTTTGGTGGAACTTCTATGCCACACTCCTACAAAATGTTGTTGGTATGCAAAGTACAATGAATATGGCCAAAAATATCACAGTTCATTGAAAATTCAACATGTTTCCTACAACAAGTGGTGAGTATGTGATTTATTTTTACATTAAAAAGTTTAGCTATCTAAAAAAATCTTTGACTAATAGCAATTTATGGATGTTTTTCCAAAAAATTATAGTACAATTATGTTTGAGTCATATATGAAATGTTTTAGATTTGCTTCATGATTATGAGAACTAACTCTCCTTTTCACTAAATCTCTTGCATTGGGCAAAACTCTTGTATTATCTTTTCAAAATTATGCAAGTAAGTCTTTCAAATCATCAGTTATAGCCTTGTCCTTTCATGAAAGTCTACCAAAAAATGTGAAGAGCTCTTTCGTATTGGGTTCATTAAGTCTTTCAGTCTTATAATTACTTTCATTAATGTTTTTCTAGTTATATCAAGTGTTCAACTTGTTTTTAAATCCAATAATTTTTCTTTTTTTAGCACTTACTGCACAAGTTGTCATTATACATCAGGTAGCATTACAATCGTTTTGCCATGATTTCAGGTCTACAATATGATATGCATCCTGCATATTTTCAATAATTTCATCATTTTCATCATCCATGTTAGATGTTCTTATTCTTAATGTGTACATTTTAGGTCTCATCTTAACCTATTTCAGCAATGAAACAAATAATTGACATCGTTGACTATCATACTACAATAAATGAAAGAAACTATCCCAAATTTCTTGAGCTAGTCTTCTTGAATGGCGGTCAGAGATTTTGTTATGCATTGGTTTCAAAATATTTTCATCAACTTCAATTAAGTACTTATCTTTTTTATGCACAATTCTTGGAGGTGTTGTTATTGGTGGAATCCATTCAGAGGGTGTTTCTAAATCATTATATGTTTCCATGAAATTTTCTTCATTTTTTGTTCATTATATATTTTCATAAAAAAATTCATTGTTAATTTCATCATTATTTGAGTCCATTAAATTTTCTTCATTACTGGTGGGTAAAGTATCATGCATAAGCTCTTCATCAACAAAATTAAAAACATTAAACTTTGAATGTGAATTACCAACATCATCTAATTTTTTATTATCAATTTCATGTTAATTTAATTCATTATTGTGAATTTCATCATAATTCAATTCATTATTGTTAGTTTCATCATTATTCAATTCATTATTGCTAATTGCTTCATTATCTAAGGCATTTGGCTCATCAGGGTTAGTGTTTGTACCTTGTCTGGGATGAAATGCTTGCATTTGTACCTTGTTTTTTCTCTCAGCTCTTCTAATTACTTTGGTGTTTTATTCTTTAACTTATTTCTCTTCTTGTTAGCATAATTATGTATTTACCTTGGGTTATTGACTAAGGTAATTAGTCTTTGGTTAGTTGCCTTAACCACTTATGTTAAGAGGTTAATTTGTTTAACAGGCTTAGTTATTTTCATGTTAGCTGACATTGGTTGTTTTATCCATCCTTTTCACATGTTTCTCAGGCGGCTCATGTCTTTGCCTATTTAATAGGCCTTCTTGTATTATTCAGATATAGAATGCATGCTATGAATACAATGTGATTCTTTCTCACTCTCTGTGTTTTATCTAATATGGTAATTAGAGCTTGTGGTTTAGGAAGCTTGGGAGGAAGCCTATGAAGCAAGAGAGGGCGGTCTTGTCAGGGAGGAGCATGAAGCACTGGTGAAGAGCCGTGAGAGGAAGAAATTTATTTTTTTCTTGTGACCAGCCATTTAACTTGAGGAAAATCCTAAAAATTCATTTGAGCATTACTTTTTGTGATTCCTTTTACTATAAAATTATCTGGCTCAAAATTTGTCTGTTGAATCAGACATAATCAAATTCCAGTAAGTATTTTGTTTGAAAATCACATTTAAAGTTTTTTGGTTGGTCATCTCTGTATGGTTTGGGGAAGAGACCATATTTTCATTTGGGCACTATTTTTGGTGAGTGAGGGGTCTAAAAATTGTAGGACAATTTTTTAATTCGTTGATTATTTTTATGAAAATTTTAATCTAAAATTTTATTATTTCAATTAATTTTAATTTTTTAATTTAAAAAATTCAAAACTTTAGCTTATAAGGGTTTTTAGGGACCTACTAGTGACTAATTATCTCAAAAAAGTTCTGGAAGGTAAAATTTTTATTATTTTCTGGGTTTTTAATTTGAATGTTGCTAAAAAATAAATTTTTCAAATTGGATTGTAGATCTCCAAATAATTTTTTTTTGTCCATTTTTTGGTGTTTTTAAAGATGGAAAAATTAAAATTTTCCAAATGGTGTTGAGTTTTTTTTACTAAAACGAGAGGTATTAACTAGTTTGTGATTTGAATCAGTGGGTAGGAGCAATTTTATGTAAATTCATCATGGTTTGTTTGATATTTGCTTTTTTCATAGAAAAAGTAGGCCAAAATGGCTACTTTACAACACCTCTTGTTTCCAAATTCACAAAAATTGATAGAAAAAAATTTAGTTTGTAGAGTCGCAAAATTTTGATGATATGTAAATATCAGAATCTTGATCAAATAGTGCTTGGTAAAGCGCAGAGGCATGCCACAGGTACCGATGATTATGATAAATGTCATCATGAGGCTTTTATGTTATTAAAATTGTTAGTAGCAAATAATCTAATCTTGAGGTCAGAAATGTGACCATTGCATTAATTTTGTGGATTAATTTACTTCTAAATACTAGTCTTCTAAAGCTAGTAGGGTATTGTATTTGAAGAATTTATTATTTTCTACTAAGATGCAAGAAGGTGGCTCCATTTTTATGTTTTTGTTGCAGATCAAGGACATTAGTGATTAGTTGAAGGCTATACAAAAACCTATTGGTGAGCAAGATTTGATTGCTCTGTTATGTAGAATCTTCTACCTTCATTTAAGTCATTGGAGTCCTTGCACATGATTGTTGAGATGCATACTTTGGACTTTGAAAAGTTATCCACATTATTATTGTAGAAGGAGAGATGATAGGAGTAGACAATGTTGTCTACATCTACTTCTTAGAGAATGCATTCTTTATCAATGGAAAGGGTAAGCAGTTCGGTAGAACTACTAGTTCTTCGATAGAAACTTCATAAGTGGTTATAATAAGAGATCTAAGTGGAAATGTTTTAACTGTAAGCAACCTTGTCATCTTAATAAAGATTGTAGGAAAATATAATAGGTATTACTAATCTCATAAACAAAGCTCATCATGTGAATATAGCTGAAGGTGAAGGTAAGGAAAAATCTCTTGATTTTGCTTTCATGGCTTCAAGTGGTAAATCTGTGATGGATGGAGCTTAGTACTTTGATTTAGGGGCATCTTGCCATTATACATGCCATAAGGATTGGTATGTGGATTTTTTTTTAAATGACAATAATAATGAATCTGTATCTTTGGGAGATGGTAAGACTCATTTTGTAGAAGGATATGTAATTTTCATATCAGTTTTAATGGTGAAGTTCAATATACATTTAATAAGTGTTAGGTATGTGGCTAATATGAACAAAAATTTGCTTTTCATTAGCGGGATCACTTCAAAATATGATTTTGTTATAAATTTTCAAGGACAATAATGTTTAGTCATCACCAGATATAAAAAGATTATTATTATTGGGATTGGTGAGAAAGGCTTGTATAAGCTTGCAGATCCACAGAGGGTAAAGGAAAGTGCACTTGTAGTGATTAATAGGAAAAGTTCACTATAGAATTAAAAATATGGGCATTTGAATTTCTAGTATTTGACAACATTGAGCAAGACTAAGATGGTTAAGGGGATTTCTTCTATTTAGGATAGTCATCATGTATGTATTGGATGTCAGTTGGGGAAGCAAGTTAGACATTCATTTGACGTTGGTAAAGCTTCAAGATCTAAGGGAGTATTAGATCTGGTACATGCAAATTTGCATGGTCCAATGCAAACACCTACCTCTTCTGGAGTCCATTATTTTCTATTGTTGGTCGATGATTTCTCTAGGAGAAAAAGTGGGTATACTTTCTAGTGAATAAATATGATTGTTTTTCTAACTTCCTTATTTGGAAAGCTATAGTTGAAAAAAGGCAGGATGATCAGTGAAATATCTTAAAATAGATAATAGGGTTGAGTTCATCTCAAAATAGTTCAAAGATTTTTATACCACTGAAGGCATACATAGACAGTACACTACCCCTTACACTCTGCAACAAAATAGAGTTGTGGAAAGGCGAAATAGGATGGTGATGGACATGGCTCACTGTATGGTTCAAAGCAAAAATGTCCCATATAGATATTAGGTAGAATTAATGAATATGGCAGTGTACATCCTCAATATAAATCCTACAAAATCATTGGAGAATATGACTCCAGAAGAGGCTTGGTCAGGTCGAACTCCAGATGTAAGTGCTTTCTAAATTTTTGGTTGTGTAGATTTTGCAGTTATTCCTAGTCAAAAGAGAAGTAAATTGGATGAAAAAATCAAAGCATACGTGATTTTTGGGTATAGTGAGCAATCAAAGGCCTATAGATTACTTGATATTTCTAATAATAAAGTTGTGGTAAATAGAGATGACATAGTAAATGAAAGATGTCATACTTCACATCAACTAGTACAGTTTTAGATATTGAGTCATTATTTTCTTCTAATGATTCTATTATTAATTATGGTGTGAAAGTTGAGTAGGATTCTAGTTGCTCAGTAGACTCACATTCCAGGGAGGGAATCGATGCAAGTCATTGTGAGGTTCTAGCAAGAAAAACAAAGAAGCCAAAGTGGTATTCTACCACTATGAAAGCACTAAAGGAAGGAAACTTGCCACAGAGTGTGGAAGGAAGATGATTGAGATTAGGAAATCAATTTGGTAATAAAGGTGAGCATGACAATTTTTCTCTAACAACTATTGTTTCACATGTATTTGAGCCTAATTATTTTTTAGAGGCCAAAGGGAAGCATGAGTTATAATCAACCATGTAATTGGAATATGATTCTTTGATGGAAAATAAGACTTGGGAGCTTATGGAGCTACCACCAGGAAATAAATCCATTAGTTGTAAATGGATAAGAAAATTAAAATACAAAGCATATGTTTCCTTGGACAAACACAAAGCCATAATTTTTGTAAAAGGTTATGCATAAGTGGAAGGGGTTGATTATGAGGAGACTTTTGCTCCTACTACAAAGATGGTAACTTTTCTTTGATTATTGCTATTGCTGCTCAGTTTGGATGTTAGGTGCATCAAATGGATGTCAAGAGTGCTTTGTTAAATGGATATTTGGAGGAGGAAGTCTACATGGTTCAATGATAGGGTTTTTGGGTTCCTAGTAAGGAACATCTTGTTTGCAGGTTGATCAAGTCCTTGTATGGGCTTAAGCAAGCTCCTTGAGCCTGGTATATGAATATAGATACATACCTTAGGGAGTCTAGTTTCAAAAGGTGTAACTCTGAACCAACTCTTTATGTAAAGGTGTCTGGTGATAAAATATTGATTCTCATTGTATATTTTGATGATATAGCCATCACCGATAATATTGCTAGTCTCATTCAAAAAATGAAGGCTGATATTTGTTGTACTTTTGACATGATAGACATAGGACTATTGAAATACTATTTAGGTGTTGAGTCTTTGAAAGGTGATTATGTTATATTCATGTCACAGAATTAGTATGCCAAATCATTACTAGAAAGGTTTAAAATGATGGATTGTAATCCAACTCACACACCTATGGAAGTTGGAGCTAAAATTTCAACTGACACTGCTTCACCTCTATTCATTGAAATAGTGTATCGATAGCTAGTGGGTAGTCTCATTTACCTCACTACCACTAGATCGGCTATTTGTTTTGCAGTGAGTTTTGTATCTCACTTCATATTTAAGCCATATGAAGTACATTGGTTAGCTACAAAATGGGTATTAAGATATGTCAAAGGTACTCTTGACTTTATATGAGAAGTCTATAGATTTTGATCTTTTAGGGTATTCTGACTCTGATTGGGTAGGATCAGTAGATTCAACAAAATCTACAATAGGCTATGTATTCACTCTTGGTTTAGGAGTTTTCTCATGAAAGAGCAAACTACAAACTATAGTGGCATTATCTTTAACAGAAGTAGAGTATAAAGATGTGGTCAGTGCAGGTTATGAAATAGTGTGGATAAAGAAAATCTTGGAGGATATTTAGTTTGAGTCATCAAAGCCTACTCCAATTTTCTATGACAACCAGAGTATTCTGAAGATGGTGAAGAATCCAATATTCCATGCTAGGACTAAACACATTGAGGTTCACCATCATTACATCCAACAATTCTGATCAACCATCTATATGAGGTGAGCATCTCATCATCCATATGAACAATTATTGGGTCCCTCTGCTCAGTATCATCCTTGAGGGGAAGCAGGTATCAAATTTAGGGGACATTATCACCTTTAATGTATCTTGAATAAGCTCAATAGAGTTTGAGATGGGGTAAATTATACATATGTCATACTTGGTCAATGCCAATTTTATGCCACCCTATACTTCTAAAGCATAGCCATCCGTTAATGGTTTTAAAAAAAGTCCCTAATGCATTTAGATATTTTCTAAGCTATACATTCATCACTAAAGGTACATCTTAAAAAATCTTAAAACCACATCATCATTAATGGATACATGTGACCATTTCCAGTTTATTGAGCTCGAAACCAAATATTATACAAAAAAAAGTTGCATATCCAACTTGACCAAAATATTTAAGAAAAACATGTACATACCTTGTACCCATCATCCTACTTTCCTATTTTACCATCCCAATTACATGCAGCAAGGTATAGAACTCTATAGTATTGATAAACACCAAGTGTTGTCTAGTTTGTTTTTGAGATTGCAATTACTGCATCCATGGTGTGACTAGGACTAGTCCCATATCAAAGACACACTCTTGAGATGAGTTGGGAATGGATGGAGTGGTTGATGGTTTTCCCATGTGTGATGGAGGGGTAGATGAAGGAGGTACATGGAATGGAGGATTAACCTTATTTTCACAAGATATTTTAATTTTAGAAAAAATTTGAACAATGTATTTGAATACATTAGGGGAATCTTGAATAATTGTAACAATAGAAGATTCTTGTTAGACTTTCAATTAGGATATGAAAATGCACCTATTGAATTAGATGCACTAAGTGACCTTGGAGGAAACTTAAGGGACTTTATTCAACATAATTTAGGAATGTTTTTGGGACAATCCAAGGCATGATTCACAGGTATTGGGCCCCATTAGATAACATTCTTGAAATAGAATCCAAGAGATGCATTGTTACACCAAGGGCTCAATTCTTATTTCTACTTAGATAAGATTATCTATATTACATAGTCCAATTCAATGGGTTTTCCACTTAAACAAATCAGTTCAAAATTTATAAATAAAGGAGTTTGGTTAAAGATATCAAAAAAAATAAAAAGGTAAGATAGGATTTTAAGCAAGTAAGGTAGTAAGGTATATCCTTGACCTACTAGGGGAAAGGTCCCAATCACTGTGCATGTTCCAATTGTCGAGCAAGGCTTTTGTTAACATGTGTTTTATTGATGAAACATATTAGTGTATATAAATATTAAAGTGTACTAGAAGTTGAACATGTAATATCTAATACTTGTTCAACATTTATTCTATAAAATTAAAAGTAATTTTCATATTTTTTTGAGGTAGTTATGGGGGAGCACAAGGGAAACTATCCATTTTTTTATCAGTTTTCAGGATCTACTTAATTGAAAAATTAATAAAGAAAAATTCATTGAAAAAATATTAAAAAAAAATCATAAGACACTACAAGATATTATCTACATATTCACCAAAGGGTTTGAAATAATGTGTAACGATGCTAAAAAATGGAGGGCCCACAACCATCTATCTACTATGTTTTCTTGAAAAAATAAGAGGTCTTCTTCAAATTTTATATGTTTGATCTATTTATACTTAACCAATTTTTTAAAAAAATATTTTTTTAGAAACTAGACTCAAAATGCTACAATTCATTTTTTTATACCATCTTCAAATTTTGAGTGTAGCCATCTCAAACTATCTACAGAAGTTCATATTTATGAAATTTCAGAAAAATCATGACCACGAGTAGGCCCTTTTTTGCCCCCCAACTTTGTGCACTTACCCCCCTAGAATTCAAAAATAATATTTTTAGTAAGGGTCAGTTCTTTAGTGTATTTTTTTTTGGTTTCCTCTGTAGGGTTGCATATTTTTTTTTTTGTTTTTGCAACCTAGTTCTATTTCTGCTAGAAGATCTTCATAGAGCTTTATTATAATATCTTTCTCTCCACTGTGTAAAGGGGCGATCCCCTTTAAAAATTGTGACTTTTACCATTAATAAAAATAATATAAAAAATTTAAATATTATAAATATAAAGTTGCTAATGAAATGTAGAAGTGTTGGTAAAGTGGGTTGGTTGTGCCTAGCCCCACCATTCCAATCTCAAAGGTCATGTATAGGTCAGATGTGGCCGTATGAGTTTACTCAATGGTTTCAAGTGATCAAGTGGTAGCCATTTATATTAGTTTAGTATTTCTCGTGGACTGGACTCCCGATTTGTGCCCCAGAACTGGTTTGTAGCTTTGGTCAAAAGTGAATATTGATAATAAAAAAATATATTATAAATATAAAAAAATATATTAATATTAGTTATATGCTATTATATTATTTATTATTATATATTAATATTATAAATATAATTCTATTTATACAACATAATGGTTGTAATGTTTTTTTTTGCAAAGCAAAAGTATATAGTAAATTATTTGTATTATATACCTTTAAAGTGCATGAGTGAGATGTAATATTTTATTACATAGGTCACAAACAATGTAATATCTAGACACGTTGAATTTAATGTTGTCTATTATGAGGCCATATTCCACTCAAAACTTAAAATGTTTGAAAAATATGCACTTCTCTACTAGGTGGTATGTTTTCTAGTTCATATGGGGAACAAACTTAATCTTTCTTATGTCAATGGTTTTATTCCCTCTATCAATAGTCACTTGCCTATTCTCTGCAGCAATACAAATACATCATTACTATTAAGTGGGAATTTATGATGTCAATCAAAATAGATTTTAGATTCATATTTGTCAAGACTTTCATAGGGAAGAACATCACCACATCATTAATCCTTCAAAATTTAGGGTGATTTTCATGCAATCAAGTTTGCAAGTTTCTCCAATTCAAAATCTAATGAATGAGATGTATTTTTCTTCATTTAATGTTTTTCATTGTGATCCATTATTCTACATGAAGGCCAAAACATTCAACCCAAAATTCTACCTAAAGATCAAAACATCAAACCTTAAATTACCCACATAGTGTAATCTAGATGACTTACAACATGATTCATTACCAACAAGCTACTCTCAAATCACATATAGATCATTTCATATGTATTTTATGAGATTACTTAATGACATATTGGTAGTGTTGTCACTTGGATTTTCACCCTTTGAGGAGATGGAAAATCTCTCCTCATCCAAGTGGCACAATGGAAACACCTATAGGCTTATGGATAGCCTAAGGATGAGGTGAATCTCTAGATAGGGCTAACTCCCTTGATGTACCACTTTGGATCACAACTACACCTAAACTTTGGGGCTAAAAAGGGAGAGAGAAAACTGAAATCAAACTATCTTAATGGGGGTGATACACTAAATTAGATGATGAATTCCAACCAACAACATGTTACACATGAAATCAAGGGACAATCTAAACATACACTCCATTCTACATCTTCTCACATCAATGTTACATTATGAGGTTATGGATGAATGTGCAAAGCTAAGAGGACTAGACAAAGAGGCCTTGAATGGCGCTAAAAAAAATAATAACTTTCTCATTCCTTTACACTTAGTAAAACACTTAATATGACCTATAAGAAGAAGCTTTCAAACTAGAAATAGGGTGAAAGAATGAGACAACATGCTAAAGAATCCATAGTCTTCACTAAACAAGATCCATCATTCAAGAAAAACACACTTATGAACAATCATGAAGAGTTAAAAATTAGTAGTCTTATTGATAAAATGGTATGAAAATGAGTATGTATTTTCCATACTCGTGAGGAGCATGAGCTACAATGGCCAAAATGGTTAGTTCTTATAGAACTTGAAAAAGAGAGAGAGATAGGAGAAGAGAGAAGTTTAAGGGTCAAAAGGACACTTGTCAAGCTAAGAGAATAAATTAATTGTGCATGAGAGAAGGATGTGGGATGAACCATGTAAGTTTAGGAAGTCCAAGTGTCCATACAAGTCATCAAACTCTTGCAAAGTGGCATAAAACTCCTCATTCTGGCTCAAAAAAATTGCCTTCATGATTAGCCCTGTTTGAACATCCCAAAACTAATTAAGGATAGGTATGATGATTATGATGAAGGGTAATCATTTAATACATTCCTCTCCATTAATTTGTTGTAGTTTTGGTCATTTATAATCATCTGGAAAGGAGCCACCATCATCTGCAGTCCAAAAAACTCTCCATTCATGCACCCTTGACACTTGGCTTCCAAAAAGTCATCATTTCCTCATAAAAATACATGGGATGGAGTGTATGACACCTATGAAGACCCTTAATTTTATTATAAGAATCAAAGACACCTTAAAATCACTTCACTTGAAGTTTTCCACCCTCTTCACTAGCATGTCCACTAGGTTAGTTTTGACTGGCTAAGATGAGAGCTATTATTTTCAAACTTTTAAGTATTTATAAGGCATGAAATGGAAATAGAGAGTTGACACAAGTATAAATATTCTTCCTAAAGTTGGTTTCATCCTTTGACTCCTTATAGAACCTACAAAACACAAAAAATGGTCAAAAATACCCTTTTTTCACCCTATCCATACAAGTCAATACAACTCGTCCTGGTGAGAAGTATATTGAGGGAGTCATATTTAACATTAAATCATCATTAATTCTATTTTGGTTCATTTAAATTCATCATTAGCCTCATTTCTCCAATTGGGTCCTTCCAAGGGTTTTACAAGGGTTTTAGCTTGTTTACCCTCTTGAGCTTTGTTCATGCAGTGTTCATGCAGGTTTCACATTGAAATTCCAAAAAATTTTAATAAAAAGGTTTCCTAGGACCTTGTCTAACTCCTTCAAATTCCTTTAATCTCCATGCAAATCCTCAAAATATAAATGAGCATTCAAAGTCACCCACTCAAGCTTGTTTCTTCCATTTGCATAGACCTGAGGTTATTCTAAGCCCAAAAGTGTCTTCTTTGTGATTTGTCTACCCTCTAAAATCTTAGTCACATTTGTATTAGCCCCAAAAACATGATAAAATAGGTTTAAATTCTCACCCCACATGGAAAGTGAAGGTGACCATCCATTTGGGGTTTATGCCAAAACCTTGCTCTTAAAACTGATTGCAACTTAAAGCTCAAAATGATATTTGATGGTTTTAATTGGATAATAATAGCTAAAATACACCTTTATTCATACCATACACATGTTATAATATTCTAAAAATATTTCTAATAGTTATAAATGAGAATGACCTATTGTTTGGGCTCTAGGCCAAAATCCTGCTCAAGAGTCATGACTGCAACTCTAAGAGTGTAGGGTAACCTATTGAGTTTCAACCCATTTTCATGTTATAACATGTTTATATTGATTTTTTATAACTCTCCACACCTTCCTAAAATGTTTCTATGGCTGTTGGCCTCATCTTTTGTCATTAACTCTCAAAACTGCCAATTTGTGCTCAAGGGGAAGTGCCTTTTGACTGAGACAAAATAAAGGGCACTTCCCCTATTTGTTTGACTATAGTGGATATTTTATGGGCTCCCCCAAGTTTTTGATACCTCTTATGTAGAATTTTAGTCTTCCATTAGGTTATTGGACCCTCTAATCTCTCCACAACCCAAACAAACTATTATAGGTAGATAGTACAGGGTTATGGTGGCGTAGACTGTGTTTTTTCACTTGGAAGGGTCATTTATTTACTTGATTTAAATTTTATGGGGGTTCCATGAGACTATTTAATTCATGACAAGGTCTTTTTATCTTTCTCATCAGTCTAAAACTCTATGCTTCCTTCCATACATTTTGCATTGTCAGGACTGATACACTCCCTTGATTGTGTTTTTTCCTTAGAGATGATACCTGTAGGTATAGATGCCTCTTTTATCTTGATACAAAGTATGTAAATCATTTTAGGGTCTCTTATAATCATTTCATGATTTTTTTGAAACACTTGAGATCATCTCAATGCATTGGCATGCTATGTACCTAGGGATATGATATATTAATGTATATGGGTTGATGAAGATGCCAACATGTGGCACAGATCCCCTTAGTTAGTTATGTGGGTACAATATATTAAGATAATGGAGTAACTTGTGGAATTATAAATTTGGTTAATGGTCAGCCTACATTGGGATTAGGAGGTTAACCATCTATGGGTTAGATAGATGTCTATATATAGGAGATGATTATCATGGTAAAGATATCAAGTAAGCATTGAGTCTTCTATTGTAAGAGGATATTGGAGGTTGTCCCATCTAAGAGATATTTTGGATTTATTCCTTCCTAAAGGATTATTATATGGTGTTTCCCTACCTTAAGGGTATTTTTGTATATATTAAATCTTAACAATGGTATTAGAGCTTCGATTTGGGCAATTTGTGTGGAGTGAGACCCTAGTTTTTTTTTGAATTGGAAATAAATTTTTATTGGTTTTGAATTTTTTCACAATTTTTTTACTGGATATGGATAATATTTCAAATAAGTCACAGTAAAAACATTGAGTTTTTTTTTTATTATTTTTGAGAGAGTTATTGCTATTTTAGGGTTTATACTAATTTTTCTATATCTTCTGAAATATAAGTAATTTGTATTCAAAATTTTTACTAGAGATGTAAGAAGATATAATAGAAGCACAATAAAAATTTCATAATATTTGGAGTTTTTTTGGGTGATTTTTTTCTATTTTATGGTTTTTCATATATTCAATTTATAGGTCAAAATTTGTGACACTGTTTCACAAAATTTTCACTGAGGTTCCAATATCATAAGAGGAAGCTACATTAAAAATTTTGGACTTTTTGGATCATTTTTGTATGAGTTATTGATATTTTAGGGTTTCATGAACCTTAATTGTTTTGTGGATCATGGAGTTGCAAAGATTTTCAAGGGAAGATGATATTGATGCTAGAGAATGGTGGCTCCTTTTGAAGAATCATTTTAAAAAAAAATGGGCAAAGATGATTACTTCCTTTTTTGTTTGAGCCTGCACTACATTGGTTTGATCATTTGAGCTATACAGAAAGGTTTTCTTCATGGAAAGAAATGAAACAAATCTTTTTAGATTGTTGGGCTATAAAACAAGAAGCAGAATAATAATAATAATAATAATAATAATAATAATAATAAGCAATAGAAGAAGTAGATGAAGAAGAAGAATAAAAAGAAGAAGAAGAATAATAATTGGATGATAAGGGTTTAAATAATTTGGCTCCAAAGAAATCTGAGTCAATTTTTCAATTTCATGGATGCATTCAAAAGAAAAGGGTTGTTGTGTCCATAAACCCTACCAATGAGTATAACTTCATCAACATGAATGTGTCCAAGCATCTACATTTTCAAGCAAAGAATATCAAAAAGGTTCAAGTTGATGGTAAGAATATTTCAATGCTTGAAGATCTAAAGTTCATTATGAAAAAAAATGTTTTGCATTCAAATTTTTATGCTTTGGATATGGATGATGTGGATATAGTTATGAGATATCCATGGTTAGAGACTTTGGAAACAATGAATAATAATGTTCAGAAAAAGTTCATGAAGTTTTGGTATAAGAAAAAGAAGATCACTTTACAAGATATCATAGTGAAAAGGGCACCAATAAAAATCTAGGTAGATCATGAGGATGAGATTAAAATAGGTCATGAAGATCATGATGAAGATTCAGATGATATAGATAAAGACACACTACTAATGAACATTTTATCTACTCAAGAGACAAAGAAGGAAAAGATGGAAGAGGTAGAAGCAAAGATGGATAAGGTCAAAGTATTGGAAAAGGTTAAGGTATATAGACACCCACATCATCATGAGAGGAAACAATCATGGAACCAGGTGAGGAAGTGTCATAACAACAATAATTTTGTCTATACAAGAAATAAAATTTCCAATCATTATGGATATGCAT
Source organism: Torreya grandis (assembly GCA_037957365.1). Lineage (NCBI taxonomy): Eukaryota > Viridiplantae > Streptophyta > Pinopsida > Cupressales > Taxaceae > Torreya > Torreya grandis. The sequence goes on from JARHVA010000259.1 coordinate 2,634,919, forward strand.
GGAATACAAATAAAAAATACTATGGCACATGGAATGAATGGGGAAATCACTATGACTATGCATGTAAGAATACCTATTTTGGTCATGGTTGGAATCAGAGTAATGCAGTAGAATATGATACATAGAATAAAAAGAGGAATAATTATGCTTGGACACCAAAGCAGTATAATTATGATTATGAGAAAAATTAGAGGAGCACAATGAAATTTGGAAACAAGCTTAGAGAGATATCACTTGCCAAGATCACATATGGATGGCTAGATGATCGAGATTGGAGACAAGTGTGCAATGATTTGAAGCACACTCATTATTTGGTTTCTTCCTATGTTTCGAGGATGAAACATGTCAAGGAGGGAAGTAATGCTATGTACCTAGGGATATGAAATATTAATGTATATAGGTTGATGGAGATGCCAACATGTGGCACACATCCCCTTAGTTAGTTATGTGGGTATAATATATTAGGATAATGGAGTAACTTGTGGAATTAGTACTTTGGGTAATGGTCAGCCTACATTGGGATTAGGAGGTTACCCATCCATGGGTTAGATAGATGTCTATATATAGGAGATGATTATCATGGTAAAGATATCAAGTAAGCATTGAGTCTTCTATTGTAAGATGATATTGGAGGTTGTCCCCTCGAAGAGACATTATGGAGTTATTCCTTTCTAAAGGATATTATATGGTGTTTCCTTACCTTAAGGGTATTTTTGTATATATTAAATCTTAACATGACAACTTTCACATCTCACTCCTTAACTCACTATCTGTAACAGTCATCTATATGGCTGTAGGGGAGTTCAAGACCTCTAGGTGTAAATTTCTCTTTAGAATTTGGTTGTGATGTTTGTAAACCCTCCTTGAAGCTTGATCATTCATTTAGCACCTATTAGGCATGTGTTCACTTTGCTTAGGCTTAAATCATTACTTATACACCTTGATGGCTTATTATTTGCTTAATTACATTTATAGGTGAGTTTCTATAAGGGTAGGGACACATGTAGGTGTTATTCTATCAAAATGAGTGCTAGGAATGTTGATCTGAGTGAATGCACTGATTCAATATGCTATGTGAGACGTGTATTTTATAAGACAATACTGAGCATACACATACATGCAACTGCAAGAAATGAACAAGAGGAATGAGACACCAATGATACACACAATATTACATTAGAATATGAAAGGGAACATATACATATATAGGTTGTAGGAGGAAAGATATAACCCATTCTAGTGAATGTGGTATTAAAATTTCCAAATAAACAATATGACACTAAATCCCCTAAGCAAGCAATATGCAATCATATAGCCAAAACCCATGGGAAAAAAATATACACCAACACCGCCCCCGCCCCCCCCCCCCCCCCCCCCCCCCCCCCCCCATAAGAAAAGCTTAGGTAGGAAATGATACATAAAAATACAAAAAAATGGGTCCCAGAAACAAGGCCTGATGAGGTACCCATGAACAATGCAATCTCTCATAAAGTATAGAAAAGGAGAAAACCCATTAGGAAAAACTCCCTCCCAAAAAGAGAGGCAAAAAAAGAAGAGAAGATGCTAGAAGGCCCCCCTAAAGATGATGAAGCTATTGAAGTGGACCACACCCCAAGAAGAGCTCGTAGATGAATGAACTTGATCTCAGTAAAAGGTTTTATGAAGATATTAACAACCTGCTTTAAAGACTGAGAAAATACTAAGTTAATAACCTACTCATGAATCAACTCCTGAATGAAATTCATGTGAATCTCAATATGTTTGGTCGTCTAATGAAGGACTAGATTTCTAAAAATCTAAATGGTGCTCTATTTATCACAAGATATAATTGTAGGCCACCTGATCTAGATACCAATCTCAAAAAGAATCCCCTAAAGCCAAATAGCCTCAGTAGCTATGTTAATAACTCTCCTATACTCTTCCTCTATGGAAGATAGAGAAATAACATTCTGCTTCTTGCTCAACCAACTAATGGGGCCAAAACCCATTGAGAAACTATAACTTGAAGTGGACTTACAAATCCCAGTGTCACCAGCCCAATCCGAGTCTATGTAATTGACTAAGTCAAAATCTAAACCAACCTCATAATTATCCCATACTTGTTTGAACCTTAAATGTAGTGCAAGATCCTCTTACCTAATTTTTAATGTAGCTCATGGGGTTCCTACATGAATCTTGAAACAATGCCAATAACATAAGAGATGTATGTTCTAGTTTGAGTCAAGTAAATAAGGTTGCCAACAAGTTTTCAATACAAAGTAGCATCAACCAATGTAGTGGAACAATCTACCTCAAGCTTGACTCCAGATATGAATGGAGTCAGAGATGGCTTACAGTCAACCATATGAAACTGTGCTAAAAGATCAATAGAGTACTTTGGCTGTGAAAGTGAAATCCCTAAATCTGTCTGAGTGATCTCAATGCTAAGGAAGTGGTTTAGTAAGCCCAAGTTAGTCATGGAAAATCTATCCTAAAGAGTTTTTTTCACTAGTGAGATAGTTGAAGAAGAATTCCCTATGATCAAAAGGTCATCAATTTATAAAACTAATATCAATAATGAATCATCTTGTCACAAGAAGTACACATTGGGATCTAAGTGGCATCTAGTGAAACCTGAAGTGAGAAGGAAGGAATCCATTTTGGCATACCAAGCTTGAGGGGCCTGTTTGAGGCCATAAATGGATTTCTCAAGTCTACACACTAAAAAAGAATATTTAACGAACCCAGATGGCTGATACATGTAGATCTCCTCCTCAAGGTCTCCATGAATAAATGCACTCTTCACATCCATTTGATGTACATTTCATCCATGTGTTGTGGCTACATCAAATGTGAGTCTGATCAAAGTCATCTTGGCCATGGGTGTAAAGGTCTCTGAGTAGTTGATGTCGGATACTTGTGAAAATTGTTTGGCTACCAATCTAGCATTGTACTTATCAACAAACCCATCTACAACATACTTGGTCCGATATATCCAACACCATCAAACCATCTTTCTTCCCTTAGGAAGAGAATTCAAATCCCAAATGTGATTTATAATTAAGGAATCATATTCCTCATCTATGGCTCTATCCCACTTAGGTATGCCTGAAGCCTGTCTAAAAGTCTGTAGATATAACATATAAGCAAAAAAATCATGTGGTCTACCCTAAAAGTCTACTCGAGTATATATATATATATATATATATATATATATATATATATATATATATATATATATATATATATGATCATTTGGATCCCCTGCTCAAGTGCATGCACTCTAAAGTGTCTATCGAGCCCAAAGAGGGCCAAAAATGGATGAGTTAGGTGTCAAATCCTCATCTTCCAAACCATGACTAGAAGTGGATGAGGATGACTTCCCATCACTCTACTCATTGTCAGAACTAGAAGAAGAAGTGGCCTCTACCTTAGGAACCTGCTGTGAATGATCTGAATCCTCAAACTACTCATCCAAATTGAGTGAAACCGATGTAAAGGGGGAATTTTCAAGTAAAGAGTCGATGGGACTCTCCTGAAACCTACCACTCCTCTCAATGAATAATTTATGAATGATAGGGTCGATAAGTCTATAACCCTTGACCCCATTTAGATACCACATAAAAATGTAAGGTTCGGATTGAACCTCCATTGCCTTATATTTTTTTGTAGAAATGCAAGCCATCATTGGTGATCTAAAGACCCTAAAATGATGCACCTCTGATTTCCTATTACGCCAAGCTTCATAAGGAGTGATGACCTTTAAATCTTTATGAGGAACCTGATTTTGAATGTAACATGCACAATTGATGGCTTCTACCCAAAACTATGGAGCCAATGATCTAGAGTAAATCATAAAATTGGCCATCTCCTTTAATGACCAATTCTTGCACTATGATACACCATTTTATTGAGAAATGTATGGTACTATCTATTGAAGATCAATCCCCTCGATGATATAAAACTTATCAAATCTATGGTTGATGTACTTCACCCCATTGTCTGATCATAGAATTTTGATGCACTTTCTAGATTGCTTCTCAACTGAAGTCTCAAAAATTATCAAAAACTTTAGACTTTTGTCTAAAAAAGTAGACCCATGTGTATTTGTAAAAATCATCAATGAAGGTGAGGACATATTTGGCCCTAGTAAAAGAAGGATGGGAAAACTACCCCATGACATCACTGTGAATCAACTCAAGAGGTACTGTAGCTCTCCTATCTTTTCCTTTATTAAATTTTTCTTCAAAATGTTTGCAAAGGACACAACCCTCACATAGTCCTTTAGAGAATTTAACTCTAGGCAAGCCTATAACCATATCCTGCTGACTCAACTATTCAAGATAGTGGTAGTTAAGGTGGCCAAATGGCTCATGCCATAGTTTGCTAACTCCATCTGAATGGGTAAGTAATGAAATAGGAGGAACATATAGAGCAAAATGGGAGAAGGTATATAGCCTAGAATGGTGATTAGCCCACCCCAATACAACTATAGAGTCACTATGTAGCTCCCTAATCTCAATTCTATTACCCCTTCATTCTTACTAGATCTTTGTACACATCTGTATTTAACATGTTTTATATTTTAAAATAAGTTACATTTATATATATAAAACTTCCACTTGTGATTATGTGATTGGTGTTATACTAGTCATATTTCTTTCTCACTCTCCCATAATCTACAACTTGCTACCAATCGCAACAAGGTCCAACACATTAGAACCTGGGCCCCATGGTGTGGATCAACATTAATAAATTTTTTCATATAAAAAGACACATCTCAACCCTAGTGATGTCATCTTTTGAGGATCTTTATGGTAGGAATGTTGTACTCCTATTAGCCAAGGATTAAACATAAACATTTTCTATATAATGTAAAGAAAAATTAGTGTTTGGAATAGGGTATTCAATATTGAAGACACCTAATTTCTATATAGGATTAGTTATTTATTATGTTATTAGTGTGTTTTTTGCATATGGATCATTAGTTCATATTAGGCTCTTATTGACACATTTTCCCATGTATTAGGCCTCGTATTGCCTTCCTTTGCTTTATATTATCCTTACAAATTTATTTTTATTTCACTTTGGGTCAATGATAATACCAAAATTCAATCAAGATTATTTGATAATTTATAGATCACCTATTTATTTTACTTATTATGTACCCATATGCTTCCGAAGTCTCCAAAACATAATTTAGAGTTTCTAGGTATCCTTTACTAGGATCAAATAAGTTCGATCTTGGTCATCTATTTGTGGATCAAACCCTTTCATCCAGATTTCTTGGTTTCTTGTGTCCTATTTGTTTTATTTCATGCATTTTATTTTTCTTCTTGCATGAAAATAAGGTCTTAATTTGAATTCAATAATTGTTTACGTACAGAAGCATGTTAACACATTTAGGGCAAGGAGTCAAATTGATAAGATATCTGTTATTGAAGTCTAAGGGTGTAATTTCATGATTAGCATATCACCCCTTATACCTAACTAAAAATTTAAGAAATAATGTTCAAGAAAATATATTCTTTTTTGGTTACTTGCATATCATGCACACTAATAAGGGTTAGGATCTTCATAGTACACCAGATTACTTTATAAACTAGATGATTTTTAATTGCCAATTTATCAAAGAATAGGGGTCTGACTTAGGTAGGACCCTCATAACTACTTCCCATTTTTATGGACTTTTAAGTTTATCTTGATAAAAATAGGGTTTGGAAGAATGACAAGCAATTATGGAAGTTTTGTAGCTCAATTTGATAATTTGAGAGGTTATTTTGACAAGTTGAATTATACGAAGGAGTATGCAAAATTTTAGCAAAATATGATATCATCTAACTAGGATTGACGACAATGACCAAGACTGAGATTAGTTTATCAAAATCAAACCCCTAAGATCCTATCTTGATTATGTAGCCATGGTTAGAGATCTCAGTTAAGAGATGTCTTATATCTTTCTACCCATAAATGTACAACAAAAATTCACACAATAATAACAACATTTTATTTCTTCAAAGAGAGATTACACAACATCAAGCTCATCGATAATGATCTAGCCTTACAATGATCAAACACACAACCATAAACATATCTTGTAGGCTTATCAACATAAATCCAACACTGTAGTGTGGTTCCAAATGATTCAATTCCACTAGTCCTTCTTAGATCTGCACACTATACAACTTACAATACTCATTTCAATTTCACTTGGATTCTTTCTCCAATATGGAATCAAATACATTTCTCAAATGTAGGTGATATGTTTATATAAACACAATCCACCCATGTACATTAAATTTTTTCAACAAACTACTAGGTCCAAAAATATTTAATACTTGTGGCACATCAAGATGCATTGCAATAAATAAATGCACATAAGTCATGATGATAATACAACCCTAGATAATACATCACATAATCGATGCACCATAACACATCACAAATCCATTTACCTATTCTCAATGTCATCGTAAGCCCCATCTCATACATATTATCCCTTATCAATGCAAGGTATCAAATAACTAGCATTTAACTCTAAGAAGTGTGAAATAAAGATATATAGAGGCAAAGTCTAGGATGAAGTTCACTAAAACTACACAATTTACCAAAGCTAACCATATAAGATGACTCACCATATATTATCACAAAAACAAATATGGTTAAAAACCATCTTACAGAAGGAACTCATGAAACAAAAGCGAAAAGAAAACATAACACGAGCAAAACATAATAGTGTGTCCCACTTTTTGGAATAAATAGGTCACCTACACATCCAATCTCCACTCAAAATATCTCGATTTTTAGTCATTCATATTAATTAGACATATATATATATATATATAGAGAGAGAGAGAGAGACTGCATATTCATTTTTTCAAAAAAACTAAAAATAGATAAGTATTTTACGGATTAATTTTTGAATTATTAAAAATAAAAATTGTTTGCCTAGTGAGACATATTATTATTATTTGACCCAACATGTAACAACTAAAAAAAAAGCTTGATGCTTCTGACCATACCACATATCACCAAATAACTAAAGATGTTACCACACTTTAATAAATCTAACTACACATTTTTTGGGTTGATGCAATATTACACATGAAATCGGATGTTCCTGCATCATACACCCCAAGTAAGACAATGTGTGAGCATGGTGATCACACATTAGGATGAGTGAGAAACCCATTCTTTCAACCCCATTTAAAGGACTTTCATGCCTTTTTTTCCTCTTAGATTACTCTCACCTTTCAATTTTCTTGGCTAACAATTCAAGTCAAAAATTGGCCTACTCCAAAATAATTTCACTTCAATGTTATTCTAGCTTCCCTTCCACTTGAGTCAATCTCCTATGTCTACACTACTCTAATATTCCATTCTTATGCTACAATACCACCCATTAAAACAATTTTGTGTTTGTGGTTCACACTTTCATTCACCTTACTCTAAGTGATACATTTTTTTAACTCTGCATCACCATTCGATTTCATTCATATTGTGCTATTATTTATCTTTTCACACTCTACCCCCTGCATGTGTTATTTGCTACTGTGCATGACCAAATGACTTTGGTGTATATCCTTTCTATTGTTTGCCTTTAATGGATTTAGGATATGAATTAGTCCATACTTCTTCACTATCACTATATTTTCTCTCCCATTATATAATATATCATGGTCATATTACCTTAGCGTCCCCAAAAAAATAGGGCATGCATCAATATCTAACACATCATAAAAAACCTTGTCTGTGTAGATATGAATCATCATCTCCTCTTCACAATGATATCTTGACCCTCTATCAACCAAGACACTTTGTATGGTCTTGTATGTGTCTTTTTTACCAATCCCAACTTCCTCACCATTTTTACATATACTAAATTATTTGTGCTTCCACTATCTACCATAACTATGCAACATTTATGTCTTTTCCTAGACTTGATCCAGAAAATATTTCTCCACATCATTGTATATTCTCTCTTTCCTATGACCTTCAAGACTCTCCTCACTGATTATATAATTTCTCCTTTCTCAATGTCAAAAATATGATGTTTATGCATCTCCTTAGATTCTATGCCTATTTATAAGACTTGTGCACCACCACTTCCCATCTTGCCATTATCTAAATGTGCATGAGGACACTCAAATGTGCAGTGTCCTATCTCCCCACATTTGAAATATATTCCTTTCAAAATTTCCACTTCTACCTCTTTCTATCCCACCTCTCATAGATATGATCCTCCCCATACTTGTGATTCTTGTGTAGTACTTACTTCTTCATCACTCTTCTCCAATAGATTTTCTTTATTACCATCATGATTTTATTTTCCTATTGTAGTACTTTTTTCATGTTCCAACTTCTCTTCTACTCTTAGTGCATACTGATATGCGTCTTCCCTTTTTTTTAATCTCACTACGCTAATCTCATCTTGGATGACTCATCACAATCCATTAGTTTACCATTTTACCTTCTTGTTGATGCTATGGATTGCACCCTTGAAAGAAGGCTTGGCTTCTCTCTTCCATGTGGCACAATGGAGACTCCCCTCTTGTTGTGGGTTTGGCAAAAATGAAGGGAGAATCTCTAGATAAGGGCTTGCTCCCTTTGATGCATCTATGAGGTCTTTCACTACTAATACTAACAATGGGGGGGGGGGGGGGGGGGTGAAAAGGGAGAAGGATATAACCAAAATAGAAATTATCTAAGCGGTGATGCACCAAATGATTTTGATCTACTCAGCTATTTTATCACTTGAGACTAGAAGTGGGTGAAGAGACACTTTATTTGACAGAAAGACCAGACTATAGGGAGCTTTAACAGGGGGCTTAATGAAGACACATAGAGATTGAACTTATCATAGGTGCTTTAGAAAACACACTATCAGATAACTACTCTTTTATCTTTGCGCTCTAGATGTAACACTTCCTATTAACCTGCAGAAATGGTGCTTTGCCTACACTAGGTATGTTAGTGTCAATCTTTGAAAACATCAAGTTAAAAATGACTGAGCACATAATTGATACACAGACACACTCAAAAGTATAACCAACCAGATAGAGGTAAAAGGCATTCTTATTGATCAATGGTAAAATTTTGGCAAAGCTTCACCTTACAAAATGGGAGATGTCCTTCTCAAATGAGAGGTTAAAATATATAGCATGAAGAAGAAGACTTTGGTGCTTTCTAGAATAAGTGGCCCATGTTGTGTTGAATGTCTAGGAAGGAGGAAGTCCACTGAAGGAATCGTGTTGTGGCAGTCACAAGTCTTGACTTTGGTGCTTAAATCGTATTAAATATCACTGTGAAAGCATGGGTCGCTTTGTCTCATCCATAGAAATAACTTCTTGTGTCAACGCTTTCTTTGCCACCTAGACTATTCTAATCTATGTCTATGCTTGGCTGGGTGCATCCTTTGGAACATTCCAAATGTTGTCGTATGTGTGCTTAGCCATCTTTTGGATTCTCTATTTTGTTCCCTCTTTCCTTACTATTTCTTGTCACTTTTGGTAATTTGAGCTCTCAAGCTATTCTTTTCCCTTTTTTGGGCTCCTTTTCTAGTGGGTCATTGAGTTTATCCTTGGGTCTTATGCCCCTTTGAATTATGTCGGGCCTGCGCTCATGAATTCTTTCAGGCAAGATGTCCGAAATAAATCTTTCAACCTCTTGTCTGAAAGAGTTTCTTCTTGGCTTTTCCTCAATAGATAATGCATCTCATTAAAGTTGATGTCTATGGGCCTGTCACAATTCGAAAACCAACAGCGATTTCATTGTCTCGAATTTGATGCTCGTGGGGACATCACTAGACATTTAAACTACCAATGGCTAGTTCATCATGATAAAGTTGATGTCTTCGGGGCCATCATCATCTTTGGTAATTCCTTCAACTTTTACAAAATGAACCTTCCCGAAGGGAAGGTGTCCCTTCAAAAAAGTGGAAAAGGTCCTTTTTGATCACTGGGAGCCCTCTGCAAGGGTACTTTCCCTTCGAGCTCCTTTATCTTCCCAATTCCTTCAGATATTTTGCCTGAAGAAAATATTGCCTTCAAAGTCTCATGTCTCAACCTTCCTTTGTGAATTTCTTTAGACAAAATGTCTGAAGGAATTCCTTCAGGCACTTTGTCCAAAGGAATTCACCTTTGGTTCTACATGGATTTTCTTCAGATAAAATGTCCGAAGAAATCCTTAATCTTTTTTGCTTTGTCATTTCTTTCGAAGGAAAACTTCCCTTTCAACCTTCTCTTTGATCTCTCTTCAAAATGTGTTCCCTACCCTCTACAAGGGCACCTTGGGTCCAAAATGTCCTTCAGAACTTGCTTGAATGACCCCATTTGGCACCTTCCTACCCTTCGCAAGGGCACTTGCCCTTCGGAGTGTTTATAAAAGACTTGCATTTATTTAAAACTAGCCCATTCATTTGTAATAAAAGGCATGCTTGAGGTAAATTTTTGAAGCAAAAAAAGCCTCAGATCAACCCAAAACCCTACAAGACTCAAATCACTTGGCTTTTTTGTGGAACAGGTCTACAACAAAGGGAAAAAACTATGATTATAGCAAGGTGAAAGCATCGAAGACTGGAACATCAAGGAAAGAAAAGGGAGACTAATTTTTGGCCTATAGGACCAAAAAATGGTCAATAAATTGGTGATTCACATGGGAAGCATGCCTACTATGCTAAAGAAGACTGGTAGCCTCAAAGTCCATTGGGTATGGAGTCAGGATGTAGCTTGAAAAAGTTAGCAATAGCCTTTTAAAGACATATGAACCAACAAAGTTTTACCCCAAGCAACAAGGAAAAAAAACACATAACAAGGATTAAAAAAAAACTACACCTGTGCAAACAACACTTAGGGAAAACAAAGACAACCGAAATCAAACTACTATGTAAAACTAACTAGATATATTTTCCTCCCTCCTGGATCAAAGGGAAAACTTCTAAAGTCTCCATGGGAAAGAAACTTATGGTGCCAGACAAGTGACTAAATGGAATGGAGACTTAGTGACTTGACCTTCTTTCCTGCCACCTTGATTGGCTTGTATCTGAGTGGATTAGGGTCAAACATGTCTCCAACATCCATGTATTCATTTTGCCTGTTGAAACTTGATACATGTTGGCCCCTCATGCTGGCGTATTTTATCAAGAAATAAATGGCTGCTAGCTTATCACCATAAGCCTCATTTAGCTTATATTCTCCTTGACATGCATCATGGATCAACTTGTTCCATTATTCCTCATTAAAGAGCTTGTCAAACTGATCTTCTACTTCATCATGGATTTCTTGAAGAAGGGTGTCTATTGTGATGTCTGAAATGAGATCACAAATTGCTTGCTTATCCCACAGAATGTCACCTTCTTGTTCAAGGCTCTCTTCTTCAAAGCTTTCATCAAGATGGACATGCCTCTCCTTTTATTGCCAAAAAACTAGAGTCTCTAGTTGTTCAAAGACCTGCTCCTGATCCTCCTCCAACTCGGGTCCCATGGCATGGTCATTCTCTTCATCAAAGAAACAAAGAAGTTCATCAAACAAGGGAGGACAGATCTCATCATGCTTACGTTCCTCAACATCCATTTTTGACAAATAAAGTTTGTCAACCTCTTCTTCATATTGCTGGAACATCTGCATGTATGCACGACCTATGTCTTCTCCATTATTGATGATGTCTTCAAAGGGAGCATCCATGATGATCTTATCCTCATTGTCACTCATGATAACCTCTTGGGTAGCTTCAAATTGGATCCTCTCTACTTCACTTGCCTCTTTCAAAATAGGTTCCTCCTTGAGAAAGAATGGAGTGGAGGGTTGATGGACAAACTCATGTGTAAGAGGAGGCAATCCTTGAGCTAGAATCGAATGATTCTCTTCCTTCCATTTGGCCAGCACTTCATCTACATCAGATGTGGCTTGATAGCTCTCTTGAAGGAGTGTAGATGGGGTGTGTTCAGACATAAAATCTGATGTTTGGTTTAAACCATCCATCACACCCTCGCTGAGGAATCTCATTTTGGACTCCAACTCTATAATTTGCTTGGCTATATTCTCTTGGAAGAGCCTTTCTTGGAGATCATGAGGATCACCATGAGCAGGAGCAGCTTCATCATTTCCAAGGCCCTGAGCTGGTCCATGGTATTCCCTCCTCCAACTTGGAATCTTGACATCATGTTGAAAGACTTGAGAAGGTTGAGGAAGACTAGGAAGAGACTGTTGATGCATAGGAAGAATTTCCTGAAGAGAAACGTGTTATTTTTCGAAAGGCACAGGATGATTTCATTCAAAGGAAAATTTAAAATCTAAGGAATTGAGAAGGTTCATTTCCATGGGTGGTTGATCTAATGCCCTTTGATGTTGGAAAGCTAGGTGCAAGGGATTAAGAGCAGGAGTGGTTACTACATTAGATGAGCTAGAGTGAGCAAGTGTTATTTAGTAGAAAGGATTTGGTGCATAAGAGGGGGCTACTTTAAAATGGGAGAAGGCACACAACGTTGATTGCCTCAAATGAATGGACTCTCCCATTTTTGTACTTCCTCTTTCATGGATTGCAACGCCTGAGCTTGCCTAAACAAGCACTCATCTTTGTACAGAAGCTTTTGATGATATATATTTTGCTCATCCAATTTGTTTATCTCCATCACTTGCTTCTCAAACTCTAGCATTACTTCCTTTACACTAGGTGAAGGGCAACTAGGAGAAAGGCTTGAGGTGATTCCATGAACAACCTGAGCTTGATCAAAGTTATATGAAGGAACACAAGGCCCATGCTATTGAGCAATGGAATTATACATACCAAAATGTGATTTCTTGATGGCACCAGGACTGCTTAACCAGCGGATTCAACTCAGAGTCGCCATTGGTGTTGGTTGAAATGCCTATAGAGGATGATTGGTTGAAGAACACACCAAAAAATCATTCAACTCCTTGAATAAATGAGTCCCACTAGGCGTGTCAAAAATTGTTGACATTGTGGATTGCACCCTTGAAAGAATGCTTTGCTTCTTTCTTCCATGAAACACAATGGAGACTCCCCTCTTGCTGTGGGTTTGGCAAAACTGAAGGGAAAATATCTAGATAAGGGCTAGCCCCCTTTGATACATCTTAATTTATTCTGACAAAATGTCTGAAGGAATTCCTTCAGACATTTTGCCTGATGGAAAACCTGCCTTCATGTCTTGGTCTTTTTCTTTCGATCTTTTCCCTTGACAAATTCCTTTGGACAAAAAGTTTGAAGGAATTCCTTCAGGCTTTTGTCTAAAGGAATTTGCCTTTGTTCCTTCCTTGTATTTTCCTTCGAACATTTTGTTCAAAGGACCTTTATCTTTTGTAGTGGATTTCCTTCAGACAAAAGTCCAAAGGAATCCTTTGCCTTGCTCACTTTCCTAAATGTGTTTACTGCCCTATGCAAGGGCATCTTGGGTCCAGAATGTCCTTCAGAACCTACTTGAACGGCCCCATTTGGCACCTTCCTGCCCTCCATGAGGGTACTTGCCCTTCAGAGTGTTTATAAAAGACTTGTATTTCTTTAAAACTGGCCCATTCCTTTGCAATAAAAGGCATGCCCGAGGTAATTTTTTGAAGCGAAACAAACCTCAAATCAACCTGAACCCCTACAGGACTCAAATCACTTGGCTTTTTCATGGAATAGGACTATGACAAAGGGAAAAAACCAAGATTACAGCAAGGTGAAAGCATGAAAGACTGGGACAACAAGGAAAGAAAAGGGAGACCGATTTTTGGCTTGTAGGACTAAAAAATGGTCAACACTTCTCTTGGTCCATCTTTCTATGACCAACCCATATAGTGATCTTGTATAATTCCCATATATACTATTTCACACTTAGCACTTTTTGTTACAGATTATGCCACTTTTTAAACATATCAATTGGTAATCTCTAGGAAAAAACTTGGGTTTTAATTTTGCAACCATCCTTTCCCATCGATGATATTGTCTTTACTCTTGTGATTATGCTGAAATTGTAACTCCTACCACATAACTACATCTCAATTCAACTTTATCTTGTGATCAAATTTGAACTATTATTACATCTCTGTTATCTAATCTATCAACTCTTTTGGGTTCAATGTTCTATTAAAACATGAAACCCTTATTTGTGTTCCTTTTCCAATCTTAGATATGGATTTAATAAGCATCTATTCTCCCTCATCTAATTGATTATGTTTTGGATCTTCTCCTTCATCCTCATCTTGTGAATTAATATCTACCTTGCTCAAATCATCCCTCCAAATAAATCTTCTTCTTCCATCTTCCTCTACTAAAACCAACCTTGTTTGCATAATTCATAACTCTTTTGCAATATCATTTAATCTTCCTTTCATATTCATAACTATTATGCCTGCTTGCCCCATCTTTTTTGGTGGCATCCTAAATTTTCAAAACCTTTAGATATAATACTATGCCACTCACGTCCTATGTCTAACTCTTTTGTACAGTCTTCTGTTCTCTACCTACCTTTGCAAATAATGGAGAACACCAGCCTTGATCGCTCAATCCTAGAGTTGTTTCTTTGCTTTGATACCAAATGATGCAACCATGGTTAGAGGACTTAGTTAAGAGATGTCTTCTAACACACAACCCACAAATATATAAAGGAAATGCACGTAATAATAACATGATTTTATTACTTTAAAGAGATATTACACTTCATCAAATCCATTTCCAATGATGTATCCTTATAATTATTGAACACACAATCATAAATATAACTTGTAGGCTTACAAGCATCAACCCAACAATAGAGCATGGTTTCAAATGACTCAATTCCTCTAGTCCTTCTCAAATTTGCACAAAGAATTACTTGAAGTACTCTTTGCAATCACACTTAGACTTTTTCTTCAATTTGGAATTAAATTCCTTTCTCAAGTGTAGGGGATGTGTTTATATACACACAATCCACCCAGTTACATTAATTGCTTTCAACAACCAAGGCCACAAATATTAAATGCTCGTGATACATCAAGATGCACTAAAATCTATAAATACATACAAGTTATAATGGTAATACATCCCTAGATAGTGTATCACATAAATGATGAACATTAACACATCACATACCCCTTTACCTATTTCCAATTTCATCACAAACCTCATCGCAAACATATTATCACTTATTAATACAAGGTATCCAAATGACCAAAATCAAGCTTTAAAAAGTGAAAAATAAATATATAAAGAGCCAAAATCCAGAATTAAGGTTGCTAAAATTGTACAATTCATTGAATCTAACCCCAGAAAAGGGCTCATCATTGATTACTATAAAGCATTTATGGTACGAAACCAACTTACACAAGGAACCCTTGTAACACAAATATACTAAAGCAAAAGTGGAAAGAAAACAAAACATGTGGTGACGAAAACAAAAATTATGATGCTTGCAACCATACTACATAACACCAAACAACTAAACTTGTTAGTGCATTTTATTAATGCTAACTACACCTATTTTTTGTTGACGTAAGATTACACATAGACCCAAAAGCTCCTGCATCACTGACTTGAACTGAACCAATTTGATTATGATTGTTTTCTCTATATTTACATATTAAGATCAATTTTTTTGGGTTGGATTTGGGACTGATTTTGAGCTTGTTTTCATCTCTTTTCAACTTTCGACAACACACGAGTAAATCACAAGTTAGGTGTTTCTCTATGCACTCTCATTGTAAAGTTTTAAGCATATATTCATTTTTGTTTTCACATGAAATTTCACCTCTATTTTGGTGAAGAGTCGAAACTCAAATATGCAAAACACAAAATAGAGGTCAATCACAATTTCTTGTTTTATTCAACAAGACAAATGTTTACATATAGACAAACATCTTCTACAAAGGAAAACTCATGTCAATCTCTAACACTATTTCATTAAACTTTTTTTTCCTTATTATCTCTTTGAAAGACCCCTCTATGTGAGTGTAGTTACATCTCACACAATATATCACAATTATGTTAAACACAAGAAATAAAATCAATATATAATCTCACACATGTAACCTAATAAACATTTTCCTAATATCACAGATCAATTTCATTTATGTTATTATATTATCATATTCAATTCAAAATTCTTTGATATATTATATATATAAATTTAATATACTTTTATTAACCTACAACCACATTATACACTTTACCCATAAAAATAAATATTCAATAATTTTTCATTTTTTATTTTTAGCTTGGTACAATAAGGGAAAGGTCCCAGTAGCTACACACCCTAACTTTGGATAACGAATTAAGGTTCCATAACATCACATTAGATTTAAATTTTTTAACCCATTTTAATATGTCGATATAACTACTTATAACTAAGGTTTCAAGGTCTAACACATTATACATTTTATGATATAATCGATTTTATGATGAGATGCCATAAAATGCATTTTTTAAACCTATGACCAAAACTTAACTTTTGGAGTACCAATAGTTGTGTATTAGAGTATCAATACTTGAGTCTTACTTGTAAAGATGTAATTGGTTCCTTTTAATTTTATAGAATAAATGTTGAACTAGTATTAGATACTACATGTTCAACGTTTGGTGCACTTTTATATTTATACACACCAATATGTTTCATCAATGGAACACATGTTAACAAAAGCCTTGTCCAACAATTAAAACATGCACAATGATTAGGATCTTTCCCATAAATTAAAGCTTTGATGTATTTAGCTATTGCTAATGTAGTACAATATACATCACCTCTTATTGATATTAGCAAGGTAATTGATTCAACGAGTAGTTTATGTAGGCCCTTTGGTCCTTTTACCATATTAATATATTTGAATATCTATTGTACATTGGAAGATTCAAGCTTCTCCCAAAATGAAAACGACTGAAACAATACTTCATCACATTGTTTAATTTATCTGCAGAGCTATTTGCCTTGAAAGATTATGCCGAAGAGCAGAAAGAGGACTGTGGGAAACCATAAGCCAGAGCACCAAGTCTAGCTTAAAGTTATCCTGCACCTCTTTACTATTGAGCACTATTTTCAAAAGCAGAGTTTCTCCAGCCCCGCCTATGGATACCACTCCAATGCAAATTATCCCTTTGCCATCAGTGTTCCCCATTTGACATATGAATTTTGTTATTCCACCTATTTTTGAATGATATGCATATACTTTGAGGGTTCTTTAAATTCTCTTGTCAGATAATAATTTCAGACATTTAGGCAAGGGTGTGGCCTTAAGTGTTTTGTTAATTCTTATTTAAATTAAAAATTTTCAAATTTCATGGGATTGGTTATTTTTACATTTATACAATTGAAATTGAATAAGAGTTATAATGGTAATATTTATACATTTAAAATATTCTCACATTTGTATATAATAAACTTTTGTGTACCCTCCGTCAGTATGGAATAAAGTGTCATTTCAACATATAGTACGACGTGCATCGCCTGACGTTAATGACGCCTGTATTTGGTAAGTAATATTGCTCCATGTGTTAAATTAGCAAAATAATGCCTGACGTCATTTGTACGAAATATTTATGAAAGTTTTATGGTTTCAAATTAAAGAAGCGTTATTGCCTCTTACATTGTGGTGGCAAGGGCAGGGACGCGGGCAGGGGCGAATTAGATTTGATGGAGAGATGTGTTTCGTTGAATAGATTTAATATGTTGTAATAGTTCTA
Source organism: Torreya grandis (assembly GCA_037957365.1). Classification (NCBI taxonomy): domain Eukaryota; kingdom Viridiplantae; phylum Streptophyta; class Pinopsida; order Cupressales; family Taxaceae; genus Torreya; species Torreya grandis. The sequence goes on from JARHVA010000259.1 coordinate 2,652,544, forward strand.
AATGCAAAATATTAGAGGTTGATGTTTGTAATGGATTGCATACTGTTGTGATTTTATGTTTGATTGAATGAATTGTAAGTTTGAAAGTATGTGGGATGTTATTCACCATTAAATTATAAAGATATATTAGTCGAATGAATTTATTATATAAGATCGTTACAGTGGCTCCAAACACAAAACATCAGAGGTCGATCTTTGTGATGGACTACATGGTCTTGCGATTTTATGTTCTACTAAATTATGTGTTGGAAGTTAAGGGGGCTACCACCATTGAAGGGTACAAAAGCTTGAAATCTTACCATTTGGATAGTGGGGGTTGCACTTTCTAAAACAATGGAATGACCAAGAGATGATTTTTTTTGGGGGGATAGGGACCTCTCCTATTGAATCTTTCTCTTTTATATGAAACATGAGGTAGCTCAATGAATTCAAAGGGAATACCTTTGTTAACTCACCTTCTAGTAACCTTTGGCATGAAAGGTGTTGTCTAGATGACGCTATGAACTCTGCAACTTGGAGAATTGTCAACTTTCAGTGATGATGGATATCCTCCTTTGCTACAAATACTTCTTATCAACTCCTGACTTCAGCTATACCAAAATAATGTGTCCCACCGGGCGTGCCATAAACTCTTGGAGGTCTAGGCTATACCCTGGCTAAAAGCAGAAGTGTTCAAGTCCTACTCTCAAACCTAGTCCAACATGGGAATGACCCTAGGCTATGGATATCCCAAATTTGGGTCAGACCTCTAAGATTTTTTAATGAGGCTAGGTCCTCAGATATGACAATATAGTCCCTTTTGTTAAACCTATGTTGTTGGGATGAAAAGGGAGAGAAAATACATGAATGAAAATCTATTCTAAATGTGGCAATGCACTAAATGTTGAATGATCCACTTTTAGCTTGGACACTTCTATGACTACTAATGAATTCAATTAGGATGAGAACTGATTAGATTCTACAAAAATATTGCGAGCATGAGTATTTTTTATGAAGAAAAGAGACCTATGACTTGAAGGATAGGAAGAGATAGGTCTATATAAGACACTATGGACATAGGACACTTCAAGAAGGACATCACTAGCTAACACTTCACAAAACCTACGAGAAACTAGTAGAATTGAAGCAAGGTACGTGAAGGACATACATATGATGAATAAAAAAATACACTCTATAAATAAAGCTTCAATAAAGCACACTTAGCATTCAACTAGAAGTTGAGATGTCTTATATTGCTTCAAAAGAGTTTTACAAAGTGATTTTGACAAAGCTTCTTTATCTCCAGTCGAGGGATACAAACTAAGGCAAAAACCTTCAATATATAGATGAATGAGAAGAGAGAGAAGGGGAGCCTAGCTTAGAAGGGTGGAAAAGTGGCCATAATGACCAAGATCATGCAACGTCCTTGAGCTACTTAATGCATTAATGCCCTTGATCATGTGTTGATGCAGGAAAGTGCACCCAGTGGCAGGAAAACAAGTTCCTGCCCTCTCCTCACAACATGGAAACTTCTCTCTTGCCTATGGGATGACGAAGTAGGAGAGGAGAGTCTCTAGTTAAGGGCTAGCTCCCTTTGATGTATCATTGTTTGTTTCAAGCAGTGCAAAAAATACATACATGCATATATATATAAAGCTATAATAAAAGGGGGGGGATGAAAAGGGAGAAGAAATGCAAGAAAACAAACCTACTCTAAGAAGGTGATACACCAAAACAAAATGACCCTTTCACACCCACTCTCAAAATCAGACAAAACACACTTATACGCTGCACCCTTGACAGAAGAAGCAATTTGCAAACTTGACAGGGAGGTAAAATGATAGATACAAAAAGGAGGTTCATCCAAAGGTGTTATAAGAAGCACTCTGTAGATAATCCCCTCTATTTTGCACTCCAACATAGAAGTCTTCTCCTATTAGCTGCAGATGGCGACTTGAAGATAGCTGGTGTGTTGATGTTAAACCTATGGGAGCATCAAAGACAATGACTAAACACAGATCAACACTCAGAATATACACATGATATCTATTCAAGAAGAGGTAAAAACTATGTTGATTGATTCAAGTGGAAATTTTAACAGGGTCGCGCCTTGTAAAATTTGTAAAAAGATCCTTACAAATGACTAAGTTTGCAATATATATATGAAGCAAAGAGGCCCATTTGGCACTCCTGCTCTTACAAGTGGCATACGTGTCCCTTTCAACAGAAAACAAGGTGCTCAAAAATATTAATGAGCTGTTCATTTGCCTGCTCGAGACCTGCACTTTCTGCTTGGATGACTTACACGATTTGCCTTACAATTTAATGTGAAATAGAGAAAGCGGTTGCACTGCTGGCTACTATCATTCCAAATGATCAATTTGCTGGCACTATTTCACCTATCAAAGATGCTTCTCCAATTTGTGTCATTTGGACTTAACTGCTCACTCATTCTTTACTTATCGCTCTGTCCATTTGCTCTTTACGCCATCAGGCAATAAATTGCCTTGTTTATGCCACTTGGACTGCTTGACTACTCCTTGCCTTGATATCTCCTCTTGTTACTTGGAATTTGTCTTTTCTGCTTACTCTGTCCCTTAAGCAAATTCCTTGGCAGGTCGCTTGATCCTAAGCTCTTTTCCCAGCTAGTGCTCCTCATTTGAAAACAAATGGTTATTCTATTCCGTTAGAATTGATGTTTTCGTGGCCGTCATGCTTTTAAACATTAATGGACATTTCATTCTATTAAATTTGATGGCCATTGTGATGTCATCAGACCCATGTGGCATCATATCGGATCCCTTGTCGGCCTTTGCATTTGTAGCGGTCTGAATCCTTTGAAATATTTGAAGTGTCTGCCCGCCCTCCAAAGGGCACTTTGACTTTGACTGTGCCTTAGGCCAAGGGCAGCCCCTTGAACCAAACCATTGAACTTAGCATTGAACCCAGACCAGGCTTGAACTGAGCATGAATTTGAAGATGAACTCACAACCCAAAAGTGACTGGCTTCAAAAAGCCAGAGAAGAAGTTGACCACAATTTTGCTAGGGGGCAAAAATTGGTCAACAAATTGGTGACTCACAGGGAAAGCATGCCTGCCATGCTTAGAACCCAGTTGCCTTGCAGTCCATTGGGCACGGAGTCAGGTGCAGCCATAACAAAAGTTAGCAATAGCCCCAAAATATTCGAGAATCAAATATGAAGCCTTACCCCAAAGCAAAGGGAAACACGCAAGGCTAAAAACACTACTTGTGCAACTGCACTTAGGGAAAACAGGAAAAATGACTGAAAACAAACTATTATATACAGCTAACCAGGAATAACTTCCTCCCTCCTATATCGAAAGGAAAATTTCTTAAGTCCCCTTCCTGGTAAGAAGACTTATGGTGGCAGGCAAGTAGCTAAATAAAAAAGAGAATTGGTGACCTGCTCTTCTTGCCTGTCACCTGCATTGGTTGGAATCTGAGTGGATCAGAATCGAACATGCTTCCAACGTATACATACTCTGTTTATTCTTGGAAGCTTGCTGAATGCTGGTCCTTTAAATTGGTGCTCTTCACCAAGAAATCAATGGCTACTGGCTCATCACCATAAGCCCTTTGATCTTCACATTCCTTCTACACTGTATCATGGTCCGACTTGTTTCCTTCTGCCTCATTGAAAATCTTGTCAGACTCATCCTTTGCTTCCCTTTGGCCTTCTTGAAGAAGGGTGACTGTTGTGATGTCTGAAATGGACTCACAAAATGATTGCTCATCCCATAGAACATCACCTCTTTCTTCGAAACTCTCTTCTTCAAGGCATTCCTCCAGGAAGACAGAGCTCTCCTTTCTTTCCTCCAACTCAGGCTCCTCAGCGTAGTCGTCCTCATCATCAAAATAGTCAGGAAGTTCATCAAACAGAGGAGAAGAGAGCTTACCATGCATTTGTTCTTCTTTGTATTGCTGAAACATCTGCATATATGCAAGACCTGCATCTTCTCCACTGCTGATAAGGTCTTCACAAGGAGTATCAATGATGATTTCTTCTTCGTTGTCACTCATGGCAGATTTTTGAAAGACTGCAGATTGGATCTTCTGCTCCTCACTTGCCTCCTGCAGAACAGGTTCTTCCTTGAGGAGGGGTGAAGTGGCAAAAACATGTGGCAGAGGAGGCATTCCTTGATCTAGAATCAAATGATTCTCCCCTCTCCACTTGATCAACACTTCATCAATATCAGGTGTGGCCTGATATTTATCTTGGAAGTGTGTAGATGGGGTGTGTTTAGACATGGAATGTGCTGCTTGGTCTGAACTATCCATCACACATTGGCTGAGGAATTTTTCTTTGGATTCAAACTTTGCAATTCTCCTGGCCAAATCTTCTTGAAAAATCTTTTCCTGGAGGTTGCTAGTATCATCACAAGCAGGAGCAGCTTTAGCTTCTTCAATGATTTGAGAAAAACCTTGCTTCTCCTCCTTCTTGCCCCATGATTCCATTATCTTTTCCCAGGTCAGGAACTCAAAATTAGAATTTTGCTCCTGCGAACAGGCAGCAACTTTGTTTTCCACAAGGACCTGAGGCTCCTCCACAAGGTCTGTAAGTTTTTTTTATCTCTTTCAAGAAGCAGCTTCACCCTGGCCTCTAAATCTTCAATTTGCTTGGCTAGGTTGTCCTGAAAGAGTCTTTCTCGAAGGTCACCGGCATGATCCTCTCCAAAGCTCAGAGCTGGTTCCTGGCATTCCTTCCTCCAACTCAAAATTTGCACATTATGCTGAAGGACTTGGGGAGGTTGAGTGAAGCAAGGAAGAGATTATTGATGCACTAGAAGAGTCTCTAGAAGAGGGACGTGCTGGCTGGTGGTATCCCCCCCATGGAAGATTCACAATATAAAGGATTGGGAAGATCGATCTCCATGGGGGGTTGCTCTGATGCCTTTTGATATTTGAAAGCTAGGCACACGAGATTGAGAGCAAATGTATTTGGTGAGCTAGAGTGAGCAAGCGCTATGTGATAGAAAGGATTTGGTGTAAAAGAGGGGGCTTCTTTCGGAATATGAGGGGTTGCACAAGGCTGGCTACCTTGAAAAGATGGATTTCTCCATTTTGTTACCTCTTCCTTCATGGATTGCAAAGCCTGTGCTTGCCTAAACAAACACTCCTCTTTATACATCAGCTCTTGCTAATATCTGTACTCCTCCTCCTCTCTGTTGATGTCCATTATCTCAAACTCTAGCCTCATTTCTCTTATCATTGTAGGGCAACTAGAAGAGCTGCTTGAGGGGATGCCATAAAGAGGCTGAGTCTGATCATGGTAATATGAAGGAATATAAGGCCCATGATTTTGTGCAAAGGGATTATACATAAAGAAAGTAGATTTTTGATGGCACCAGGCTGCTTAACCAGTAGATTCAACTCAGAATTGCCATTAGCGTTTGATGCAAAGCCTCCAAAGGCTGGTCGATTGAAGAACACACCCAAAATTCTTCAACTCTTTGGACAAAACCTGTCCCAATTGGTCCCACTGGGTGTGCCAGAACTGTTGATGTACATGATGCTGTATTGGTGGTTCCTATACTGTAACAGGATCAGTGACTAACCCTACAACTTTTTTGATTAAAAACTTGTAGTCCCATCGGGCGTGCCAAAACTGTTGACGCACACGGTGCTATATTTTTACTGAGTGTTCAAATTGAGTGTCCCATCGGGCGTGCCAGAACTGTTGATGCAAAAAAGTGCATCTAATGGTAGGAAAACAATTTCCTACCCTCTCCTCACAACATGGAAACTCCTCTCTCGCCTGTGGGATGGCAAAGCAGGAGAGGAGAGTCTCTAGTTAAGGGCTAGCTCCCTTTGATGTATCATTGTTTGTTTCAGGCAATGCAAAAAATACATAGAGGCATATATATACAACTATAATAAAAAGGGGGGGATGAAAAGGGAGAAGAAATGCAAGAAAACAAACCTACTCTAAGGAAGTGATACACCAAAACAAAATGACCCTTTTACACCCACTCTCAAAATCAGACAAAGCACACTTATACACTGCACCCTTGACAGAAGAAGCAATCTGCAAACTTGACAGGGAGGTAAAATGAAAGATACAAAAAGGAGGTTCATCCAAAGGTGTTATAAGAAGCACTCTATAGATAATCCCCTCTATTTTGCACTCCAACATAGAAGTCTTCTCCTATCAGCTGCAGATGGTGACTTGTAGATAGCTGGTGTGTTGATGTTAAACCTATGGGAGCATCAAAGACAATGACTAAACACAGATCAACACTCAGAATATACACAGGATATCTATTCAAGAAGAGGTAAAAACTATGTTGATTGATTCAGGTGGAAATTTTAACAGGGCTGTGCCTTGTAAAATTTGTAAAAAGATCCTTACAAATGACTAAGTTTGCAATATATATAGGAAGAAAAGAGGCCCATTTGGCGCTCTTGCTCTTACAAGTGGCATATGTGTCCCTTTCAAAAGAAAACAAGTCACTCAAAAATATTAATGAGCTGTTCATTTCCCTGCTCGAGACCTACACTTTCTACTTGGATGACTTACACGATTTGCCTTACAATTTAATGTGAAATAGAGAAAGCGATTGCAATGTTGGCCGCTATCATTCCAAATGATCAATTTGTTGGCACTATTTCACCTGTCAAAGACGCTTCTCCAATTTACACCATTTGGATTTAACTGCTCACTCATTCTTTACTTATCGCTCTGTCCATTTGCTCTTTACGCCATTAGGGAATAAATTGCCTTGTTTATGCCACTTGGACTGCTTGACTGCTCCTTGCCTTGTCATCTCTGCTTGTTACTTGGAATTTGTCTTTTTTGCTTACTCGGTCCCTTAAGCGAATTCCTTGGCGGGTCGCTTGATCCTAAGCTCTTTTCTCGGCTAGCGCTCCTCATTTGAAAACAAACGGTTATTCTATTCCATTAAAATTGACACTTCTGTGGCCGTCATGCTTTTAAACATTAATGGACATTTCATTCTATTAAATTTGATGGCCACTACGACGTCATCAGGCCCATGTGGCATCATATCGGATCCCTTGTTGGCCTTTGCATTTGTAGCGGCCCGAATCCTTTGAGATATTTGAAGTATTCGCCCGCCCTCCAAAGGGCACTTTGACTTTGACTGTGCCTTCAGCCAAGGGCAACCCCTTGAACCAAACTGTTGAACTTAGCATTGAACTTTTTGTTAAACCCAGACCAGGCTTGAACTGAGCATGAACTTGAAGATCAACTCATAACCTGAAAGTGACTGGCTTCGAAAAGCCAGAGAAGAAGTTGACCACAATTTTGCTAGGGGCAAAAATTGGTCAACATCATGCTTGATGTTCTTCACACTACCAGGCAGTCACTTGGGTCCACTCATTTATGTTCTTCCTGACATTCTTTGCATAGTCACCATTCTACCATTACTTCTAAATCTTAAATATGGATCTATTGTGGATGAAAACCAATCACCCTATTGGTTTTCATATAGTCATGATTGTAAATGGGATCAGTAGGCTAGGGCCTCTTGAGTTTGAATGAGATGTAAAACCTACATTTAGAAGCTCTCAAAAAGCTTAGCAAGGCTTTAATGGTATTAAAAGGCTTTGTAGGGTCTGCTCCTAAGAACCTAGATCATGTTTGATCTCACAATTATGTGTTCTACATGCTCAGGGTGGCAAAATCCTTTGTACAACGTGTCTACCTTCATGGCATCCTTTTATAATATTTACCTTGACTTGAACTAAGTTGAATTTGCTTTGTTGACCTCCATTGAAAGTCCCCTGAATTTTGACTTTTGATCCCACACTGTCGATCTGTGCCCTGCTTTGGACAAGCACCATTGGATCTACCCTTAACTTGTCAAATCCAATACACTTTTGACACTTGTCATTCACGCATTTATCTTCAGGATCTGCTGGCCCTTTTGACCTCACTCGCACCATCGATTTGGATGTACGAATGCATGCCAACTATTGATCTACCTCTATTTGAACTCAAATAATTATTTACCATGGCTTATATTTGACATCTGCATGCCAGTCATTTGACATTCATATGACAGTCACAATTTGAACCCCCACAATTAATTGCCAAGCTTTATTTTGACGTATGTGCACTCATATTTGATGTCCACATGACCATCATTATTTTGCAAGCAAAACTTTGAATGCTTGTAACTTGAGATAGACAACTCATCAAATCACAAATCTTGTAGAGAACATCCTAGGCATGAACTTCGTGTTCATGCAATCTTTTGGCTCACGAGGCTCCCCTGGTGCATTTATTAAATGTGCAATCATATCAACATGTTTGCTTCTACATGACGTGCCGATGACACCCTGGCTCTTTAAAGCTTGTGCAAAGAGCTGCTAGTTGAATTTCTAAGGCTCAAATGAACTTCTGAGGCTTGTGCAAAACTGCTCCAAGATCCTGATTGCATGATCACCATGAGAACCTGCTTCCTCAAAATTTGGAAAACTACACTTTAAGTTAACTTAAACTATTTTAAAAGCTTTGCATGGTGCAGGTGATCTTTGGACCACTCATTCCATCTAGAACTCAATTTATCTGCTCAAGCCATTTCCAGGCAAAAGATTTCTATGTGGGCCAAATGTGGCCAACATTATGAGCCAGAAGGCATGTGGGATATTACTCACCACTAGACTGTAGAGATGTATTAGTCGAATGGGTTTATTACATAGGATTGTTACAGTGACTCCAAATACAAAACATCAGAGGTTGATGTCTGTGATGGATAGCACAATCTTGCGATTTTATGTTTCACTGAAGTATGAACCCGAAGGCATATGGCATATTACTTGCCTCTAAACTGTAGAGATGTACTAGTCAAATAGATTTATTACACATGATTGCTGCAATGGCTCCAAACATAAAACATCAGAGGTCAATGTCTATGATGGACCGTACGATCTGTGATAATAACTAAGAGGATATACTAATCGCCCAGGGCAAAAATTGTGGTGTGGGTAATGTCGAAGAGCACGAACATGGCTAAACTTGGATTCTTGTTAGGGTTGATAGGTGTGGAGTGGAGATATATTTATAAACTTGATTTATATTTGAATACCACTATTCCTTTCAACATGCAAATCTAGAGGTATTTGATGTGTCTAAAGCTCGGCGATATTGTTAACAATTGTTACTAGAGACAACCGATCACACTTTCAAAGGTGAACAAATCGTTGAAATAATTTAATACAGGTATTATACAGGCCAATGAAATCGTAGACCAATGTCATATACAATTACCCCCTTATAATGTAATTTCTCACTATAGAATGAAAACGAAGATACAACAGAACATTGTTGACATTGAAGAGCAAGTGAAGAAGGTTTATTTGATTGGCATTATGACCAGCTTGCTAGTAGTAAGAAGTTTGGCTCCGGTCTCCAACGCGTTAAAACATGAGTTAAATGATCTCACCACAGCAGCCACCTCATCAAATTACTCAATGGAGAGGTTGCAGCTATTGAATGAGCCCCTTATTGTGGGAGAAGATGATGTCTTTTCTATGTCATTGATTGAGCCCCTTAGAGGTTGCACCTCTGTAGATTAATTAGCCTTCTAATGAAAGACATGACCACGATGAGTATAGAAATATGGCGGAGGAATTAAGTGTGCAAGCAGAAACTATCGACAGTTTCAAACTTGAAAAGCACTGGTGAAGGTTTTCAATTCAAAATGTTTTGCGTTGAAAAAAGCACGTAATCAAACTATATTATGGATATGGATATTATTTAAAAACATTTAGTAATGACTTATCTGATTAAGGACCAAATTTGGCAGTGAATTTGGGGTGAATAATTGTTCAGCAATCCAGTTAACTCTCCATGTATTATTGCAACTAGCTTTCACATTTGATGCTGAAGTGAAGAGGAAGATGGAATGTAATACAAGGCCAAACCATTTCCCTATAAATTCTCAATTTTATTTATCTATTTAAATTTATTTATTTTATTTTATTGTATTGGGTTGAACTATATGATATATATGTTATAATTTAAGTCAGTTTTTATCTTTTAAACAATGGAACATTTATTGTGATATGTTATTAATAAAAATATTTATTTGAAAAATTATAGAACACAATTTATTTATGTACATTTTTGTATTTGTTATGAGTGAACATAAATTATTGGTATATTTTTATAAAATTAATATAAAATTTTAATGAAAAATAAATATTAGTTATCATTATTTTGTAATTGTCTCTCTTTTTTTAAGCCAATCAAATAATTAAAAATAATATTATGTTACCAATTATAAAATTTTGATTAAAGTTTAACATATTAATTATAGAGTATTTTAAGTAGTATTATTTGAAAATATTATTCTAACTTTAATGTAATTATAAAATGATAAAAAAATATAATATATTTATTAAAAAGTACTCTGATAATAATTTGTTAATATTATTATAATATATAATTTAAAAAATAAAAAGTAACCAAATGACATGTTAATTGTTGGGTGAATATTTTGTCAACCAGCTAATTGGTGAGCAAAATAGGTCTCTTCAACCACAGCATAGGGAGATTGGTCATCCAAAGTTGTAGGTTTACCACATCCAAAGGGGACAAATCTCTCCTCTCATCAAGGGGAGGTTCGCTATAGGTATAAATGCGCTATATACTATATATATAAGCTGAAAATAACACTCAGGGATACAATATAGCATCCATCTCTCTTATTTTAGAGATGATATTCACAAACAAAGGAGAAAATCTTGGTGAAAACACTGAAGGCACTTCTCTTCTTTTAGAAGTGTTCTTGTAGAAAACAACAGGAGTTCTTTCGGGTAGGATAAGTAACTGGTAACAGAGTAAAGAGTAACCAACAATCTAAGATGTAGCACAAAGTCTCCACCTTGACTGCCCAAGAGTGAGATACGAAGAACAATGGGGGCACAAAGTCGTCCCAAGGTCCTTTACACAGAAACATAAAATAAACACACACTGAAGACAACTATGACATCACAAAGTTTGAAAGTAGCTAGCTTCAGGACACCTTCTTTATCACTTCCACTAGCTCTACTTATTAAATTACATAAATAAGAATACATTTAGGAAATAGACATAAGAACAATCTCCTAGAATGATACAAGCTATAACAACACAAAGTCTAAAAGTAACTTGCTTTCTGATTCAAACAAAGAAATATGATAAACAATCTGAGCTCAAAGTCTCAGTGATGCCTTTCAATTTGGGCAGAGTTTTGCTTCTGGTAACGGGAAGATCTCCTTTGCATAGAATGAGAGATTACAATATATAGCGCTCCAAGAAAGACTTGGGTGCTTTGTTTCATGGAATGGCCCATGCTGTGCATTCAATGCCTTGAATGCATTTTCAATTCTATCAGGGGGCCATGTTGGAATAGGGTGACTACCTTAACTATGGTGTGTCCATTCATCTAATATGTCTCTTGGGTTTGGATCATCTAGTCTGTCCCCTCTGACATTTGCACAATTGTCTATTTTATCTTTACTCTAAAGGAGACTAACAAGTCACGCTTTCAATGTTTGCAAGCTCAAAAATCTACTTTACAGACTGTTCCAACTACTGGAATAACTATTGCGTAGATATTTTCCTCTTTGTCTCTTCTTGTTGTGATTTGAGCTCTTGAGCTATCTTTTCCATTTTTGCTTTTGTCTTTTCTAGCTTTGTCTCTTCTTAAAATTTAAGCTCTCGGGGCTACGTTTCTAACTTTACTGGCTCTTTACGCTCCTCTCAGTGGTTCTTGCTTTTGGCCTTTTGCATTCAGGTCTACGCTCAAGCCTTCAAAGATCAACATCTATTTCATTTCTGTGAATTTGACGTCTTCAGGCCCGTCATCCTCCTTAGCAATTCCTTTGTGTCTTTCCTACTTGCTTTGGCCACTTTTCACTGATCTCAGCAAGTGACACGTGGCATTTTTTTTGCTAATTTTGATACCTTTTGAGAGTCTTGTAAAAGATGACACGTGGTGGCTCTACCGAGCTCCTAGAAACACTATTGAAACATTTGGGACTCATTTTAGATTCATGCAGATGATGACACTTGTCGCACTCTACTTAACTTTAGTAACTCACTCGGGGCCCACCACAGTCCTTATGAAACAAAAGGAATAAATTGTGGATGTTGACACTTGTCAGCTTCCACTGAGTTATAACGGAACACGTGGCACGTTTTGTAGATTTGAAACTTATTAAAAACTATGTCCCAGTAGATGACATGTGGCATCTTCCACTTCAACTCTATAAGGGACACGTGGCGGCTTCTGCTGCACTTTGAGGTTTGATATATCCCGGAGGGAACCTGCCCTTCAAGGTCTTGAAAGATGGTTCACTTTGGGTCAGGGAGAGCCCCCCTCGCAAGGGTATCTACCCTTTGGGTGGTCTTTGGATGGCCTTAGGGCTTTAATTTCTTTGTGTGTCCTCTGCTTCGGGCTTTTCCTTTGGAAAAAAGTTTGAAAGAATTCCTTCAGACATTTTATCAGAAGGAATATTCCTTTCTCTAGCTTATCGTCAAGCTTTCCTTCTGAAGGAATTCCTCTGCTTGCTTGGCCTTTGAAACGGTCCACCTGCTCCCCACCTGCCCTCCGTAAGGGCTGTTTGACCTCCAAGGTTGCCTTTTGAAAAAGTTGCAAGGGTCCATTTGGCTCCAAAATGCCTTCCACAAGGTCACTTGTCCTTCGGGCTCTTAGAAGACCCCTTTGAACTTCCTAATTAAAAAAATGGATAAGTGTTGAATCCATTTCTTTCCTGTAGAGTCCATAGAAACCAACCTACAGAGTTGATATCTGATACTTCAAGAATTGAAGTGATTCAGATGTTGCTCATTGTGAGATAATGAAAATGACGTTCTATCTTGATAAATTAGCAGGAAACCATTTTGTCCCCAGAATCGGTGACGGGTGAATGAAACTCTCCATCAGAAATCACATTTTTTGTGCACTCCTTTTGGCTCTCTCTTCTTTCTTCATGGCAAGACATGGTCCTCAATCTGAAAAATTGTAAGTCCTTGCTCTCTTGGTGAAGATTTCCTTTTGCTGACTTCATAGTACAACAATATGGTCCACTACTATAGCTTATTATTCTGTTGGTTCAATCCAGCACATTTTTTGATTGTCAGCATCAGACCCCTGACAAACCATTAGTTTAGCATCTCCTTTGGCATGAAAGAGTTTGACATCTTCATCCTGAGCAGCCTTCAATCCGAGTAACAGAGATTCATACTCGACAGTGTTATTGGTGTTGCTAAATTGCAACTTGTGTGAAGGAGGAAGAATATCTCCTTGATGAGATATCAACACCATCCCAACTCTAGCACCGGTAGAGGAATTACTGCCATTGAATTCCAAGATCCAAACATAATCAAAAATTGATTTTCTATCAAATTTCTCTTCATTGGAGACAGAAGATCCATTTTCATTTGTACTGCACCCTAATGATTCTTCTAATGTTTTTCTTGAATCAATCTTTGGATCACCACCTATAGGGCTTTCATCAGCTGAAACATGAACATCCTCTGTGGATAAGAAGTAATTACCCCTACCTGAAGACTCAAATAGAATTTGAGCTTCAGGTGCTGATGTCTGAGTGACTAGAATGGACATGTTCCTTGGGGGATCATGAGTTACTTTTCTAATCTCTTGTCCTGTAGGGACGGTTGTATTCTTCACACACTCCACCAACATGTTCAATTGCTTAGGGTTGGCTTGTAGAAATTCAGATTTAGTCATTTAAATTTTAGTTTTCTTGACATGGTTAACTATGTCAAATGACTGAAATGGACTAGGAAGAGAGGATGGGAGTTCATTCCTTTGGTTTTTGGGAAGGGGAGGACTACCCTGTGAATTTGAAGTAGAAGGTGTAGGAATGCTTGATGTATTTACCTTTTTATCAATCACTGGGTCTTTTAGTTGGAAGGGCAGAGTGGTTCTCTGCTTTAGAGAAATTAGAGAACTCTTCCATCACTAAAGAATTTAGAGAAATTATTTTTTGAGCTGTGTGGAAGTTCATGTAGAGGTGGAGTAAGATTTAGTGGGCCAAATGAGTTACCCCAAGGGCCTTGAACTGCCATGATTGGATTATGAAAAAGAGGGATAACAAATTTGGGTGGCATGTGGATAGGCAAAGCTCTGCTAACAACAAAAAAAGAAGCTCTGCCTTGTGTTGGTGCCCTGGTATGGATGGGAGAAAGAATCTTAGTCCATTAAAGGTGAGGCTGTTGAGGAAATAAATCAAAATTACTCTGCTGCACCAACTCAAAAGCAGGGTCAACAACACCTTGAAGAGATTTTTGGCTTCTGGTATAACGTGGAGTTGCTAGATTGTAGGATAAAAATGAGAAATAATTGGTCCTACTTCAGCTTGGAGCTTGAGGCTTCAAATTGTTGTTCTTTCTCAATGAATTTGGTTTTGCAGACCAGATAATATAATGGAGATGAAGGAAGATGGTAAGGCTATAATGATAATGGGTAAGACACAGAATGGAGTCACCAGAGTCTATAATGTATAAGGGTAAGGACTGCTTCAATCTAAAACTTGAGGCTTCAAACTGCACGTTCATCCCTAACAGAGTCACCAAAAACTATTGGGTGAATATTTTGTCAACTAACTAACTGGTGAGCAAAATAGGTCTCTTTAACCACAATATAGGGAGATTGGTCATCCAAAGTTGCAGGTTTACCACATCTAAAGGGGAAAAATCTCTCCTCTCATCAAGGGGAGGTTTCCTATAGGTATAAAAGTGCTATATATTATATTGATAAATTGAAAATAACACTCAAGGGTAAGATATACCATCCATCTCTCTTCTTTCAGAGATGATGTTCACAAACAAAGGAGAAAATTTTGGTGAAAACATTGAAGGCACTTCTCTTCTTTCAGAAGTGTTCTTGCAGGAAATAGCAGGAGTTCTTTTAAGTAAAATAAGTAACTGGTAATAGAGTACAGAGTAACCAACAATCTAAGATGTAGCACAAAGTCTCCACCTTGACTACCCAAGAGTGAGATATGAAGAACAATGGGGGCACAAAGTCATCCCAAGGTCCTTTACACAGAAACATAAAATAAACACACACTGAAGACAACTATGACAACACAAAGCCTAAAAGTAACTGGCTTCATGACACCTTCTTTATCACTTCCACTAGCTCTGCTTGTTAAATTGCATAAACAAGAATACATTTAGGAAATAGACATAAGAACAATCTCCTAGAATGATACAAGCTATACAACACAAAGTCTGAAAGTAACTTGCTTTCTGATTCAAACAAAGAAATATGATAAACAATCTGAGCTCAAAGTCTCAGTGATGCCTTTCAATTTGGGCAGAGTTTTGCTTCTGGTAACGGGAAGATCTCCTTTGCATAGAATGAGAGATTGCAATATATAGCACTCCAAGAAAGACTTGGGTGCTTTGTTTCATGGAATGGCCCATGTTGTGCATTCAATGCCTTGAATGCATTTTTAGTTCTGTTAAGGGGGGCCATGCTGGATTAGGGCAACTACCTTAACTATGGCGTGTCCATTCATATAATATGTCTCTTCTTGGGTCTAAATCATCTGGTCTGTCCCCTCTAACATCTATGCAACTGTCCATTTTGTCTTTACTCCAAAGGAGACTAACAGGTTGTGCCTTCAATGTTTGCAAGCTCAAAAATCTACTTTGTAGATTGTTCCAGCTACCAAAATAACTACTGCGTAGATATTTTCCTCTTTGTCTCTTCTTGCTATGATTTGAGCTCCCAGGCTATCTTTTCCCATTTCTGATTTTATCTTTTCTAGCTTTGTCTCTTCCTAGAATTTAAGCTCTTGGGGCTACTTTCACTATTTTACTAGCTATTTATGCTTCTTCTCTCAGCGGTTCTTCCTTTTAGCCTTTTTCATTCAGGTCTGTGCTCAAGCCTTCAAAGATCAATAGCTATTTCATTTCTATGAATTTGACGTCTTTAGGCTCGTCATCCTCCTTAGCAATTCCTTTGTGTCTTTTCTGCTTGCTTTGGCCACTTTCTGCTGATCTCAACAAGTGACACATGGCATTTTCCATTGCTTTTGATACCTTTTGAGAGTCTTGTGGAAGATGACACGTGGCAGCTTCCATCGATCTCCTAGAAAAAATGTTGAAACATTTAGGACTCATTTTGGATTCATGCAGACGATGACACTTGTCGCTCTCTGCTTAACCTTAATAACTCACCTGAGGCCCACCACAACCCTTATGAAACAAAAGGAAGAAACTATGAATGTTGACACTTGTCAGCTTCCGTTGAGTTATAACAGAACACGTGGTATGTTTCACAGCTTTGAAACTTATTATAAATTGTGTCCCGATAGACGACACTTGGCATCTTCCACTTCGACTCTATAAGGGACACATGGCAACTTTCATCGCAATTTGAGGTTTGATCTTTCTCGAAGGGAACCTATCCTTTGGGGTCTTGAAAGACGATCCGCTTTGGGTCAGGGAGAGCCCCCCCTGCAAGGGTATCTGCCCTTCAGGCGGTCTTTGGATGGCCTTTGGGCTTTAATTTCTTTAGGCATCCTTTTCTTCAAGATTTTCCTTCATACAAAAGTCTGAAGGAATTCCTTCAAACATTTTGTCTAAAGGAAATGTTCCTTTCTCCAGCTTACTGTCGGGCTTTCCTTCTGAAGGAATTCCTTTGCTTGCTCGACCTTTGAAACTGTCCACCTGCTCCTCACCTACCCTTCGCAAGAGTTGTTTGACCTCCAAGGTTGCCTTTTGGAAAAGTTGCAAGGGTCCATTTTCGCTCCAAAATGCCCTCCGCAAGGGCACTTGTCCTTCGAGCTCTTGGAAGACCCCTTTGAACTTCCCAATTGAAAAAATGGCTAAGTGTTGAACCCATTTCTTTCCTACAGAGTCCATACAAACCAACCTGCAGAGTTTGTAGAAATGAGTTCATAGATCTGGGGGAGTCTGTAGATTCGAGCCTGCCTGCAGAGTCCATAGAAGCGAAGTCCGTAGAAACCATCTATGAAGTTCGTAGTTTGACCTGCAGAGTCCATAGATTTCTTACTACAGAGTTCATAGATTCAAAGTCCGTAGATTCCATAGATTTTTGAGAAAGCTTTGAAAAATGAAGAACCTGAATGCTCAGAACACTTTTTGAAAGGGGAAGAGAGGATTTTGGTCTGTAGGACCAAAATAGTTTAAATGTCTAAATTTTAAAATTTTAGATTGGGATCAATGTGTAAATGATTGCAAATCTGCTATTGGTTTTGTGTTCAATATTGGATCAAGGGCTATCTCATGGGGTAGTAAAAAGTAACTAACAATCACATTTTCATTAATAGAGGCAGAGTATACATCAATATGTGCAATTGCTCATGAAATAATATGATTGAGGAGAATACTTGATGATTTATATTTTTCACAAAATCAACCTACAATATTGTATTGTGATAACGAAATTACAATTCAATTAAAAAATAGTCCTATCTATCATGCAAGGACAAAACATGTGGATATTCATCATTACTATATTAGATAATTAATTCAAAATGATGTTATTCAACTTATGTATTACTAAACTAAAAATCAAGTTGTAAATATTTTTACCAAAGCATTGAGTGAAAGAAAATTTGTAAAGTTTAGAGATAAATTAAGGAAGTTTTGTAAATTGGCACCTAATCAGTTATAAGACCCATAGAGGCAGGCAGGTCCCATATAATGTCTTTTAGATGTCTAGAAAGTCTGTCAATATTGTAACATTATTTAAAAATAAAATAAACATTTCAATATTATCAGAAAAACATTAAATCCCTTAATTTTTTTATTGTGCTTGTGTTTGTTCCATGCACTTGTCATTTTATTTATTTGATTGGTTTCCATTTTTATTTTTAATTTATATGTTTTATTTTCACATTTTTGTATGACCGTTGTATTTAAGATTTATGTTTTTGTGATATCTATTTGTTATGTTAGTTATATTTAAGTTTTAATTTTAATACATCAGCTATATTTCAGTTTTTATGTACACACTCACAACATGAAACTCCATGGACACATTATCATTGTATGTTACATCTTTCGACATAAGTATAGATTTTTTAATAATTTTTTTAATTAATCATATTAGTTTAGTTCACTATTAGAACACATTTGTAATATTAATATTAATATACAAATACAAGTATATAAGCTGATTTCAATAATATGATGGTCGATAGAGATTCTGACCCACCCTCCATGCCATAAAAAAGAAATCGACTCAGATGAATACAAACATTGTTAAAGCACAGTAGTGAAAAGCCAATACAACTTAAAACAAAAATAAAACATATTAAAAATAACTAGGCAAATGTGACAATCGAGAAGGAGGTGGTAGCAGATCATCTCTTAAAGTCTAGGTGCTCTAAGAAGAAAGCTTAGCCAAAAGAGGATCATGGGCCACCCAAGCTTCCTAAATAAGGTTTGGGGGAGCCAAAGACATAGTAATGATCCAACTATGAGTTTGTTGAAAAACATTGTTAACTGGACCACTTCCTTGCATGGGTAAGATCCACCAAGACAGGGTAATAACAGATTTCCCACAAGACGATGGCAAAAGACTCTACCCTTCTCAATGAAAAGAAGTGAAGAATCTATTGTGACTACGCGAGCGACTTCGCCAATGACGATGTATCGAAAAAAGAAATCAATATGTTGGATAATCTGAAGAAATATAACTTATTATAAAAAATTTATTCCACCAATAGTTAACCAACTCCTACATGAGTTGAAATATATTGAATTAGTTTGAATTAATATAATAAAAATAATAACTTTTAAACACTATAAACTTAAAACATAAGCCATTATATCTCATAAGAGTTCTTATATTGAAAATCATTTTCTATGATTAAAAAATATTAATACTATAATTAATTAATTAATTAATGTCTTACCATGCTCATTTTTGGCCTTGTCTTGATCATCTTCCGTTCCTATGTGACATTTGAATCTGAATCAATGAGGCCGAAGGGTCCTCCGAAGTAATAATCTCGTTGGGACCCAGCCAAAGGTAAGGATCCTCACAAGTACTCAGCGCTGGCGAAGTATAATCATTCAGCTTTGTTTCTGGTGAGTCACCTCTGTGCTCAAGCAGAGACACATCTCTGTTAAGTCCTGACTGTTTTGTGGCAACTCTTATCCAAGCAAGCTCTTCCACAACCTCTCTCATAGACGGCCTTTCTCTTGCTATCTCTTGCAAACATGCCTTGGCTAACCTTGCCATACTCTCCATCTCCCCTTGGTTTTCCTCATTCACTACGTTGGGATCTAAGATTTCGATCAAGTTGTTGTCGTTGATTTTGGACAGGAAATGGTCATACAAAGTGGACACTTCTCCCTGTACAGACACCAAGGGTTTTAGACTAGTGAGAAGCTCTACCAAAACTACGCCAAAGCTGAAAACGTCACTCTTGTCTGTAAACTGATAGCTTCCTATGAACTCTGGATCTACGTAACCCGGAGTACCTGCCACCATGGTGCTGAGGTGTGTTTCGTCCGAAGGTCGTAGACGAGAAATGCCAAAGTCTGCAACTTTCGGAGTGAGTGTGTCGTCTAGGAGAATATTTGATGATTTTATGTCTCGATGTAATATCGGCTGAGAGGCTTGAAGATGCATATATGTTATAGCATCTGCTGCCTCGATGGCGATCTGCCGCCGCTTTTCCCAGGGCAAGTGCTTATCTGTCGAGTGTAGATGCTGAAACAGTGTGCCGTTGGGTACAAATTCGTATACCAGCAACGGATATTGAGTTTGGAGGCAACAACCAAGCAATTTCACTACATTTCTGTGATTGATATAGGAGAAAATTACAATTTCGTTGATAAACTCATTGGAAAACTCATCGGAAATTGCTTTGGGCTTTTTGATTGCCACCGGCGTGCCGTCCAAAAGAGTTCCTCTGTAGACTATGGCGAAACCCCCTCTTCCTAATTCTGTTGAATAATTGTTTGAGGCTATTTGGAGTTCTTTTTCAGAAAATACTGTCAAGCCTTTTCTTCCTCCCATGGAAGCGATATGCTTCTGTAACTGGATACCGCCGTTCTGTCGGAAATACTTGTCCCTCGTATCTTTCAAGCGACACCTCCTCAAACACCAAAATAATCCACACGCACCCAAAGAAACTCCAACGAACGAAGAAACAGAACCTGTCATCTCAACAAACAGTGATTTTGTTATAAACCATACTTTTGCAGATTTAGATTTAAAGAAAAGCAGAGACACGCTGCATAGTCACCCATAATTGCAGAAATAACGGTGTTGTTTGAGCCTCGGGACTGGCATCTTGTCCCGTTTTGAAATCCATCTCCCGTGTAACCCTTTGCGCATGAACAATTGTAAGAACCTCCCAAATTATGACATCTGCCTCCTTCCCGTGGTCCAACACACTCATTTGGATAACTGGCACTGCATTCGTCTACATCTGAACATTCATCATCATTATCAAATTATTAGGGGTCTCGAAAATCTAAAGATGAATGATTATAAAAGAGAAAGCATGATGCCCCCTAAGGGTTCTAGATTTAGAAAGTGTGGAGAAGATACCTGTGCAATCTGTGCCGTTAGAGTAACCATTTCCATCATATCCAGGAAGGCATTTGCATACATGCCCTGTTTGACGGTTCATGCATTCAGCTTGTTTGGCGCAAGAGTAATTGGATGTTCCGTTTGCCGTTGAGCAATTCCATTGACCAATGCTCCAATCAAGGCTGAGACCGTAATGACCAGCGGCAAAGAAGCCAAACGTGTTTGGGGGTAAGGTCCACGTAACAGGGTCTAGTATAGTCGAGAACCCGCAATCAGGAAAGTCTGCATAGCTGATTCCCCCGCCCGTGAAACATATCCTCTTCTTGTTTCCTGGAATACCAGCTTCACAACAGCCATAGGTGTTGCAGTACCTTGGATCATATTGATTTAGGCATGCAGATTTACATGACCCATCGTTCCCCCAGCTATCGGATACTTTAAAAGAACCGACTGAATCGCAACCGACGACCAAGAATTTATTGGACGAGGAAATGGTGAAGGGACCATCTTGAGGTAACATGAATCGCACAAAGGCATCATCTGTTCCATTACATGACATGGCTTTGAGAGAAGTCGAGTTTATGACGAGAGAACCTGCATAATCGATCTTCAGAATCTCAAAATCAATATTCACATCACCGGTATTATTACCTTGTACAAACGCACGAAGAAACGGAGCGAGCTCCCCAGTAGAATTCTCCTGACAATTAATCTGAAATCCAGGATATCCACAGTTTAGATTCCGAATCCAAAAAGGGTAACTCACATTCACTGATCCACACGTTTCAGGAAGGCATTTTGCAGAAGCAAAACCCGCTAAACACAGCCAAATTAAAAATTGAACCACCTCCCAATACATTTTTTAAACTCAAAGCACAAAAAATTAGCCCACTGCTAAATTGTCATTAACATAAGGAAAAATGCCGCTGGGAAGTAAATAGCCGCTCGCATGGTTATACTTAATGAACACACGTCTTCACTATATTGTTTCAACAGGATGACAAAATTCCGTAGGAAATTTGTCATATGCAATCGACAGTATTATGCATATTTTCTATTCTGTTGTGTTTTATTTATTTTTTGACTAATATTTTAAATATATCCGACATCGAGGATTACGAAAGACTTATTCTAAATAGTATACAGACCGCGTTAAAAGGATAAGGACGTGTGGAGTTCTGCGTGATATATATAATCTAGTAAATTGTAAATTAATGGTTGATACGCGTTTTGTGGACATTGCCGTGTGACAAACGGAAAAAAATTAGTCGTCAGGATATTGGAAGCCGAGTTCCCAAGAAATTGAAATATCCAGATGGTGTGAGCATTGTTGGCGAGATTTTTTTTTGGTTTTAAAGAGGTAATATTTTGGAAATATGGATGAATGGAAGTAATAAGATTGATTATGGAACTTCAATGTCTTTTTACCACATTAAAAATATTACATTATTGTTTCGAACAATACATTAAACATGAAATCCTGTTTCAAACATATCAACGCTTATAACATCCTCGTTCAACATTAAAATTAGAACTCTAAAAAAAATATAATAATTTTATAATATATAAAACAATATAAAATTATATTAAAATATTATTAAACATAGTTATATTCATAACATATATTAATATTATAAATATAAAGTTACCAATGAGATGTAGAAGGGTTGGAAAAGTCGGTTGGTTGTGTCCAACCTCACCCAAGTTTGAATCTCATAACATATTTGTAGGTCGGATGTGGTCATTTGTAGCTTTGGTCAAAAGCAAATATCGATTTTTAAAAAACATATAAATAAATATATTAATATTGGTTATATGCTATTATATTATTAATATAATTTTATTTATACAACATAATTGATGTAATTTTTTTTAAAAAAAACTAAGCAAAGGTATATAGTAAATTTCTTGTATTATATACTTTTAAAGTGCATGAGTGAGATGTAATATTTTAAAGTTACGTAGGTCACAAACAATATAATATTTAGACACATTGAATTTAATGTTGTCTATTGTGAGGTTATATATCGTTTGAAACCTTATATTCACTTCTCTAGTAGGTGGTGTGTTGGCTAGTTCATATGGGGAACACAATTAATCTTTTGTCTGTCAATGGTTTCATTTCCCCTATCAATAGTCATATGCCTATTCTCTGTAGCAATACAAATGCATCATTACCATTAAGTGAGAAATTCTGATGTCAATCAAAATAAATTATAGATCCATCTTTGTGATCTATAGATTTACCAATTTTTGGCCTTCCTTTTCAGCACTTTAGGAATGGGTTGAGAAGAATTGGAAGCCTTGTATGAGAGGATTTGGAGATGGGATATTGGTATGTTGAGTCTAAGCCTTGGTATCCATCCTTTGACCCACTTACAAAAGATTTCAACATCAAACCGATATGGGTAAGGATGCCTCGTCTTCCTTTCCACCTTTAGACCAATTGCTATTTTCATGCTATAGGAAATTTTTTGGGTAAAATTCTTGATGTAGACCCATCAACAACAAATAAGTAGCACTCTTCTTTTTCTTGTATCCTGGTTTCTTTGAATGTTTTAGAAAACCTTCCTACATCTATTGATCTGATCAATCAGGGTTGGAATTGGAAATAAAATTTGGATTACGAGGATCTGCGTTTTCGTTGTCAAAAATACTTTGCTACAGGGCATCTAGAGAATGAGTGTGGATTTACTAAGTGTAAGCATGGGGTTTCCTGGTGGAAAGATATTAATCCTACGATAGATTTAGATAGAGAAATAGGTGATGATTTAGAAGAGGAAAAAAACTCAAATAATGTTAGTGAAGTGCCAGAAATGTTAGCATTAGTTTCGGTTCTAAAACAGAGTAAGGAAGTTGACACCTCACCAAAGGTTGTTTATGCTTTAGGATTGAAAGATGATGCATGTGAGGATTTGATGGCTGGAATACCTCATGAGAAGAATTATGTAGCCAATTTAGAAGCAAAAGATCTTTTTAACCAGTTGATTCTCTTGAAGTTTTCATTCCTATCTTCATAGATCCAGCGGAAGGGGGTGAATGGAAGGTTATAAACAGCAAGAAAAAAGGTAAAA
Organism: Torreya grandis; assembly: GCA_037957365.1. NCBI lineage: Eukaryota > Viridiplantae > Streptophyta > Pinopsida > Cupressales > Taxaceae > Torreya > Torreya grandis. Next base: position 2,676,123 of record JARHVA010000259.1, read on the forward strand.
TAGAGAATAAATTACTTAATATGACCCATGGGTATGTGCACGGAGTTGGGGTATAATTTTATGGACATACCCAACAATGTGTATGCCTTATGGCTTGAGATACCCGAGCCATAACGCATACACACTATAATAGTTATGCGAATGCATTATTTTATTAATAAGAACACGTACACATTCCTATAAATAAAGGTAATGTGTATGCATTACTTAAACTACAAAATTAAAAAAAAACCCATCGAATTGTCATTTCTACTCTTCTTTGGTGTTCATTTTTTGCTACTTGGCGTCCATGTTTTGCCCTCTAGCTCTTCCTTTTGCCCTCCAAATCATGTTTTGACCTCTAGCTCATGTGGAAATAGTTGCTTTTGTTTCTGCATTCATGAGATCGATGAAGTTGCTATGAAGAAGAGGTAAGGTTGTAGATTAAATCAATTTATTAGAATTTTTTTTGAAATTTTTGCATAGTTTAATTTGTAATTTTTCTCCACAGGTCGACATGCTTTGCCTAACCATCTGCCTAACCCTCCTAACCATTAGCCCAAACTTCCTAACCCTCCTAACCTTCCACCTAACCCTCTTATAGTTCCACTATATCCCCTATGCGGTCAGGAGGATATAGTTGTTCATATAGTGGAGAATAAAATTGAAATTTAGCAGATAATTAGGAGAATGATGGAGCCCACTTCCACGAACACCCACCGCACCTATTTGGCTAATACCCTAGAGTTAGTATTAGGTCAATTTGATTTAATAATGAGTCAAATTGACAGATGAAGGTCATATAGGGATATCTGTAGGGCTTACTATGCTAACAAATTGTCAACAAATGAAGTGAAGAAGAAAGAATAACAAAAGATCAAATTTGTGCCTTATTGTCAACAAATGAGGTGAAGAAGACAGAAATAACAAAATATCAAATTTGTGCCTTATTTATCAACCCAGCCACCAATGCCCCATTTCTCATAATGACCTATTAGGAATATAGAACACAAAGCTCTAATACCACTTATCAGTGAACCAAGCTCTGATACCAATTGTCATCAGAGCTTTGTGTTCTAGATTCCTAACAAGTGGTATCAGAGCTAGGATCACTAAAAAGCGGTAGAGCAGGGTAGTGTTTTTTGATTACAGGTCACTCACAGGGGTTTCTGTTTGAGTGGGAGTAAAGCAATGGCAGAATCAAGTATACTCTTTAGGAGTAGGATCCTGACATGACCAAACATTTCCAAATCTACCGATGCTAACACAATTTGATTAAAGCCAATTTTTAGGAGCAATAGTGGATGGTGTTTGACTATCCACCTTGTAATAACTATGAGGTCCCTTTGTAATTTTTGAGGAAGCTCTATTGCAAGTTTGTCCTCAATGAAATTATAAATTACTTTGACTATGGTGAGTTTTATGGCCAGGGGAAAAGCTCCATGTAGGATTGACTAGGTACACATCGTATACATAATCGGCCTACAAGGATCCCTACCCAAAAGCCACTTCATCCAGAGATTCCCTCTACGGTGAAGGAGGTTGTGGAGATAGACACTTTGCATGCACTTAGTGTGCTTATTGATACACTCATTCATCATATGAGTAGAATTTTAAAGATAAATGCTTGAGATACTCCAACTAGTGACTGTACCCAACCCCACCCATGCAGATGTTGTGGTGCTATATGCATTGGACCTTTGGATGATGACAGTGGTGCTTTAGGGGGCTTGGAGGATATTGTCTTGACTGATGAGTTGTTGGCACACACATTTGGTTTGGATACGTTGGGAGTCTCTACACACATGTAGGTATATTTTATATAAATTTCATGTTAAAATTTTAAGTTATATTTGTAAACTAAAAAAGTAAAAATTAATTTACATGTTTAAATTGAATAATATATATATGTATTTTTTTGTTCTATAATGAGACGTTGCCTTCGACATCACAATTAGGTAGTTGGCCAACCCCTACTACATCTATCTGTGTTAGTACGACACCATATAGATTTATAGAGGTAAAATTTTAAGTGAAACTTATATACTCTAAATGTACAACAATACACCTTAATTGCATCATTGGTAGATTTTATGTAAGAAAATATAAAATACATATTATAATTTTGTTAGACTTTTTATTGTTTGATGTATTAACATGGATTGGCATAGTGTTAGAAACTCATCCTCCATCTCAACGTTTCTGCTTTTATTTTGAGTTTCAAACTATGTTTTCAATAACCAAAATAGTGAGTTGAACATTTGCTTGATATCCCATTATATGTAGTTCCCATAGTGGGTCAATCCCAATCAGTAGGATTATGTGTGTGTGTGTGTGTGTGTGTGTGTGTGTGTGTGTGTGTGTGTGTGTGTGTGTGTGTGTGTGTGTGTGTGTGTGTGTGTGTATGCATTTAATCCTACTGATTGGGATTGACCCACCCACTTATATATATATATATATATATATATATATATATATATATATATATATATATATATATATATATATATATTTGATAAAAGTTGTTTGGTATAATATATTTTTATCAATTTTCCCAATCGAGCATAACATGTCTTCATCAATATGCACACTACTCCTTTCTTTTAAATACTGGCCTCATAGCCAACCACTTGATTCCTTGTTATCCTATTCATATATAGTGCTTCAGTCTCAATGATCGATATCCAAAATGGTCATAGCTAGCAATTCAACTCCCATCAATTTCAACCAAGAGTAACAATTTCATCTCTATGCATGGAGTTTTAAATTTATATGGCATAGCCTCTTAATCCCACTGTACCTAGTCAATTCCAATTTCCAACCAAACTCTATTATTAGAGCTATATAGAATAGGCCATTAGATCCCATTAGTTTTTTGGGAAAGCGTCGAATATAAACTATAGCCTATATGTATATGGCATAGGCCCTGTGACCATATACAAATAGGGGACCTCAACCTCATATAGATAGATGGGGTTGAGTAGTTTGTTACCACCACCTACTTAGGGGTCCCAAAGACCTAATATCTCTAGTTGGGGGAGAGGGCCTATCTATATCCATGCACTTTAATCACTCAAGTGACATGCTGACTCTATAAGACTATAACACTTTTCATCAGGAAAGTACCCCTAAAATAAATATTGAGTGTCAACAAGACTATAACACCCTTTGTTGACCTCAACTTACTTGTGCTATATACATATAGACCTTCCCTTGTAAAAATTGAGAGAAATATAAGGATAGATAGTCGACCTAATGTCACCTATAGGGCAACCAAAATCATGCACTTGTAAAGAAGACTGCCCAGTCACTCTTATCTCTACAATATTTAATTCTATTTTCTATATGTTTCTTTATATTTTGATGAGACCTATTTTATAAGGTTTTAGACACTCTTAAAAGGCTCAAGTATAGATGTCCCCATAAAATCAACCTATCACTCTAGGTGTCTTAACCTGATTAAAACTCAATTTACAAACTTCTCAACAAACACCTATACAGGTTACTTGTTTTATCACAATGACTATTTGTAAGGGATTTTTAATCACACCAACACTCAGTTGGAATAAAAAGTAATGAATGTCTGTAATCAAAGTATTCAAGGTGTTAACATAATCAAAATTTCAAAACAAATCAATTTAGACACTATAGCTCATAAGACTGTCCTCAACTATACTAAGTCACTACCTTAAGATAATTAAGCCTAATGACTAAGTAATCAGGTTAAAATATGAAATACACCTCATCAAAACTATACAAGGATCCAACCCAGTGTATATAGGTGTATCAAGGATGTTTCAACACCTAACTTGCATTCAATGACTAAATTTCACAAAATTCACTCAAAAATACCACTCATTGTCTTTTCATTCTCCCTCATGAAATTGACATTTCTTGCCTTCAGTGTGGTGTTACAAGTCACATGTTACACATATCCACTTGTCACATTCATGCTTCCCATGACCTCATAATATTTTTCAATATCTTATGCAAGACTAAGTTTGTCAGCAACTTTTTTAATCAATGAATTGCCCAAGTTATTAATTATTATGTTGTTTATTCAATTGATGACTAGGGTGGACACTCCTCCATCATTACTAGTCGAGATAGACTTGGGCATTATTGTTACAATGTCATCTAAAGAGGCACTCACCGAGGTATGTATATTCACTTGTAACTTTGAATTGTAATTTATTACTTTTGTTTTAATAATTTTAATATATCCTTTGGTAAATATAACTTATATGCATGAATGTATTGTGTATGTAGGGCTATCATATGACATTCGATACTCTGATTCAAATGACTACTGTGACAATTCCTCATGTTTCTTCATAATTTGAAATGCTTTTTTATACAACTGATCTTGGCACTGACCCAGTCAAGCATCATTGGAGAATTGAGAAGGACCATGAGATTGCATTAAGTGCATGTTTAAATGATTTTTTATTGTAGTTTAAAACATGAGTTTCTTAACTTGGTTTCAAGTGTGCTTGTTAATTTTATAATATTTTTTTTATTTGAAAAGGTTCAGCTATGAGCAAGCTATGAGTGTAATATCCGTAGTCAAACCTTGGATTAATCCAAGGAATTTGGGATATCTCCATCTACAAGTAGGACATTTCAGGGAGAGTCTTCTTCGAAGAAGGCAAAAAGAGGGAAACTATTTGATGATTAGGATGTTGTATATGATGTACTTTTTTGTATGCCTATATGGAAATGTATGAATTTTTGGCATTGTACATGCATATATGATGTATTAACTTGACATTAGATACTATTTTGTTAGACATGATGTAATTTTTTGTATGCCTATATGGCAATGCAATTGTTGACATTATATGCCTATATATGGCATTTGTACATGGCATTCTTATTTTTTATATGAATATTTAAGAAAACCAATGAATTAAATCTTGTTGTAATCACTTGTGTTCAGAGTATTATGAGTGATTGGTTTTGAAGTATTCTTAAGAATTACAAATGCTATGAGATTGAGAATAACTTGTTAGGATAATTTTTCAAATCAGACCCTTATAACAAATAAAGAATATTAGTGATTGAATTTGAATTATGTTTATATGTTGATGATAAACCTAATTGATCACATTCACTTTCTATGGTTTGATTTGAATCTTCTTTCACAATATAGCTCATCTTTTGACTCTTTAGGCTTAATTTAGCTTCTTACACCTAGTACTTATTCCTTGTACTCTTAGTATCACCTCTTTGATAGCATTGACCTCTATCCATACATTCACAACACATTCTTTACCTCATTCCATTCATCTCATTAGAGATCTCAACCTACTATCACATATGGTCTTATATGATCATAACATACCTGGTATAACCTCCTTCAAGTAATCAAACAATCTTTGAATCTCATTCCACACCTTATGGACACAATACTCTCTTAAGGCTTGTATCCTTTTTTATACTATATTTTTACTTGTATGTAAAAGTTATGATTTATCAAGACATTATACTGGAATTTATAGGTACACCCTATCCTTTTCCATATCTATGTCAAATTTCATATCCCAACTCCACCTCTAACTATCACTTCCTTCATTAGCCTACCCTCATTTAGGCCTAATTAGCCCTATTCCAAACCCTCAGTCCTAGAATCCATAAATAGCCATACAATCTCAGATAAAACCTCTTGATTCACCTTGTACATGTGTAGGGTATCAAGATTGCAAAGTTTAATTAAATTCCCATGGTTAAATCTCTCGAAAATGCCCAAACCCTAATCTAAGGTTTCCCATACCCTGTACATACTCTCCAGATGACCAATCTGACCTTCCCACTAATATTATTTTATTTAAAACATCCTTATGACATATAAAACATCTCATAACACCTTTTTAATGATAAAAAAATTAACTTTGCCTTTATGCCTTTGAGATTGCTTATGGGGATTTGAGCCTACCTATGGGGATTGCATGAAGTTTGAAATGTGAATACTATTTAAAGGTGTTTAATATGTTTAAAATAATACCATACTTATTAAATACTTACCTAAACTTGGAACCCTCAAACACATCTTGAAACTCTAAAAACTATGCATGCGTGAATAGTGATAATTATGAGACATGGAAGGGACTGTGACAAAATAATGAGTAGTTTCACTTGTCATATGACCTTAAAAAGATTATTTATGGGTATATTATGTGATTAATACAAATATTACCAAGTTTCAAGTCATTTGGATATGTACTTTGTCCTGTAGACCCTTTTTACCATAATTTACCTTGAGTTGCCTACATGGTTCCTTCATGCCAAAACTTGTATTTCTTCAAAATTTTGCACGAAAAACCTGAATTTAATTATTTATATAGATAAATATTGGTTTAAAAAATCATATTCTCTAGTTTTAAGACCTCTCCAAGGCCTAAACTGCTTCCTGACATCCAAAATTGACAAAACTTCCAAAAATCTCCAATGGTTGCCTTCTTGACTACAAGAGTACTATGTCAAAAAATTGGGAAATTTAACTCTTTATAGGACCTTTATGATGGAATGGGATGTTTTTTTAGGTAATTTATACCATTCTTACCAAATTTTGTGCTTTGATTCAACTTATAAATGCCCCAAACTGACCAATTTCTCCAAGGTAGGCTCTAATGTTGATCATGATTTGACATAGGGTTGATTTGACTAAAATAGTGAATATTTTACATTGTAAAAAATTATCAAAAATATATTTAATAGGTATATTAGGTCATAATTATCCTCTCCACCAAATTTCATGATTAGATCCAACATATTTTGGCATGTAGGCTCATTTTGACAAAAGCTAGTGACACATGTCTACTTGGTCAAATTTCACAAATGAGTCATCATCCTATTTTACCTTGGTTTGTGTCTTATCATGATAATTTTTCATCTAAAATCTCATGTAACCTCTCCTTACATGATTCCACCCTTCATTTGCTATCTCACAATCTTCCATGTCACCTTGTACCTTCTCAAAAACCTCATATGATTGCATGTCAATAATATCTGGAGATTTATGCTATGATAAAAGGGAATATTTGGTCTAATTCAAATCCATTTATCCCAATTATTATTTATAATTCATTGGAAACCACCCTTAAACCTTCATCTAAGATGTTCAGACCACTTAACAAGGCATTTGGGCCTCACACAGTCAACTTTCATACAAAGGCATGTACTACATATTCATGTTTAATCCATATGATGGTTTTAGGTACATGTTTTCAAAATATTTATTTGGCTAAGAAACTTCACCATTGAAAATATTGACTTCATGACTGTGTTTCCCTGTCTATAGTTGCATGTTTTCAAAATATTGCTTTGGCATGCATAAAACCAAAAATCCAAGTCATATGGAGGAACCATAATATCCATCATGTGCATCTAAAATCCCTCTAGTTTCATCTTGAATCTATTATGAATCACCTCTAAGATAAATCAATGGCAGAAGTTGCAGTAATGGGTCCTATAATGCAAGTTTTTGGCAGTGAAGAGATAACTTGTAGACCTCCAACTAAATTTTTTGTGTTTGGGACTATTAGGTACAAATCCAACACTTCAAGCACATATATATAAGAAAATTAGACATGCTCCTATAAGTGTGACATCCAATTCCACCCACAAGTACATTTTCACTATTATTTTAGAGCACAAAAACACTGACATAAATGTTGTCAAAGTTAAAGCTATAGTCTAAGAACTCAATTTATAATGCTTGTTGTCTAAAAAATGGCACTGATAACACATTCAAAAGGGAAGATAACATCTAGGACTAGGTTCTTAGAATCCCATCTAGTCTGGTCAACAAACCCACCACCCATTCTAGGCTTAAGAATGCCCTTCCCAATACAAAAAAGATGTTGATTTTTAGCCTAACTTCAGGCATGCATAAAAATAAAACTATAAGTCAATGGAGGAATCGTAAGATCCCTCATGTGAATATAAAATCCCTCTAAGTTCATCCTAAATCTCATCTTAATCACCTCTAAGAGAAATCTATGGAAAAAGTTATAGTAACGGATCCTAAAATGCAATTTTTTGGTAGTGAAGAGACAACTTGTTAACCTCCAACTAATAATTTTTCCTTCAAGACTGACAGGTGTAAATCCATTACTTTAATCACATCTATATATGAAAATTACATGTTCTCGAATGATTGTGACATCCAATTCCACCCTTAATTACATTTTCACTACTGTTCCAGAGCATGAAAACACTAACAATAAATATTGTTAACGTTGAATCTACGATCCAAGAACTCAATTTTTTATGTTTGTTGGCTAAAAATTGGCATTACCAACACATTTGAAGTGGTGGATAACAACTAGGACTAGGTTCTTGGCCTCCCATCTGGCCCAATTGATAAACCCACCACCTATTCTAGGCTCGAGAATGCTCTTCTCAATATAAGAAATATGTTAATTTTTAGCCTAACTTTAAGCATGCATAAAACCAAAACCATAAGTCATATGGAGGAACCATAAGATCCTTCATGTGCATAGGAGAGCCCTATAATTTCACCTTGAATGTAGTATGAAACACCTCTAAGAGGAATCCATGGTAGAAGTTTCAATAATGGGTCCTAAAATGTAACTTTTTGGCAATGAAGAGATAACTTGTTGACCTCCAACTAGCAATTTTGATTTTTTTATAGGATATTATCGAATCCAAGTTCTAGTAACTACCACAGACCTAGTGGGATAATCAATATTTTTTCAATCTATGACTAGAGAAGTCAATTTTTTCTTTCCATCTACACACTGACATAAGTAGTAATTTGTTCCCTCTTCATTACTCTCATCTTTAATAACTGCAGAAACATGGCTTGCATCATAAAAAACAATTTTTAATGACACTATAAAGATAGATTGTGAGAATAAATAGTACACAAAGATTTATCTTCTACTTGGCTAAACTAGACTGGATATATGGTCAAAGTCATGTAATGATGTCATGTCTATAAGTTGCAATGTTGGTGGAACCTGATCTGTGTTGATTGGAATTAGAGGTCTAGAACTCTAATCATCCACCCACTCTTGTAACTCACACTCATTCCAAATAGAGTCCATGCATGCTGAACAAAAACATGCCAAGTGTCACGTATGAATAATTCAAGAACCTGCATTTAAGCTATGAAATGAGTGAAACTCACTTGAAACTATTAGAGTCATACAATCCTCATAAAAATTTCTACAAACAATATAGTTTACTTGAGCGCCATGACATATGTTCTCATTACACCATTCAACCATAATTTTTGCATCAATCAAATTGGTAACACTGTCAAATTTTAACTCCTCCCTTGCAACATCTCTTTTTATACATGCTTCAGCACTATCATGCTCCCCTTTTCCATGGCCAGCCTCATTGAAACTCTAAATATGCTCTACACCAATGGTAACGTGCATCTTGCTCAACCAGTAAAATATCTGTGCATTCTTGAATTGTGATGTGCAATTATCTGACCGGATGTAATGTTGTTTGAAATTAATGTTCCTTTGAGTTAACTGTCTATAGTACTTCTCAAAACAACCTTGTACATACTCTATACAATGTGATTGGTCATCACTGATATATAATTGGTACTCCCTTAATATTTTTTGATCTTCCTTTGTACTATTAGGTGCATGGATGAATACTATATGCATGAATATGACTTGTGTTGAGTTGTAATACTGTGATTGAAATTCCATTTATGATTTGAATATGTAATTTTTAGCAAATTCAACTACTAAAACAATAGAATCAAGTGGGAATATGTCTTTGCTTAGTTTGAAATGTTCATCCAACCATTTAGCCCTATGTGTGTGCCTTGCATACTCATAAATATTTTTTTCCATGAATTTGACCATAATTTATGAAAGAGGTATCTTTTTCGTAACAAGCTCACACCTTTTAGATTCTTTGCCATCTTTTACTTAATATGTCATAGATTTGTATTTGCTCAAACCCACTAATTCTTATCCAATTGCAGTTGTACACTCCTCATGGATGCATTTTTTTAATTTTGAGAATCCACCACAAATGTTGTAATCTCCATCCAAAGATGCTTTCTTATAAAAGAATTGTCCATCTAGTCTTTCACAAAAAATATTTGGAATAAATTCCCTGACTAATTTTGGTGAAACTTCTATGCTACACTCCTAAAAAATGTTGTTAGTATGCAAAGTACAATGAATATGGAAAAAAATATCACAGCGCATTGAAAATTCAACATGTTGCCTACAACAACAAGTGGTGAGTATGTGATTTAATTTTACATAAAAAGGTTTAGCCATATCTAAGAAATATTTTAGATTTGGTTCATGATTATGAGAACCAAATCTTCTTTTCACTACATCTCTTACATTGAGCGAAACTCTTGTATTATCTTTCCAAAATTATGCAAGTAAGTCTTTCAAATCATCAGCTATAGCCTAGTTCTTTCGTGAAAGTCTACCTTAAAATGGGAAGAAATCTTTCATATTGGGTTCATTAAATATTTCAGTCTTGTAATTACTTTCATTAATGTTTTTATATTTATATTAAGCGTTCGACTTGTTTGTAAATTCAATCATTTTTACTTTTTTCAGCACTTACTGCACAAGTTATCATTATACACAGGGCAACATTACAATCTTTTTTGCATGATTTCAGGTCTACAATATGATATGCATCATGTATATTTTCAACAATTTCATTATTTTTATCATCCATGTTAGATGTTCTTAGTCTTAATGTATATATTTTAGGTCTCATCTTAACATATTTCATCAATGAAACAAATAATTGACATCTTTGACTATCATACTACAATATATGAAAGAAATTATCTCAAATTTCTTGAGCTAGTCTTGTTGAATGGTGGTCAGACATTTTGTTATGCATTTGTTTCAAAATATTTTCATCAACTTCAATTAAGTACTTATCTTTTCTACACAAAATTATTAGAGGTGTTGTTATTGGTGGAATCCATTTAGAGGGTGTTTCAAAATCATTATATGTTTCCATGAAATTTTCTTCATTTTTAGTTTCTTCATTATATGTTTTCATGAAAATTATTTCATTGTTAATTTCATCATTATTTGAGTCCATTAATTTTTCTTCATTATTGATGGGTAAAGTATCATGCATAAGCTCTTCATCAACAAAATAAAAAACTTTAAACTTTGAACATCAATTGCCAACATGATCTAATTTTTTATTGTCAATTTCATCTTAATTTAATTCATTATTGAGAATTTCATCATAATTCAATTCATTATTGAGAATTTCATCATAATTCAATTCATTATTGTCAGTTTCATCATTATTCAATTCATTATTGCTAATTACCTCATTATCTAAGGCATTTGGCTCATCAGAGTTAGTGTTTGTACCTTGTTTGGAATGAAATTATTGCATTTGTACTTTGTTTTTTCTCTCAACTCTTCTAATTACTCTCGTGTTTTGTTCTTCAACTTATTTCTCTTTTTGTTAGGATAATTATGTATTTACCTTGGGTTATTAACTAAGGTAATTAGTCTTTGGTTAGTTGCCTTAACCACTTGGGTTAAGAGGTTAGTTTGTTTAACGGGCTTAGTTATTTTCATGTTAGCCGACGTTGATTGTTTTACCCACCCTTTTCACATGTTTCTTGGGTGGCTCATGTCTTTGCCTATTTAATAGGCCTTCTTGTATTATTTGAATATAGAATGTATGCTATGAATACAATCTAGTTATTTCTCACTCTCTGTGTTTTATCTAATATCTTAATTAGAGCTTGTGGTTTAGGAAGCTTGGGAGGAAGCCTATGAAGCAAGAGAGAACGGTATTATCAAGGAGGAGCGTGAAGCAACTGGTCAAGAGCCGTGAGAGGAATAAATTTATTTTTTCTTGTGACCAGCCATTTAAGTTGGAGAAAAATCCCAAAAAATTATTTGAGCACTATTTATTATGACTCTTATTTTTATAAGATTATCTGGCTCAAAATTTGTCTGCTGGATTAGACGAAATCAAATTCCATTGAGTATCTTGTTCGAAAATTGCATTTAAATTTTTTTGGTTGGTAATTTCTATATAGTTTGGGGAAGAGACAAGATTTTCATTTGGGCACTATTTTTGGCAAGTGAGGGGTCTAAAAATTTCTATTTTCTGCGAGGAGATGATATGAACTGACAAAATTTAATTTGGCTAGGTATTTCTCCCAGAATCTGCATCTAAAGTTTTACAAGTAGGCCAATTTTTTGATTGGCTGATTATTTTTATGAAAATTTTAATCTAAACTTTTATTATTTCAATTGTTTTTAATTTTTTAATTGAAATAATTCAAAACTTTAGCTTATAAGAGTTTTTGGGACCTATTGGTGACTAATTATCTTGAAAAAGTTCTGGAAGGTAAAAATTTCACCATTTTCTAGCGTTTTAATTTGGATGTTGGTGAAAAATAAAATTTTCAAATTGGAATTGTAGATCTCTAGATAAAAAAAAATTGTCAATTTTTTAGTGTTTTTAAAGATGAAAAAATTAAAATTTTTCAAATGGTGTTGAGTTTTTTACTGAAAACTGGAGGTATTAACCGGTTTGTGATTTGAATCAGTGGGTAGGAACAATTTTATGTAAATTCATTATAATTTTTTTGATATTTAATTTTTTTATAAAAATTAGGCCAAAATGGCTAGTTTACAACACCTCTTGTTGCTAGATTCACAAAAATTGATAGAAAAAAATTTAGTTTGTAGAGTCCAATTTTGATGAAATATAAATATTACAATCTTGATCAAATAGTGCTTGGTAAAGAGAAAAGGCCTACCACATGTACCGATGATTATGATAAACGTCATCATGAGGCTCTTATGTTGTTAGAACTGTTAGTAGTAGATAATCTAATATTGAAGGTCAGAAATGTGACCATTGCATCCATTTTGTGGATTAATCTTACTTCTAAATACCAATTTTTTGAAGCCAGTAGGGTATTATATTTAAAGAATTTATTATTTTTTACAAAGATGCAATAAGGTGGCTCCATTTCTATGTTTTTATTGTAGATCAAGGACATCAGTGATCAATTGAAGGATATGCAAAAACCTATTGATGAGAAACATTTGATTGCTCAGTTATGTAGAATCTTCTACCTTCATTTGAGTTATTTATGGAGTCCTTGCACATGATTTTTGAGATGCATACTTTGGAATTTGAAAAGTTTTCCACATTATTATTTTAGAAGGATAGATGGTAGGAGCAGATAGTGCTGTCTACATCTACTTTTTAAAGAGTGTATTCTTTATCAAGGGAAAGGGTAAGCAGTTTGGTAAAACTACTAGTTCTTTGATAGAAACTTCATAAGTAAGTGGTTCTAATAAGAGATCTAAGTGGAAATGTTTTAACTATAAGCAACCTGGTCATCTTAAGAAAGATTGTAGGAAAATACAACATGATATTGCTAATCTCAAAAAAAAAACTTAGCATGTGAATATCGCTAAAGGTGAAGGCAAGAAAAAATCCCCTGATTTTGCTTTCATGGCTTCTAGTGGTAAATTTATGATGGATCGAGCTTGGTACTTTGATCCAGAGGCATCTCACCATTATACATGCCATAAGGATTAGTATGTAGATTTTGTTGAAAATGATAGTAATAATGAATCTGTATCTTTGGGAGATGGTAAGACTCATTTTGTAGTAGGATATGGTAATTTTCATATCAATTTTAATGGTGAATTTTAGTATACATTTAAGAATGTTAGGTATGTGCCTGATATGAAAAAAAATTGCTTTCCATTAGTGAGATCACTTCAAAATATGATTTTGTTGTAAATTTTCAAGGACAACAATGTTTAGTCATCACTGAATATAACAAGATTATTGTTATTGGGATTGGTGAGAAAGGCTTGTATAAGCTTGCAGATCCACAGAGGGTAAAGGAAAGTGCACTTGTAGCTATTGATAGCATAAGTTCACTATGACATGAAAGGTATGGGCATTTGAATTTTTAGTATTTGACTACATTGAGAAAGACTAAGATGGTTAAGGGAATTCCTTCTATTCAGGATAGTCATCATGTATATATTAGATGTCAGTTGGGGAAGCAAGTTAGACATTAATTTGATGTTGGTAAAGCTTTAAGATCTAAGGGAGTATTAGATATGGTACATGCAGATTTGCATGGTCCAATGTAGACATCTACCTCTTTTAGAGTCCATTATTTTCTATTGTTAGTCGATGATTTCTCTAGGAAAAAAAGTGGGTATACTTTCTAGTGAAGAAATATGATTATTTTTCTAACTTCCTTGCTTGGAAAGCTATGGTTGAAAAAAGGTAGGACGATCAGTGAAATCTCTTAAAACAAATAATGGGGTTGAGTTCATCTCAAAATAGTTCAAATAGTTTTATACCACTGAAGGCATGCATAGACATTACACTACCCCTTACACTCTAAAACAAAATAGAGTTGTGGAAAGGCAAAATAGGACGGTGATGGACATGGCTCATTGTATGGTCCAAAGGAAAAATGTCCCATATAGATATTAGGTAGAATCATTGAATATGGAAGTGTACATCCTTAATAGAAATCCTAAAAAATCATTGGATAATATGACTCTAGATGAGGCTTGGTTAGGTTGAACTCTAGATGTAAGTGCTTTCTAAATTTTTGGTTGTGTAGCTTTTGCAGTTATTCCTACTCAAAATAGAAGTAAATTAGATGTAAAATTCAAATCATACATGTTTGTTGGGTATAGTGAGAAATCAAGGCCTAAATATTAATTGATATTTCTTCTAATAAAGTTGTGGTAAATAGAGATGTCATAGTAAATGAATAGATGCCATAGTTCACAGTAACTGGTATAACTTCAGAGATTGAGTAATTGTTTTCTTCTAGTGATTCTATTATAAGTTATGGTGTGAAAGTTAAGTAGGATTCTAATTCATCAGTGGAATCACATTCCAGGGAGAGAATCGATGCAAGTCATTGTGAGGTTTTAGCAAAACAACCAAAGAATCCAAAGTGGTATTTTGCCACTATGGAAGCACTAAAGGAGGGAAACTTGCCACAAAGTGTGGAAGGAAGAAGATTGAGATCAGAAAAGCAATTTGGTAATAAAGGTGAGAATGATAATTTTGCTCTGACAACTATTTTTTAACTTGTATTTGAGCCTAATTATTTTTTAGAGGCCAAAGAGAAGCATAAGTGAGAATCAACCATGCAATTGGAATATGATTCTTTGATGAAAAATAAGAATTGGGAGCTTATAGAGCTATCACCAGGAAATAAATCCATTGGTTGTAAATGGATTAAAAAATTAAAATGTAAAGCAAATGGTTCTTTAGACAAACAAAAATCCATACTTTTTGTAAAAGGTTATGCATAAGTGGAAGGGGTTGATTATGAGGAGACTTTTGTTCCTAATACAAAGATGGTAACTTTTCATTTGATTGTTGTTATTGCTGCTTAGTTTGGATGGTAGGTGCATCATATGGATGTCAAGAGTGATTTCTTAAATGGAGATTTGGAGGAGGAAGTCTACATGGTTCAATGACAGGGTTTTTAGGTTCCTGGTAAGGAACATCTTGTTTTCAAGTTGATCAAGTCCTTGTATATGAAGATAGATACATACCTTAGGGAGTCTAGTTTCTAAAGGTGTAACTGTGAACCAATTCTTTATGTAAATTTGTATGGTGATAATATCTTGATTCTCATTGTATATGTTGATGATATATCCATAATCGGTAGTAGTGCTAGTTTCATTCAACAAATGAAGGCTGATATTTTTTATACTTTTGACATGATAGACTTAGGACTACTGAAATATTATTTAGGTGTTAAGTTTTTGAAAGGTGATTGTGTTATATTCATGTCACAGAATAAGTATGCCAAATCATTATTGGAAAGGTTTAAAATGATGGATTATAATCCAAATCACACACCTATGGAAGTTGGAGCTAAAATTTTAATTGACACTACTTCACCTCTGATCATTGAAATAGTACATCGACAACTAGCTGGTAGTCTCATTTACCTCACTACCACTAGACTAGCTATTTGTTTTACAGTGATTTTTGTATCTTACTTCATGTTTAAACCATATGAAGTACATTGGTTAGTTACAAAATGGGTATTAAGATATGTCAAAGGTACTCTTGAATTTATATGAGAGGTTTGTAGATTTTGAGATTTTAGGGTATTTTGACTCTGATTGGGTAGGATTAGTAGATTCAATAAAATCTACAATAAGATATTTATTCACTCTTGGTTCAAGAGTTTTCTCATGGTAGATTAAACTATAAAATATAGTGGAATTATCTTCAACAAAAGCAGAGTATAAAGCTGTGGTCAGTGTAGGTTATGAAACTTTGTGGATAAATGAAATCTTGGAGGATCTTCAGTTTGAGTCATCAAAGCCTAATCTAATTTTCTATGACAACTAGAGTGATCTGAAGATTGTGAAAAATCTAGTATTCCATGCTAGGACCAAACACATTGAAGTTCACCATCATTACATCCAACAATTGGTTACAAATGAAGATATCAATCTCTTTTACTATCCCACTATAGAGTAACTAGATGATATAATGACCAAACCACTTGGTGCAGACAAGATCATAAAATTTAGAGATAAACTTGGTCTTGTTTCTAGTTTGATCATTCAGGGAGGGTGTTAGTGTAATTATGTATTTACCTTGGGTTATTGAATAAGGTAATTTATCTTTGGTTAGTTGCCTTAACCACTTGGGTTAAGAGGTTAGTTTGTTTTATGGGCTTAGCTATTTTCATGCTAGCCGATGTTGGTTTTTTTACCCACCCTTTTCACATGTTTCTCATGTGGCTCATTTATTTGCCTATTTAATAGGCCTTTTTGTATTGTTCAGATATGGAATGTATGCTATGAATACAATCTGATTCTTTCTCACTCTTTGTGTTTTATCTAATACTTCCACGAATGTGAATAAGAGCCCATTTTGACAAAAATAACCAAGAATGTACTTCAAAATGTGGGGTCCAAAAAAACTACAAAAATGTATGCAGAGTATGTAGGGCATGTCTGTGGGGACAACAATCTTGATTTGAGATAAAAATAGACATTAAAAAGTAAGTCTTTGTTTTTACTTCAAAGAATGCGTACACATTATATAAACACATACATGTTTCTTGAAGTATAGGCATATACTACAAAAACAATCACAAAGAATCATATTTATTTCATAAAATCCCCTATAATATTCTAATATGATGTAATAATACTCAATAAGACTATAATATGATGCATAAATCCCTAATATGATGCAATAAGACTATTAGATGTTACAATAAGGTTATCATATGATGCATTAAGGCTCAATATGATGTAATAAGACTATCATATGATGCAATAAGACTATCATATGATGTTATTAGACTATCATATGATGTAATAAGACTATCATATGATTCAATAAATCTCTAATATGATGAAATAAGGATATCATATGATGCAATAAGGCTCAATATGATGCATAAATCCCCAATATGACGTATAAATATCCAATACATGATGCTATAAGACTCTTGATAAGACTATGAATCAATAAGACTATCATATGATGCAATAAGGCTCTATATGTAAGATGAAATGGGCTAATTTTGCCTAGAATCCCATCATAGGTCCTTACAAAACTAGGTGAATAATGGGTTCACAAATTAACACTAATCACATTCATGAATTTATGTATTTATGATGAAATTAGGGAAATTAGTGGTTGTGTTTGTCATAAAATTAAGATCCATGGCTAGGAGTTTAGTGTAACGGGTTTGTACATGTGTATATGTCATGAAATTAGGGATTATGGGAACTGTACATGTTTAAGTGATGAATTTAGGGTTTAGGATCAACTTGTCATGAAGTGTGACTTAATTTAGCCCTTGTAATCACATCATAGACTCCAATTTAGGTTTAATGGGTTGAAATTGGCCACATTTTCATTCATATTTGCATTTTTGATTAAATTAGAGTTAGTTAAGCCATACATGTTGTATCTAGATTATATAATTTATTGGGCCATATATTTGGTTTAGGGGCTCAATTTTTCCCAAATCACACCCTTAATTGAACCAATTGACTAATTGGTTCAATTCATGATAGATAGAATCATACTTAATTTTGTCCCTAATCATATATCATGCTCTTATAGTTATGTCAAGAAGGGTTTCAAATTGGCCTCCCATGCCTCCTTGATTGAATTTCCCCTATAATTGAACCTTGTTGTTCCACATGTGTACCTCATACACCTGAAAGTGTTAAATCTATCAGAGATGCATCAAGTCTTGGAAGTTTTAGAGTTGATAATGCCCAGGGAAGCCAAATCTAATTACATATCACCAAGTGTACTTTGTACAAACTTAGAAGTGTCAACATTGTTAGAGGTGTCAGGTATTAGAAGTGTTAAAGAGATATCAGATCCCTATGAGGCCTGATCCAATTAGATACATCACCACATGTGTATCTTGTACACACATATACTTGTGTTAGAGACCTAACTATCACTTGTCCAAGAAGCATCAAATTTGTCAGAGCCTCAGACACCCAATCTAATCAAATATTTCCACATGTGTAGGTTTAGTACACCTAGAGAAGTGTTAGAGTTGTTAGATATGGACATCTTTTTTACCTAGACATGTCCCATCACCTCCAACCAATCCAACTAAGACCTATTCATAAATTTATCGTACATACATATAAGCCAATAATGTTTAAAGATTTACATCGATCCAATCAACTCATGTCTAGTAAATAATTTACATGATGTGAGATTTTGACTTGCCATTACCATATGAAAATTATCATCTAGAGCCCTTTAAGGTCCCATCTGAATTGATCAAGCACTGAATGTTATTAATTTTCTATGTATGCATTCAAATTATTTGGATCCCTCTTCTTTGAATTACTTTTATATCCCAAAGTAAATTCATATTAAGTCCTACATATAGGAGAGAACATAATTCAACAATGGATTCCTCAACCTCAAATCCTAAGCCACAACAAGAATTCTGAGATGTACTACTTTCTTGTAGTCCACATCATAAGGTTTAAGCTCATTACAATGAAATATGAATAAGACAATTGAAGATATATGTATAAAATATATAATCTTGAAACCTTTGACGAGGGGGTGCACACTGGCATTAAATTTTGATCAACCATCTATATGAGGTGAGCATCTCATCATCCACATGAATAATTATTGGGTCCCTCTATTCAGCATTGTCCTTGAGGGGAAGTAGGTCGCAAATTTAGGGGACATTGTCACCTTTAATGTATCTTGAATAAGCTCAATAGAGTTTGAGATGGGGTAACTTATACATATCTTGTACTTGGTCAATGCCAATTCTATGCCACCATATACTTCTAAAGCATAGCCATCCATTTATGGTTTAAAAAAAATTCCCTAGTGCATTTAGATATTTTCTAAGCTATACATTCATCACTTAAGGCACCACATCTTAAAACATCTTAAAACCACAACATCACTAATGGATACATGTCACCATTTAAAGTTTATTGAGATCAAAACCACATCTTAAACCAAAAAAATGCATACCCAACTTGACCAAAATATTTAATAAAAACAAGTACATACCTTGTAGCCATCATCCTACTTTCCTATCTTACCATCCTAATTACATGCAACAAGGTATAGAACTGTATAGTATTGATAAGCACTAAGTGTTGTCTAGCTTGTTTTTGAGCTTGCAGTTGTTGCATCCATGGTGTGGCTAGGACTAGTCCCATGTCAAAGACACACTCTTGAGATGAGGTGGAATGGATGGAGTGGTTGATGGTTCTCCCATGTGTGATGGAGCGGTAGATGAAGGAGGTAAATGGAATGGAGGATTAACCATATTTTCACAAGAGATTTTACTTTTAGGAAAAAATTGAATAATGTATTTGAATACATTATGGGAATCTTGAATAATTTTAACAATAGAAGACTTTTTTTAGACTTTCAATTAGGACCTCAAAATGCACCTATTGAATTAGATGCACTAAGTGACCTTTGAGGAAACTTAAGGGACTTTATTCAACATAATTTAGGAATGTTTTTGGGATAATCCAAGTCATGATTCAAAGGTATTGGGATCCATTAGATAGCATTCTTGAAATAGAATCCAAGAGATGCACTGTTACACCAAGGGCTAAATTATTATTTCTACTTACACAAGATTATCTATACTACATAGTCCAATTCAATGGGTTTTCCACTTAAACAAATTAGTTCAAAATTTATAAATAAAGGAGTTTGGTTAAAGATATCAAAAAATAGTAAAAGGGTAAGATAGTATTTTAGGAAAGTAGGATTTTAGGCAAGTAAGGTAGTGATCCTTGACCTATTAGGGGAAAGGTCCCAATCACTACGCATGATTCAATTATCGAGCAAGGCTTCTGTTAACATGTGTTCTATTGATGAAACATATTGGTGTATATAAATATTAAAGTGCACCAGAATTTGAACATGTAATATCTAATACTTGTTCAACATTTATTCTATAAAATTAAAAGTAACCAATCACATCTTGACAAGTAAGAGTCAAGTATTGATACTCTAATGCATAGTGATTGGTACTCTAAAGGTTAAGTTTTGATCATAGGTTTAAAAAATGCATTTTATGACCTCTTGTGATAAAATTAGTTATATTTTAGAATGTATAATGTGTTATACCTTGAAACCTTAGTTATAAGTAGTTAAGCACTTGAAATGGGTAAGAATCTTGAAGTCTAATGCAATGTTATGGCTAATGGGACCTTTCCCCTATAACAAACATGAAATTTGTTTGTTTTGTGTTATTTAAAAATAACACATATGCATTATATAATGCATATATGTTATATAATGCATACATGTTATTTGAATTTGAATTAAAAACTAAGCCTTTAGGCTCAAAAATGGCTGGATTTTTAAGGCAGAGGCTTGTGACTATGCATCTATAGCCAAGTTTGAGAGTTTTGACAAAAAAACAATAAATTTCAAATTTAATCACCAAATATGCTATGGATTTCAACATCAAAATTAAAAAAAATATTACTGTCATGATGAGCACATTGCCCTCTTTTCAAATATAATTTTTTTATATTTTAAGGCTATTTTAAGGGTTGAAACTATATTTATTTCTAACTACACCATTTTTAGGCCACTATAAGCTATACATATACATGCTTATTCATGTTTACATAAAAAAAATTTCATTGATAAAAATGCAAAACAAATTATATGATGACAAACTAGGCCTAATCTTACACATTAAACAAAATCAATTTTCATATTTTTTTGAGGTAGTTATGGGGGGCCACATGGACAACTATCCATTTTTTATCAGTTTTCAGGATCTACTTAATTGCAAAATTAATAAAAAAAAATATTTATTGAAAAAATATTAAAAAAAAAATCATAACAAACTAGAAGATATTATCTACATATTCACCAAAGGCTTTGAAATAATATGTAATGATGCTAAAAAATAGAGGGCCACACGACCATCTATTTACTATGTTTTCTTGAAAAAATAG
Source organism: Torreya grandis (assembly GCA_037957365.1). Taxonomy (NCBI): domain Eukaryota; kingdom Viridiplantae; phylum Streptophyta; class Pinopsida; order Cupressales; family Taxaceae; genus Torreya; species Torreya grandis. Next base: position 2,697,596 of record JARHVA010000259.1, read on the forward strand.
GAGGTCCTCTTCAAATTTTAGATGTTTGACCTATTTATACTTAACCAATTTTCAAAAAAAATAGTTTTTTGGAAACTAGACTCGAAATGCTACAATTCATTTTTTATACCATCTTCAAATTTTGAGTGTAGCCATCTCAAATTATCTATAGAAGTTCAAATTTATGAAATTTTAGAAAAATCATGTCAACGAGTAGGCCCTTTTTTGTCCCCCAACTTTGTCCACTTGCCCCACTAGAATTGGAAAATAATATTTTTAGTAAGGGTCAATTCTTTAGTGTGTTTTTTTATTTTCCTCTGTAGGGTTGCATCTTTTGTTTTTTGTTTTTGCACCCTGATTCTATTTCTTCTAGAAGAAGATCTTTGCAGATCTTTTAGTATACTATATTTCTCTCCATTGTATAAAGGGGCAAGCCCCATTAAAAACCCAAAATTTTAACATTAATAAAAACAATATAAAATTATATTAAAATATTATAAATATAAAGTTGCCAATGAAATGTAGAAGGGTTGGTAAAGTGGGTTGGTTGTGCCTAGCCCCACCATTCCAATCTCATAGGTCATTTATAGGTCGGATGTGGCCATTTGAGTTTACTCAATGGTTTCAAGTGATCAAGTGGTAGTTGTTTATATTGGTTTAGTAGTTCTCATGGACTGGACTCCTGATTTGTGCCCCATAACTAGTTTGTAGCTCTGATCAAAAGTGAATATCGATAAAAACATATTATAAATATAAAGAAATATATTAATATTAGTTATATGCTATTATATTATTAATTATTAGATATTAATATTATAAATATAATTCTATTTAAACAACATAACATATGTAATTTCTTTTTTTTTTGCAAAGCAAAAGTATATAGTAAATTACTTGTATTATATACCTTTAAAGTGCATGAGTGAAATGTAATATTTTAAAGTTACATAGGTCACAAACAATGTAATATCTAAACACATTGAATTTAATGTTGTCTATTATGAGGCCATATTCCGCTGAAAACTTAAAATGTTTGAAAAATATGCACTTCTCTACTAGGTGGTATGTTTTCTAGTTCATATGGGGAACAAACTTAATCTTTCTTATGTCAATGGTTTCATTCCCCATGTCAATAGTCACTTGCCTATTCTTTGTAGCAATACAAATACATCGTTACTATCAAGTGGGAATTTTTGATGTCAATCAAAATAAATTTTAGATTCATATTTGTCAATACTCTCATAGGAAAGAACATCACCACATCATTAATCCTTTAGAATATGGGGTGATTTTTATGCAATCAAGCTTGCAAGTTTCTTCACTTCAAAATCTAATGAATGAGATGTATTGTTATTCATTTAATGTTTTTTATTGTGATCCATTGTTCTACATGAAGCCTAAAACATTGGACCCAAAATTCTACCTAAAGATCAAAACATCAAACCTTAAATTACACACATAGTGTAATCCAGATGACTTACAACATGATTCATTACCAACAAGCTACTCTCAAATCATATATACATCATTTCATATGTCTTCTATGTGACTAATTAATGACATATTGGTAGTGTTATCACTTGGATTTCCACCCTTTGAGGAGACGGAAAATCTCTCCTCATCCAAGTGGCATAATGGAAACACCTCTAGGCTTGTGGATAGCCTAAGGATGAAGTGAATCTCTAGATAGGGCTAGTTCCCTTGATGTACCACTTCGGATCACAACTACACCTAAACTTTGGGGCTAAAAAGGGAGAGAGAAAATTGAAATCAAACTCTCCTAATGGGGGTGATACACTAAATTAGATGATAAATTCCAACCAATATCATGTTACACATGAAATCAAGGGACAATTTGAACATGCACTCCTTCATTCTACATCTTTTCACATCAATGTTACATTATGAGGTTATGGATGAATGTGCAAAGATAGGAGTAGACAAAGAGGCCTTGAATGGCACTAAAAACATACTAACTCACTCAATACTTTACACTTCCTATAAATTTTCATATGCCCTGTAAGAAGAAGCTTTCCAACTACAAATAGGGTGAAAGAATGAGACAACATGCTAAAGAATCCATAGTCTTCACTAAGCAAGATCCATCATCCAAAAAAAACACACTTATGAACAATCATGAAGAGGTAAAAATTAGTATTATTATTGATCAAATGGTATGAAAATTAGGAGGGATTTTCCATACTCAGGAGGATCATGAGTTACAATGGCCAAAATGGCTAATTCTTATAGAACTTGAGAAAGAGAGAGTGAGAGAGGAGAAAAGAGAAGTTTAAGGGTCACAAGGACACTTGTCAAGCTAAGAGAATAAATTAATTTTGCATGAGAGAAGTATTTGGGATGAACCATACAATTTTAAGAAGTCCAAGTGTCCATACAATCCATCAAACTCTTGCAAAGTGGCATAAAACTCCTCATTCTGGCTCAAAAACACTGCCTTCATGATTAACCCTATTTGAACATCCAAAAACTAATTAAGGATAGGTTTAATTATTTGGATGAATGGTAATGGTTTCATACATGTTTTTCCATGAATTGGTTGTAGTTTTTATCATCTATAATCATTTGTAAAGGAGCCATCATCATCTACAATCCAAAAAACTCTCCTTTCATGCACCTTGGATACTTGGCTTCAAAAAAGGCATCGTTTACTCATAAAAATCAATGGGACTGAGTGTATGAAATGTATGAATACCCTTCATGGCCATATAATCATCAATGACACCTTAAAATCACTTCATTTAAATTTTTCCACATTCTTCACTAGCATGTCTACTAGGTTAGTTTTGACTGGCTAAGATGAGAGATATTGTTTTCACACTTAGAATTCTTTATAAGGAATGAAATAGAAATATATAGTTAACACAAGTATAAATATTCCTCCTAAATTTTGTTTCATCCTTTGAATCCTTATAAAACCTACAAAACACAAAAAATGGTCAAAAAACCCTATTTTTCACCCTATCTGTACAAGTTAGTACAACTCATCTTGGTGGGAAGTATATCAAGGGAGTCTTATTTAACTTTAAATCATCATTCATTCCATTTTGGTTCATTTTAATGCATATTTAGCCTCATTTCTCTAATCAGGTCCTTCTAAGGGTTTTAGCTTGTTTACCCTCTTGAGCTTTGTTCATACAGGTTTCACATTGAAATTCCAAAAAAAAATTATAAAAAGGTTTCCTAGGACCTTTTATAACTCCTCCAAATGCCTTTAATCTCCATGTAAATCCTCAAAAGATAAATGAGCATTCAAAGTCACCCACACGAGCTTGTTTCCTCCATTTGTATAGGCCTAAGATTATTTTTAGCCCAAAAGTGTTTTTTTTTAATTTATCTACCCTTAGAAAGCTTGGTCACCTCTGCATTGGACTAAAAAACATGCTCCAATATGTTTAAATGCTCACCTCATGTGTAAAGTGAATGTGACCATCCATTTGGGTTATATGTCAAAACCTTACTCTTAATCCTAACTGCAACTTAGAGCTCAAAATTATCTTTGATGGTTTTCCTTTCCTCCCGATAGCTCAAACACACCTATAGTCATCCCATACACATATTATAATAGTATAGAAAGCTTTCCAATAGTTATAAATGAGAATGACCTATTGTTTGGGCTCTAGGCCAAAATATTGCTCAAGAGTCATGACTACAACTCTAAGAGTGTAGTGTACCCTCTTGAGTTCCAACCCCTTTTACATGTTCTACCATGTTCTCTTGATGTTTCCTAACTCTCTGCACCTTCTTGAAGTGTTTTTATGGCTCCTAACCTCATCTTTTATCATTGACTCTCAAATCTGCCAGTTTATGCTCAAAGGGAAGTGCCCTCTGTTTGAGACAAAATAGAGGGTACTTTTCCTATTTGAAAATCCATAGTGGATATTTTAGGGGATCCCCAAAGTTATTGATACCTCCTACATATAATTTCAATCTTCCATTAAGTTATTTGACCCTCCAATCTCTCCATAACCCAAACAAACTATTATAGGCAGACAGTGCAGGGTTATGTTGGTGTAGACTGTGTTTTTGAATTTAAAAGGGTCATTTATTTACTTGATTTCAATTATATGGGGGTGACATGAGACTATTTAATTCATGAAAAGGTTTTTTTAGCTTTCTCATTACTCTAAAACTCTATGCTTCCTTCCATACATTCTACCTTGTCAGGACTGCTACACTCCCTTGATTATATTTTTTCCTTAGAGATGATACATGTAGGTATAGATGCCTGTTTTAGCTTGATACAAGGTCTATAAATCATTTTAGGTTCTCTTATAATCATTTCATGCTTATTTGGAAACACTTGAGATCATCTCAATGCATTGACAACTTTCACATCTCACTCCTTAACTCACTGTCTGTCCAAGTCATCTATATGGCTGTCGGGGAGTTTCAAGACCTGTAGGTGCAAATTTATCCTTAGAATTTGGTTATGATGTTTGTAATCCCTCCTTGAAGCTTGATCATTCACTTAACACCTATTAGGCCTATTTTCACCTTGCTTAGGCTTAAATCATTAATTATACACCTTGATGGCTTATTGTTTGCTTAGTTACAGCTATAGGTGAGTTTCTATAAGGATAGGGACACCTATAGGTGTTAATCTATCAAAATGAGATCTAGGAATACTGATATGAGTGAATGCACTAATTCAATATGCTATGTGAGACGTGTATTATATAAAACAATACTGAACACACACATACATGCAACTACAAGAAATGAACAAGAGGAATGAGACACCAATGATACACACAATATTGCATTAGAATATGAAAGGGAATAGGTACATATATAGGTTGTAGGAGGAAATATATAACCCATTCTAGTGAATGTGGTATTAAATTTTATAAATAACCAACATGACACTAAAGCCCCTAAGCAAGCAATATGCAATCGTGTAACCAAAACCCATGGAAAAAAAACATACACCAACACCAACACCCCCCACCACCTCCCCCCTGCCCCAAATAAACACAACTTAGGTAGGTGATGATACATAAAAATGCAAAAAAATGGGTCCCGACAACAAATCCTGATGAGGTACCCATGAACAATGTAATCTCTCATAAAGTAGAGAAAATGAGAAAACCCATTGGGAAAAACTCCCTCCCAAAAAGAGAGGAAAAAGAAGAAGAGAAGATGCTAGAAGGTCCCCCTAAAGATGATAAAGCTATTGAAGTGAACCACACCCCAAGAAGAGATCGTAGATGAGTGAACTTATTATCAGTGAAAGGTTTTGTGAAGATATCAGCAACCTGCTCTAAAGACTGGCAAAATACTAAGTTAATGACCTACTCATGAATCAGTTCTTGAATGAAATGCATGTGAATCTCAATGTGTTTGGTCTTCTAATGAAGGACCAGATTCTTATAAATATGAATGGTTCTCTAGTTATCACAAGATATAACTGTAGCTACCTGATCTAGATACCAAGCTCAAAAAGAATCCCCTAAAGCCAAATAGTCTCAGTAGCTATGTTAATAACTCCCCTATACTCTACCTATATGGAAGACATAGCAATAGCATTTTGATTCTTGATCGACCAACTGATGGGGCCAGAACCCAATGAGATATTATAACCTAAAGTGGACTTATGACTCCTAATGTCACCGGCCCAAACTAAGTCTGTGTAATCGACCAAGTCAAAATCTTTACCAACCCTATAATATATCCCATACCTATGTGAACCTTAAATGTAGTGTAAGATCCTCTTAGCTTATTTTTAGTGTAGCTAATGGGGTTCCTGAATGAATCTTGAAATAATGCCAACAACATAAGAGATGTCTAGTCTAGTGTGAGTCAAGTAAATAACACTGCCAACAAGTTATTGATACAAGGTAGTATCGACCAATATAGTGGAACAATCTACCTTAAGCTTGACTCTAGATAGGAATGGAGTCATAGATAGCTTACAGTCAGCCATATGAAACCATGCCAAAAGATCAAGAGAGTACTTGGGCTATGAAATTGAAATCCCTAAATCTATTTGAGTGATCTCAATGCCAAGGAAGTAGTTTAGTAAGCCCAAGTTAGTCATGGAAAATCTATCCTAAAGAGTTTTCTTCACTAGTGAGATAGTTGAAGAAGAACTCACTGTGATCAAAAGGTCATCAATATATAAAATTAGTATCAATAATGAATCATATTATAATAATAAGTACACATTGGGATCTGAGTGGCATCTAGTGAAACCTAAAGTGAGAAGGAAGGAATCTATTTTGGCATACCAAGCTCAAGGGGCCTGTTTGAGGCCATAAATGGATTTCCTAAGTTTTCACACTAAAAAAGAATCTTGATCAAACCCAGGTGGCTGCTCCATGTAGATCTCCTCCTCAAGGTCTCCATGAATAAATGCACTCTTCATGTCCATCTAATGTACATTCCATCCATGTGTTGCAGCTACATCAAATGTGAGTTTGATCGAAGTCATCTTGGCATGCGTGTAAAGGTTTTTGAGTAGTTAATGTTGGCTACCTGTGAAAATCCTTTGGTTACCAATCTAACATTGTAATTATCAATAGACCCATCTACAACATACTTGGTCTGATATATCCAACGACATCAAACCATATTTCTTCCCTTAGGAAGAGAAGTCAAATCCCAAGTGTGATTTCTAATTAAGGAGTCATATTCCTCATCTATGGCTCTATCCCACTTAGGTATGCTTGAATCCTCTCTAAAAGTTTACAAATCTGATGTAGAAGCAAAAAAGGCATGTGGTCCACCCTAAAAGTCTACTCGAGTATGTCTGTGATCATTTGGATCCCCTGCTCAAGTGCCTGCACTCTCAAGTGTCTATCGAGCCCAAAGAGGGCCAAAAATGGATGAGTTAGGTGTCAAATCCTCATCCTCCAAAGCATGACTAGAAGTGGATGAGGATGACTTCCCATCACTCTGCTCATTGTTAGAACTAGAAGAAGAAGTGGCCTTTGCCTTAGGAACCTACTGTGAATGATCTAAATCCTCAAAATGCTCATCTAAATTAAGTGAAACCAATGTAAAGGGGGAAGTGTCAAGTAAAGAGTCGATGTGACTCTCCTAAAACCTAACAATCCTCTCAATAAAAAACTAATAAGTCGTAGGGTGGAGAAGTCTATAACCCTTGACCCCATTTGGATACCCCACAAATATGCAAGGTTTGGATTGAACCTCCATTGCCTTATGTTTCTTTTTGGAAATGCTGAGCCATCATCAGTGATCAAAGACCCTAAAATGATGCACCTCTGGTTTCCTATTATGTCAAACTCCATAATGAGTCATGCCCTTTAAAGCTTTATGAGGAACCTGATTCTGAATTTAACATGCATAATTTATGACTTCTGCCCAAAACTATGGAGCCAATGATCTAGAGTAAATCATACAGTTGGCCATCTCCTTTAATGACCAATTCTTTCACTATACTACACCAATTTACTAAGAAATGTATGGTACTGTCCACTGAAGATCAATCCTCTCGATGATATAAAACTTCTCAAATCTATGGTTGATGTGCTTCCACCCATTGTCTGATCACAGAATTTTGATGCACTTTCTAGATTTCTTCTCAACTAAAGCCTTGAAGTCTCAAAAAATATCAAAAACTTTAGACTTTTGTCTCATAAAGTAGACCCATGTGTATCTGGAAAAATCATTAATGAAGGTGAGGACATATATGGCCCTAGTAAAAGAAGGATGGGAAAACTACCCCATGACATCACTGTGAATCAACTCAAGAGGTATTGTATCTCTCCTAGCTTTACCTTTGTCAAATTTTTCTTCAAAATGTTTGCCAAGGACACAACCCTCACATAGTCCCTTAGAGAATTTAACCCTAGGCAAGCCTATAACCATATCTTATTGACTCAACTATTCAAGATAGTGGTAGTTAAGGTGGCCAAATGGCTCATGTCATAGTTTGCTAACTCCATTTGAATGGGTAAGCAATGTAGTAGGAGGAACATTTGGAGAAAAATGGGAGAAGGTATATATCCTAGAATGGTGATTATCCCTCCCCAATGTAACTGTAGAGTCACTATGTAGATCTCTAATCTCAATTGAATCTGGTGTGAATTCGACTCTCATACCCTGCACTATGTGAGTTATATAATACACTGAAAGAAGATTAGTTGATAGTGAAGGTACAATTAAAACATTTGTGAATGTTCTACCTTCGAATTCAATAATCCCTCTTTTTGCAACCTCTATTGGAGTGTCATCACCCAAAGTGATGGAAGACATGCTACAATGTTAATAAACTCAACTTTTGATGAACCCATATGGTGTGAAGCACTAGAATCGATAACCCAAGATGAATTAGATGCATAAGCTACTATAAATAAAGCTTTTCTTTTAAGTTTCTCCTTTTATTTTTCCTTTGCTTTATAATATTCTTTCTTTGATGATGACTATTTGACAGACTCAGGGACCCCTATATTATTTTTCTCTAGGAGATGTGTAAGGTGGTCAATCTATTTTTTCATACACTTGTGCTCATCATGCCCAAACTTATTGCAATAGGAGTACTTAACATTTTCTCTCTTTGGTTTCCCTTTAGAGGATGAGGTCTCAAAGCTAGTTTTAGTAGTGGTTTTTTGTTCTTTCTTCTTCTCAGGATCCTTTCTCTTCTATTTCTTATCCTTGTTGCTATAGGTTCTCAATTTCCCATTCCTGACAATGAGGGTTGAAGGTTTGGAAGACTTAAGGGTTCCCGTCTAGATTAATTTGTCTTGTTCCTTAGTGAAATATATAATAAGTTCATCTAAAGATAACATTGACTAGTTGGTTCCCATGGCACTTTTGGTCGCATAAAAGGTAGAGACAAATACAGAGTTATCATAAAATCTAAGTGAATTAAGCTTTGTGAAGAATTTTTATAATGAATAAAAGTTGTTAGGACTCAAGCTAATTAACACAATCTCAAGTTCATGACCCCTCATAGTGTCGATTTTCCCAACTAGTTTTTCCAGGATGTCCCATGCTTATTTGAGAGATTTTATTGACTCTATGTGAAATAAGAGATTAGGTGATACTGAAAGACATAATAACCCAAAAGCTTCATCACATTTATTAAACCATTTTATCTTATCTGCTTCAATTGTTGGCTCAAGTTCTACCCCAATAGTTATGTGAAACAACGTTTTACTTCTAAGAACCATAGTGATGTTAATTTTCCATTCCTAGTTGTTGAAAGGTGTGAGTGCATTAACAAAGCTAAGATCCATTACAGAATTAAGATTTAATGTGTTTGTTGTTGTTGTAAAAAATCAAAAGTATGGATAAAGAGAGAATTGCACAACATAATCACAACCACAAGACAACCCCCTAAAACTATATCAGGTACACCCCCCCCCTCCCCCCAAATTTTGGCACTTTATAATTTAGTGCATTTTACAACTGCCACTTAACAATGAAGTGGATTTGATCTTAGTGAATACAGATGCCAAAAAAAGGCCACAAAAAATAAAGTATAATTTTTTGATAAAAATAAATCAAATAGATCATACCACTAAAAAGTAAAATAAAAATAATGCACTTTCAAAAAATATTACACCAAAAAATGTTGTTTCATGTGCCCGAACAAAGCCCCTGAAGGGTCAAAAATGAGGATTACTTAGTAATATCTATGAAAATATGCAATTTATGGAAAAACCATACACCAAAAACAAAAATAAATTGCACCAATGTGTAGAACATGGAATTATACCCTAAATAAAAAAAATGCTTTGAAAAATAAGCTCTTATAACCAAGTTATGGTCCTCTGAAGTTGACTGATCTAGTACAGACTACTCATCTATGCGGGTGGTAGATATGAAAAATGAAACCTCTGCTAAATTTGGCATGATGTTGCCAAATTTGGTGATGCTGACAAATTTGAAGGTCTGCTTCAAAATTTCATCAAATTTGGCAAACCTCCATCTAAATGTAGAACCTGGCTAAAGTTGGGAGAATTGCCAAAACTGGTGGAAAAGTTGGCAGAATATTTTAAAAATATTCCAAAAAAAATCACTGGTTTAAATTTGATAGTCAAATGGCCATCACTGCTACAATTTGACTTCTTCCAACTTTAAACCCTTGCCAAATATGCCTTAAATATCAAAATTTGATGAAACAAAAATTGATCTATATAGATTTGGGCCTTCTGAATGCAATGGCAGGGTCAAATTTAGCTGAAAGTGGTCTAAAAATGCTGGTACCTCTTAGATCTAGTAACCTTCTCCAAACTTCAAATGCTCATAAAAAATACTTCAGAACTCCAAATCTGATGAAATAAAAGTTGATCTTGACTTTATTGAGCCTTTCAAACTCAATGGAAAGGTCCTTAATGACTCAATATGTATATGGATATCTCATATACCAAAAAATATCTTCTTACATATATATATTATAGATAAATCTTTTATAAAAGAGGAATTAATCAAAAAATAGATCTGATTTCTATAATTCCATAAAGAAAATTGATAGTGTAAAATCAAATAAAGCATTACATTAAATATAAATGCTAAGAATTATTATGATATCCAGCTTCTGTAATATAAATAGATCTTAAAAAAATTGTAAGCCCAGATCTAAAGCAAAAAAGGAGATAAATTTAATGAAAATTTTATAGAATATACCCAACAATCCTCAGATCTAGATCGGCTTTGATACCATATCAAAATGAGCTCTAAGAATATTGATATGAGTGAATGCATTGATTCAATATACTATGTGAGACGTGTATTATACAAGAAAATACTGAGCACACACATACACACAACTACAAGAAATGAGCAAGAGGAATGAGACACCAATGATCCACACAATATTGCATTAGAATATGAAAGGGAACATGTACATATATAGGTTGTAGGAGGAAAGATATAACCCATTCTAGTGGATGTGGTATTAAACTTTTCAAATAACCAACATGACACTAAAGCCCCTAAGCAAACAATATGCAACCTGTAGCCAAAACCTATGGGAAAAAAGGCATACACCAACATAATCTATTCCAAACTCAACATATTAGCCCTTCCTTTTAGTATTCATGCTCAACAAGGCTCAAACCATGCTTTAGGTCCCATGAAAGAAACATATTCTCAAGCCTTACCCTTGGCTGGTTATAGATGCCCACTAGGTCTATGTACAAATCGAAAGTGGGTATAGGGGTCTAAACATGGCTTATGAGTCCTTTTGAAGATTTCTTAGGTCAAAGATATTGATTTCACCTTTTGAAACCATTTCCATATGTTTTCAAGGTCAAGTACTACAACTTTTGGGTGGAGATAGTCTCTTTTGAAATCATGCTTGTAGATAACACTGACTAATTTTTAGTGACTTTTAGGCAACCTTGGTGTCTCCAAAAACCCATCTCCATTAACTCTTTGCCGTCCAAATTTTGCCAAGTCATTCTCTATGCTAGAGGCTACAAGGCTAAGCCACTATAATGAATCAAATGTCCTCATATCCTTGTCATAAGATGTTAACAAAACATTTTTGGACCTCTATTTTGTAATTTTAGAGACAATAGCCCTGAAACAATCATCTTGTTTTTGGAAGTGATTTTCAACTTTGTCTATCAACTTATCAAATAAAATAAGTCTTACATGATGATCCAACCATACCATGACCTCAAGAAGGTTCAAACCTTTCCAATTCTCTCTGTTTAAAGATAGTCATATCTCTATTGATGTCACATATAGGTGGGTATTTACATATACACATGCAATAAGGAAATTTCAAACAATGAACAAGGAATACAGTCCCTTAATGAGTTGTAAACCTATTTAAAATATTGTAAATGGGCTCCTCACACTTATAAGGGTCTAAAACAAGTATCAAAACGTTCCATTCAATATGAATTTATCCTCTAAGCACCTGTAGGTAAGCATATTCATGGAAGACTAGTTGAAAGTGTGATACATGACTACCACAGTCCTTTCTTATACCAAGTGGAGGTTATTATGTGATTCTCTTGAGGTGAAAACATATTCAAATTCATGATATTTTTGTTACCTTTCCATGAATCATGTTAAACATGTCCACACACGTGATCTCCTATGACTATAAGTAAGAGTGAGCAAGAAGTTGACTAAGTATGATAGTGGACTGCAAGATTGATCCAAGCATGATGTAGTGAGATCAAAACATGAAGGAAGGTTATAAATAAGGCATTGATACATGGAAGCCCTATATGGAATTTAACCTTCTGCAAGTGGAAAATTTGACTGAGACTGCATATGGTGGTACCTTCCTTTCAACATAGACTAACTTTCCAATCAAAACATCATGAAACATTAAAATAAGAATGGATACCATTTGATAAGGTAGATAAAATATTATGGAGTCAACATCACTAATTGGTTTGTATGGATTTGACCAGAATGGAAAAAAACCTATAGGGTATATGAAACAACTAGCAGAAAAGTATAGCCAACTTCATAAGGATGGTTCATGAAGCAAATACCACCATTATTTAAAACCTTGTAATGGAAATTAAGGTCTCTAATTTTAATACAATCTCCCAAAATAATTTGTCTTGAAACCTACAGAGTTGTCCATACTAAGCACAAACATGCATGTCACTTTTGTATGTCTAAAAATGTAAGAAAGAAGCAAAATAGTTTTGGATTTAAAATGGAAATTCCAAAGAAAAAAATGTAGATATGAGTTTTAGGAAGGTGAATAGGCCTTCCATGATATTTTTCCATGTGGCACACTTCCCCATGGGCCGTACAAGTGCCAAATAATCTCTTTTCAGTTGGATTCTAAATTTTTATTTAACCAACCTACAAAATTCTGATGTAACTAACATCCTTGATATGTAAACTGACCTATTGGATGATTGGAATAAAAAATGGACATCTAAACACTTTGTGAAATGTGCTACTTGTATTTATGACCCTTAAAAGCCCACTAAATGACCCAAAATGACAAATTTACTAATATGACTAAGACCAAGGCTAGGATGATAATAAATGATATAAAATTACATATAATACACCCCATGAAAATATAATATAGCCCCTAAAACATATAAGACTCATGTTTTTACCTATAGGGGTCCCATTTTGACCTAAAAGTCAAATTTGGTCAATAGGTAGACTTATGACCTATAAACCTTTTTGCAATCTCCTAAATTCTTAAAAATAATTTTCCTTTGATTGACAAACAAAAACCATAAAATATAACCTTTCCAAATTTAATGGATCTTAGTCATAATAAACTAATTCAAGCCTTCACGCACCTTTTACCCATGGTATAGGGGTCCCTAGCTTACATGGAGTAGGCATATTTGATTGGTTGTTTTCTTTTATAAAGGGTGGATGAAGGCATCATGAGAATTGATTATTGTAGTTTATTGCATCAACTATAATTCCATTTCCATAGATGATTTTATGGCTCTACCTTGTTTCTTTATGTATATACACTATTGTGTTGTCTATTTAAATTACCTCCTCTGATGTGATAGTTACTAAAACCACCCTCTCCTCTAGACTGAGCATTGTGAACTCATAGTTTTGGTGAATCCTCTAGAAATATATTCTTATGGATTGTAAGAAATAAAACAATATTCTCATTGAGTAAAATCCATGTCAGACCTAATAATATTATAAAAAAAATTCTGATGATTACGCAAACGAGTGTAAATTGATAGTTATGTCTCATGTGAAACCCATGAATGCAATGAAACATTTTAGGGTGAGGTGGGGGGTGATGGTGATAGGAAATGATAGGATGTTTCAAGCAATAGAATTGAAGAAGCTTAACAAGAACATATAAATTTTAGTGGCATGTCACATATGTGAATGTAATTTGTAGCTTTCACCAAACTATTTAAGTTACTTAATACTTGATTGAAACAAGTATCATCTCAATGAACACAAATGTCTCTTTGAGATATTTTTTTCAACCACATATTGTCTTGATGACAATATGTTTGACAGTGTTTTTTTGGGTCAAATACTTTAAGGAAGTTCTTTCAAAGTCAGTTTTATTCAGTGCTTGGAGAGAGCATATAGAAATTGGTGAGGATTTAAACCCTCTTCCAACAAACTACTAAAAATAAATACTATTGTTACGCATAAAAAAATGTTAAATATTCTATTGTTTAGCTAAATAGCATGAAATTGAAGTATAGTTTTTTAGAGCTATTTTATAAAGCGACTAATATTAGAATATTATTATTATTCCTTGAAGCTAAAGTGATTATGAACTAGCAGTTGCCCCCATAGTGCAATAAAAGTTAGAGGTTTTAATTTGTGTTTTTTTTCTACTAAGTGTTTGTAGTTATTCTTCACTACCTTGTTTTTTTAAATTTTAAGTTACATAATTTAGTTATGAATTTCTTTGGTCAGTTTTGTAGAAATATTATAAAATATTTTCCCCGAAGGTGAAAGTTATGCTGGAAGGAATGTATATTTAATTTTTGGAAATTTTTTTGGGGAAGTGTTTTCTTTTCATTGTTGAAGTATGTTCCCTTTTAAGTGTATGATGCAGGAATCCTATAATGCATGAGAATAAAATATACCAACTCTACCTACCACCTATGATAGATCACCAATCGACCACATTTTCTCTCAATTAGTGACTCCTCTACCTTGGCATTCACAATGTGTGACCAATGATGCCCCCTTATGCACCCATGTTGTATGCACTTTACAAATTCTTTAGTACTCACTTCAAATACAATAAAAGTAAAAAAATAGAATCTATAACCTAAATTTATTTGCCCCTACACATCGTACATGGAGTCCTTCTATAATCAAATAAAAAATATTTAATAAAATATGTCATCACCTTGCAAGCTATAGATCCCTTTACAATGGGTGCAGGGTATATAAATCCAACAAATAATATGAAGTCAGAACATGTGTACAATATCACCTAAAATACTTTGTCATTATCTCTTATCATCTTCATCCAACTCACTTTAAAATCTTCTTAACTCTAATGTAATTTATCTAGGTGTCAATATATTGGTACCATAGATGAACACAGACTGCAATATATAATTTGGAACCTCAATGTCTTGTCCACATATCAATGACATTATTCTACTGAGTTGAGTCACATATCAAACTTGGAGCCTTTTTCCAATCAAATTAGCCTTATATCATCTTCATCAACTCTTAATAATAACAAATGTCGAACCAAAGAATCTGATGGTGGTAGTTGATTTTGAGTTTAATAGAATCAATTCAAGGCAATCCATGTCACTTAACACTAATAGAATCAAAGTGGGTAAGGCCTTACATATTCATTTCATAAAGATACAACATGGCATATTCCATTGTAAATAGATTGGTTTTGAATAATGTTGGTTTAGAGGAAGTCATGGTGCAGAGCAGTTTGGTAGTGCATGATGCTATTTATGTCATTCAATAGTTGCAAGATTTTTCCTCTTGATGGAGGATTTTCAAGGGATGGCCATCATTCAAATCCTACAATGTCAATTACATCTTTAATTCCATCACTAGATAATGGAGAAAATTGTGTCTAGATTCTCAATTTTGTAGATCTGTTAACTGTAGGAATGTCTTTAGATGTCAGACTAAGGTTGTGGAAATTAAATGTGGGGGAAAACTAGTTTGGATATGAATGGCCATGCAATGCTTTTGTCTATGTGATGGATTGCATTCTTATTGGAAATAAATAGCCTCTTTGCCCAATCACTATGTCAAAACTTCAATGCCCCTGGTTTTGTTTGGGTGACATTTGTATTAGATGGTTGAAGATCCCAACATGTTAGGGTCTGGCCAATTTTGGGTGCTCAAGTTCAAAACACATGATGAAATATGGACATAGCCCATTTCTATTTCAAAGAATTTATCCCCCTCTATCTATGTGATTACAATGAAGAAATGATTTTCATTATAATGGCACCATATAAATGAGAAGCAACTAATAGAAATTTGTAATTTGGATAAAAATTTGAAGTGGACATGGGTACATAAAATCAGTATCAAGATTGGAGTTGTAAATACTTTGACTATTGTGATTATTTTTCTGACCATCCATTAGGGTGGTCACACAGTGTGATGTGATTGACATAAAATCATTTCCATGTTGTACTTAAACATTATCTATGCCAACAATCATCTGCATCCCAATTTTTAATCTTTGTGTGAAATGTGTCATCTCAAGTTTATGATAGATTATAGTTGTGTCTGTTGGGCTTTGAGCTGACATTTAGGCATTTTCAATGCAATTTGTAACATGCACAAATGGAATCTATAAGATACATTGTGATGCCTCATTGTCTTCTACCCATATCAATGACATTACATTATTGATGCAAGCGACACATCAGATGTGGATCCTTGTTATAATTGAAGCTCTAAGATAGACTCTAGGACCTCATTGTCTTGTCCTAGGGTCAGTGACATTGCATCATTTATTTGAGTTTCACATGATATGTGGAGCCATACCACAATCAAATTGACTCTCACTCCATACTCATCCACCCTTGATAATATAAAATGACTAATATGTTTTGCATGGACTTGCCATTTCTTTCAGCAGTATCATTATGGTGTTTTTGTATGGTCTTAACATTGATGTATTTGTTTTAGGTGTTAATACATTAGCATTGTGAATGAATGGAAGCTACAAGATCAACTTTTGGACTTTAATTTATTGTCCCATATTTAATGGCATTTCATCATTGATTTGAGCTAAACATGAGATGTGGAGCCCTATTATAACCAAATCATCGCTCATGACATCCTCGTTCACCCTTGACAATAGAAAACATTCATTTAAATATGTGACTACCCTGGTTTGATATTTTCATCTTTCAGATGGTACCAATAATGATTCTCTATATTTCCTATCCATGCGCACAATGCAAGCTTCTTTCAATATGCCACCATGGTGTGGAACCTTTAGGAGCTCATACAAAACCTCTCCACACCCACATCGATCAAGGTAAGCACTAAGTACATTACATTGTTGATGTTCTCTGCTAGGGTTGTGTTTCCCATGAGGGCTGTCACATTAGACCTTTTCAAGGCCTCATCTGGTGAATAGGTTTTGTCCCACTATTGTTTTCCAAGACTTGTGGGAATGACAGTCACCACGTTGGAGGCATCTTTATATCCCATGATAGGATTGGCATATTTATATGTCAAGATAAATCTTTGCAATGGCCTTTCCAAAGAAACACCTTTGACGTAAATATAGTATAATTTAATATTATATAATTTATTATATAGATAATTATATTATATATTTATAACTTTAAATATTTTTAACTAAAAGAGGGGTAAAAATTTATTAAAAACACGAAAACAACAGTTACATACCATTATCCTGGTCCACCAGTTGAACCAGTTGCAGATATAGGCTTCTGGGAAGCATATTAATATCCAAAATGTTCCAAGAGGGGCCCTTTTCCGAAGCCCATTTAGCAAGACAATCAGCGACAGAATTCCACTCCCGGGGAATGTAATTAAAAGAAATCGAATGCAAGGAAGAACTAACTTGGGCAATCTCCTGAATAATCACATTGAGATGCCAATCAACCATACCAGGCTTACCTCTATTCAACAAATTGATAACAATTTGCGAATCCGATTCACAGACAATATTGTTCCAGCCATTAATACAGCAAGTTTTCACCGCCTTCAGGATTGCCGAGGCTTCCATAACATTGTTGGAATGCTTACCTTTGTAGACCGAAAAGAGAAAGAGGATAGCTCCAGCTCTGTTTCGTCCCACTCCGCCAATGCCCGCATCCCTCGGATTACCATGGGAGGAGCCATCAACATTAATTTTTATAACACCATCCTCTGGGGGTTTCCATCGGCCCTCTCTACGAACTGGCCGCACAAGGCAGCTCCTACCACGTCCCAGCAGACCGCAGTGATCAGCAGTGCGCCTCAAATTTGGCGTCAGCCCCAAGTGCTTACAAATAACATCATCTTCAGGGTCGGTCCCCTGCACCCAGGCGCATTTAATAGACAATGTTTCTTGGATCGACCTGGTGACTTGCGCCCTCAGAATTTGCATTTCCAGCTGGATGCCTCTGAAAATTCTTCGGTTCCTTTCAATCCACAGGTTCCATAGTATAAAAGAGGGACCCACAAACCAGGCACTTTGGAGAAACGTATTCTTAGTAGGACTCTGACCAAGGCGTCACCAAAAATCCACAAGAGAATGGGCATGCCAACAGGGCAGCCTCCACGCATTCCACCACCAATGCCACATCTGCTTAGCATAATTACACTGGAAGAAAATATGAGCAGCAGTTTCCTCATCACTGAAACAAAAAACGCACCTGGAAGGTCCATGAAAACCTCTCTTACACAGGTTATCCCAGGTGAGGCACCTGTTGTGAGTGAGCAGCCAGAGAAAAAAATTACACTTTGGCCAAGAGACCTGATTCCATATTTTTTTTCCCCAAGCAAACTGATCTCTCGGCAGGACTTGACCAGTTAGAGCACGATACCCAGCCGACACAGAGTAATGACCAGAGTCCTCACCTCCCCACGCAAGAACATCTCTTCCTTGAAGGGAGCTACAGGCTCTAGAAGCCAGGATAAGAGCTAACTCCTTCCTATCTTCCTCAGAGCCCCCAGGCAGCCAATCCGCAGGATCTTTCCATCTGTAACCCACGGTAGTTCCCAAATTAAAGACCTCTTTATAATGCTCCACCTTATGCCATCCTGCCTCCTGGAAAGAAGCTCCTAAAACCCGTAAATGCGGATGCGACGAAAAAAGCGGAGGTTCACCATCCCAAGAGTCCATCCAGAAAAAAACATCCTTCCCACTACCACAGACCTAAAACAAACTATGTTTCACCAGCTGCGCCCCCCGCTTGAGCGTGTTCCACACCATGGACCCTCTGCCCAGCAGAGGGAGCCTGGAGATATCATGTGTATCCACACCCGGGAAGTACTTATTCATCAGAACCCGTGCCCAAAGAGACGAATAACAAGAGCACCATCTCCAGTACAGCTTGGCAGCCAGAGCTTGACTAGCCAGAATAGCAGAGCGTAAGCCAAGGCCACCCTCCATCTTCGGCCTGCAGACTCTATCCCAATTAATGAGGCTCCACTTGTTATTCTGCAAATTACCACTCCAGAGAAATTGCCGAGAAAGGGAATTAAATTCCTTCAGGAAGTAAACCGGGGCAGCCTGCACCATACTACGATAAATCGGAAGTGCTTGAATAACCGACTGGATAAGCGTCACACGTCCCGCAGTGGACAGCCATCTATGATTCCAATGACTCACCCTAAGCCTTAACTTATCCAGAACATTCTGCCAAAACAATCTAGGCTGCCTTCCCACAACAATGGGGATGCCAAGATATATAACAGGGAGGCTCTGAATCTGGAACCGCAGTATGGTAGCAATCCTTCTCTGGATAAGATCTGGGGTGTTAAAAAAGAAGATAGAAGACTTCAGCTCATTAATTTTCTGCCTAGAGGCAGCCAAATAAATGTCCAGTGTGTGACGAAAAGCCAACGCTTCTCTTATACGAGCTCTCCCTGTCAGAATGGTGTCATCAACAAATTGTAAATGAGTAAGAGCAGAAAGCCCCTCACCCCAGCTCCATCCCTGTAAGGCATTCACTGAGGCATGGTGCTTGAGGAGCCTACCAAGCCCCTCAGCCAACAGGATGAACAGGTATGG
The DNA here is from genome assembly GCA_037957365.1 of Torreya grandis. Classification (NCBI taxonomy): domain Eukaryota; kingdom Viridiplantae; phylum Streptophyta; class Pinopsida; order Cupressales; family Taxaceae; genus Torreya; species Torreya grandis. Next base: position 2,717,196 of record JARHVA010000259.1, read on the forward strand.
AGACAAAGGATCCCCCTGACGAAGACCTCTGGAGGTGCCAAAAAGCTCAGAAGGGGTCCCATTGATGAGGATCGAGAAAGAAGGCGTCGTGATACAGATCATCACCCAGCGGATCCAATCCTGGTTAAAACCAAGCGCCATAAGAACTTTCTGCAGAAAACTCTAGCTAACTTTGTCGTAAGCTTTGGCAAGATCCAGCTTGATAAACATAGCACGCTCCTGGGACGTGCTCATAGAGTGAATGGCTTCCGAAGCTATAACAACTCCATCAAGGATTTGCTTCTCGGCCACAAAACCCCCTTGTTCCTCCGAAATGAGCTCGGGGAGAAAACCTTTGAGTCTCAGTGCTATAAGCTTAGTAATGATTTTATAAATGACATTGCACAACGCAATGGGTCTGTACTCATCCAACAAAAGGGGCTGCTCCTTCTTCAGAATCAGAACAAGAAAGGTAGCATTAAGAGCCTTAAGCATTTCCTTGTTGGTGTACAATTCCTGAATGATAGCCATCAGGTCCTGCTTAATGATGCTCCAAAATTCCTAAAAAAAATCAACCGGAAAGCCATCCGGACCGGGAGCTTTGCCTCTCTTCATGCTGAAAACCACCTCCTCAAGCTCGGCCATACCAATAGGTCGCATAAGAAACTCATTCATGTCCACAGTAACTAGCTTGGGAATGCAAGAGAGGACAGCAATTTCCGCTCCTTCGTCAGTCACAGGTTCTCTAGAAAGGAGAGCAGAAAAAAACCGAACAGTTTCCTCATTGATAGTTTGAGACGAGACCAAACGATTTCCATGCTGAGTAACAAGAGAAGAGATGACATTTCTATTTCTCCTGGCTTGAACCGACTTATGGAAAAAGGCCGTATTCTTGTCTCCCTCCTAAAGCCAGTCATTCCGCGCCTTTTGCTTCCAATAAATTTCTTCCCGTAACTCCCATTCCGCAAGAGAACCGGTAGCTCTTGACTCCTCCTGACCCAGCACTTCCGAGAGGCCAAAGTCTCTAATTTGTTTAGTAACATCAGCAAGCTCATCCTGCGCCTTCTTCCTCATGCCATGAAGATTGCCAAAACAAGTTCTATTCCAAATCTGCAATTTCCTCTTAACATACTGGAGTTTTTTGAGGAACAAATACATGGCAGTACCATGAGCCAGTCTCCCCTGCTGCCACCACTGTCCAATATAGTCCTGGAGGGAAGAATCACGTAGCCACATCAATTGAAACTTAAAAGGGGGTTTCTTGGGTCCCTCAATGAGATTAATGGACAGCATGATAGGCCAATGGTCTGACCCTTTCCAATCCAGGATATCCGATCTAAGAGAGAAGGTGCTAGACCTCCAGAAGCAGGAGACCAAAAATCTATCCAAACGCTCCGCTATAGCAGCATTGCCCATTCTTCTATTACTCCAGGTAAACAGCCCATTGGAGGGTCTAACATCAGAAAGATGTAAGAGCTCAACATTGTTGCGGAGGCAATCAGAAGAGGGGCCAAGACGGGGCAAACCACCTCTTTTCTCTTCCAGAGTCATGACAGCATTAAAGTCCCCCGTAACAATCCACGGAAGGAACGGATGGCAGCTACGAACATAATGAATATGCTCCCAAAGCTGGAATTGCCCATCTAAGTCAATAGGCGCATAAACATTGGTAACTAGGATCAACTCCCCTGTTTCAAGGGAAGAGGCAACCATAGAAAGGGCGGAGATAGAAGCAAACCAATGAAGAGGCAAGATCTTACGCAGATCCCAGCATAATGCTAAACCCCCAGAGCTTCCCATCGCTCCCACACCTTGACAATGGCCAAAAAACCAGATTTTTGGCATGCAAGCAAACAACAAATCTATTGACAATTTCATTTCCTGGATACAAAGGATATCCGGAGAGTGATCTAACACAAGCCTTCGAGCAGCCAATTGTCTGGGGCAGCTGTTCAAACCCCTCACATTCCAAGAAACGACAATCATTGAGGAACAAGGGGGAAGTGTTCATCCAAGGTCTTAACCACCCCTGATTCCACAAGTAAATCGCCTGTAATTTTAATTTTCTCTAAGTCCTTTCTACGCCCAGCCTTGGAGGGAAAGGAGGAATTAGCTTTTTTGAAGGGCATTTGCGCTAGGCCAAGCGAAGAAGGAATGCTCTTATATTTCCTACCAGCATCAACCTCCTTAACTAAATCAGCCCATTTCACTTCCTTGGTAGGATTTCCATCTTCAGAGTCTACAGCGCCTTCAGTCGGTCCCATAGAGTTGTCCGGGGTCGGCAAAGTAACCATAACCTGATCCAAAATCGGCCCTGAGCCTTGCTGGTCTGCCTCCAGAGCATCCTCCAGATTCTCAGCCGGAATACCATCCTTAATGGCCATGTTATCTAAAGCTTCAAACCTGTTAAATCCCATGTCCAATTGCCTATCAACATTTTTGCGCTTCTGTCCTCCACCTCTTGAGCGACGCCTAACAGTAGTGAAACCTTCCATATCCCTATTCGCATGATCCTCAGACCCTTGCGCCAAGCTATCAAAAACAACTGGATTCTTCCCTTTAACAGCTCTATCAGATTGGGTTTTAGCATGAGCAACGCTAGTCTGTTTAATCATTCCCCTGCCAGAGCTTGCTGAGTGTGGAGTAGCAGATTCGTAGCTAATCTCTCTGTCTTTGGTAGCCTATGGGCATTGTCTATGCAGGTGGCCATAGACATGACAAATACGGCATCTAAAAGGGATAGATTCATAATCTATCTGTTGAATCTAGGACGAAGAACCCAAACAAATTTCCAAGGAATCCGGCAATGGATTATTTAAATCAATGTCAACACACACCCGGGCATAGGAAATTACCTTTCTGTCCAGCGATTGATGAGCAATGGCTGTCGGTGTTCCCAGCATGGCAGCAATCTGCTTGAGAATATCCTCTCTCCAATATTCCAGCGGAAGTCATGGAAAACGGACCCAAACCGGAACACAGGTCGGCAGTTCATCAGCTGAGTTGAATCCCGCATGCCAGGGTTTAAGAAAAAGCCCCACACGGTCGTAGAAATATGGACCTCCCTCAAAAACATGATTACAGTCTGAGACAGAGGAAAAATTGACTAAAAAATAGCTGTTGCCAGCCAACATGATGTCAAAGTCTCCATCGATGTGCCAAGTCCTGCGAATCCAGGCATCTAGAGCAGTCAAGGAGATTCTTATACCCAGAAACTTAAAGATAAGTGTGTGAGCAGAGAGATACACAACATCTTCTTACACAGCTTCAGGGGGAATAACCACCACCGGCCTGTCCTGCCTTCTCAAAAGGCATCCATTCACTTTGCTGAGCTTAGAGCGCTCACTTAACAAATTAGCCTCTTGATTTCCAGTTTGCGCCCCAGGTAAAGAGTTGTTTTGCCTGGGGCCAGTCAAAGGACTGCGCACCTCTCCGCCATGCCCATGCAGCGTTCCCTCCATCGCGCCTTTATAACTTTAAATATTATTAAACATATATATTATTATTATATTTACATTACATATTTTAATATATTATATTATTATATATAATATATTATATATATTTAATTTTAATGTGTTAAATTTATATAAAGGCATAATGATATATTTTATAAATTATAATATAAAAATATATTAATATAACAATAATATAATAAATGTATTTTAATAGTTTTATAATAATATTTTATAGATATAATAGTTAACGTCTATTATAATATAATATAAATAAATAATAATAATAATAATTGTTTGATATAGGAGAAATTATAATTTCGTTGATAAACTCATTGGAAAACTCATCAGAAATTGCTTTGGGCTTTTTGATTGCCACTGACATGCCGTCCAAAGAATTCCTTTGTAGACTATTGCAAAACCACATCTTCCCAATTCTATCGAATAATTGTTTGAGGCTATTTCGAGCTCTTTTTCAGAAAATACTGTCAGGCCTTTTCTTCCTCCCATGGAAGCAATATGCTCCTACAACTGGATACCACCATTCTGTCGAAAATACTTGTCCCTCATATCTTTCAAGCGACGCCTCCTCAACCACCAAAATAATCCACACGCTCCCAAAGAAACTACAACGAATGAAGAAACAGATCCTGTCCTCTCACCAAACATGGATTTTGTGTAGATTTTATCCAAGCCCGACTCACTGATAAACCAATTATAACATCATAACAAAATAACAGTACAACAAAACAAAACACTTACAGCAGAGACAAGCCAAAAATATGCAATAATACTCTGTATTATTTTTGATATATCTGTTACAATATTTTCAAGTCATAAAATAGTAAGGATGCAACTTATTAAATAGCTTGGAGTGCTTGAATTAGAGGGGTTTAATTGGCTATTCAAACAACAGTCTAAAAAAATTTTAAACATGCATTATTGGCTGCGCTAATATACTGCTAGTTAAAACAATGTTTAACAACAGATTTTAAAAAAATAAACTAGAAATAGAAGAGTACCTTGCATATATGAGGACTGCAATCAATAGATATGGATAGTATGTGATGAGGAAAGCATGCATCAGTTATCAACATACTCCCTCTTGATGCTAAGAGGGCTCACAATCTGATCTCTGAGTGTCAAAAATTGATCTGTTGCAACTGCTTTCATGAAGATATCTACCAACTATTCTTTAGTATTGATGTATTTCAATTCTACTACCTTCATCTGCACTAAATCTTAGATAAAATGATGCTTTAAATCAAAATGTTTTGTCCTGCTATGATGGACTGGATTCTTGGCCAATTTAATAGCACTAATGTTATCACAAAAAATAACTGTGGGCTGAACTTGAATCTCTCCAATTTCTTCAAGAAGTTTTCTAAGCCATAATGCTTGTGTACCTACTGAAGTGATTGCAACATACTCTACTTCTATAGAAGAAAGGGCAACTATACTTTGCTTCTTTGAGCTCCAAGTAATCAAACTAGAACCAAAAGAAAAACAATTCCCAGATGTTGACTTTCGGTCATCCAAACTACCTCCCCAATCAAAATCACTAAAACCAACAAGATTGAACCTTTTAGAAGTGTAGTAATGAATACCAAAATCTGGAGTGCCTTTCACATACCTCAAAATTCTTTTGGCTACCTTCATATGTATTTCTGATGGCTCTGTCATGTACCTTGAAATGAGTGAAATTGAATAAGCAATATCAGGTCTTGTATGAGTTAGAAACATTAAGCTTCCAACAATACTTCTATAATTTGTCTCATCAACTCTTTCAGCACCATCATCTCTACACAACACAACTCCATGAGCAACTGGAGTGGAGACTAGTTTACAATCAACCATATCAAGTTTTTTCAACATATCTTTAGCATACCTTGTTTGACAAATAAATTTTTTATTCTCCCTTTGATAAACCTCCATTCCTAAAAAATATTTCATGAGGCCTAAATCTTTCACCTCAAATTCATTCATCATGGAAACTTTGAATTCATCCTTCATCATAGAACTGCTACCCATATACAACAAGTCATCAACATATAAACTTACAATTAGAATATCATTACCTTCTTGTTTGTAGTAAAGGGTAGGTTCACTCTTACTTCTTTGAAAGCTATTCTCTTGAAAATATCCATCAATCCTAGCATACCATGCTCTTGGTGCGTATTTGAGGCCATACAAAGCCTTCTTTAACTTGTAGACATGATTTTATTTTCCTTGCATTTCAAAACCTTGTGGTTGTTCCACATATACTTCTTGTTCTAAGTACCCATTCGAGAAGGAACTTTTCACATCCATATGATGGATGCTCCAATTCTTTTGAGCTGCTAATGAAATCAACATTCTAATGGTCTCTTGTCTTGCTACTGGTGCAAATGTCTCTTCATAATCAATGCCATACTTTTGTGTGAAGCCTTTAGCAACTAATCTTGCCTTATGCCTTTCAACACTTCCATCACTATTACACTTAGTCTTGTAGACCCATTTGGTGCCAATATTCTTCTTGTCATGTGGAAGCTTGATAAGCTCCCAAGTGTCATTCCTGTGAATAGAATCCATCTCTTCTTGCATTGCTTGCATCCAAACCTCATTAGTATATGCATCTTCAAAACATGATGGTTCAAAATCAGCCTTGGTAACTAAAGCAAAATTCAGTGTCTCACCTCTTGGATTTTCTTCATGTGCTTGATTTGAACTCCTTTGATAAATGTCACTCAATCTTCTTACCTTATTTGCAGAACTAGGACTTGAATCTGGACTTACACTTGGAATTGAACGACTAGATGAGGGGTTACTTGGTGGATTTGTAGCACTTGGAATAGAAATATTAGTGGGCTACCCATGATCAATATCATCCATAATAACTTCATTTAAAATAGATTTTGACTTTTCCATATGGCCTTTTTGATGACCATAAACTCCCCTTTCATCAAAAATCACATCTCTTGACACAATAAACTTATTAGTGAGAGGATTATATAACCTGTAAGTCTTACTTTCCTCACTATATCCAAAAAAAATACATGACTCACTTTTGGGATCTAACTTTTGCCTCTTATGATCAGGAACATGAACATAGGCTAAGCAACCCAAAACTTTGAAATAATTAACATTTAGCTTTTTCTCATACCAGGCTTCATATGGAGTCATCCTGTCAAGTGCACTAGTGGGACTCCGATTGAGAATATATACTGTTGTAGCAACTGCATCTCCCCAAAAAGAATTACTTAATCCCTTTGTTTATAGCATGCTTTGTGCTATCTCCACCACTGTTAGATTCTTCCTTTCAGCTACACCATTTTGTTGAGGTGTGTATGCAGTGGTGAGTTGTCTTCTAATGCCATGCATATCACAATAACTTTGAAAGGCTTTTGAACAAAATTCTCCTCCACGATCAGTCCTTAAGCATTTGATTTTGCACCCTTTGTCATTTTCTACAAGGGCTCTAAACGTCTTGAATGTCTCAAGAGCTTCACCTTTGGTCTTCAAAAAATAAACCCAACACTGTCATGAGTAATCATCAATAAAAGTAATGAAATATGATGACTTACCCAAACTCTTTGTCTACATAGGATCACAAATGTCTGAATGAACTAACTGGAGTGGATAATGGGCCCTCCATGCATTGCCTTTTAGAAATTTCTCTCTTGCATGTTTTCCTTTAGCACATCCTTCACGAACTTCCTTGTGCTCTTCAACCTTAGGCAAACCAGAAACTAATGCTTTTGATGTTAGAATATTCAAACTATGAAAATTTAAATGCCCATACCTGAGATGCCACAACCAACTTGTATCCTCATATGCCATATTGACAAGGTTCTTGTTATGTTCACCAAACTTCAATGGAAACATCTATTCTTTGTCATAGGCACAACTGTTACCACCCTATTTCCTTGATTCTTATCATAAATTATACATTGTTGATTTCCAAATGCAACTTTATAATTCTTCTCACATAATTTTCCAACACTCAACAAATTATGCTTTAACTTTGGAGTGTAATAAATGTCTTTAACACTCTTCATACCTTCTTTTGTACGGACTTCCATAGCTCCTTTTGCAGCAACCTCCAATGATTTGTCATCACCAAATTTGATCTTGGATTTAAAACTTTCATCCATTATAGAAAAAAGTTTTTCATTCCCTGACATGTGGTTAGAACATCCCGAATCTAAATACCAAACATCTGTAGAAATATTTTCAGCTTTGTCATACGATAAAAATAAATTATCTAGAGGATTCTCATCACCTTCTTGAGTATAATGAACACTTTTACCATTATTACCTTCTTTTAATCTACACTCATAATTAAAGTGGCCATACCTGTTACAATGATAACACTGAATATTTCTTTTATCAAATCGGCCTCAACCTCTTCCTCGGAAACCACCTCTGCCTCTATTTCCTCTTGAGTAATTCTGATTTTGACCTCTTCCTTGGCCTTGATTACTTTTGATGCTACTATTGGCATCTTCATTCTTTGTGATTTGTAATTTGGAGGAAAAGACTTTCTCTTCACTTTCTCCAAATGAATCTCTCAATCTTTCTTCATGAGACATCAAAGATCCAACTAGATGATCAAATTGAAGGGTAGACAAATTCTTGCTTTCTTCTATGATTATGGCAACATGGTTCCACCTTGGTGTGAGAGACCTCAACACTTTTTTGATCACAATCTCATTGTTCACAATTTCACCAAGTGTAGCCATCTTATTGACCACATCTTTTACTCTGACACAATAGGTACTCACACTTTCAGCTTCTTGCATCTTTAAATTCTCGAATTCTCTCTTCAATGTCTGTAACTTGACAAATTTGACTTGATCACTACCTTGGTAAGCTTCTTTTAGAGTCTTCCAAGCATTCTCTTCTGTCTTTGCTCCTGCAATTCGCAGAAATAGGCTCTCATCTAGAGCTCTTTGAATATGAAATAAGGCTTGAGCATTCTTCTTCTTAGCCTCCTTCTTAGCTGTTTTATCATTTGTTGTGAGGGCATTCCAATCAGCTGGCTCTGCATAACCTGATTCAATAATCTCCCACAAATCTTTTCCTATCAAAAAGGTCATCATTTTGATACACCAATAATCATACTCATTTCCATCAAATTCTGGAATGGGCAAGGAGTTAGAATTTGACATGATAAATTTTTGGCAAAATTCCAACTATTGAATCTTTAACCCAAAAGAAAAACCCTGCTCTGATACCAAATGTAGATTTTATCCATGCCCAACCCACTGATAAACCAATTATAATAGCATAACAAAATAACAGTAAATTAAAACAAAACACTTACAACAGAGACAAGCCAAAAATATGCAATAATACTCTGTTTTATTTCTAATATATCCGTTACAGTTTTTTCTAGTCATAAAATAGTAAGGATGCAATTTATTAAATAGCTTGGAGTGCTTGAATTAGAGGGGTTTAACTGGCTGTTCAAACAACAGTCTAAAAAAGTTTTAAACATGCATTATTGGCTGCACTAATATACTGCTAGTTAAAACAATGTTTAACAACGGATTTAAAAAAAAATAAACTAGCAATAAAAGAGTCCCATGCGTAGATGAGGACTGCAGTCAACAGATATGGATAGCATGCGGTGAGGAAAGCATGCATCGGTGAGGACAGCATGCATTAGTTATCAACATTTTGTTATAAACCATATTTTTACAGATTGAAAAAAAAAAGTAGAGACGCTGCATAGTGATCCCCTGTAATTGCAGAAATGACGGTGTTGTTTGAGCTTGGGGACTGACATCTTGTCCCGTTTTGAAAGCCATCTCCCGTGTAACCCTTTGCACATGAACAATTGTAAGAACCTTCCAAATTATGACATCTGCCTCCTTCCAGTGGTCCAACACACTCACTTGTATAATTGCATTCGTTTACATCTAAACATTCATCATCGTTATCAAATAATTAGGAGTCTCGAAAATGTAAAGATGGATGATTATAAAAGAGAAAACATGATACCACCTAGTAAGGGTTCTAATTTTCAAAAGTGTGGAGAGGATACCTGTGCAACCTGTGCCGTTAGAGTAACCATTTCCATCATATCTAGGAAGACATTTGCATACATGCCCTGTTTGAGGGTTCCTGCATTCAGCTTGCTTGGCGCAAGAGTAATTAGAAGTTGCCTTTGCTGTTAAGCAATTCCATTGGCCAATGCTCCAATCAAGGCTGAGACCATAACGACCCCTGGCAAAGAAGCCTAATTCACCTTGGGGTAAGGTCCACGTAAGAGGGTCTAGTATAGTCGAGAATCCACAATCAGGAAAGTCTGTATAGCTGATCCCCCCGCCCGTGAAATTTATCATCTTCTTGTTTCCCGGAATACCAGCTTCATAACAGCCATAGGTATTACAGTACTTTGGATCATCTTGATTTAGACATGTAGATTTACATGACCCATCACTCCATATGGTATCGGCTACTTAAAAATAACCGACTGAATTGCAACCAACGACCATGAATTTATTGGAGGAAATGGTGAAGGGGCCATCTTGAGGTAACTTGAATCGCACAAAGGCATCATCCACTCCATTACATGACATGGCTTTGAGAGAAGTCAAATTTATGATGAGAGAGCCCGCATAATCGATCTTCCAAATCTCAAAATCAATATTCATATCACCAGTATCATTGCCTTCTACAAACGCGCAAAAAAACGGAGCGAGTTCCCCAGTAGAATTCTCTTTACAATTAATCTGAAATCCAGGATATCCGTAGTTAAGATTGTGAATCCAAAAAGGGTAACTCACATTCATTGATCCACACATTTCAGGAAGGCATTTTGCAGAAGCAAAACCCACCGAACACAACCAAATTAAAAACTGAAAAACCTTCCAATACATTTGCAGCAACATATTTTAACTGAAAGCAAATAAAATTAGCCCACTGCTCAATTATCACAAACACAAGAAAAAATGCTCATATATGAGTTGGACGCTTCGCAGTCAGATATAAATAGCCGCTTGCAGAGTGCCTTAGCCGGTGGAGTTCAGTGTGACGTGTATAAAACTTATAAGAAAAATTCAAAATTGATAGTCAATACCCGTTTTGTGGACATTGTGCGGAAGATAGAGAGAGAAGGAGTTTTGTAAGGCATTTTATCTTTTGATTCAAAAGCTTACAGATTTGGGTGTTTCTGATTTAATGATTTAATATGAAACAGCTTTTGGGTACATTCATATTAAAACGCATATTATAGGTATTATTCATAGTATTGTAGATATTAAACAAAGATTGTTTATTCTTGTCTATGTTTTTTTAGGTTTTATATTGATGAATTGGAAGACTTTATCTCCACAAATTTGGGTAGAATAAGTTGTTGTAGTTTCTTTGGGATTTATATTTATATTTTATTGTTTGTTGATGATATTATTTTACTTTCACATTCAATTATAGGGCTTCAAAATTAGCTTGATACATTGACCAAATTTTACAATAACAATGGATTTGAAGTAAATATTGCAAAGACAAACCTCATGGCATTCAACATAACTAAGAAAATAACATCTACAATCAATTTGACATACAAAAAAGCAAAAAATGTCAAGATGGTTCATTCTTACATCTACTTGAGTGTGGTTTTCTTTAGATCGTCTTTTAGCCTTGTACCTGCAATAGAAACAAGATTTAGCAAAGGATATGTAGTTTTGACATCCTTGGAGAGACAATGTTTCTAGTTGTAATTTCAAGATATCTAGACAAAGATTCAAATTTTCCATACATTAATTACTCCCAGTCTATTGTATGAATGTGAGGTTTAGGGCCCCTACTTGAGACAAAATGATTTCAAATGTCTGTAAAGAGTTTTAATCACCATATTATCAAAGAACATTTGAGCCAAAAGAACAGTTCCCCAATCAATTATTATGGCCAAGTTTGGGGTATGTCCACTCCTTATCTCATTAATTTTCCATGTTGTCACTATGTAGCATAGGTTTTGATGCATGACAAATTTTTTCTCTGATGAAAATAGGTATTCATTCTTGGAACTTCAATCTTCTATGCAACCCGCGAAACAAAGATGCAAAACTTATTGGTATGCAAGAGTTGTGGCTCTTCTCCAAAAGTTAGATATTGATATAGAAGGACTACCTCCTCTTAGGTTTTCTATTAACACTTATTAGCTCACCAAACATGAAGTCAATAGAAGTATTTATAAAGAGATCAATAAATCTTATTTGAAAGTTACATGGTTTAATCCCAAAGAGCCTTTGAAATTAAAACTTCTTCATTGTTTCCAATTGTATTCATGTTTCCATTAGGATCGAAATCAAATCACTAGATACATGAAGAAGATGTTGCCATTATGTTTAAGGATCCCTTTAGCTTAGTTTCATGTTGGCTCTCATCAATTTCGAATATGCCAATTATATTTTCTTGAACCTGAAAGTGAAGAACATTTTATATTTAAGTTGCTTATCTACTATGAGATTCGTGAAAGATGTCATTGTCTTTTTAGATATTTCCATGGATCTTTGAAGAGCTTCATACAATATAAAGACCATAAATGTTTAGCTTTTTTTAATCATGAAAAACTTTAACTTTGACAAATAGAGCTCAAATTGATGTCTTCATAGACAAACAATTCCAAGAATATCAGTTATTACTTCCAATTAACTGAATTTAATAATCCCAAGAGACCACATGCGTAGACAACTTGGTATAGGTTTGTAAGGCAATGTAAATTTTACTAGTTTGAAGATCTAGGTATATAGAAGGAATATGTCTAGGTATATATATAACATTGAAGTGTATGGAACCAATGTGATCGCATGAAGGACTAAGATACATGATAAAGATCATGGCAACATCTAAATAGTAATAGTACAAGCTCAACATACAAATAATTACATACATAAGAGCACTCGAAAGCAATTCAAAAGGCCACGGTCCATGAAGATTGAAAGCAAGGGGCATGTTCAAAAGCCACACAATAAAAGGAACGTGACTTAGTAAAATGTTCATGAAACCAAAAATGACATATTCAAATGTATGTAAGAAAAATAATGACATATGTAAATGTCAATAAATCATATATAGGCATGAAGGCCAAAAATAAAAGAACATGTTCAAATGCTCAAACAATGAAAATAATAGTAAGGCCAGACACTCAAGGAAGTGCATAATGAAAGTATAATAACCTAGCATAAACATGTCATAGTAGCCCATGGATCAAATGTGTTAGGAAAAAATGTCAAGTGTATAACATATCAAGTACACTATGTAAGATATAGTCATGGATAAAGGCATGTGTAAATACATATGTAAACTCAAACATGATAATGAAATGTGATCATCGAACCATATACCCTGGTGTATCAAGATCAAATAATCAGATGCCCCAATTATATGCATGACATGAGTAAAGGGAAGGCCCAACATCTGAAATAGGAATAAATTATGTATTTGTGTATGCATGTATTAGACTCAAGTATAAGTGTGACACACACACATGTGTGTGTGTAGAAGTAACTAAATATGTCATCTATCAACATGAAACTAACACATAGATGCCAAGGAGCCAATATAATAGGTAGGTGTAGGAAATATTTTTGTATTTTTAAATTTTTTTTTGTATTTTTTAAAATATTTTAAAAGGAAATATCATCCTATGATGCCATCTAATGGATGGTCATAGATATTTTCCCCTATGAACCTAGTGTAATAATCTTGTTATGTTGCTAAGGAGCACATATAGGTTTGATATATGTCACTATAGCATCGATGATGCTCTATTCATGTAAAATAAGACTTTGTGGTCGTGAATTAGTATTATGAGTAATAAGAGTAGGGGTTTGTGGAACCCAACTTTGAGTGTTATATGGTTTATTTGGAATAGTTGTAATAGGAAAATGTGTAGGTGCTCTAGATATCTAAACATGGTGTGTAATAGATGAAGATTTCATGGAATCCAATATATATCTTTGATATAATGGTTTCTCAAGTATTGGCCACTTAGTAAAGGGAATTATTTGTTGCTTACCCTTTTACATTGAGTTAGCCTTAGTAGTCTTGGTAATTAATGGTTTGATGATAAGTTTCTCTTGTTGAAGAGGATGCTCATATGAAATGCCAAAAATTATAACTACCTGATTGGCATGAATGTATTAAACACACCCATGAATTGTAGAAGGTACTACTCAAAGTGTATGGATCTAAAGTCTTCCCAATAATATATCAAAGATGCCCATGGAAGGTATAATTGAAAAGGTAGTAACCATATGTGTGAGACCGACCTGTAAAGGTAAGTCAATCTCATCAAGAACCTTTTGGACTGTCCCATTGAATGTTCTAACTAATCCAGTATAAGGATGCAAATCATTATGAGTATAAACCAAGTGCATAAGTCATGTCATGGTGCAAACATTATCACTTTCACCATTATTAATCATAAAACTGCGTATATGGTGTTTATCAAGGTATGCGTGAGTGAATAAATAATGAATATCATCGAAAGTACTAAAGGGTCTCTCAACCATATGAGGTATATGTTGTGTGTAAGTACCAATAATCCCATATAGTGGGTGCCCATAATGTGATGGAGGAGGGTGTGCCTTCTATTATATTTGCACTTTGGGTTTCTTCTTAGAATGGTATTTCAAAGGATTGTTAAATATTTTTTATTTCTAGTGATCACTAGGTTGTGACCCTGATTCTTTTAGAAGATCCTCCAATGCAAAATTTTGGTCATCGATAAGATCTTGGATCTTGTGCTTCAAGGTAAAACATTTGTTTTTAGAATTCTCTAATCCCTGATGATAATCACAATAATCATTCATATCATATCCTTTGGGTAAAGTTTGACTCATATAAACCTTTATAAGATGAGGGAGAGATATAAGCTGACACTCTAGTAACTGTGGGAGTAATGAATCTACAGACTCAGGTAAATAGGAGAACTATCTCCTTGGTGCATTGGATAAAATAAGATGATTAGGTTGTTATGAAACTGTGTTAACCATGGTGGTTGTTTGCTTTTTAGGCTCAGGAGGTTTCACCTTATAACTTAGTTTAGTTTTGAATTTGGTACTAGATGTAGATGCAAATGGCATGTTTGCTACATACTTGAGCTTATTTAGTGAAATAAGCTTCATTCCATGGTCCCCTATAACATGGCATAAGTTAGAAAAATATTTAAACTTCTTAAAAATAATGGACTCGTGTAAAGGAGGAAGCAAACTTTGTTTGAATGTATCTTGAAACTCTTTATCTGCCATAGGATTGGTCATTTTAGCCAACATTGTTTTATATCTCAAGACATATTAATTGATAGGTTCATTGGTTCTTTGTTTGATTTAATCAATTTGAGCATAGGAAACCTTTTCAAAAACATTAATGGAGAAGTGTACTAAAAATTGGTCTATAAGTGATTTGAATGCTTTCATGGATTGGAGAGGTAAATCATAGAACCACCTCAAAGTGTAGTCCTTAAGACTTCTTGGAAATAATTTGGTTGAAAGTTTATAACCTTGTCCTCCAAGGTCTTTATAACTTGAAAGAGTGATTGAATTGTAGATTCAATGGGATTTAGATTAGCAATTTGAGTGGTGACCAAAATGGATGTAAATATGGTTTGAGTAGTAATATATATTAGAAACTGGTATTTGTGTTGAAATAATTGGTAATTCCATGGTAGATGTAGCAAGAGTAGTTTCGAGAAACAAAGGTTGGAAGATATAATCTATGCTTCCACTAGATGTAGGTTGATTGATTGGTATGAAATTAGTTATAGTACCTTCTAAAGACTCACCATCATTAGGTGAAATAACCTTGGTTTTATAATGTTTACTTATTTCATCTCTTGTAACATAAAAAAATGCATTCATTAAGTCCTTGTTATTATTGAGATGAGTAATCAATGCCTCTTTATCTTACATTTGAAAATGATTTTTTGTATTAACATTTTCCATTCCTTTACAAATGAAAAAAATAGAATTTGTAACAAAGTAATGCAATCAAGAAAACATAAAAATGAGAAAACCCTATTTGACTTAGGGTTTGGAGTTCAATGATTGGGTTCAACAAATGTTTAACCTAAAATATAATCTAAGTTTTCAAAGTTATCCCTAAATTAACATTAAGGGAGTATATAGAAATGACAACACACAAGGGTGATAATTAGATCTATAAGTCAATTGGGTGCTAAACTTAGATATAAACATATATTAATTTTTTTAGGTTGAGAATAGGTCAAATATAGAAGTTATAACTAAGATATGTACGGAAATGATAACGAAGTAATATACTTATTTGGTTCTGATGCTAACATAGTTCTATATCTAGAATAGGGAGGAAGCAGGATGGAAGATAGTTCTGAAATAATTGTCATATTTTAGATCTAATGCTTTGGATACTCACACTGACTTAGGATGGTTGCATCGATGCTACTATCTAGGTTTGATAAAGTGTCATGTAAGAAATACTTACTATAAATGGATGTGACCACCTAGATGCTTATGTGTTTGTCTTTACTTTCACTCTGGTGCATTCAGATCTAAGTCAGGGACTGTCACTCCTCATGAAATTACAAAACCCTAGTTCTTCATCTTCATAGTGATCTCAAAAAAAAAATGTTAGTGGGCACATGGTTTTGAGCTAATGTGATTGAGTTTAACATTATGGATATAGTTCTTACTTAAATATAATATTTTTATTATTGACACCTACCTCTTCTATAATTATCAATTTTTTAAATTTGGATTTTTATATGCAAATCTTTTGGCTATCGAAAAAATATTCCGTTCATCAAATATTTTATTCTTAAATGATCTGACTCCTTTCATGCAACATAGTTTAAATTATATTCATTTTGGTACTTCATCAATGCTATTTGTCATATACATGATTCTGACATGGCTCATATTCAAAGCTAAAAGATAATTCTAATCATCTCTTGCAATTGGAGAATTTGTTTTTCTAACTAAAGAAGAAATTATGAGACATGGCCATATGGACTAGTGTATATTAATTAATGAGTTAGACTATGTAGTATTTAAGTCATATAGCGGAATATATTATGCAATCAAAAGACAATAATAGTAATTTACATTTACATTTAATTTCAGCAATTGTTAATATGGTATATAATAATAACAACACATCATTTTCAAATAAAATATGTTATATCATCATATTCTCATATCTTTGCTTGTTTTTAGTTATATCTTAGAATAGTTATTATGTTCTATGATCATGTCACCCCTTCTCCACTGACCTCTCTCTACTTACTTTCAACATGAGCATAAGGACATGCTTATAAAGATGTAATTCGTACCTATTTACATTAAGTGTTTAGCAACCCATTAAAAATATTAAATGATTAACACAATCTTGATGATAATACATCACAATAAAACATATTACATAGTAAGACAACTTGATGGATTATAACATATCATAGGAAATGTGTTATCCATTGTTTATATTTTAATGCAACCTACCCAATAAGAAATGGTTAGATAGATGAGACTTACACAATTTTTTCCATTTGCTAGACCACAAAGACCATCAAATGTCTCTAAAAGCTATGTGGTTCAATTGATAGGTACAAGATCCTCAAAACAAACATGTTGTCTTACCACAAACCTCATATGTCATGAATATCACTGTGCATTGCTACAAGATTCCCAAATGGATATGGAATGTGTGGTAATGTTATACCAACTTTGAAACCTCTAAATTAACCATATTGATTATAGATAGCTCTTGATGTCAATTCCATGCACCAAAATTACTATAAATTATCACAATACTTGTGCAATGAAGACACACTGCCTCTAAGAAATTTTGAATCACACCAACAATTCTATAGAAAAGCAGTATATTATGTGTTGAATTTGTTGAATGCTCTAATGCTCCAAAATATACTGCAAGCCTTTATAAATGCATCAAAAACATTTTCATTATTAGACTTGATCAAAAGACTAAAAAACCCTATTATGCAAAGCTTTGAAAGTTTAATCAAACTAAGACAATACTTGTGTGCATCAACAAACTTGTGTAGAACTTACTAACATATACTTTACACAATCAAAATCTTGTGTAACACTAGACTTATTTAAATTACCTAATCTAACATATTTTTCGTTGATGTAGGATTACATGTGAACCCAAATGCTCCTGTATTGTACACCCTGGGTAATTAAAAAAAATGAGCTCTTACACTTTTTCCTTTTAATAATGATATTCTTTGTACTGTAGCTTTCAATGTGCTTATCCATGTCACATTTTCAATGCCTTAGCCCTTCCACTTGATTAGATATTATTTGTATTCTCTATCATATATCCTCTTACAAATTCTTGAGTTAGTCACATGTCCCACATCCTCAAGCTTCTTTTTTTAGAATCATTACTCTCTAATCCATCTCTTTATGATTTAAATTAGAGTATGAATCTATACTTCCACTACTATTCCCTGCATGATAAGGACATAAATATTCTATATTAAAAGGAGGTGATAAGCCAATTCTTTCGACTAACTGAACCTCATATGTATTCTTTATAAACCCCTGTAACACTCTACACAATCCAATCTTATTCCATTTCAACTTATTATATGTTCATTTTCGGAAATCTCTTTCTCCTCAAGTGTGTTGAGACTATGTCCCCAACCTAGTATTATATCTTCCTTTTATTCATGTCTATGTGTTGCTTATATTATATTGTACTCTTCTCCATTTTTTCACACACTATCTTATATACATCTCTCATGTGTCCTAAAAAATCCACTAAGTCTTCACTTTTCCTTTATTGAATTATGATATCATGTAACTCCACAACTCCCCTTGTACTTAACCCATACAAAATATAAAATGGTGTTTTTATTGTATTCATAACTAGATTATTATATGTGAATTTAGCTTGTGTAAGAATATTATCTTATGTTCTTAGATTTCCTTCAAATAAACACTACACAAAATTGTCCAAACTGTTGTTGAAGACCTTTATTTTTCCATCTATCTAAATATGATATGTTGAATAAAACTACAACTTAGTGTTCAATATCCTCTAAAACATCCAACATAAATGTCCTAAAAATTACACATCTTTATTTGATACTACGTTGTGTAGAATACCATGCAACATTACAATTTCCTTAAAATATAAGTTAGCAATGTTTATCACATTGCTTATCTTCTTAAAAATCCACAAAATATGTCATCTTTGAAGATCTATTAGCCACCATAAATATTGAGTCATTTTCTCTCTACATTATAGAAAACCCTAAAACAAAATCCATATTTATCCACCTCTATAATCTCTTTGAAATAGGAAATTTTTGATACAATATTACATTTTGACTTTTCCCTTTGGCTATAAGCTATACAAAACTACAGTTGTGAATAAATTTAGGCACTCTATTTCATTTATGACCAAAAATAGTTTTTTGATAATTTCACTAATGTCTTGTCATAACCAAATTTTCCTACTTAACCTCCACTATAATTTTCCTTAATCAAATTAGCTCACATTAAACCTCTAGGTATACAAAGTTTCCTTGTGTTGAGTAATAAACCTTCTTGAAAAAAAATCTAAACAAGTTGTTTTATTTCCACTCACTAGTTTTGCACATTCCTTACATGCTTCATGATGAGGTCCAGAAATGGTCCTCATCTTGCAAATTATTATTTCCTAAAAAAACATCCTTGTTTTGTTATCCACATTAATTTGGCCCATACTATGTTGATATATGTGCATATTATATGAGTTATATATATGCATATTGTTGCAGTTTAAACTAGTTATCTAGATTTGATGGCTTGATTATTTTTGGTATTAATAATGGTGTAATAATAATTCAAAGTGTTCATGCTTATATACATTCTTGGATGACATTTCACACCTAAAACTACTATGGATAAGTAATCCATATCCACCACCTGGTTATACATCATTTCACCATGAAGTTCATAATTCACCAGTAGCCACTATTGTATCTCACCCATAGGAATGATTGTAGATACACATTTCTAACTATGATAGTTTTTAGTTTGATATATAAATATTTTGTGGTTGTTAAGAATAAATGGTTATTTCAAATAAGGGATCAAATTATTAACATCTTCATTTCTATTGGGTCACAAAATGGTTGTTTTAAATTTCTATGTGGCCTTAAATATTCCTTTACTCCATTAGTTTATTATATTTTTTTTTCATATATTCATAGATTTGTATGGTTTTGATTGTTTTAGCCTAAAGGATTATAAATAATCCAATGAAATTCATGCCTTCTCCTTATATTATAAGAAATTTTTAGGGTGCGTAATTAGCTATAACTATTTTACCCTATTTTGGGTCAATGCTCACCCTAATAAGATAGAAACTAATGTAATTAATTCATATTGTTTTGTATTATAACGAAGTATAAATATGAATGTAAAATATGAAAGCTGATTTGATAATTTAAATTTTTAAATATGGGAATTACTAAAGAGGATAAGATACTTATAATTATTATATTTTGTGTAAAATAGAGATTATATAAAGGTGGCAGGGTAGGCATAAAACTATACTATGAGTTGCAAAGATTAGGAGCAGGAATTTTTGGCTCACTTGGACACTATCATCGGTCATTATGATATGATTATTATGGTTTTGTCTTTGTAAATTTTTATTGTTCTAATATAAGATGATACAATTGATTATATTGTATCTATGTGGGATCTCTAAGTTTGATTCGTATTAACTACATCATCAAGTGAGGTCATTTGTGGGGTGGCATCCATAAGCCATAAATTCAATAAATATTAGGATTATGGCTTCCCATGCCTATTTAATGCCCCTTCCTCCCAAATCATTATGAGGATATTTACGTATTTTATTTACATAATTAGATTAATTCATGGCCACACATCTTGATCTTAATATGGATGGTCATGGTTGATCCTGATCAATTTGAAAAATATATAGATAGGAGGCCTCTCACTCACATTTTTAAGCTTAATTTGTGTAAACTTATAATACAAGATTCTCTCTACAAGCCATTTGAGTGTACTTTGATAATGCTTTATTTTTAATAAGATAGCTTCATTGATAGAAATACCATTAATTTCATATCATGAGCCTATATTATAATTGGTGTTCTTGTGATGGTGGAAGAGCTTGAATTACACCATTGTTGAAGACTTGAGCACCAAATCAAGGGGAAAAACATGTTTTGAGTCGTATATGGATGGTGGGATGCTCTTGGGAAGGTAACTTATGTTTGCTTTCTTTCATTTTCTCTTAATTATCATTTTCACACCCCATTGAATAGGTTGGCTTAGATTTTTAGTTCTTTATTCAATTTTATTACTTTTCATGACTAATTCTTGATCTAATCATCTTTGTAATCCATCTCTACACCCATCAATCTATGGATGAAAGGTGGTGGATTTGTTCATCTTTGTGTCTAACATAGACCAAAATTCTTCGCGGAAGTGACTCAAAATATTATATCCCTATCAAATAGGATAATTTATGATATTATAGAGTGGGTCTAGACATATCAAAAGTACAATTGAGTTGTTTCTAGAGATAATATTACTTTCTTATAGAGTATGAGAATTGTCATCTTTAAGAATCTATCAAATAATACATAAACATAATCATTACCATGCTTAGTAGTAGGAAATCCTACGATAAATTCCATGGAAATATATTCCCATGTTCTTGTTAGAACCAACAGAGGTGTGTACAAACCTTGATTCTTTTTTATTAGCTTCAAAATTGTACATGTGGTTCAAGACTTAATATATTTGGATACATCAGACCTGAGATGTGTCTAGAATAAATAATAATGCAACACCACAAAATCATTTTCAACTCCAAATTTTCCTAAAACCTTTATAAAATGATTATTCTATAATATTATTTATCTTTTTGCCTCATGCAGAACTCATAATTACCCAAGGTGATAAAGAAGTCCATCCTTCAAGTATAAATCTAGAACCATATTACCATAGAATAAATTATAATAGATATCTATAAAATTCATGTTATATGGATACAATTCTAATCATGAATTGAATTCATTTCTACATGATTCATGTAAAAAAAGGATAACTTGAACCAGTAGATAGTTCAAAAAATTTATGACTATATTACCACTTCCCTTCTTATGCTTGATGTTTAGATGGAACTATTGAAGATAAGAAGACCATTTTTTATATTGATCTTACTAAAATTGTTTAAGTTTGAATAAACTAAGTGGCTTATGATTGGTGTGGATCACATTCTTATTTCTTAATATAATGCTTCAGATTCATATATGCGTAAACAATAGATTAAATCTCACAATCATATGTTTGGTAGTTTCCAATGCGGTGAACATTTTAATATGGTATGCAACTTGATGACCATGTTGAGTGAGGATTTAACAAAGTGTGAAGTTATAGGCATCTATCTCAATCTAAAATGGTTGATAAAGGCCTAAAAAAGTAAGTACTATTGTAGAACATAGTCTACATTTCAATTCTTTAAATGTTTTTTTATTGGGCAACTTCCTAGATGAACTTTGCTTTAGTGCCACCTTTGGTAACCTGGTATAAAGGCCAAGTCACATTAGAAATACCAATTAAAAATATCTTGTATAAATGTTGAAATCCCAAGAAGGTATGAATCTCTATGAGATTATTTTGTTATGGCCATTCCTAGATGACTTGAATCTTGGCAAGGTCCACATCTACTCCTTGTGTGTCTACTATGTATTCTACATATTATATCTTCTCCATATCAAATGATTTTTTTTCCATGTTTGCATACATCTTGTATTTTTACAAGGTTTTAAACACTTTCTCTATATGATGCACATGTTTATCCCATGTTTTTATGAATATCAAGATGTCGTCAAGTTATACTATAAAAAACAAAGTAGTGAATGGTCTAATAATGTCATTCATCATTTGCATGAATGTATTTAGTGTGTTGGTCAAACCAAAGGTAATAATTAACTGTTATAAAAAACCTTTTTTGGCCTTGAACATTATCTTATATGCATATATAGGTTCAATAATAATATGATAATAACCTAACTTAAGATCATTTTTAGTGAAGCATTTTTCACCATGAAGGTGGTGTAGTAGGTCCTCAATCTGTAGAATAGGATAGTGTTTCTTCATTGTGACTTTGTTGAGAGTTTGTAATCAATGAAAAATTTCCATGTGCCATGTTTATTTAATTCAAGCATAATTGGGTTGCTATAAGGTGATTAATTTGGCTTGATATGTCCTTTTTCACAAATTCATGGATTTGCCACTTGATTTCTTCATTCTCTAAAAATGATCTATGGTATAAAGAAACATTAGGTAGGGGTAGTGTAGGGATTAAGTTAATAATGTGTTATACCACATAGTGAGTATGCAATTCCTTTTTTAGTTGGAATAAATCCTTTTATTCTTCCAACTTGAGCTTAAACTATGAGGCTTATGCTATTATTATTTCATAAATTATGGTATGGATTGGTGATACAAGGATTTTCTTATGTTCAAATCCTACCATCAAAAGCAAAAAATTTTTGCTAGATGTGACTAGCCTATTACACTACTTGGAGATAATGAGTGATAGTTTAGGAACTACCTCCAGTAAGTGGTATCTCATGTCACCAACATATATGATAACATTTCTAGGATTTGCCTCATAGACTACATATTGATGGTAAATATACGGTTGACCAAGTAAAACATCACATACCTTTAATGGATTGGCATTCTAAAGGATTATATCTTGAAAATGCTTGATGTTGTATACCAATTGATACTACTAATCGATACATTTCTTGGATCTCATACTAAACCATATGATATAATATGGATATAGGTGAGGCTTCAGTGACAAGTTCAATTTATTGACTACTTCAAAATAAATCAAGTTCTTCTGAATTCTATTATCAACAATAAACTGTACTTAATATGATTTATGCCAAGATATCATAAATAACGTTGAAAGAATAGTAAATGAAATATGAAGCAATATTGCCTCACAAAGGTAAGCATTAAAATCACAATATTGAGCTAAAAGCTTTGAATAAGGAAACTAAACCAGTCATAAAAGCCCCACATAAATATTAATAATCCTTGTCAATAATTATCCTCACAATCCAAGCATAGTTTATAAGAAGAATATCAAATAAAAGAGATCTTCAAGTGAAAATTAAAGAAGAGAGGAGGATATGGATATTTAAATAGAGAAAGAGGAATGAAGAGGGAGTTACTTAGACACCCATGATGACCTTATAAGGGCTCTTTAGTATGTGTCAAATGTCATATTTTGTAAAAGGTGAAGGAAAGTGTGTGACATGTGAGGCAAGGAATTACTTTCAAAATCCTAAAAAATGACAAAGAGGTAAGAGACACCTCATAAATCTAGGATAAAGTGAATTTTTAATAATAATAATAATAATAATAATAATAATAATAATAATAATAATAATAATAATAATAATAATAATAATAATAATAAATGTAAATGAGATAAGATAAACCTAACCCAAATAATTTTAATCTCCAACACTCCCATTTAAGCTTAATTTAGGGTTAGAAAAGTGGAAAAAATCTTGTACAAACAAGGAAGGGATTTTACATTACATAATACTCTCCCTTAATATAAAATTCCTTCAAGAGGAATTACAATATGTTGTGAAAAAAAAAAGAGAGAAGGTGATGCCAAAATTCACATGAAGGTGTGATCATCAATAATATCCAAAAAGCCTCATCAGACAAGATGGTCAAACTGCAATGGAACAAGAACAAATAAGAAGGAGAAATAATCCACTAAACCATGCAAAACAAACAATCTAACACCAATCTTTCAAGTTAACTAAATAATATGACATAAAATAATATACATATAAATACTATACTTAAAGAATATATAATAAAGGCAAATGAAGCAAAAGATAACTTCAATCACAAAGTGTGAAATCTTGCATCAAAATAAGTTAGTAAAAATGAGCTCTAATCAAATCATATTTATTTTGCAACATAAAAGCGGGGAATGTAAAAAAAAGTTTGGGTTCATCAAAAGAGTGATAAAGAAAACATGTCACTTGAAAAGGATGTTCTAAGTGAAGCAATTGAAGAATTATCACAAGAATACATATCAAAGTCTGTAGAAGATACATTATCTCTATGTATCCATATAGTTCCAACTTTAGAAGTAGGAGTTTTAGTGGCTTTCAAATAATACAAATTATCATAAATTTATTTACCACAAGATTTGAATGGATGCAATTTCCAACAATTAGATATATGATGCCTATATTTATCACCATGCTCACAAGTTTTACCATTTTTAACCAAATAATGAGTATAACAAGCATTATCATCAAAAAACATCATATGATATTTAAGAGAACTATTGTGAAAATTCCTTCAGTGTAGAGGACAAAAATATTTTAAATTGCCTTGAGTACCAATATAACTGATCCCTACATGAGTTGTAGTAGTTTTAAGCAAAATAGGTTCAAAAATATCGTTTTCATGTTTACCAAGACCTCTACTTGAATAGCCCATAGAGTGCATAATGTGTAAATCGGGGTTAGAAAAAATTTAATGCAATAAATTCATGATTCATTATAAGCATGTTGATCATCAATATTAGAGGTTTTTATTAAGGTTGAAAGACACAAATTTTGCATTTAAAGTGTCAATTAAGTGTTGTATATTCAAAAGTTGCTCAATAAAAGAGTTTTACAAAGTAGTAATAGTAATATTTTGACTTCGTATTTGACATCACAAAGTATATATTTCATTATATTTTAAATGCAATTTTTTGGCATAAAAGTCTTAAATGGTAAAAAAATATCTAATTTAAAATCCATTGTGAAGCAAGAGATAAAAAACAAGCAATTTTGCATTAATGTGATAAAAAAACATCTGTAGGTTAAATTCAAAAAACCTTTAACATAAATTAATGAAAGAGAAAAGTATATAACTTTGATGTAATTAGCTTGTAAATGTAAGTCCACACCAAAATACCAAATTTCAAAATTCTTATAACAAAGATTTCAAGAATATAACAAAAACTTTTATTTATGAAAAAAGAAAGACTTAATAAGGTATAGCTGGATTTGAATTTTTTGTTTTTAAAACCTTTCAAGGAATAAAAGGTGAATGAAAGTGATTGAAATAGAATTTATACAATGTAAGAAAGTGAATTTTCTAAACAAAAAGTGTAATAAAATAATTAGAAATTATTATGATTAAAAAAACATGGATTTAGAATAAATCTAAACCAATATAATTACCATGAAGAAAGCAAAGCTAAATATAACTAATGCACAACATGAAATCCAAGCTAGAAAAAGGAATAAATAAAGTCAGGACTATCAATGTATTTGGAAAGAACAATGGATTTGTAGGCAAGTGAAACATAATGCAATAAAGTAGGCACAGTGTTATGAGGAATGTGATAACAAACCTTCCAAGCATAAAAAGTGTAGAACTGGTCAAAAAAAAAGAAGGGCATGAGACAAGATAAGAATAAGATTAATGCCAAGATATCGTAAATAACATTTAAATAATAGCATATTAGGATTTATGCCAAGATTTCATAAATAGAATTCAAAGAATAGAAAAAACTAGTAGAATGAAGATTTTTATCTTTAACAAATGAAAAAAAAAAGGTTTTAATTTTTCCCCCTCCAAACCTACACAAAATTCAATAATCAATCAAATTTGATACCATTTTAATATTTATGCCAAGATATCATAAATACAGTTGAAATAATATCAAATGAAAGCATAATATGAAATAATATTTCCTCACAAAGGTAAGCAAACAAATCCCAAGATTTAGCCAAGAGTTTTGAAGTGAGAAACAAACTAGTTGGAAGGAAACCCACATAAATATTAAGAATCCTTGTCAACAATTATCCTCACAATACAAGCATGGTTCAAAAGAAGAATAGAGAACATGATAAATCTTCAAGTGACAAGTGAAGAAGAGAGGAGGAGAGCGATATTTAAATAGATTAAGGGGAAAGAAGAGGGAGTTACTAAGGCTCCCATGATGACCTTACAAGGCCTCCTTAGTGTGTGTCAAATATCATATTCTCCAAAGGTGAAGGGAAGTATGTGATGTGTTGGGGGAGGATTTACTTGTGAAAGTAACTCCTAAAATTCTACAAAATGACAAAAGAGGTGAGAGACACCTCATAAATCTGGGATAAAGTGAATTCATAATACTAGTAAACGCACATCTAAAATAGACTTAGGATAATCTTAAAGAGCCTAAAGTGAACCCAAACAAGGTTAATCTCCAAAAATAGTAGTTGAGCATTGATCCACATTTGATAATGGAATAATATTTTTGATTCCTATATTTCTATAGGGGTAATAGAGATATTTCTAGTACCAACCATGATGCTAGGCTCAAAATCTATGATCTATTTACCTTTCTCAAATGATATTGTGTGTGTACTTGTTACTTCAATTGATTCAAGTAGATTCTTCCTAGCATGGAATTCTTAATTGGAATGACTACTTGAGTTTTGAACTACACACCACTTACCATTCTTGGACTACTTAGTATGATCATTTGATGATTGTTTCTTCTTATTTGGAGGGCATTTAGAGTTATTCCTTGATTTGGAAATTTTATTAGAACATTTATACTATTGTTTGGTATAAAACTTCAAATATTTTATATTAGTTTTGATATTTTCTTCAAACTTGAAAGAAAATATATAGGCTTATTTTATTAAAGAGATCTATAAGATATCCAAATTCTAACCAGATATGACATCTCAATCCTGACCTATAATTTAAAACAAAAAAATTCTCTGAATCCTAAATCCGAAGTTTGGACACTTGATTATGAAAAATATATGTGTACTATGGTTAGGATTATTTCTTATATTATCACAACTCAGATAACTTCATGTACTAATCATCATAGTTTCTAATGCGATAATAATTTTCTTTGAGTGCTTTTACAAACCCATTCCATGTGTCTTCAGACATGTCTAAGTTAATTTCATTTTCATGATTCTCATTTGAAGTCCAGTAAGTTTCCCACCATTATTGCAGTGATAAATAAATTTTAATAATATTGAATGTGATTTTTTCTTGGTCAAATAATTTATTAACCACATAGTATGTGTTGACCAAATTTCACCCTAGGTTAAATTAGGTCAACCCTCTTGCATCTTCAAATTTTTCATAAGGTTGTATAAGTCATAAAATGGTCACAATGGTCATAAATGAGGTCTAGTCATAGTTTGAGGATCATACAATATGTTATAAATGTAGACACCTAAATTTGGCCACCAATGACCTCCAACCAAGGTTTTGACGAATTTCTACCAAAATGCACAATTTGGCCTAAAAACACTAAAACACACTAAATGATGTGAAACTAACATATTCAAGAGCTGATTCTGGCTAGGGTATCCCTAAATGATGCAGTGCAATTTATGGGCCAGCTAACTTTGATCAGATCATTCTGAGTCAAAATGCCAATTTCACACCTAGGTGCTCTGGAGTGTTCTTTCCTATCAAATCTCTTGCATAAGATGTGTGCCTTTGTTATTTTATATTGATAACATCCTAAATGAGATAACGGATCCAACACATCCGACATTGACTTTTAATTCTAATCTAGTCAAAATTTGGACCAATAACAAGGCATTCTTGTTAATCTCAGTAATTTGTGCACAAAGTGATTAAACATGCTTAAGAGCTATTTAAACCAAATTAAAGCCTAATCAAGAAATCCCTGGAAAATTGTTGAATAATTTGTTTTGGAAATGAATATTTATTATATGCATCATCAGGTGACCTCATTTATTGGGAAGACATCCCTAGGCCATAAATGCCACAAATATCAGGATTCATGCCTCCCATACCTCATCAAATCCCTCCATGCCTATTAATTGCTCCTTTATCCCAAATATTGATGAGCATATTTATCAAATATAATTGAAAAATTAGATTAATCCTTAGCCACACATCTCAATCTTGAGATGGATGGTTCGGGTTGATTCTGATCAATCTCAAAAATCTATAAATAGGAGGCCTTACCACATCATTTTAAAGTTATTTTGGTGTAAATTTATTATGCTCAAATATCTTCAAACACATGATTATGTAAATTTATAATTCATAATTGATTACAAATCTTCATTCAACTAGTGTTACCATGCCAAATTGATTCCAAGCCAAGCCTAGCCAAGCTAAAGCCAAAGGTGCCAAGGAGAGATGGAGGTAGCCAAGCTTCCATTGATGAATATTTCATGAGCGCAAGCTGAGCAAGCCACTACAACAAGCATTTTGGAACATCTAAGGAAGGTAAAAGAGGGTTTCTTTTGCATTTTAGTTATGTGTTTTATTTATGTTTGTTAACTAAGCTCTCCTTAGTAACTAGGCATGAAGATGTTAGCTTAGTGTGTTTTTGATTGGTTTCATTCACTAACACCATATTAATCTCCTTTTCTTAGTAAAATTCCTAGTTCACAATAAACCTTTGTCACATTTATCCATTTTATCAATACCCTTTTATGCCACCTTTTGGTCATTTTGATAAGTTGTACGTAAATATCATCAAAATGACAAATATCAAGGCTCACACTAATGTACCACATGTCATAAAATGTTAGAGGACAGTTTTGAAAGTAAAATGTTATAGGTCCAATGTAAGAACAAGAAGATCACTTGCAAAAAGGGTGGTTCCAAATGTTGTACGAATTGAGATGGATCATCTGGCACATGTGAAAGCTTCACAATGTGTCTTGAGATCCCCACAAGTCATTTTTAGTATCAGTTAGCTTTAACAAATCCAAAATTGAGAAAAAATAGTTTCTCTTTCCTATTTCTCTCTTGGATAGGTCAAGAAGGGTTAACAATTTTCAATTGGTATGGATAGGAGAAGAAGAGTGAGTGCACTTGGTGGATGTTAGGGGTCCCTGTGTACTTCTATTTCATGGTCATTATTTCAATATTGATGGTATATACTATATGAACAATTATTAAGACTGTTAGCACCTCCAAATTTTCTATGAATTCTCAATGGCTTGATTTTCTCATTTTTTTGCATTGGTCTATGTGAACTGAATGATACATATAGTCTCGTAGAATATGTTCATCCTTTTCATGTTGATTTCAATTGGTTTGGCACATGTGGTCATAGGAGGATAGGCATAAGTATCTCATTATGCTAGAAGTGAGCATCATTGAGATCTAAGAATAATGTTTTGTTAGTTGTAGAGTTTCATCTTTCTGTGAGTGGCTGTAGGATAAGAATAACACGCTTGTGTTCAACCCCTCGGAACATGGTGATAAATTTCTCCATTGAAGGTTTGGTGTCAAGAGGATAATTAATGGAATTCAAGGTATATGATACTTGACACAGTCAAGTAACCCTAAAAATGCACATATAGGTTGCTACATGGAAACCAGTCATGTTCAAATGCAAAAAAGGGACCAAAGTATGTTTGGAAACATTTGAGCTTGTTTTGACACCTCAAACTAATTCATGGATCAAAATAAGATCACAATGTAAGTGGTGAGGCTAGTACATAAATTCAACCTCCATAAAAGGTGCTGAGTTAAAAAATTTGAAAAAAGGAAGGCTTGCCTTAACTTCTCTAAAAAGGATTTATGCCCCATAAAATGTCATCTGTTGGTGGAAATTAATGAGGCCTAAGTAAGTCTGATGGCTTCTTTCTTGTAGTCTAGGCCTAGAGGTCACATCTTAACATAAGAGGAGATTATTTTGTTGAGTGATGATGATGGTAGAATGAGTTTTCAACTCTTTCAAAATCCTAATTGAAACCTTCAATGAAGTATAGTGTTAAGAAGCCAAATGAACTTGGAACTTGCAAGTGACCTATAGTGTATTGATGATAGTGAGATGATGTGTGGTTTCAAGGAAAAATGGATACATACAAGTGTGAGATGACCTTAGTGACCTTGGAGGAAAACAA
This sequence comes from Torreya grandis, assembly GCA_037957365.1. Classification (NCBI taxonomy): domain Eukaryota; kingdom Viridiplantae; phylum Streptophyta; class Pinopsida; order Cupressales; family Taxaceae; genus Torreya; species Torreya grandis. The sequence continues at coordinate 2,747,553 of JARHVA010000259.1, forward strand.
AATTGAAAAAATAGTGCTCAAACATATATGACCACCTATAGGAATCTCATGACTCCCCTGATTTCCACCTATAATTTAGCTCATACATAGACCAGTCTAAGCTAGTAAAATATGCAATTTTGGAGGTTTGACAGAGGTGTAAGATGAAATGGTCACATTTAAATCACTCTTATAGTGATAAAATCACACTCCATTTTATTATTATAGGTAGAGTAAATAGATCATAGGTTGATCCAAGCTAGGTTTTAAACCTCATTCTCAGTCAACCAAATCCTACACACAGTCACATACATAAAATCCAGTCTTGATATTTTGAGATGCTTGATACCTATATAATCATGATCAGGGATTAAAAATTATTACATAATTTCATCATGAGTTTTAATATGCCTCCAAGGTCTCAGTTGGGTCAGACTAATAGAAGTGTCCTCTAATTTATCTTGGACCAAAGGCACCCCACAGTCAAGACAATTTGTAGACCTAGTACATGAAGGGTAAAAGGATAAAATGGAGAGACAAAAATGATTATATAATTATTTATAGGGTTATATTAGATGTAAAAAAGTGTTTAAGAACACTTAAATCCACTACGAATACTCAAAGGAGGTCACATGCTCAGAAACATAATTTATGCCTATTAGGCCTACAACTAGGCATGAACCCTCATGGTTTATAATGACATTAATATGATAATATGATCTATAAAATAAAAGTGATGTCCTTCATGGGATAGTGGAGGGTTGATGAGAATCATTGGTTTGTAGAAAATAACTTAGAATTGGGCATTTTGTCCTAATTTTCTCTCATGAGTGTCCAGAATGCATAATAAGAACTCGAGAAGCATTTTATTTCACTCATATCTATACATAAAATGTTAATGGTGTTTCAAGTACTTAGGGATATTTTATGGAGGTATTTTACTCAAATTGAGTGGCATTTTCTTGAGGGTTAAGGGCTTAACATTTATGAATCATTATTAAGAACCTGAATGACCTAAAACCCTCTCAAGAACCCGATGAGAAATATATGGTGAGAAATGTATCAAAAATGGGTTGATTGTCTTGGAATATGATTTGGACATACTTTTAACTCTCCCAGTCTCCCTATCACTTAGTTTTTTTGTACCATCACTTGTATGGATAGGTCAAATTCTATGTTTTTATAGGATTTTTGATGTTTCAAAGGTGTAAAAAGGAATGGATAGGTGAAAATAATTTTATAAGGTGTGTGTATATGTGTTATAACTCATAAAACCTGATTATCACCATAATCATTCATGAAAACCCTTTTTCTAAACTAATTGTTACATGCAATCTTCAATAGGATAGTGAGAAAGCAAGGTGACTGCCTAAGTTGAAGATCATAAGTGTTATTCTTAATATTATTGAGGTATATATGATAAAATAGAGGATAAATAGGTTTTTATAAGGTTTCTCACATATCTAAAATTAATCTTCTTGAGTTTATGCAGGTTACCCTAGTGACAAGTGTGAAAATTTAGGTGTAGAGGGCTAATGTGTGACTGCAAGAAAGTGAATGAAAATTGAGAAAGAGGAGGTCATCAGTTTATGGGTGTATAATGACTTAAAAACTCTTATTTATACCTTATTATGTTAGTGATATGTGTCAATTACCTTTAAGATAGTTATGGACAATTAGTGAACTCCTCATCAAGAGGGTAGTTTCAAGAGGACAATGAAGTGCCCCTATGCTAACTTTAAGGAGATGTCATGTTTGTGATTGACCATTTTTCAAGGAAGCTTCATGATCTACTATATAACTCCTTATCTTGAATTGTAATTGGTTTTTAATACTTGACACTTGGCATGGTGACTCTTCAACATCACTCCTCTCTCCTATCATATGCTCTATATGTTGAAGCCATTTTAGCATTGTAAACTATCCATAATTGGTATGGTGAAGACCTGCTAGTTTGACATATTATTTTGCCTTTGAATAAATTTATAAAACTAATTTAGTCTCTATAATTCTTGCCTAAGTATGTCAAGTAGTCCATTTGGATGACAAGTGATGAAGGTTTTCTCTTTGCTTCCATTCTGCTCTTGTATGCATTATGTGAGTAATACTTATTCTAACATCTCTCATGATGTGTATATGTTTTTTAGTTATATTTTGAAGTATAAAGGATATTATAAATATCTAAGATCAAAAATACATAGTTACCCACCTTTAGAATTACATGCCAATCTACCTCCATGTAGAAATACTTATGCAGAAGAACCTTTGAGTTGAGATCAGTTTTAGCAGTCTAAATTCTTAGTGTAATTCCAAGTATGTTTGTGGAGATATATTTTGTGTATGACCTCCATTATTGTAGGTTAATTTTATGTTTCATTCTTCCCTTTTCACCCCAAAACAAGTGATTAATCTAGTGTAGTGTGTGAGCCTAAAAGATAGATCAAGGGAGCTAGCCTATAATCTCGAGATTTATCTCTTGTAGCAGCTTGTCTATATGCAGAGATAGTTCCATACTATCCCAAATTTGAGAAGGTATGATTGAATTATATAAGGTGAAATTTTTGGCTATAACAGTATGAAAACATAATTCTAAGCTATTTATCATATATATATATATATATATATATATATATAATTTAAACATAAGGATGTCTAGATTAACTTGTACCTTGTATGGTGTTTGTCTAAACAATCAATAAGAATGAAATATGTCAAAAGGGGTTTTCTACTTGATAAGTTGAAATAAGTGACTAATGATACTTTCCCATTCATGTGTTTGACATTATTATAATTCTTCAAGTTGTCTTTACAATGCATCCTTTATCATATTCTATAACCATTTTGAAGTTGCCATCATTGAAGATTTATCTCCCATTTTGGGATGTGAAGGAATGAATGATTGATGAAGGTTCATGAGTATTAAATCCTAACTTCCTATATTCATGCCAAATTTGAGGGGGGAATATAAACAATGAAAAAAAATAGATACAACATGATACCACTCAAGAATTATATGAAGTGTGTATGCTCTGATACCACTAATCTGAGGCCCAGAGGAGACTCAATGGAAAACAAACTTAAACAAACTTAAGATTGTTATGAATGAAATTAAATTTATTAATGATATATAATATGTAATTGCATTGTGATCAAATAGCAAGGAAACTAAGAAAGAGATGACAACTAGTGTAGAATTATAATAGAAAAGTTATATTGTACTAATTTTTGTACAATTTCCAAGAGATCATATGTCTAGTGTCTATGTACTTCCTAACGTCACTCTTTTATGTATCTAACCTAAAAATAATGGAAGTGTGTACATTATTATAAATTAAGGAATATGAAGAATCAATTGAACCATTAAAACATTTGGTCACAACATCTTCATAACTGAATAGTGTGGTGACATCACTTATTCATGTTACTTACGAGCAATGAGTTATAGTACTAACATTTCATGAGCTATAAAATAACACAAGAGTGGAATTGGATCATAAAAATGGAACATAGGTGAAAAACCTAACACTTGTGCTATTGACATTAGAATAAGGCTAGATATACAACATTGGTAATGTTCAGTAATGTATAGTCCCATAGATCCTCATGGATCACTTCCATGTTTAGATTTGTATATGTTTGTTAGTATATTTTATCTTTGCATGATTTTTTTTATTTTTATTACAAATCTTAGTTACAATCCCTAAAAACCTTTTATATTAATACCTTTTTTTACTATCTAATGTAATTTATCTCTCTTTAGCTTATCCTTTTTACATCTCGAACCTAGGTGATTTTTTGTTCATTATTTCCTTGTATATACTTCCAAATGATAACCTTGATATATTCATTACAAACAACTCTTGTTTGCATCCCCTTACCACTTTATAACGTAGATAATTATATGTAGATTGGATCTAGTATAGTTTTTTTTTTTTTTCCTATATTATAGGATATTTACCCTACATACAAAAATATTACCCTAGCATAAGGCATACCATCAATGTGATAATCCCTTTAGGATGAGCATGATGAAAATGCATACCATTTGTAAATATATAACCATATGTAATCCATATATTATACATCTCACCCACTCAAATAATACCTCAATAAATATGTGTGTAAGATGTCTATTTAAAACCTATAATATAACTAGATAATCATGATATGTATCCACAAACAAAAATATGGAAAATAAATTTTAGATTTTAACATTTTCTATTTTGCTTTATGTAATTTTATATAGTAGTTAGATCATTCAAAGATATAGCTAAAGAGTGTACATATGAACAATAAAGGTATCTCAATCAATAAATAATATAATCTCAGGGCACAATAAAGAGATGAATTTAAGACCTTACTTTCAGATGAACAGGGTCGAAGAATGGTGGTGACTCTAGGGTTTATTGCTCACTCAACTATAGGTGTAGAGTGTGATTGGGGCATTGAGAGTATCCCAAAATGGAAATATTAGGAGGGAGGCTCATCTCTTATCAAATACCTGCTTAGGTCAAGAATTAACATTCAAAAAGAATCGATAACATGTGGTCATGTTTTGAATAGAGTTATATTTTCCCTAGGGATTAATGGTAATGATGAAGGCCATAAATATGCCTAGACTGGCTCTTTGTGGGTCAATCTAGGCCTTCCCTACACATTTTGGGCCATGATAGCATACAATCTTTCCACTTTCAAGCATCGAGATATAACTTGTTGTGAGAAGATATAGATAGTATACCATGCAGGCCAGAGAGCGAGGGTGTTTTGGACATAATCAAAGATTAGATATAGGTATGATAGGAGGATCCTTATTGATAAGTGCAATAAGGGATGACATAACCAGATTAGGGCTTACACATGGGGTGGATCCCATCGATGATCCAAACACATCCTAGGTCTTGCCATGGAGGTAAACTAGTCTACATCCCTAAATATTTTGGGATTTTTTCCAAACCTATATATGAAGAAAAATGTGGAAATTTAATGCTCAGCCCATGGGGCCTACCTACACCTGTGATACTAGAATCAAATAATGCCATTGATCACAAAGGGTTCTAAATCATGGTCAAATCATATATTGGGAAAACCATCTATGTCAAAGTACTATCAATAGATTTGGTGAGAGAACTAAAGGGGAAATTGGAAATCTTGTAAGGAATACCATGGTTAATCAACTTTTTATATTTGAAGGTAAATAGCTAGAGGTTCACATCCCTCTATGGGGTTATGAAATTGTTAAGGACTCTACTCTCTTCTTGGTACTACATTTAAGAGGAGTGAGGAAATTTGGTTTACCATCCTCTTCAAAGATATGATCTTTTAAAAAATCATTAAACAAACCAGTTGTTAATATTAAAGTTCCACAATCAGCGTCTCTCCCTAGTCCCTACACTGTTAAGCTGATAGAAGAAGGGTTGTCTTTGGAGATCAAGAGAATGTTGTTTTTCAATATCAATTCCACTAGGAAAAAGAAGCTATTATCTGTAGGTTTAATGGTTTTTGGCCAACAATAATAGCTCTATTTCAATGGATTCATGAAACATGGTCAGAACATGGTGAGATTTATCTTTATTCAAAGGGATTTTTATTATTCAATTTTACAATGACATTGACTATCAAAGAATTTTTGAGGAGGGTCCTTCATTTTTGGTTAATGTTGGACTCTATATCACTTCATGGTTTTCAAATTTTTATCCGAACACTCACTCTATTACTAAAATCCTTGTTTGGGTCTATTTTCCCAATCTCCCACTTCACTTTTATTATGCCTTGGAGGAGATTAGGAACACACTAGCACTTTCATCAAAGATGATAAGATTAGAGATGTGGGATTATGCACTTTTGTCAGCATTTGTGTGGATATTGATCTCAGTGCAAGCCTACCAGATAAAGTTACATTGAGGTGTGGTACTCTTGAACACACTCAGATATTGGACTATGAGAACATGGCTTTCATATGTCATATATGCAAGCTTCTAGGTCAACTACATGCTTCTTGCCCTGTAAAATGTACTCTTACATCAAAATAATATGGAACTAAGATACCACCAAAGAGATGAATTTTTTTTAATCAAAAGGCTAGGGATGAAGATGAGACACAAGAGGAGGTGGGTCATGATACCATGGAGATTGGAAATAACAATTGTGAAGGACTAGATACTCACATTAAAGAACTATTCCCAGTTATAGGGGTAGGTGAAGATCAAAATATTAATTTGAGGAATGTCACAAATGAGATCCTAATAGGGGCATGAAGAGAGGACATGAATCAGAGAATGCAGATTCAGATAAGGAATTGATGAACCATCTAGCTATAGATCTATTGAACAATGACATTCCTCTTGATTATCAACATTTGTAGATAGTTACAAGGCAGGAAACATAAGGGATATGGAAGGATGTAAAAAAAAAAAAAAAAAAAAGGTAAAAAGGGTAAATTGAATAAAATGTGGGATTTATTACACATTAATTTGGGGTTTGTGTTTTTTCACCCTTAAGGTACTTGGTGTTGGGGTGGATTCTTTCCCCATATTTGTTTCATACTTTTTCCTTTGGAATGATAATGCATCTATAGATTATGATTTTTAGTTTTAATGAATATGAAGTTGTGAATTTTTTTAGGGGGGTTAGGGGGTGGGGGAAAGAGGTAAGAATTTAAATATGTAGGCCAAGGAGGGTATGCATTATCAAATGGAAATAAACAAGCTAAGGAGAAAAATTTTAGAACAAAGAAGAAGAGGAGAATTCAAAAAAGCTACAAATTTCTTAAAAAATCAATGCATATTAGGATAGAAGGTCTTGATATGTATGTTTTCATTAATAGTAAGGTTGTGTAATTTATTATGACATTATCCATAATCAAAGGGTCAAGGGAAAATGCAATATAGCAATAAAAATAAATCAATCAGTGAGAAGAATGACAATGCAATCATAAGGTAAGGTAAAATATGTCAAATTTAGAAGAAGATGAGGTAATGAAAAATATCAAGGTATGAAAGCACATGAAAGTGATAAAAAATATAATAATAATAATAATAATAAAATATATATATATATATATATATATATATAGTGAAATAATGATTATCAATGAAACACGAGATAAAATAGCATAACTAATCTATGATATCATCTAAACTATCATAGCCTAGACTAAGGAAGTCATCTACACTAATGTAAGTATCAAATAAATGGTCATATGTAGTGAATTAACCTATATCATCATCCAAAAATTAGATATGGTGAGATTGGGCTTGAGGATCCACCTTAACCTCTTGAAAATAGCATACATTAGTTTAGATATGTCTTGGTATAGTTGAACTCTTAGTAGGTGTTATAGTATAAAATGATGCAAGAGGTTTTGAATCAATCTTAAGACATGGATTATTATACACTGTATGTCTTATTAGTGTAATTACAGGACTTTTAACTTTAGGATCCATGACTCAGGATGCCAAAACTATAGATGAAAATGTAGTAGGAACTATTATATGACTAGGTGTATGTAGGATAATGTAATGTCTTAATATATGCAATATAAGTCATAGACACATCAGTGGGATAAATATATGTATGTGAATTGCATATCATTAAATTTCATGGAGTATATATGGGTATGATTTCACCAAATTAAATGTATAGATATAGATATAATTAATGAGGCTCATAAGATGTGTGTGAGTATGGTGTTCCCATTGGAAAAAAGTAGGATATGTAGAATGGAGAATATAGTCATAGTAAGATATCCTCATCATTGAAAGATATAAAATTGTAATAACTAATGATGAGTTTTTGGGTAATATTTCCCCATTGTAAATGTGTATATCAATATTATCAGAATGATATGTTCTAGAAGGAAACAAAATATAGTCACACATAAGTATCCAAATCGTATACCACCTATAGACGTGATAAAAATAATGTAAATATTGATAAGATTAGTACCATATGGATCATAGTGAATTAACGTTTTGAGGACATTTGGAGACCAAAAAATTAATAAAATTTAAGCTTGCCCACACAAAGTGACAAATAAGAAAATAAAATTCAAGAAAGAAAATCCCTGAGAAGAACAATCAAGAAGAAAAAATCAAATCCAAGTGGCAAAAAGTCAAAAAGTCAATGAAAAATTATGATTAAAGAAATTATAATTAAAATTAGTGTAAGGTGGAAAATTAAATGTCCACCACAGCATCCTCAAATCCAACCTATTAATTATATACGGGTACGGGTCCTGTAAAATCCTAAATATTCATTGTAAGATGTATGTCTGAAAGCACATGTCTTACCATTATGATTTGAATCTATTAATCCATCATTAATAACATAGCATAGGTGTTAAATAGGTGTTTTATATAGAACTTGATGTACTTACCTCTTAGGTAAACATTTGTATAAAATATTAACATTGGATGTCTCATGGGTATTGATGTAATGCTTAGAATTTGTTCACAATTGTTTGACAGATACTCAATATTATGCATTTTAGGCACATATTCTTTGAGGTTATAATGTTATGTATTATTTTTATTTGACTATAAAAATTGATTATATGTAACATTTTAAACTTCATATTCATGAGATGTACAATAATTAGAGAAGTGATGTAGGAGCATCTGGATCCATGCATAATCTTGCATCAACCCAATGTGTGTGTGTGTGTGTGTGTGTGTGTGTGTGTGTGTGTGTGTGTGTGTGTGTGTGTGTGTGTGTGTGTGTGTGTGTGTGTGTGTGTGTGTGTGTGTGTGTGTGTGTTTGTGTAGATATATGAGTAGGATAGGTAGAAATAAGTGGGATTACATATCTTTTTTATTAGAATGTTTGTGACAATTTTGAAACACTTCAGTAAATCTGAGTAAGCTTGGGGTACTTAGACAAATGCAACACCCAAAACCTGTGTAGTGGGAATTTTGAGCAAAGGGATTAAACTATGTAATTTAAACCCAAAATATCAAACTACCTAAGTAAGATATAGATCCATTAGGATAAAATGCCAATAGATGAATGGATCATTCAAACCATCACTCTAATCTTAAAGCTAATTTCTACAAACCAAGATTAAATGGATAAAAGACAAGAGGATTGAATTGAGATTACCTTAGGCTCATATTTTTGACATTATAGTTAATTGATCATGGATTATGGATTCATGGATTTGGTATGTAGATTCAAGTTCATAGCATTGCCTCTTAGCTTGGCTATGGATAAATGGCTTGTCTATATAGAATATGGAGGGAAGAGTCAATGGATAGATTTGAATCTTGGGCCATTGAGATTAATGATTAGGGATTTTCCAAAGAATTTTTAATTTCTTTGAAACCTCTAAAATAGAGCGTTATAGAGGGGGAAGGCTAGGTTAGAGAGAACTCTAGAATTAGAGGATTCTAGAGTCCTCTTAAGGATTAGTTAGGATTAGTTAGGGGATTAGATAGATTAAGTGGGTGATTAGGGACTAGGGGTGTAAGAGATCCTAAGAATAGGATTAGTAGGTGGGTAGGTGGGTCATGGGAATTTAAAATTCTAAAATAATAAATAAGTGGGGTTAGGATAAGATAATGAGAATTTAGGAGAATTAATGAATAAGTGGGGAATAATAAGGTTAGTAAATGAAGAACTAATGAGAGGTGATATTAGATAAATGATTAGGGTAAAGAGGATAAATTAGCGATATTAATTAGAATAACTAAGGCAAGTGGATTTAGGTGAATACATTTTGCCCCTCTTTTAAGGGTAAATGTGAGTGGAATGAAGTGGAAGGAGTAATGGTCTTTCAAATAAAAACCACTTCATAGATGAATGTTATTAAATGATATTATTGGATATGATGCCCCCTCGAGGGGCATGCGTAGAAGAATGAGATAGATGGCCACCCAAAAGAGAAAATAAGGGGCAAGATGTGATGAATAAACAAGGGAATGAGATGCCAGATATGAGATAGAGGATGAAGAAGATGAATTAGACTTAAGTAGTGAGATACAAAGGGATTATGCCCCTAGCAAAGACACATGCATAGGGAGTAGAGATGACTATGTTACAATTATTGACACATCTCAAGGGGCAATCAACTGTAATCATGATGAGGATCAGATAAAAGGCCATAAAATTTTGATAGGATGCATGTAAGGGAGTGTTGTAAGCTAGGAAAAGACTTGATTTGATAAGATTAAGGATGATTGTAGCTCAAAGCAGAAGTCAAGAGATATGATGGAGATGATAGGATCAAGTGACCAAAGGATGAAGGGAAATAATTAGACTATATTACATCAAATAAATAAGCCATAATGTGATTAATAACGATGATGCCCCTAGAAAGGACATATGAAAGGGGGTGATAGATGATAAATTGACCAATCAGTGATGATCAGTGATTAATGGAAGAAAAGATAGATATTGTGATTTATTGGGCCCAATTGACGGGTATGGGTGATTGATAAGATATTGGAGAGATGATTATGGAGATGGTGATTGATCAATAGAGTGATTGATTAATGATTGAGATCATAAATCAGGGATTTGACTTATACAAGATAGGAGGATAATGAGGGACACAAGAGATGCGATGATAGATGATGAGGAATGAAGTGAGTGGCTGAGCTATCCTTAGGCACTAAAAAGTGGTCAAGTGCTGCCTACATAGTATGAAAAGACCTCAGGCTATTGTAGTTCTGACTTGGGGATCAATGACAATTAATGGAGTAGATGATGATGATGATGATGATGATGATGATGATGATGATGATGATGATTAGTGATTAGAAGATGAAATATTAGATGTTAGTCAGATGAGTTAAGAGGATTAGATTAATGATGATAAATAGGGATAATTAGATGATTAGATAAATGATGAGGGTATAGAATATCAATCCATCATAGTTTCTATAAGGCTCATCATATTTTAAGCAATTCGATAAATATAACACTTGGTAGTTTACCCTATGATATAAGTATGACCAAGGGGAAGTTGTGCCAAAGTGCATTGGAAAATAGTGAACTTTGCATCATAAATGGAACCTAAAATCAATATTATAGCCTTTTTGGTGTCATAATAACATCCTCATTCATTACCCAATACACAAAAAGAGACACAATGCAACATAGACTCAAGAGACAAAGATAATCAAATATTTACATGATAAAAGACATGCAAACAAGCCAAACAAAATAGACTAGTAACACACACAAGTATCTACATGCAATGTCATAATATCATGTCAAATGATGGGATGAGTGATTGGGTGATGGGCTAGGATTATCATGATGTGAGTATGGACTTAGGATTGACTTGGATTTGGAATAGACTTGGAGTTGGGTAGGATAATCATAATTAAGATTGGGAAGTAGGTAAGGATATGGATGTGGATATGGATTTATACTAAGGAAAAGGATGAGGATAAGGTTGTGGAATAGACTAATGGAAATGATTAGGATTAGGATTTATATTTGTATATGTATGTGGACTTTGAATTAGGTGAGGGACTTGGATAAGGATTTGGATATGTGGACTTAGACTAGGATTATGATAAGACTACAGAAGACAAGAGGATAAGATGACTTAGGTTGTTGAGATAAGGCAAGATGACAAAATGATAAGATGGATAAGACCTTAGAAAGGAGGAGTGGGACATTTAGGACATAGGGCAAGATGACATGTGAGAAGACAATTAGGATATTTTGGGATTTTGTGGATTTTATAATTTTTTTTGGATTTTTGACATATTTCAATTTGTAGGTCTTTTTGAAATATGTATGTATATTATACAAAGGAGGTGACTAGCAAAGGGAATACCAAACCTATAAACCAAGACAAGGATGGATGGATGAAATAATGGATGGGATGAAAAAAGGGTGATGGCGATGCTTATAATGGGGTGAGGACCAAGGAATAATAGACTAGGGATTACCAATGACCACATTAAGAAGGAACCAGATATTGAATTACCCAAGTGTCTATTGGAGGATATGCCAAGATGATTCTAGAATATTTCTCAAGACATATTCCTCATCCTTACAAAGGCCAAGATGGGAAGGGAAAATGGACACAATATGATATATGATATGATGACAGATGATGGGCAAGAATAATGGACAATGGGATAAGATGACATGGATGACATGGATGGGATTGACTAGGGACATGAAATGGATGGATGTTTCCCCTAAGTGTTGAAGTATAATATGAATAATAGATTATTTTACCATGATGATGGAAATAAATTTTCATCATGGTACTTACCCAAGGTGCTAAAAGACTGGTTTTCACCATAGGATGAATGATTTTCATTTTATTTATTTATTGATTTTTTTTATTTTTTTTACTTTTGGGCATCTTAATTTATTAGATATGGGTATGAGATGCAAGATGTACACATTTTCATGCTTTTTATCCAACACCTATTTAGTAGATGTGTGGTGCGAGTGTCATATCATCACTAGATGTATTAGTGTCCTTATGACCTTCTTTGATTCTCGACTGTGGTCCCTCCATATATCTAGACCAGGTATCTTTGTCACCCCTAAGAGAGACAATGTTGCCCAAGAAGGTGATGTGAGTTATGAATTGGATTGGATCATGATGTTGATGGGGGTGTGTTGGACTTAAATAGAGGATAGAATCATGATAGGATTAGGTGATGGGTGATTGGAAAGTGAGACTAGAAGTAACATATACCATTGGAGATGTTAGACATTTCACATTTGATTGGTGCCATGTGACAAAAGACTGTAGGAGATCCAAGACATGTGGCATGAAAGGTGTTGTCTAGATGACGCTATGAAGTCTGCAACTTGGAGAATTGTCAACTTCTGGTGATGATGGATATCCTCCTTTGTTACAGATACTTCTTTTCAATTCCTTACTTCGGCTATACCAAAAGAATGTGTCCCATCGGGTGTGCCTAAAACTATTGGAGGTCTACGCTGCACCCTAGCTGAAAGCAGAAGCGTTCAAGTCCTACTCTCAAACCTAGTCCAACATGGGAATGACCTGAGGCTATGGATATCGTAAATATGGGTCAGACCTCTAAGATTTTTTAATGAGGCTAGGTCCTCAGATATGACAATATAGTCCCTTTTACTAAACCTATGTTGTTGGGATGAAAGGGGAGAGAAAATACATGAATGAAAATCTATTCTAAATGTGACGATGCACCAAATGTTCAATGATCCACTTTTAGCTTAGACACTTCTATGACTACTAATGAATTCAATCAGGATGAGAACTGATTAGATTCTATAACAAGTTTGTGAGCATGAGTATTTTGTATGAAGAAAAGAGACCTATGACTTGAAGGATAGGAAGAGATAGGTCTATATAAGACACTATGGACTTAGGACACTTCAAGAAGGGCATCACTAGCTAACACTTCACACAACCTACGAGAAACCAATAGAATTGAAGCAAGGTACATGAAGGACATACAGATGATGAATAAAAAACATACACTCTATAAATCAAGCTTCAATAAAGCACACTTAGCATTCAACTAGAAGCTAAGATGTCTTATATTGCTTCAAAAGAGTTTTACAAAGTGATTTCAACAAAGCTTCACTATTTCCAGTCGAGGGATACAAACTAAGGCAAAAGCCTTCAATGTATAGATGAATGAGAAGAGAGAGAAGGGGAGCCTGGCTTAGAAGGGTGGAAAAGTGGTCATAATGACTAAGATCATGCAGCGTCCTCGAGCTACTTACTGCATTAATGCCATAGTCACCATTCTACCATTGCTTCTAAATCTTAAATATGGATCTATTGTGGATGAAAACCAATCACCCTATTGGTTTTCATATAGTCATGATTGCAAATGGGATCAGTAGGCTAGGGCCTCTTGAGTCTGAATGAGATGTTAAACCTACGTTTAGAAGCTCTAAAAAAGCTTAGCAAGGCTTTAATGGTATTAAAAGGCTTTGTAGGGTCTGCTCCTAAGAACCTAGATCATGTTTGATCTCTCATTTATGTGTTCTACCTGCTCAGGGTGGTAGAATCCTTCGTCCAACGTGTTTACCTTCATGGCATTCTTTTGTAATATTTACCCTGACTTGAACTAAGTCAAATTTGCTTTGTTGACCTTTATTGAAAGAAACCTGACTTTTGACTTTTGATCTCACACCATCGATTTGTGACCTGCTTTGTACAAGCACCATTGGATCTGCCCTTAACTTGTCAACTCTAATTCACTTTTGACACTTGTCATTCACGCATTTATCTTCAGGATCCATGACCCTTTTGACCTCAATCACACCATCGATTTGGATGTGTGATTGCATGCCAACCATCGATCTACCTCCATTTGAACTCAAATAACTATTTATCGTGGCTTAAATTTGATGTTTGCACGCCTGTCATTTGACATTTGTACGACCGTCATAATTTGAACCCCCATGGTTAATTACCAAGCTTTATTTTGACGTCTGTGCCCCTATATTTGACGTCCACGTGACCATCATTATTCTGCAAGCAAAACTTTGAATGCTTGTAACTTTAGATAGACAACTCATCAAATCATGAATCTTGTAGAGAACATTCCAGGCATGAGGAACTTTGTGTTCATGCAATCTTTTGGCTCACGAGGCTCCCCTGGTGCATTTATTAAATGTGCAATCATATCAACATGTCTACTTCTGCATGACGTGCCGATGACAGCCTGGCTTTTCAAAACTTGTGCAAAGAATTGCTAGTTGAATTTCTAAGGCTTGAATGAACATCTGAGGCTTGTGCAAAACTGCTTCATGATCTTGATTTCACGATCACCATGAGAACCTGCTTCCTCAAAATTTGGCAAACTACACTTTAAGTTAACTTAAAGTGTTTCAAAAGTTTTTCAAGCTACATGTGATCTTTGGACCACTCATTCCATCTAGAACTCGGTTTATTTGCTCAAGCCATTTCCAGGCAAAAGATCTCTATGTGGGCCAACTGTGGCCAACATTATGAGCTAAAAGGCATGTGTGATATTACTCACCACTAGACTGTAGAGATGTATTAGTCGAATGGGTTTATTATACAGGATTGTTACAATGACTCCAAATACAAAACATCAGAGGTCGATGTCTGTGATGGACCGCACGATCTTGTGATTTTATGTTTCACTGAAGTATGAACCCGAAGGCATATGGCATATTACTTGCCTCTAAACTGTAAAGATGTACTAGTCGAATAGATTTATTACACATGATTGCTGCAATGGCTCCAAACATAAAACATCAGAGGTCGATGTCTACGATGGACCGTATGATCTGTGATAATAACTAAGAGAATATACTATATTGCCCAGGGCAAAAATTGTGGTGTGGGTAATGTCGAAGAGCACGAACATGGCTAAACTTGGATTCTTGTTAGGGTTGATAGGTGTGGAGTGGAGATATATTTATAAACTTGATTTATATTTGAATACCACTATTCCTTTCAACATGCAAATCTAGAGGTATTTGATGTGTCTAAAGCTCGGCGATATTGTTAACAATTGTTACTAGAGACAACCGATCACACTTTCAAAGGTGAACAAGTGGTTGAAATAATTTAATACAGGTATCATACAGGCCAATGAAATCGTAGAGCAATGTCATATACAATTACCCCCTTATAATGTAATTTCTCACTATAGAATGAAAACGTAGATACAACAGAACATTGTTGACATTGAAGAGCAAGTGAAGAAGGTTTATTTGATTGGCATTATGACCAGCTTGCTAGTGGTAAGAAGCTTGGCTAGGGCCTCCAACGCATTCAACATGAATTAAATGATCTCACCACAGCAGCCACCTCATCGAATTACTCAATGGAAAGGTTGCAGCTATTGAATGAGCCTCTTATTGTGGGAGAAGATGATGTCTTTTCTATGTCATTGATTGATCCCTTTAGAGGTTGCAGCTCTGTAGATTAATCAGCCTTTTAATGAAAGACATGGCCACGATGAGTATAGAAATATGGCGGAGGAATCAAGCGTGCAAGCAGAAACTATCGACAGTTTCAAACTTGAAAAGCACTGGTGAAGGTTTTTTTCAATTCAAAATGTTTTGCGTTGAAAAAAGCACGTAATCAAACTATATTATGGATATGGATATTATTTAAAAACATTTAGTAATGACTTATTTGGTTAAGGACCAAATTTGGCATGAATTTGGGGTAAATAATTGTTCAGCAATCCAGTTAACTCTCCATTTTTTGTTGTAACTAGCTTTCACATTTGATGCTGAAGTGAAGAGGAAGATGGAATGTAATACAAGGCCAAACCATTTCCTATAAATTCTCAATTTTATTTATCTATTTAAATTTATTTATTTTATTGTATTGGGTTGTACTATATGATATATATGTTATAATTTAAGTCAATCTTTATCTTTTAAACAATTGAACATTTATTGTGATATGTTATTAATAAAAATATTTATTTGAAAAATTATAGAACACAATTTATTTATGTACATTTTTAAATTTGTTATAAGTGAACATAAATTATTGGTATATTTCTATAACATTAATATAAAATTTTAATGAAAAATAAATATTAGTAATTCTTATTTTGTAATTCTCTTTCTTTTTTTAAAAGTCAATCAAATAATTAGAATTAATACTATGTTAACAATTACAAAATTTTGATTAAAATTTAGTATATTAATTTTAGAATATTTTGAGTAGTGTTATTTGAAAATATTATTCTAACTTTAATGTAACTATAAAATGATAAATAAATATAATATATAAATATCAATATATTTATTAAAAAGTATTCTTATAACAACTTTTTAATATTATTATAATGTATAATTTAAAAAATATAAATTAATCAAATGACATGTTAATGACTTGTATACAATTGATCTCATATTAATATGTACTGGTTAATAAATGCAGAAATAATTTTTTAGAATAAAAATTGACTAAATGACAATCAGTTTTTAATTATATATATTTTCTTAAGCCAATCAAAAATTTGGAAATACATATCATGACAATAATTATAAATTTTAATTTAAATTTCTTCTATATTAATAATAGAATATTGAAAGTTCAATAGATTGCACACATGGGCGGCACTCCTGTGATTCCTGATGGTGAAAATTAGGGATTTTGTCAGCGTTTGGTCCTCCCAAACAACGTCGACGACAGGGAAATTTGGAGCGGATTGGAATCCTAGTGCAGAGGTGAGAATAGGTTTGGATGGGAATCCACTGGCAGCTGTGGAGAAATGGAGGGCGTAGCCCGAGGAGGCACACGCTGAAGATAGTGTGGGGATGGACAGTTATTCAAAACAACAACCTTTATCCCATCTTCTAGTAAATCCGATGGCGAAAGTCTTTGAAGTTTTGGTAATTGATCAGGCTAAGGCATCCTCTGTTAAATCAATGGTTGTTAATTTTGAAAGAGAAGCTCTGGAGGATGTTTTGGAAGGAGAGGAATGGTTCTTAGAGAGGGGTTTGGTTTGCCAGTTTGATTGGTTCTAGCCATCCCTTTCATCCCTTCACCAATGGCTTTCAAATTCTTGGAAATCTATGCTAGAATATAATATATAAAATTTTCCATGTGCCAAAGGTTTTTTTATTGTTACTTTTGATTCTGTGGCTGATTGGAATAAGATTTTTCAAGCTAAATCTTGGTGCTGGGAAAATCATATTCTTCTTATGAAACACTAGACTCCTGATTTCAACCTTTTAATAAAAAATATTTTGTTGCATCCTGTTTGGGTGAGATTGTTGTATCTTTTACTTCAATTTTGATATATAATGGGTCTTTCAGTTATTGGTAATGTGTTGGGTGTTTTATTAAAAATTGATGATTCTTCGTTGAATCTTCTTTGAAAAAATTTTGCTAGAATTTTGGTGTGTTTGGACACTTCTCAGGAGCTATCTACAAGTATAGAATTGAAAGTGAAAAATAGAAGCTAGTTTTAGTCCCTAGACTTTGAAGGTATTCCCTTCAAATGCCAGAACTACTTTCAGATTAGGCCCTTTCAAATTCTTGTAAAAAATCCAAGCGCAAGAAAGAATATTCTTGGGGCAAGGAGACTGATAAGAAGCATCTGAAAGTTGTGGTGGAAGCTCCAATTCATCCATTAAGAGCAGTTTCAGAAAAAAAAATAGAAGAAAAATTAAGAAAAAGGAAAAACTGCTGGTAAGAAAAATGCAAAATGCAGAGTTTGTTGGTAATATTGATAATAAGAGTATGAAATGTATATTCATTGGTTATAGTTAGTAGTCTCAAGGCTACACATTATATTATCCTAAAATTAAGAAATTAATTATTATTAAAGATGTATTTGATGAAGGTATGCATAAGCAATCTACATCTACTTCTGAATTAGTTCCATAAATTGAGGACACAAAGAAGGAATAACCTAGTGAAAATACGTAAATTCCCCCAAGGAAAATGAAAAGTATTGAATTAATTTATCAAAAGAGTAATCAAGTTGAGGATAAAGATCATAATCTTAACTAAGCCTTGATGACTAGAATGGCCAAAGTCGGTGATCTTCGATATTATGAAGAAGCAGAAGGTAAGAAAGAAAAGGAAGATCCAATGAAAAAATAATATAACTCATTAATGAAAAATGATGTACATGGGAACTTATAAAAATTCCTAAATGTAAGAACATTATTGCTACTAAATAGGTCTATAAGACCAAGTATAAATTTGATGGATGCATTGAAAAATTCAAAATGCATCTTGTAGCAAAGGTGCATTCTCAAGAAGAAGGAATTTATTTTAGTGAAACATTTGCTCTTGTTGCAAAAATGAATACAAAAGAATTATTATTGCTTTGGTCGTTAACTTTAAGTGGCAGGTTCATCAAATGGATGTGAAAAATGCATTTCCTAATAGTGATTTATAAGAGGATATTTACATGGAACAACCATATCGATTTGTGAAAAATGTCAAGAACTTCTTGTTTGCAAGTTTAATAAATCTCTATATGGCTTGAATCAAGCACCAAGGGCATAGTATGCCAAGATTGATGAATACATCAAACAAGAAGGTTTTGTAAAAAGCCCCTGTAACCCTAATCTTTATGTGAGAAAGTGTGATGATGGAATAGTTGTTGTGGTTATTTATGTGGATGACATAATAATCACAAGTAAATGTGTCATATTGATTTATGACATAAATAAAATATTAAAAAATGTGTTTGAGGTGGTTAATTTAGGACTCCTTCATTATTATCTTGGTATATAAGTGCGGCATAAAAATGACAAGATAATGCACTCTCAATCCAAATACACACATGATTTGTCGATCAAATTCAATATTAAAAAATACAAAGTTGTGACTACACCAATTGAAGTAAGGATGAAATTATCAAAAAGTGATGATTTAGAAAATATAGATGGCACATTGTTTACATAGTGGGGAGTCTTATCTATTTGACTATAACTAGGCTTGACATTGTTTATACCATTAGTCTAGTTTCAAGGTTTATGTCAAATCCCAAAATGCATATTTGAAATGTTATTAAAATAACCCTAAAATATGTGAAAGGCACTATAGATTTTGATGTAGAATATGTGGCATGTGGTGTTGTGTCTTTGACACATTTTACAATTTTAGATTGGGATCGATGTGTAAATGATCACAAATCTGCTATAGGTTTTGTGTTTAATATTGGATCAAGGGCTATCTCATGGAGTGGTAAAAAGTAACCAACAATTACATTTTCATCAATAGAGGTAGAATATACATCAATATGTGCAGTTGCTCATGAAATAATATGATTGAGGAGAATACTTGGTGATTTCTATTTTTCACAAAATCAACCAGCAATATTGTATTATGATAACAAAATTACAATCCAATTGAAAAATAGTCCTACCTATCATGCAGGGACAAAATATGTGGATATTCATCATTACTATATTAGAGAATTGATTCAAAATGATGTTATTCAACTTTTGTATTGCTAAACTAAAAATCAAGTTATAAATATTTTTACCAAAACATTGAGTGAAAGAAAATTTGTAAAATTTAAAAATAAATTAAGGATTAAGGAAGTTATGTAAGTTGGCACCTAATCAGTTATAAGAGCCATAGAGGCATGCAGGACCCATATAATATGTCTTTTAGATGTTTGTGAAGTCTTTCAATATTGTAGCATCATTTAAAAATAAAATAAAATAAACATTTCAATATTATCATAAAAACATAGACTTCAATATTGTAGCATCATTTAAAAATAAAATAAAATAAACATTTCAATATTATTAGAAAAACATTAAAGGCCTTAATTTTTTTATTGTGCTTGTGTTTGTTCCATGCACTTGTCATTTTATTTAGCTCCTTTATTTTATTTATTTGATTGGTTTCCATTTTTATTTTAAACTTATATGTTTTATTTTCGCATTTTTGTATGACCGTTGTATTTAAGTTTTATGTTTTTGTGATATCTATTTGTTATGTTAGTTATATTTAAGTTTTAAATTTAATACATTATCTATTTTTCGGTTTTTATGTACACACTCACAACATGAGATTCCATTGACATATTATCATTGTACGTTACATCTTTTGACATAAGTATAGAGTTTTTAATAAAATTTTTAATTAATCATATTAGTTTAGTTCATTATCAAAACACATTTGTAATAATAATATTAATATAAAAATACTAGTATATAAGATGATTTCAATAATAAGGTGGTCGATAGAGATTCTGACTCACCCTCCATGTTAGAAAAAAGAAACCGGCTCAAATCAATACAAACATTGGTAAAGCACAGTAGTGAAAAGCCAATACAACTTAAAACAAAAATAGAACATATTACAAATAACTAGGCACATGCGGCAATCGAGAAGGAGGTGGTGGCAGATCATCTCTCAAAGTCTAGGCGCTCTAAGAATAAAACTTAGCCAAAAGAGGATCATGGGCCACCCAAGCTTCCTAAATAAGGTTTGGGGGAGCCAAAGACATAGTAATGCTCCAACTATGAGTTTGTTGAAAAACATTGTTCATTGGACCACTTCCCTGCATGGGTAAGATCCACCAAGATAGGTCAATAACAGATTTCCCACGAGATGATGGCAGAAGACTCCACCCTTATCAATGAAGAAAAGTGGAGAATCGATTGTAACTACGTGAACGAATTTGCCAATAACGATGTATCGAAAAAAAAAATCAGTGTGTTGACTAATTTAAAGAGATATAACTTAATATAAAAAAATCATTCCCCCAAATAGTTAACCAACTCCTACATGAGTTGAAATATATTGAATTAGTTTGAGTTAATATAATAAAACTAATAACTTCTAAACACTATAAATTTAAAACATAAGCCATTATATCTCATAAGAGTTCTTATATTGAAAATCATTTTCTATGATTAAAAAATATTAATAATATAATTAATTAATGTCTTACGATGATCATCTTCCGTTCTTATGTGACATTTGAATCTGAATCAATGCGGCCGAAGGGTCCTCCGAAGTAATAATCTCGTTGGGACCCAGCCAAAGGTAAGGATCCTCACAAGTACTCGTACTAATCGCTTGCGAAGTATAAGCATTCAGCTTTGTTTCTGGTGAGTCACCTCTGGGCTTAAGTCCTGACTGTTTTGTGGCAACTCTTATCCAAGCAAGCTCTTCCACAACCTCTCTCATAGACGGCCTTTCTCTTGCTTTCTCTTGCAAACATGCCTTGGCTAACCTTGCCATACTCTCTATCTGCCATTGGTTTTCGTCATTCACTACGTTGGGATCTAAGATTTCAATCAAGTTGTTGTCGTTGATTGTGGACAGGAAATGGTCATATAAAGTGCACACTTCTCCCTGTAGAGTCACCAAGGGTTTTAGACTAGTGAGAAGCTCTATCAAAACTACGCCAAAGCTGAAAACGTCACTCTTGTCTGTAAACTGATTGCTTCTTATGAACTCTGGATCTACGTAACCCGGAGTACCTGCCGCCATGGTGCTGAGGTGTGTTTCGTCCGAAGGTCGTAGACGAGAAATGCCAAAGTCTGCAACTTTCGGAGTGAGTGTGTCGTCTAGGAGAATATTTGATGATTTTATGTCTCGATGTAATATCGGCTGAGAGGCTTGAAGATGCATATATGCTATAGCATCTATTGCCTCGATGGCGATCTGCCGCCGCTTTTCCCATGGCAAGTGCTTATCTGTCGAGTGTAGATGCTGAAACAGTGTGCCGTTGGGTACAAATTCGTATACCACTAACGGATATTGAGTTTGGAGGCAACAACCAAGCAATTTCACTACATTTCTGTGACTGATATAGGAGAAAATTACAATATCGTTGATAAACTCATTGGAAAACTCATCGGAAATTGCTTTGGGCTTTTTGATTGCCACCGGCGTGCCGTCCAAAAGAGTTCCTCTGTAGACTATGGCGAAACCCCCTCTTCCTAATTCTGTTGAATAATTGTTTGAGGCTATTTGGAGTTCTTTTTCAGAAAATACTGTCAAGCCTTTTCTTCCTCCCATGGAAGCGATATGCTCCTGCAACTGGATACCGCCGTTCTGTCGGAAATACTTGTCCCTCGTATCTTTCAAGCGACGCCTCCTCAACCACCAAAATAATCCACACGCACCCAAAGAAACTCCAACGAACGAAGAAACAGAGCCTGTCATCTCAACAAACAGTGATTTTGTTATAAACTATACTTTTGCAGATTTAAATTTAAAGAAAAGCAGAGACACGCTGCATAGTCACCCATAATTGCAGAAATAACGGTGTTGTTTGAGCCTGGGGACTGGCATCTTGTCCCGTTTTGAAATCCATCTCCCGTGTAACCCTTTGCGCATGAACAATTGTAAGAACCTCCCAAATTATGACATCTGCCTCCTTCCAGTGGTCCAACACACTCATTTAGATAACTGGCACTGCATTCGTCTACATCTGAACATTCATCATCATTATCAAATTATTAGGAGTCTCGAAAATCTAAAGATGAATGATTATAAAAGAGAAAGCATGATGCCCCCTAAGGGTTCTAGATTTAGAAAGTGTGGAGAAGATACCTGTGCAATCTGTGCCGTTAGAGTAACCATTTCCATCATATCCAGGAAGGCATTTGCATACATGCCCTGTTTGACGGTTCATGCATTCAGCTTGTTTGGCGCAAGAGTAATTGGATGTTCCGTTTGCCGTTGAGCAATTCCATTGGCCAATGCTCCAATCAAGGCTGAGACCGTAATGACCAGCGGCAAAGAAGCCAGACGTGTTTGGGGGTAAGGTCCACGTAACAGGGTCTAGTATAGTCGAGAACCCGCAATCAGGAAAGTTTACATAGCTGATTCCCCCGCCCGTGAAATTTATCGTCTTCTTGTTTCCTGGAATACCAGCTTCACAACAGCCATAGGTGTTGCAGTACCTTGGATCATATTGATTTAGGCATGCAGATTTACATGACCCATCGCTCCGCCTGCCATCGGATACTTTAAAAGAACCGACTGAATTGCAACCGACGACCAAGAATTTATTGGACGAGGAAATGGTGAAGGGACCATCTTGAGGTAACATGAATCGCACAAAGGCATCATCTGTTCCACTACATGACATGGCTTTGAGAGAAGTCGAGTTTATGACGAGAGAGCCCGCATAATCGATCTTCAGAATCTCAAAATCAATATTCATATCACCAGTATTATTACCTTGTACAAACGCGCGAAGAAACGGAGCGAGCTCCCCAGTAGAATTCTCCTGACAATTAATCTGAAATCCAGGATATCCACAGTTTAGATTCCGAATCCAAAAAGGGTAGCTCACATTCACTGATCCACACGTTTCAGGAAGGCATTTTGCAGAGGCAAAACCCGCTAAACACAGCCAAATTAAAAATTGAACCACCTCCCAATACATTTTTTAAACTCAAAGCACAAAATATTAGCCCACTGCTAAATTGTCATTAACATAAGGAAAAATGCCGCTGGGAAGTAAATAGGCTCGCATGGTTAAACTTAATGAACATACGTCTTCACTATATTGTTTCAACAGGATGACAAAATTCCATAGGAAATTTGTCATCTGCAATCGACAGTATTATTCCTATTTTCTATTCTGTTGTGTTTTTTTTAATTATTTATTTTTTGACCTTTCGACTAATATTTTAAATATATCCGACATCGAGGATTACGAAAGACTTGTTCTAAATAGTACACAGACCGCCTTGAAAGGATAAGGACGTGTGGAGTTCTGCGTGATAAGTCAATTGTTGATACGCGTTTTGTGGACATTGCCGTGTGACAAACGGAAAAGAATTAGTCGTCAGGATATTTATATTAGGAAGCCGAGTTCCCAAGAAATTGAAATACCAAAGCAAACGTGGTGTAAAAAACTAATATATCTGATATTTATATTAGAAGTTATCCAGATGGTGTTAGCATTGTTAGAATAGAATTTATTTTATTTTATTTTATTTTATTTTTTTTTTTTTTTTTTTTTTTTTTTTTTTTTAAAAGGTAATATTTTGGAAATATGGATGAATGGAAGTAATAAAATTGATTATGGAACTTCAATGTCTTTTTATCACATTAAAAATATTACATTATTGTTTAGAACAGTATATTAAATATGAAAATTTGTTTCAATTATTTCAACGCTCATAACATTTTCGTTCAACATCAAAAATGGAACTCTAAAAAATATATAATAATTTTATAATATATAAAATAATGTAATATATAAAATAATATAAAATTATATTAAAATATTATTAAATATAGTTATATTATATTATTCATAACATATATTAATATTATAAATATAAAGTTACCAATGAGATGTAGAAGGTTTGGAAAAGTCGGTTGGTTGTGTCCAACCTCACCCAAGTTTGAATCTCTTAGGGTATTTATAGGTCGGATGTTGTCATTTGAGTTTAGTCAGGGGTTTCAAGTGGTAGCCGTTTATGTTGGTTTAATAGTTTTCGGGGATTGGGCCTCCGGTTTGTACTCCAGAGCCGGTTTGTAGCTTCGATCAAAAGCAAATATTGATCAATTTTTTTTAATAAATATATTAATATTAGCCATATGCTATTATATTATTAATATTATAAATATAATTCTATTTATACAACATAATTGATGTAATTTTTTTTAACTAAGCAAAGGTATATAGTAAATTACTTGTATTATATACTTTTTAAGTGCATGAGTGAGATGTAATATTTTAAAGTTATGTAGGTCACAAACAATGTAATATTCAGACACATTGAAATTAATGTTGTCTATTGTGAGGTCATATTTCATTTGAAACTTAAAATGTTTGAAAAATATTCACTTCTCTACTAGGTGGTGTGTTGGCTAGTTCATACGGGGAACACAATTAATCTTTTGTCTGTCAATGGTTTCATTCCCCCTATCAATAGTCATATGCCTATTCTCTGTAGCAATACAAATGCATCATTACCATTAAATGAAAAATTCTGATGTCAATCAAAATAAATTATAGATCCATCTTTGTGATCTGTAGATTTACCAATTTTTGGGAGCAATAGTGGATGGTGTTTAACTATCCACCTTAGAATAGCTATGATGTCCCTTTATACTTTTTGAGGAAACTCTATTACAAGTTTGTCCTCAATGAAATTCCAAATTACTTTGACTATGGTGAGTTTTAGGGTTGAGGGAAAAGCTCCATGCAGGATCGACCAAGTGCACATTGTGTACCTAATCGACATGCAAGGATCCCTACCCAAAAGCCACTTCATCCAGAGATTCCCTCTAAGGTGAAGGAGGTTTTGGAGATAGACACTTTGCATGCACTTGATGTGATTACTAATACACTCATTCATCATACGAGTAGACTTTTAGAGATAGATGCTTGAGATACTCCAACTAGTCACTGTACCCAACCCCACCCATGCAAATTGTTTGTGCTATATGCGTTGGACCTTTAGATGATGATAGTGGTGCTTCAGGGGGCTTGGAAGATATGGTCTTGACTAATGATTTGTTAGTACATACATTTGGTTTGGATACGTTGGGAGTCTCAACACACATGCAGGTATGTTTTATATAAATTTCATGTTAATTTTTTAAGTTATATTTATAAATTAAAAAGGTAAAAATTAATTTACATTTTTAAACTGAATAATATATATGTATTTTTTTGTTCCAGGAGGAAACGTTGCCTTTGACATCACAACTAGGTAGTTGGCCAACCCCTACTACATTTATATGTGTTAGTACGACACCATATACATTTACAAAGGTAAAATTTTAAGTGAATCTTATATACTCTAAATGTACAATCATACACCTTAATTGCATCATTGGTAGATTTTGTGTAAGAAAATATAAAATACCTATTATAATTTTGTTGGACCTTTTATTGTGTGATGTATTAACATGGATTGGCATAGTGTTAGAAACTCATTCTCCATCTCAACATTTTTGCTTTTATTTCGAGTTTCAAACTATGTTTTCAATAACCAAAATAGCAAGTTGAACATTTGCTTGATATCCCATTATATGTAGTTCCTATAGTGGGTCAATCCCAATCAATAGGATTGGATGTATACATGTGTGTGTGTGTGTGTGTGTGTGTGTGTGTGTGTGTGTGTGTGTGTGTGTGTGTTTGTGTGTGTATATATATAAAATTCATTTGATAAAACTTGTTTGGTACAATATATTTCTATCAATTTCCCAATATATATATATATATATATATATATATATATATATATATATATATATATATATATATATATATATATATATATATATATATATATATATATATAATTCATTTGATAAAAGCTATTTGGTACAATATATTTCTATCAATTTCCCAATCGAGCATAGCATGTCTTCATCAATATGCACACCACTTATTTCTTTTAAATACTGGCCTCATAGCCAACCACTTCATTCCTTGTTATCCTAATCATATATAGTGGTTCAATCTCTATGATCAATATCCAAAATGTTCATAGCTAGCAATTCAATTCCAATCGAAAGTAGCAATTTCATCTCTATCTATGGAGTTTTAAATTTATATGGCATAGCCTCTTGATCCCATTGTACCTAGTCAATTCCAATTTCCAACCAGACTATATTATTAGAGCTATATAAATTAGGCCATTAACTCCTATTAGTTTGTTGGGAGAGTGTTGACTATAAACTATAGCCTATATGTATATGGCATAGGCCTTGTGACCATATACAAATAGGGAGCCTCAACCCCATATAGATAGATGGGGTTGAGTAGTTTGTTACCACCACCTACTTAGGGGACCCAAAGACCTAATACCTCTAGTTGGGGGAGAGGGCCTATATATATCCATGCACTTTCATCACTTGAGTGACATGTTGACTCTATAAGACTATAACACCTTTCATTAGGAAAGTCCCCCTAAACTGAATATTGAGTGTTGACAAGACTATAACACCCTTTGTTAACCTCAACTTACTTGCACTATATACATATAAACCTTCCCTTGTAAAAATTGAGAGCAATCTAAGGTTAGATAGTCGACCTAATGTTACCTGTAGGGTAACCAAAATCATGCACTTGTAAAGAAGACTGTCCACTCACTCTTATCTCTACAATATTCAATTCTATTTTTTATACGTTTCTTTATATTTTTACAAGACCTATTTTATAAGGTTCTAGACACTCTTAAAAGGCTCAAGTATAGATGTCCCCATAAAATCAACCTATCACTCTAGGTGTCTTACCTGATTAAAACTCAGTTTATAAACTTCTCAACAAACACCTATACAGGTTACTTGTCTTATCACAATGACTATTTGTAAAGGCTTTTTAATCACACCAATACTCAGTTGGACTACAAAGTAATGAATGAATGTAATCAAAGTATTTAAGGTGTTAACATGATCAAAATTTCAAAACAAATCAATTTAGACACCATAGCTCATAGGACTGTCCTCAATTATACCAAGTCACTACCTTAAGACAATTAAGTCTAATGACCAAGTAATCAGGTCAAAATATGAAATACACCTCATCAAAGCTATGCATGCATCCAACTTAGTGTATATAGGTGTATCAAGGATGTTTCAACACCTAATTTGCATTCAATGACTCAATTTCACAAAATTCACTCAAAAATCCCCCTCATTGTCTTTTCATTCTCCCTCATGAAACTGACATTTCTTGCCATTAGTGTGGTGTTAAAAGTCACATGTTGGACATATCCACTTGTCACATTCATGCTTCCCACGAACTCATAATATTTTTTCATATCTTATGCAAGGCTAAGTTTATTATCAACATGTTTAATCAATGAATTGCCCAAGTTATTAATTATTAGTTTGTTTACTCAACTGATGACTAGGGTGGACACTCCTCCATCATTACAAGTCAAGATAGACTCGAGCATTGCTATTACAATGTCATCTGCAAAGGCACTCACCGAGGTATGTATATTCACTTGTAACTTTGAATTATAATTTAGTACTTTTGTTTTAATAATTTTAATATATACTTTACCAAATATAACTTATATGCATGAATGTATTGTGTATGTAGGGCTATCATATGACATTTGATAGTCTGATTTAAATGACTACTATGACAATTCCTTATGTTTTTTCATAATTTTAAATGCTTGTTCATACAATTGATCTTGGCACTAACCTAGTTGAGCATCATTGGAAAATTGAGAATGACCATGATATTGCGATAAGTGCATGTTTAAATGATTTTTTATTATATTTTAAAACATGAGTTTCTTAACTTGGTTTCATGTGCACTTGTTAATTTTATAATAATTTTTTTATTTGAATAGGTTTGACTACAAGCAAGATATGAGCATAATATTTGTAGTCAAACCTTGGAGCAATCCAAGGAATTTAGGATATCTCTCTATCTACAAGTAGGACATTCTAAGGAGAGTCTTCTTCAAAGAAGGTAAAAAAAGGGAAACTATTTGATGATTAGGATGTTGTAGATGATGTAATTTTTTATATGCCTATATGGAAATGTACTCATTTTTGGTATTGTACATGCATATATGATGTATTCACTTGACATTAGATACTATGTTGTTAGACATGATGTAATTTTTTGTATGCCTATATGGCAATGCATGGATTATTGACATTATATGCCTATATATGACATTCGTACATTGCATTCTTATTTTGGACATGAATATTGAAGAAAACTAATGAATTAAATCTTGTTTGAATCACTTGTGTTCAGAGTATTGTGAATGATTGGTTTTGAAGTATTCTTAAGAATTACAAATGTTATGAGATTGAGAATAACTTGTTAGGATAATTTTTTAAATCAGACCTTTATAATAAATAAAGTATATTAATTATTGAATTTGAATTATGTTTTTATGATGATGATAAACTTAATTGATCACATTCACTTCTATGGTTTGATTTGAATCTTCTTTCACAATATAGCTCCTCTTTTGACTCTTTAGGCTTAATTTAGCTTCTTAACCTAGTACTTATTCCTTGTACTCTTAGTAGCACCTCCTTGATAGAATTGACCTCTATCCATACATTCACAACACATCTTTTACCTCATTCTATTCATCTCATTCATAAACTTATTCTCAATCTCTTTCTATCTTCTTACTAGGCACCTTCTTTGGGTCTTAAGGACCAAATCTTGGTCTATGTTCAAGATCTCAACCAATTGTCACATATGGTCTTAGATGATCATAACATACTGGTATAACCCCTTCAAGTAATCAAACAATCTTTGAGTCTCATTCCACACCTTATGGACACATGGCTCTCTTAAGGCTTGTATCCTTTTTCAACTATATTTTTACTTGTACAAAAAAGTTATGATTGATCAAGACATTATAATGGAATTTATAAGTACACTCTATCCTTTTCCATGTCTATGTCAAATTTTATATCCAACTCCACCTCTAACTATCATTTCCTTCATTAGCCTACCCTCATTTAGGCCTAATTAGCCCTCTTCCATACCCTTATTCTTATAATCCATATATATCCATGTAATATTAGGGTAAAACGTCTTTATTCACCTTGTACATGTATAGATTATCAAGATTACAAAGTTTAATTAAATTCCCATGGTTAAATCTCTCGAAAATGCCCAAACCCAAATCTAAGGTTTCCCATACCCTGTACATACTATCCAAAGGACCAATTTGACCTTCCCACTGATATTATTTTATTTAAAACATCCTCATGACATATAAAACATCCCATAACACCTTTTTAATGATCAAAAAACTAACTTTGCCTTTATGCCTTTGAGACTGCCTATGGGGATTTGAGTTGACATATGGGGATTGCATGAAGTTTGAAATGTGAATACTATTTAAATGTGTTTAATAGGTTTAAAATAATATTACCATACTTCTCAAATACTTTATTAAGCTTGGAACCCTCAAACACACCTTAAAACTCCAAAAAGTATGCCTGCATGAATAGTGACAATTATGAGACATGGAGGGGACTACGACAAAATAGTGAGAACTTTAGCTTGTAATATTATATTAAAAATATTATGTATGGTTATATTAGGTGATTAAGACTAATCTTACAAAGTTTAAAGTCATTTGGATATGTACTTTGTCCTATAAACCCTTTTTACCATAATTTACCTTGAGTTGCCTGCATGGTTCCTTCATGCTAAAACTTGTATTTCTACAAAAAAAATCATGAAAACCCTAAATTTAATTATTTATATAGAAAAATATAGGTTTAAAACATCATATTTTATGTTTTTAATACCTCTCCATGGCCTAAAATGCTTCCTGACATCTAGAACTAACAAAACTTCCAAAAATCTCCAATGGTTGCCTTCTTGACTACAAGAGTACTATGTCAAAAACTGGGAAATTTAACTCTTTATAGGACCTTGAAGATTTTATGGAATGTTTTTTCAGGTCATGGATACCATTCCTAACAATTTTTTTTCTTTGACTCAACCTGTAGATGCCCCAAATTGACCAATTTTTCCAAGGTAGGCTCTAATGTTGATCATGATTTGACATAGGGTTAATTTTAATAAAATAGTGAATATTTTATATTGTAAAAAATCCTCAAAAATATATTTAATGGGTATATTAAGTCATAATTATCCTCTTCACCAAATTTCATGATTAGATCCAACATATTTTGGCTTGTAGGCTCATTTTGATAAAAGCTAGTGACACATGTCTGCTTGGTCAAATTTCACAAATGAGTCATCATCCTATTTTTCCTTAGTTTGTATATTATCATTATTATTTTTCCTCTAAAATCTCATGTAACCTCTCCTTACATGATTCCACCCTTCATTTGCTATCTCACAATCTTCCATGTCACCTTGTACCTTTTCAAAAAATCTCATATGACTGCATGTCAATAATACTTGGAGATTTATGCTATGATAAAATGGAGTATTTGGTCTAATTCAAATCCATTTATCCAAATTATTACTATTAATTCATTTAAAACCACCATTAAACCTTCATCTAAGATGTTCTGACCACTTAGCAAGGCATTTGGGCCTCACATAGTCAACTTTCTTACAAAGGCCTGTACTACATATTCATGTTCAATCCCTATGATGTTTGTAGGTACATGTTTTCAAAATATTTATTTGGCTAAGAAACTTCACCATTAAAAATATTTACTTCTTGATTGTGTTTCCCTAGCTGTAGTTGCATGCTTTGAGGGTATGATTGCAGGTGTTCTTTGGAAACCTCTCCTAGCATGCTTGAATTTGTAGAAGCCAACTGTCCTATCTATGCACACTAACATGAAGGATGGACTATAGGTGGAAGATTTTGACTATGAATGAAACATTATGTGTTCAAGAATATTTCTCAAATGATCCAAGACCCCATAGATCCTGAATGCTTATGGAACCTAAATGAAACACCATCATTCCCATTTCAAGTTATCTAACTCACTCCAACATCTCATTTTACATACAAGGTTCATCTTGGATTCTTAATGGCCTCCAACTAAAAAACTCACACTATGAACACATTTGAAGAGGTGAATAAAGTTCAAGACTAGGTTCTTGGCCTCCCATCTGGCCCAGTCTACAAACTCACCACTCATTATGGGCTTAAGAACACCCTTCCCAATATAAGAAAGATGCTAATTTTTAGCCTAACTTTAGGCATGCATAAAACCAAAAATATAAGTCATATGGAGGAACCATCATATCCATCATATGCATGAAAAATAACTATAATTTCACCCTGAATCTAGTCTAAATCACCTCTAAAATAAATCTATGGCAAAATTTGCAGTAATGGGTCCTAAAATGCAACTTTTGGTAGTGAAGAGATAACTTGTAGACCTCCAACTAGAAATTTTGCCTCCAAGACTGGTAGGTGAAAATCCACCACTTCAATCACATATATATAAGTAAATTACACATGCTCCAATGACCTTGACATCCAATTACACCCACAAGTGCATTTTCATTATTATTTTGGAGCACGGAAACACTGATAATAAATATTGTCACAGTTGAAGCTATGGTCTGAGAACTCAATTTATAATGTTTTTTGGATAAAAAATAGAATTGATAACACATTCAGAGGGGTGGATAACATCTAGGACTAGGTTCTTGGCCTCCCATCTAGTCTGGTCGACAAACCCACCACCGATTCTGAGCTTAAGAATGCCCTTCCCAATACAAGAAAGATGCTGATTTTTAGCCTAACTTCAGGCATGCATCAAAATAAAACTATAAGTCATATGGAGTAACCATAAGATCCCTCATTTAAATAGTAAATCCATCTAATTTCATCTGAAATCTTGTCTTAATCACCTCTAAGATAAATCTATGGCAAAAGTTGTAGTAACAGATCCTAAAATGCATTTTTTTGGTAGTGAAGAGACAACTTGTTAACCTCCAACTAGAAATTTTGCCTTTGAGACCGACAGGTGTAAATCCACAACTTTAATCATAGCTATATAGGCAAATTACATGTTTTCTAATGACTATGACATCCAATTCCACCTGCAATTGCATTTTCACTACTATTGTAAAGCACAAAAACACTAACAATAAATATTGTCAAAGTTGAATCTATGGTCCAAGAACTCAATTTTTGATGCTTTTTGGATAAAAATTAGCATTGACAACACATTCTAAGGGGCAGATAACATCTAGGACTAGGTTCTTGGCCTCCCATTTGGCCTGATCAACAAACCCACCACCCATTCTAGGCTCAAGAATGACATTCTCAATATAAGAATGATGTTAATTTTTAGCCTAACTTTAAGCATGCATAAAACCAAAACCATAATTCATTTGGAGGAACTGTAAGATCCTTCAAGTGCATAGGAAAGCCCTATAAATTTACCCTGAATGTAGTTTGAAGCACCTCTAAGAGGAATCCATGGTAGAAGTTTCAGTAATGGGTCCTAAAATGCAACTTTTTGGTAATGAAGAGATAACTTATTGACCTCCAACTAGCAATTTTGATTTTCTTATAGGATATCATCAAATCCAAGTTCCAGTGACTACCATAGACCTAGTGGGATAATCAATGTTTTCTCCATCTATGACTGTGGAAGTCAATTTTTTCTTTCCATCTGCACACTGACATAAGTAGTAATTTCTTCCCTCTTCATTATCCTCTTCTTCAATAATTACAAAAACATGGCTTACATCATAAAAACTAATTTTTAATGACACTATGAAGATAGATTATGAGAATAAATAATACATAAAGATTTATCTTTTACTTGGCTATAATAGATAGGATATATGGTCAAAGTCATGTAATGATCTCATGTCTGTAAGTTGCAATGCTGGTGGAACTTGATATGTGTTGATTGGAATTAGAGGTCTATAACTCTAATCATTCACCCACTCTTGTGACTCACACTCATTCCAAACAGAGTCCATGCATTTAAAATAAAAGCATGCCAAGTTTCACGTATGAATAATCTAAGAACCTACATTTAGGCTACAAAATGAGTGAAACTCACTTGAACCTATTAGAGTCATACAATCCTCATAGATTGTCGAGTATTTTTCCTCCATTAACCAAAAATGTCTACGAACAATAGAATTTACTTGAGCACCATGACATATGTTCTCATTACACTATTCAACCATAATTTTTGCATCAATCAAATTGGCAACATTGTCAAATTTTAACTCCTCCCTTGCAACATCTCTTTTTACACATGATTCAACACTGTCATGCTCCCCTTTTCCATGGCTACCCTCATTGAAACTCTAAATATGTTCTACACCAATGTTAATGTGCATCTTACTCAACCAATAAAATATTTATGCATTATTGAATTATGATGTGCAATTATCTGACCAGATGTAATGTTGTTTGAAAATAATGTTCATCTGAGTCAACTGTCTATAGTACTTCTCAAAACAACCTTGTACATACTTTGTACAATGTGATTGGTCATCACTGATATAGAAATGGTACTCCCTTAATATTTTTTGATCTTCCTTTGTACTATTAGGTGTATGGATAAATACTATATGCATGAATATTAATTGTGTTGAGTTGTAATACTGCGATTGAACTTCTATTTGTGATTTGAATATGTATTTTTTAACAAATTTAACTACTAAAACAATAGAATCAAGTGGGAATGTGTCTTTACTTAGTTTGAAATGTTCATCCAACCATTTAGCCCTATGTGTGTGCCTTGCATACTCATTAACAATTTTCTCTATGAATTCAACCATAAATTATGAAAGAGGTATCTTTTTCGTAACAAGCTCACACCTTTTAGATTCTTTGTCATCTTTTACTTGATATGTCATTGATTTGTATTTGTTCAAACTAACTAATTCTTATCCAATTGCACTTGTACACTCCTCATGGATACATTTTTTAAATTTTGGCAATCCACCACAAATGTTGTAATATCCATCCAAACATTATTTTTTATAAAAAAATTGTCCATCTAGTCTTTCAAAAAAAAAATTGGAATAATTTTTCTCACTAATTTTGGTAGAACTTCTATGCCACACTCTTACAAAATGTTGTTGGTATGCAAAGTACAATGAATATGGCAAAAAATATCATGGTGCATTGAAAATTCAACATGTTTCCTACAACAAAAAGTGGTGAGTATGTGATTTATTTTTACATAAAAAAGTTTAGCCATCTCAAAAAATCTTTAACTAATAGCAATTTGTGGATGTTTTTCCAAAAAATTATAATACAATTGTGTTTGAGTCATATCCAAGAAATATTTTAGATTTGGTTCGTGATTATGAGAACTAACTCTTCTTTTCACTACATCTCTTGCATTGGGCAAAACTCTTGTATTATCTTTCCAAAATTATGCAAGTAATTCTTTCAAATCATCAACTATAGCCTCGTCCTTTCATGAAAGTCTACCTGAGAATGCAAAGAGATCTTTCGTATTGGATTCATTAAGTCTTTCAGTCTTATAATTAATTTCATTAATGTTTTTATATTTATATCAAGTGTTTGACTTTTTTTTAAATTCAATCATTTTTTTTTTTTTTATAGCACTTACTACACAAGTTGTCATTATACATCAGGTAGCATTACAGTCTTTTTTCCATGATTTTAGGTCTACAATATGATATGCATCCTATATATTTTCAATAATTTCATCATTTTTATCATCCATGTTAGATGTTCTTAGTCTTAATGTGTAAATTATAGGTCTCATCTTAACCTATTTCAACAACGAAACAAATAATTGACATCTTTGACTATCATACTGCAATATATGAAAGAAATTATCCCAAATTTCTTGAGCTAGTCTTCTTGAATGGCGGTCAGACATTTTGTTATGCATTGGTTTCAAAATATTTTCATCAACTTCAATTAAGTACTTATCTTTTTTACGCACAATTCTTAGAGGTGTTGTTATTGGTGGAATCCGTTCAGAGGGTGTTTCTAAATCATTATATGTTTCCATGAAATTTTCTTCATTTTTTGTTTCTTCATTATATGTTTTCATAAAAAAAAAATCATTTTTAATTTCATCATTATTTGAGTCCATTAAATTTTCTTCATTATTGGTGGGTAAAGTATCATGCATAAGCTCTTCATCAACAAAATCAAAAACTTTAAACTTTGAATGTGAATTGCCAACATCATCTAATTTTTTATTATCAATTTCATCTTAATTTAATTCATTATTATGAATTTCATCATAATTCAATTCATTATTGTCAGTTTCATCATTATTCAATTCATTATTGCTAATTGTCTCATTATCTAAGGCATTTGGCTCATCAGGGTTAGTGTTTGTACCTTGTCTGGAATGAAATGCTTGCATTTGTACCTTATTTTTTCTCTCAACTCTTCTAATTACTTTGGTGTTTTATTCTTCAACTTATTTCTCTTCTTGTTAGCACAATTATGTATTTACCTTGGGTTATTGACTAAGGTAATTAGTCTTTGGTTAGTTGCCTTAACCACTTGTGTTAAGAGGTTAGTTTGTTAAACGATCTTAGCTATTTTCATGTTAGCTGACATTGGTTGTTTTATCCATCCTTTTCATATATTTCTCGGGTGGCTCATGTCTTTGCCTATTTAATAGGCCTTCTTGTATTATTCAGATATAGAATGTATGTTATGAATACAATCTGATTCTTTCTCACTCTCTATGTTTTATCTAATATGGTAATTAGAACTTGTGGTTTAGGAAGCTTGGGAGGAAGCCTGTGAAGCAAGAGAGGACGGTCTTGTCAGGAAGGAGCGTGAAGCACCTGGTGAAGAGCTGTGAGATCAGACATAATCAAATTCCACTAAGTATTTTGTTCAAAAATCGCATTTAAAGTTTTTTGGTTGGTCATTTCTATATGGTTTGGGGAAGAGACAATATTTTCATTTGGGAACTATTTTTGGTGATTGAGGGGTCTAAAAAAAATTATTTTCTGAGAGGAGATGATAGGAACTGATGAAATTTAATTTGGATAAGTATTTCTCTCAAAATCTGCATCTGAAGTTTTACAAGTAGGGTAATTTTCTGATCGGCTGATTATTTTTATGAAAATTTTAATCTAAAGTTTTATTTTTTCAATTAATTTTTTAATTGAAATAATTCAAATCTTTAGCTTATAAGGGTTTTTGGGGACCTACTAGTGACTAATTATCTCAAAAATGTTTTGGAAGGTAAAAATTTCATTGTTTTCTAGGTTTTTAATTTGAATGTTAGCAGAAAATAAAATTTTCAAATTGGATTGTAGATCTCCAGATAATTTTTTTGGTCCATTTTTTGGTGTTTTTAAAGATGGAAAAATTAAAATTTTCCAAATGGTGTTGAGATTTTTACTAAAACTGGAGGTATTAACTAGTTTGTGATTTGAATCAGTGGGTAGGAGAAATTTTATGTAAATTCATTATAGTTTTTTTTATATTTGTTTTTTCATTAAAAAACTAGGCCAAAATGGCTAGTTTACAACACCTCTTGTTGCCAAATTCACAAAAAATGATAGGAAAAAAATTTAGTTTGTAGAGTCACAAAATTTTGATGATATGTAAATATCATAATCTTGATCAAATAGTGCTTGGTAAAGACCAAAGGCCTACCAAAGGTACCAATGATTATGATAAATGTCATCATGAGGCTTTTATGTTATTAAAACTATTAGTATCAAATAATCTAATCTTGAAGGTCAAAAATGTGAGCATTGCATTAGTTTTGTGGATTAATTTACTTCTAAATACTAGTCTTTTGAAGCCAATAGGGTATTGTATTTTTAGAATTTATTATTTTTTACTAAGATGCAAGAAGGAGGCTCCATTTTTATGTTTTTGTTGTAGATCAAGGACATTAGTGATCAGTTGAAGGCTATACAAAAACCTATTGGTGAGAAAGATTTGATTGCTCGGTTATGTAGAATCTTCTCCCTTCATTTGAGTCATTTGTAGAGTCTTTACACATTATTATTGAGATGGATACTTTGGACTTTGAAAAATTGTCCACATTATTATTGTATAAGGAGAGACGATAAGAGAAGACAATTTTGTCTACATCTACTTCTTAGAGAGTGCATTATTTACCAAGGGAAAGGATAAACATTTTGGTAAAACTACTAGTTCTTCAATAAAAACTTCATAAGTGGTTATAATAAGAGATCTAAGTGGAAATGTTTTAACTATAAGAAACCTAGTCATCTTAAGAAAGATTTCAGGAAAAGACAACAAGATATTGCTAATCTCATAAGGAAAGCTCATCATGTGAATATAGCTGAAGGTGAAGGCAAGGAAAAATTTCTTGATTTTACTTTCATGGCTTCTAGTGGTAAATCTATGATGGATCGAACTTGGTACTTTGATTTAGGGGCATCTTACCATTATACATGCCATAAGGATTGGTATGTGGATTTTGTTGAAAATGATAATAATAATGAATTTATATATTTGGGAGATGGTAAGACTCATTTTGTAGAAGGATATGGTAATTTTCATATCATTTTTAATGGTGAAGTTCAATATACATTTAAGAATGTTAGGTATGTGCCTAATATGAATACAAATTTTCTTTCCATTAGTGAGATCACTTCAAAATATGATTTTGTTATAAATTTTCAAGGACAACAATGTTTAGTCATCACCAGATATAAAAGGATTATTATTATTGGGATTGGTGAGAAATGCTTGTATAAGCTTGTAGATCCACAGAGGGTAAAGGAAAGTGCACTTGTAGTGATTGATAGTAAAAGTTCACTATGGAATAAAAGCTATGGGCATTTGAATTTCCAGTATTTGACTACATTGAGCAAGACTAAGATGGTTAAGGGGATTTCTTCTATTCAAGATAGTCATCATGTATGTATTGGATGTCAGTTGAGGAAGCAAGTTAGACATTCATTTGATGTTGGTAAAGCTTCAAGATCTAAGGGAGTATTAGATCTGGTACATGAAAATTTGCATGGTCCAATGCAAACACCTGCCTCTTCTAGAGTCCATTATTTTATATTTTTGGTCGACGATTTCTCTAGGAAAAAAAGTGGGTATGCTTTCTAGTGAATAAATATGATTGTTTTTATAACTTCCTTACTTGGAAAGCTATGGTCAAAAAAGGAAGGATGATCATTGAAGTCTCTTAAAACAAATAATGGGGTTGAGTTCATCTCAAAATAGTTTAAATATTTTTATACCACTGAAGGCATACATAGACAGTACACTACCCCTTACACTCTGCAATAAAATAGAGTTGTGGAAAGGTGAAATAAGATGGTGATGGACATGGCTCACTGTATGGTCCAAAGCAAAAATGTCCCATATAGATATTAGGTAGAATTAATGAATATGGTAGTGTACACCCTCAATAGAAATCTTAAAAAATCATTAGAGAATATGACTCCAGAAGAGGCTTGGTCAGGTCAAACTCCAGATGTAAGTGCTTTCTAAATTTTTGGTTGTGTAGCTTTTGCAGTTATTCTTAATCAAAAGAGAAGTAAATTGGATGAAAAAATCAAAGCATACATGATTTTTGGGTATAGTGAGCAATCAAAGGCCAATAGATTACTTGATATTTCTAATAATAAAGTTGTGGTAAACAAAGATGTCATAGCAAATGAAAGATGCCATACTTCACATCAACTGGTACAATTTTAGATATTGAGTCATTGTTTTCTTCTAATGATTCTATTATAAGTTATGATGTGAAAGTTGAGTAGGATTCTAGTTGATCAGTGGACTCACATTCCAGGGAGGGAATCGATGCAAGTCATTGTGAGGTTCTAGCAGAAAAAAGAAAGAAGCTAAAGTGG
Source organism: Torreya grandis (assembly GCA_037957365.1). Lineage (NCBI taxonomy): Eukaryota > Viridiplantae > Streptophyta > Pinopsida > Cupressales > Taxaceae > Torreya > Torreya grandis. Next base: position 2,787,122 of record JARHVA010000259.1, read on the forward strand.
TATTCTGCCACTATGGAAGCACTAAAGGAGGGAAACTTGCCATAGAGTGTGGAAGGAAGAAAATTGAGATCAAAGAAATAAGTTTGGTAATAAAGGTGAGCTTGACAATTTTTATCTAACAACTATTGTTTCACATGGATTTGAGCCTAATTATTTTTTAGAGGCTAAAGGGAAGCATGAGTGAGAATCAACCATGCAATTGGAATATGATTCTTTAATGAAAAATATGACTTGGGAGCTTATGGAGCTACCGCCAGGAAATAAATCCATTCGTTGTAAATGGATTAAAAAATTAAAATGCAAAGCAGATGGTACCTTGGACAAACACAAAGCCATACTTTTTGTAAAAGGTTATGCATAAGTGGAAGGGGTTGATTATGAGGAGACTTTTTCTCCTACTACAAAGATGGTAAATTTTCTTTGATTATTGCTATTGCTGCTCAGTTTGGATGTTAGATGCATCAAATTGATGTCAAGAGTGATTTCTTAAATGGATATCTGGAGGAGGAAGTCTACATGGTTCAATGATAGGGTTTTTAGGTTCCTGGTAAGGAACATCTTGTTTGCAAGTTGATCAAATCCTTATATGGGCTTAAGCAGGCTCCTTCAGCCTAGTATATGAAGATAGATACATACCTTAGGGAGTCTAGTTTCAAAAGGTGTAACTCTGAACCAACTCTTTATGTAAGGTGTCTGGTGATAATATATTGATTCTCATTGTATATTTTAATGATATAGCCATCATCGGTAGTAGTACTAGTCTCATTCAACAAATGAAGGCTGATATTTGTTGTACTTTTGACATGACAGATTTAGGACTATTGAAATACTATTTAGGTGTTGAGTTTTTGAAAGGTGATTATGTTATATTCATGTCACATAATAAGTATGTCAAATCATTACTAGAAAGGTTTTAAATTATGGATTGTAATCCAACTCACACACCTATGGAAGTTGGAGCTAAAATTTCAACTGACACTACTTCACCTTTGATCATTGAAATAGTGTATCGATAGCTAGTGGGTAGTCTCATTTACCTCACTACCACTAGATCGGATATTTGTTTTACAGTGAGTTTTGTATCTCACTTCATATTTAAACCATAGGAAGTACATTGGTTAGCTAAAATATGGGTATTAAGATATTTCAAAGGTACTCTTGACTTTATATGAGAAGTTTGTAGATTTTGAGCTTTTAGGGTATTCTGACTCTGATTGGGTAGGATTAGTAGATTGAATAAAATCTACAATAGGCTATGTATTCACTCTTGGTTTAAGAGTTTTCTCATGGCAGAGCAAACTACAAACTATAGTGGCATTATCTACAATAGAAGAAGAGTATAAAGATGTGGTCAGTGTAGGTTATGAAACTGTGTGGATAAAGAAAATCTTGGATGATCTTCAGTTTGAGCATCAAAGCCTACTCCAATTTTTTATGACAACCAGAGTTTTCTGAAGATGGTAAAGAATCCAGTATTCTATGCTAGGACCAAACACATTGAGGTTCACCATCATTACATCCAATAATTGGTTAAAAATGAAAACATCAGTCTCTTCTACTATCCCACTATAGAGTAACCAGTTGATATAATGACCAAACCACTTGGTGCAGAGAAGTTCATAAAATTTAGAGATAAACTTGATCTTGTTTCTAGTTTTATCATTAAGGGAAGGTGTTAGTGTAATTATGTATTTACCTTGGGTTATTGACTAAGGTAATTAGTTTTTGGTTAGTTGCCTTAACTACTTGGGTTAAGAGGTTACTTTGTTTAATAGGGTTAGCTATTTTCATGCTAGCCAACGTTAGTTGTTTTACCCACCCTTTTCACATGTTTCTTAGGTGACTCATTTCTTTGCCTATTTAATAGGACTCCTTGTATTGTTTGAATATGGAATGTATGCTGTGAATATAATCCGGTTCTTTCTCACTCTTTGTGTTTTATCTAATACTTCCATGAATGCGAATAGGAGCCCATTTTGACAAAAATAACCAAGAATGTACTTTAAAATGTGGGGTCCAAAAAAACTACAAAAAAGTATGCTAAGTATGCAGGGAATGTTTGTGGGGATAATAATCTTGATTTGAGATAAAAATAGACATGAAAAAGTAAGTTTTTTTTTCTTCAAGGAACGCGTACGCATTGTATAAACACATATGTGTTTCTTGAAGTATAGGCATATACTACAAAAACAATCACAAAGACTCATATTTAATGCATAAAATCCCCTATAATATTATAATATGATGCAATAAGACTCAATAAGACTATAATATAATGCATACATCCCTAATATGATGCAATAAGACGATCAGATGTTACAATAAGGCTATCATATGATGCATTAAGGATCAATATGATGCAATAAGGTTATCATATGATGCAATAAGACTATCATATGATGCAATAAGACTATCATATGATGTAATAAGACTATCATATGATGTTATTAGACTATCATATAATGTAATAAGACTATCATATGATTCAATAAATCTTTAATATGATGAAATAAGGATATCATATGATGTAATAAGGCTCAATACGATGCATAAATCCCTAATATGACACATAAATCTCTAATACATGATGTTATAAGACTCTTGATAAGACTATGAATCAATAAGACTATCATATGATGCAATAAGGCTCAATATGTAAGATTAAATGGGCTAATTTTATCGAGAATCTCATCATAGGTCCTTACAAAACTAAGTGAATAATGGGTTCACAAGTTGGCACTAATCACATTCATGAATTTATGTATATGTGATGAAATCAGGAAAATTAGTGGTTGTGTTTGTCATAAAATTAAGATCTAGGGTTATTATTTTAGTGTAACAGATTTGTACATGTGTATATGTCATAAAATTAGGGATTATGGGAATTGTACATGTTTAAGTGATAAAATTAGGGTTTATAATCAACAGTCTTGAAATGTGACTTAATTTAGCCCTTTTAATCACATCATAGACTCCAATTAAGGTTTAATGGGTTGAAATTGGCCACATTTGAATTCATATTTGCATTTTTAATTAAATTAGAGTTAGTTAAGCCATACATGTTGCATCTATATTATACAATCAATTGTGCCATATATTTGGTTTAAGGGCTCAATTTTTCCCAAATCACACCCCTAATTGAACCAATCAACTAATTGGTTAAATTCATGATAGATAGAATCATACTTAATTTTGTGCCAAATCATATATCATGATCTTATAGTTATGTCAAGAAGGGGTTGAAACTGACCTCCCATGCCTCCTTGATTGAATTGCCTCTATAATTTAACCTTGTTGTTCCACATGTGTACCTCGTACACCTAAAGTGTTAAATCTATTAGAGATGCATCAAGTGTTGGAAGTTTTAGAGTTGCATTGTTAGAGGTGTCAGGGATTAGAAGTATTAAAGAGATATCAAATCCCTGTGAGGCCCGATCTAATTAGATACATCACCACATGTGTATCTTATACACACATATACTTGTGTTAGAGACCTAGCTATAACTTGTCCTAGAAACATCCAATTTGTCAGAGCCTTAGACACCTAATCCAATCAAATATTTCCACATGTGTAGGTCTAGTACACTTGGAGAAGTGTTAGAGTTGTTAGATATGGACATATTTTTTACCTAGACATGTCCCATCCCTCCAACCAATCCAACTAAGGCCTATTCACAAATGTATCGTACATACATATAAGCCAATAATGTTTAAATATTTACATCGATCCAATCAACTCATGTCTAGTAAATAATTCACATGATGTGAGATTTCAACTTGCCATTACTGTATGAAAATTATCATCTAGATCCCTTTAAGGTCCCATCTGAATTGATCAAGCACCAAATGTTATCAGTTTTCTATGTATCCATTCAAATTATTTAGATCCCTATTCTTTGAATTACCTTTATATCCCAAAGTACATTCATATTAAGTCCTACACATAAGAGAGAACACAATTCAATAATGGACTCCTCAACCTCAAATCCTAAGCTAGAGCAAGAATTTTGAGATGTACTACTTTCTTGCAGTCTACACCATAAGGTTTAAGATAATTACAATGAAATATGAACAAGACGATTGAAGATATATGTACAAAATATATAATCTTGAAACATTCAGTGAGGGGATACACACTAGTATTCAATTCTGATCAACCATCTATATGAGGTGAGCATCTCATCATCCACATGAACACTTATTGGGTTCCTCTACTTAGCATCATCCTTGAGGGGAAGCAAGTCTCAAATTTAGGGGACATTGTCACCTTTAATGTATCTTGAATAAGCTCAATAGAGTTTGAGATGGGGTAAATAATGGATGTAATGTTTTTTTTTTTTTTTTTGAAAAGCAAAAGTATATAGTAAATTATTTGTATTATATACCTTTAAATTGCATGAGTGAGATGTAATATTTTAAAGTTACATAAGTCACAAACAATGTAATATCTAGACACACTGAATTTAATGTCATCTATTATGAGGCCATATTCCACTCAAAACTTAAAATGTTTGAAAAATATGCACTTCTCTACTAGGTGGTATGTTTTCTATTTCATATGGGGAACAAACTTAATCTTTCTTATGTCAATGGTTTCATTCCCTCTGTCAATAGTCACTGCCTATTCTCTGTAGCAATATAAATACATCATTACTATTAAGTGGGAATTTTTTATGTCAATCAAAACAAATTTTAGATTCATATTTGTCAAGACTTTCATAGGGAATAACATCACCACATCATTAATCCTTTAGAATCTAGGGTGATTTTCATGCAATCAAGCTTGCAAGTTTATCCACTTCAAAATCTAATGAATGAGATGTATTTTTCTTTATTTAAAGTTTTTCATTGTGATCCATTATTCTACATGAAGCCCAAAACATTCGACCCAAAATTTTACCTAAAGATCAAAACATCAAACCTTAAATTACCCACATAGTGTAATCCAGATGACTGACAACATGATTCATTACCAACAAGCTACTCTCAAATCACACAGAGATCATTTTATATGTCTTTTATGAGATTAATTAATGACATATTGGTAGTGTTGTCACTTGGATTTTCACCCTTTGAGGAGATGAAAAATCTCTCCTCATCCAAGTGGCACAATGGAAACACCTTTAGGTTTATGGATAGCCTAAGGATGAGGTGAATCTCTAGAAAGGGCTAGCTCCCTTGATGTACCACTTTGGATCACAACTACACCTAAACTTTAGGGCTGAAAAGGGAGAGAGAAAATTGAAATCAAACTATCTTAATGGGGGTGATATAATAAATTAGATTATGAATTCCAACCAAAAACATGTTACACATGAAATCAAGGGACAATCTGAACATACACTCCTTCATTCTACATCTTCTCACATCAATGTTACATTATGAGGTCATAGATGAATGTGCAAAGCTAGGAGGACTAGACAAAGATTCCTTGAATGGAACTAACAAAAATACTAGCTTACTCATTCCTTTACACTTCCTAGAACACTTCATATGCCCTTTAAGAAGAAACTTTCTAATTACAAATAGGGTGAAAGAATGAGACAACATGCTAAAGAATCCATAGTCTTCACTAAGCAAGATCCATCATTCAAGAAAAACACACTTATAAACAATCATGAAGAGTTAAAAATTAGTAGTCTTATTGATAAAATGGTATACAAATGAGTATGGATTTTCCATACTCAAGAGGATCATGAGTTACAATGGCCAAAATGGTTAGTTCTTATAGAACTTGAGAAAGAGAGAGAGATAGGAGAAGAAAGAAGTTTAAGGGTCACAAGGACACTTGTCAAGCTAAGGGAATAAATTAATTATGTATGAGAGAAGGATGTGGGATAAACCATGAAAGGTTAGAAACTCCAAGTGTTCATACAAGTCATCAAACTCTTACAAAGTGGCATAAAACTCCTCATTCTAACTTAGAAAAATTGCCTTCATGATTAGCCCTGTTTGAACATCCCAAAACTAATTAGGGATATGTATGATGATTGGGATGAATGGTAATGGTTTCATACATACCTCTCCATTAATTGGTTGTAGATTTGATCATCTATAATCATTTGGAAAAGAGCCATCATCATCTGTAGTCCAAAAAATCTCCTTTCATGCACCCTTGACACTGGCTTCCAAAAATTCATCATTTGCTCATAAAAATATATGGGATGGAGTGGATGACACCTATTAAAACCTTTAATTTCCTTATAATAATCAAGGACACCTTAAAATCACTTCACTTGAAGTTTTCCACCCTCTTCACTAGCATGTCCACTAGGTTAGTTTTGAATGGCTAAGATGAGAGCTATTATTTTCACACTTAAAAGTATTTATAAGGCATGAAATGGAAATAGAGAGTTAACACAAGTATAAATATTCTTCCTAAAGTTGGTTTCATCCTTTGACTCCTTATAGAACCTACAAAACAAAAAAAATGGTAAAAAATACCCTTTTTTCACCCTATCCATACAAGTCAATAAAACTCATCCTAGTGAGAAGTATATTTAGGGAGTCATATTTAACATTTAATCATCATTCATTCCATTATGGTTCATTTGAATGATTCATTAGCCTCATTTATCCAATTGGGTCCTTCCAAGGGTTTCAGCTTGTTTACCATCTTGAGCTTTGTTCATACAAGTTTCACATTGAAATTCCAAAAAAAATTCAGAAAAAGGTTTCCTAGGACCTTGTATAAATCCTCCAAATTCCTTTAATCTCCATGCAAATGCTCAAAATATAAATGAGCATTCAAAGTCTCCCACTCAAGCTTATTTCTTCCATTTGTATAGACCTGATGTTATTTTGAGCCCAAAAGTGTCTTCTTTGTGATTTATCTACCATCCAAAAGCTTTGTCACATTTTTATTGGCCCCAAAAACATGCTCAAATAGGTTAAAATTCTCACCTCACATGGAAAGTGAAGGTGACCATCCATTTGGGGTCTATGCCAAAACCTTGCTCTTAAGCCTGATTATAACTTAGAGCTCAAAATGACATTTGATGGTTTTCCTTGGCTCCTAATAGCTAAAACACACCTGTAGTCATCCCATACACATGTTATAATAGTCTAAAATCCTTTCTAATAGTTATAAATGAGAATGCCCTATTGTTTGGGCTCTAGGCCAAAATCCTACTCAAGAGTCATGACTGCAACTCTAAGAGTGTAGGGTACCCTATTGAGTTTCAACCCCTTTTTCATGTTCTAACATGTTTATATTGATTTTTCATAACTTTCCACACCTTCCTGAAGTGTATCTATGGCTCTTGGCCTCATCTTTTGTCATTAACTCTCAAATCTACCAGTTTGTGCTCAAGGGGAAGTGCCTTTTGTCTGAGACAAAATAGAGGGCACTTCCCCTATTTTTTAGACTTAGTGGATATTTTAGGGTCTTCCCCAAGTTTTTAATACCTCATAAATATAATTTTAGTATTCCATTAGGTTATTTGACCCTCCAATCTCTCCATAACCCAAATAAACTATTATAGGTAGATAGTACACGGTTATGTTGGCGTAGACTATGTTTTTTCACTTGGAAGGGTCATTTATTTTCTTGATTTTAGTTGTATGGGGGTGCCATGAGACTATTTAATTCATGACAAGGTATTTTTATCTTTCTCATCACTCTAAAACTCTATGCTTCCTTCCATACATTTTGCCTTGTCAGGACTGATACACTCCCTTGATTGTGTTTTTTCCTTAGAGATGATACCTGTAGGTATAGATGACTCTTTTAGCTTGATACAAGGTCTATAAATCATTTTAGGGTCTCTTATAATCATTTCATGCTTGTTTGGAAACACTTGAGATCATCTCAATGCATTGACAACTTTCACATCTCACTCCTTAACTCACTGTCTGTCACAGTCATCTATACAACTGTAGGGATGTTCAAGACATGAAGGTGTAAATTTCTCCTTAGAATTTGGTTTTGATGTTTTTAAACACTCATTTAATTTTGATCATTCACATATCACCTATTAGGCATGTGTTCACCTTGCTTAGGCTTAAATCATTACTTATACACCTTGATGTCTTATTATTTTCTTAGTTACAACTATAGGTGAGTTTCTATAAGGGAAGGGACACTAGTAGGTGTTATTATATCAAAATGAGCTCTAGGAATACTGATCCAAGTAAATGCATTGATTCAATATGATATGTGAGATGTGTATTTTACAAGATAATACAAGCACACACATACCTACAACTGCAAGAAATGAACAAGAGGAATGAGACACCAATGATCCACACAATATTGCATTAGAATATGAAAGGGAACATGTACATATATAAGTTTTAGGAGGAAAGATATAACCCATTCTAGTGAATGTGGTATTAAACTTTCCAAATAAACAACATGACACTAAAGTCCCTAAGCAAGCAATTTGCAATTGTGTAGCCAAAACCCATGGGAAAAAAACATACACCAACACCCCCCCCCCCCATAAGCACAACTTAGGTAGGAAATGATACACAAAAATGTAAAAAAAAGGTCCCAGAAATAAGCGCTGATGAGGTACCCATGAACAATGCAATCTCTCATAAAGTAGAGAAAAGGAGAAAACCCATCGAGAAAAACTCCCTCCCAAAAAGAAAGGAAAAAGAAGAAGAGAAGATGCTAGAATCCCCCCTAAAGATGATGAATATATTGAAGTGGACCACACCCCAAGAAGAGCTCGTAGATGAATGAACTTGATCTCAGTAAAAGGTTTTGTGAAGATATTAGCAACCTGCTTTGAAGACTGGAAAAATACTAAGTCAATGACCTACTCATGAATCAACTCTTGAATGAAATGCATGTGAATCTCAATATGTTTGGTCTTCTAATGAAGGACCAGATTCTTACAAATCTAAATGGTGCTCTATTTATCACAAGATATAACTGTACACTGCCTGATCTAGATGCCAAGCTCAAAAAGAATCCCCTGAAGCCAAATAGCCTCAGTAGCTATGTTAATAACTCCCCTATACTCTGCCTCTATGGAAGATAGAGTAATATCATTATGCTTCTTGCTCAGCCAAATGATGGGGCTAGAACCCAATGAGAAACTATAACCTGAAGTAGACTTACGAATCCCAGTGTCACCAACCCAATCTGAGTCTATGTAATCGACCAAGTCTAAATCTGAACCAACCATTTAATGTATCCCATACTTGTGTGAACCTTAAATGTAGTGCAAGATCCCATTAACTAATATTTAGTGTAGCTCATGGGGTTCCTACATGAATCTTGAAATAATGCCAATAACATAAGAGATGACTGGTTTGGTTTGAGTTAAGTAAATAAGACCGCCAACAAGTTTTCAATACAAAGTAGCATTGACCAATGTAGTGGAACAATCTACCTCAAGCTTGAATCTAGAAAGGAATGAAGTCAAAGATGGCTTACAGTCAGCCATATGAAACCATGCCAAAAGATCAAGAGAGTACTTGGGCTATGAAAGTGAAATCCCTAAATTTTTCTGAGTGATGTTAATGCCAAAGAAGTGGTTTAGTAAGCCCAAGTTAGTCATGGAAAATCTATCGTAAAGAGTTTTTTTCACTAGTGAGATAGTTGAAGAAGAACTCCCTATGATCAAAAGGTCATCAATATATAATACTAGTATCAACGATGAATCATCTTGTCACAAGAAGTACACAGTAGGATCTGAGTAGCATCTAGTGAAACCTGAAGTGAGAAGGAAGGAATCCATTTTGGCATACCAAGCTTGAGGGGACTGTTTGAGGCCATAAATGGATTTCTCAAGTCTACACAATAAAAAATAATCTTGAACAAGCCCAGATAGTTGCTCCATGTAGATCTCCTTCTCAAGGTCTCCATGAATAAATGCACTCTTCACATCCATTTGATGTACATTCCATCCATGTGTTGCAGCTACATCAAATGTGAGTCTGATCAAAGTCATCTTGGCCATGGGTGTAAAGGTCTCTAAGTAGTTGATGTCAGCGACCTGTGAAAATCCTTTGGCTACCAATCTAGAGTTATACTTATCAACAAACCCATCTACAACATACTTGGTTCAGTATATCCAACAACATCAAACCATCTTTCTTCCCTTAGGAAGAGAAGTCAAATCCCAAACATGATTTCTAATTAAGGAATCACATTCCTCATCTATGGCTCTATCCCACTTAGGTATGCCTGAATCCTCTCTAAAAGTCTATAGATCTGACGTATAAGAAAAAAATTCATGTGGTCCACCCTAAAAGTCTACTCAAGTATATATATGATCATTTGGATCCCCTGCTCAAGTGCATGCACTCTCAAGTGTCTATCAAGCCCAAAGAAGGCCAGAAATGGATGAGTTAGGTGCTGAATCCTCATCTTCAAAAGCATGACTAGAAGTGGATGAGGATGACTTCTCATCACTCTGTTCATTGTCAAAACTAGAAGAAGTGGCCTCTACCTTAGAACCTGTTGTGAATGATCTGAATCCTCAAACTACTCATCCAAATTGAGTGAAACTGATGTAAAGGGGGAAGTGTCAAGTAAAGAGTCAATGGGACTCTCTTGAAACCTAACACTCCTCTCAATGAATAATTTATGAATCATAGGGTGGATAAGTCTATAACCCTTGATCCCATTTGGATATCCCATAAAAATTCAAGGTTTGGATTGAACCTCCACTGCCTTATGTTTTTTTAGAAATGTGAGCCATCATCTGTGATCGAAAGACCCTAAAATTATGGACCTCTAGTTTCCTATTATGCCAAGCTTCATAAGGAGTAATGACCTTTGAATCTTTATGAGGAACCTGATTCTGAATGTAACATGCACAATTGATGGCTTCTACCCAAAAATATGGAGCCAATGATCTAGAGTGAATCATACAGTTGGTCATCTCCTTTAATGACCAATTCTTGCACTATGATACACCATTTTACTAAGAAATTTATGGTACTATCCATTGAAGATCAATCTCCTCGATGATATAAAACTTCTCAAATCTATGGTTGATGTACTTCCCCCCAATATCTGATCATAGAATTTTGATGCAATTTCTAGATTGCTTCTCAACTAAAGCCTTGAAATCTCAAAAATTATCAAAAAACTTTAGACTTTTGTCTTAAAAATTAGACCCATGTGTATTTGTAAAAATCATCAATGAAGGTGAGGACATATCTGGCCCTAGTAAAAGAAGGATGGAAAACTATGCCATGGCATCACTGTGAATCAACTCAAGAGGTACTGTAGCTCTCCTAGCTTTGCCTTTGTCAATTTTTTCTTCAAAATGTTTGCAAAGGACATAACCCTCACATATTCCTTTAGAGAATTTAACTCTAGGAAAGCTTATAACCATATCCTGCTGACTCAACTATTCAAGATAGTGGTAGTTAAGGTGGCCAAACGACTCATGCTATAGTTTGCTAACTCCATCTGAATGGGTAAGTAATGCAATAGGAGGAACATATAGAGCAAAATGGGAGAAGGTATATAGCCTATAATGGTGATTATCCCTCCCCAATGAAACTGTAGAGTCATTATGTAGCTCTCTAATCTCAATTGAATCTAGTGTGAACTTGAATTCATACCCTGCCCTATGTGAGTAATCTGATACACTGAAAGAAGATTAGTTGATAGTGAAGGTACAATTAGAATATTTATAAATGTTTCACCTTCAACTTCAATAGTCCCTCTTTCTACAACCTCTATTGGAGTGTCATCACCCAAAGTGATGGAGGACATGCTACAATGCTCTAAGTCAAGAAACTCAACTTCTGATGAACCCATATGGTGTGAAGCACTAGAATCGATAACCTAAGATGAAGTAGATACAGAAGCTAATAAAAATAAAGCTTTGCCCTTAAGTTTTTCATTCCATTTTTCATTTACCTTAGAATATTCTTTGGATGATGATGACTATTTGAAAGACTCATGAACACCTATATTATTTTTCTCTAAGAGATGTGTAAGGTGATCAATCTATTTCTTCATACACTTGTGCTCATCATGCCCAAAATTATTGAAATAGGAGCACTTAACCTTTTCTCTCTTAGGTTTCCCTTCAGAGGATGAGGTTTCAATGCTAGTTTTAGTAGTAGTTTTCTATTCTTTCTTATTCTCAAGATCCTTTCTCTTTTGTTTTTTATCCTTGTTGCTAGAGGCTCTCAATTTCCCATTCCTGGTAATGAGGGTTGAAGGTTTGGAAGACTTGAGGGTTCCCATATAAATTAATTTGTCCTATTCCTTAGTTAAATCTATAATAAATTCATCTAAGGATGGCATTGACCAGTTGGCTCCCATGGCTCTTTTGGTTGCATAAAAGGTAGAGATAAATACAAAGTAATCAGGTCCTAGTTTTGCAACCATAGAAAGAATTAAATGCTCATCTTTCTTCTCGGTTCCACACTCTTTTAAATGAAATATAAGTGAATTAATATTGGTGAAGAATTTTTCTATTGATTCAAAGTTGCTAGGACTCAAGCTAATTAGCTCAATCTCAAGTTCATGACCCCTCATAGTGTCAATTTTCCCAAACAATTTTTGTAGGATGTCCCATGCTTCTTTGGGAGATTTTATTGACTCTATGTGAGATAATATATTAGGTGATACTAAAATACATAATAACCCAAAATCTTCATCACATTTATTAAACCATTTTATCTTATCTGCTTCAGCTAATGGCTCGAGTTCTACCCCCATAGTTATGTGAAACAACCTTTTACTTATAAGAACCATAGTGATGTTACTTTTCCATTCCTAGTAGTTGAAAGGTGTGAGTGCATTAACAGATCTAAGATACATTGCAAAATTAAGATTTAATGTGTTTTCCGTTGTTGTAAAAATCAAAAATGTAGATAAAGAGAGAATTGCACAACAGAATCACAACCACAAGATGACCCCCTAAAATTATATCAGGTACCCCCTCAAATTTTGGCACTTTATAATTCAGTGCATTTTAAAACTACCACTTAACAATCAAGTGGATTTGATCTTAGTGAATACAGATGCCAAAAAAGGCCATAGAAAATTCTAAGCCCTGATTTAAAGCAAAAAAGGAGATAAATTTAATGTAAATTTTGTAGAATATACCCAATAATCCTCAGATATAGATCGGCTCTGATACCATATCAGAATGAGCTCTAGGAATACTGATCCAAGTGAATGCATTGATTCAATATGCTATGTGAGATGTTTATTGTACAAGAAAATACTGAGCACACACATACACAAAACTGCAAGAAATGAACAAGAGGAATGAGACACCAATAATCCACACAATATTGCATTAGAATATGAAAGGGAACATGTACATATATAGGTTGTATGAGGAAAGATATAACCCATTCCAGTGGATGTGGTATTAAAAATTTTAAATAACCAACATGACACTAAATCCCCTAAGCAGGCAATATGAAACCATGTAGCCAAAACCTATGGGAAAAAAGGCATACCTCAACATAATCTATTCCAAACTCAACATATTAGCCCTTACTTTTAGTATTCATGCTCAACAAGGCTCAAACTATGCTTTAGGTCCCGTGAAATAAACATCTTCTCAAACCTTACCCTTGGCTGGCTGTAGATACCCACCAGGCCTATGTACAGACTGAAAGTGGGTATGGGGGTCTAAACATGGCTTCTGAGTCCTTTTGAAGATTTATTAGGTCAAAGATATTGCTTTCACCTTTTGAAACCATTTTCATATGTTTTCAAGGTCAAGAAATCCAAATTTTGGATGGAGATAGTCTCCTTTGAAATCATGCATGTAGATAACACTGACTATTTTTCAGTGTCTTTTAGGTAGCCTTGGGGTCTCCAAAAACCCATCTCCATTAACTCTTTGCCCTCCAAATTTTTCCAAGTCATTCTCTATGCTTTAGGCTACAAGGCTAAGTCATTATAATGAATCAAATGTCATCATATCCTTGTCATATGATGTCAATAAAACCTTCTTGGACCTTTGTTTTGCAATTTTACAGACAAAAGGCTTGAAACAATCATCTTGTTTTTGGAAGTGATTTTCAACTTTGTCTATCAACTTATCAAATCAAATAAGTCTGGCATGATGTTCCAACCATACCATGACCTCAATAAGGTTCAAAAGTTTCCAATTCTCTTTGTTCAAATACCCTCATATCTCCAATAATGTCACCTATAGGTGGGTATTTACATATACATAGGCAATAAGGAAATTTCAAACAATGAGCAAGGAAAACAATCCCTTAATGAGTTTTAAACCTATTTACAAGATTTTAAATGGAATCCTCACACTTATAAGGGTCTAAAACAAGTATCAAAACATCCCATTCAATATGAATTTATCCTCTAAGCACTTGTAGGTAAGCATATTCATGGAAGACTAGGTGAAAGTGTGCTACATGACTACCATAGTCCTTTCTTATGCCAAGTGGAGGTCCTTAAGTGATCCTCTTGAGGTGAAAACATATTCAAATTCATGATATTTTTTTTACCTTTTTATGAATCATGTTAAACATGTCCACACACGTGATCTCTTATGACTATAAGTAAGAGTGAGCAAGAAGTTGATTGAGTATGACAGTGGACTGTAAGATTGATCCAAGCATGATGTAGTGAGATCAAAACATGAATTAAGGTTATCAATAAGGAATTTATATATGGAAATACACTATATCCTATTCACATGGAAGCCCCTATATGGAATTTAACCTTCTGCAAGTGGAAAATCTGACTGAGACCACACATGGCGGTACCTTCCTTTCAACATAGACTAACTTTCCAATCAAAACACCATGAATCATTAAAATAATAATGGATACCATTTTATAAGGTAGATAACATATTTTTGAGTCAACATCACCAATTTTTTTGTATGGATTTGACCAAAATGGAACAAAACCTATATAATACATGAAATAGTTAGCATAAAAGTTTAGCCAACTTCATAAGGATGGTTCATAAATAAAATGCCACCATTATTTGAAAAATTATAATATAAATTAAGGTATATTATTTTACTACAACCTCCCAAAATAATTTATTCTAAAACCTCCTGAGTTGTTCGTACTAAGCACAAACATGCAGGTCACTTTTGTATGTCTAGAAATGCAAAAAGAAGTAGAATGGTTTTGGATTTAAAATGGAAATTCGAAAGAAAAAATTAGAGATGATTTTTAGGAAGGTGAATAGGCCTTTCATGATCTTTTCCCATGTAGCACACTTCCCCATGGGTCGTACAAGTGCCAAATAATCTCTTTTTAATTGGATTCTTGAATTTCAGTTAAGCAACCTAAAAGATTCTAATGTAACTAACATCCCTAATAGGTAAACTGACCTATTGGATGATTGGAATGAAAAATTTACATATTAACACCCTATGAAATGTGCTACTTGCATTTATGACCCTTAAAATCCCACTAAATGACCCAAAATGACATATTTGCTAATATGACTACGACCAAGGCTAGGATGACATTAAATGATATAAAATAACATATAATACACCTCATGAAAATATAATATAGCCCCTAAAACATATAAAACTCATGTTTTTACCTATAGGGGTCCCATTTTGACCTAAAAGTCAAATTTGGTCAACAGGTAGACCTATGACCTATAAACCTTTTTGCAATCTCCCAAATTCTTATAAACAATTTTCCTTTTATTAAAAAAATAAAACCCATAGAATAGAAACTTTACAAAGTGCATGGATCTTAGTCATAATAAACTAATTCAAGCCTTCACACACCCTTTACCCATGGTATAGGGTCCCTAGCTTACATGGAGTAGGCATATTTGATTGGTTGTTTTCTTTTATCAAGGGTGGATGAAGGCATCATGAGAACATATTATTGTAGTTTATTGCATCAACTATAATTCCATTTCCATAAATGATTTTATGCCTCTACCTTATATCTTTATCTACATACATTATTGTGTTGTCCATTTAAATTACCTACTTTGTTGTGATAGTTACTAAAACCACCCTCTCCTCTAGACTGAGCATTGTGAACTCATAGTTTTGGTGAATCCTCTAGAAATTTATTCTTATGGATTCTAAGAAATAAATCAATATTCTCATTGAGTAAAATCCATGTCAGACCTAATAATATTATAAAAAAATCTGATGATTATGCAAAAGATTGTAAATTGATAGTTGTGTTTCATGTGAAACCCATGAATGCAATGAAAAATTTTAAGGCAAGGTGGGTGGTGATGGTGATAGGAAATGATAGGATGTTTCAAGCAATAAAATTAAAGAACCCTAACAAGAACATATAAATTTTAGTGGCATGTCACATATGTGAATGTAATATGTAGTGTCCACCAAACTATTTAAGTTATTCAATACTTGATTGAAACATGTGTCGTCTCAATGAACACAAATGTCTCTTTGAGGTGTTTTTTTCAACCACATATTGTCTTGATGACAATATGTTTGAGAGTGTTTTGTTGGGTCAAAGACTTTAAAGAAGTCCTTTCAAAGGTGATTTTGTTCAGTGCTTGGAGAGAGCATATAGAAATTGGTGAGGATTTAAACCCTCTTCCAATAAACTACTAAAAATAAATACTATTTTACGAATAAAAAATGTTAAATATTCTATTGGTTAGCTAAATAGCATGAAATTGAAGTATAGTTTTTTTAGAGCTATTTTTTAAAGCAATTAATATTGGAATATTATTGTTATTATTCCTCGAAGCTAAAGTGATTATGAACTAGCAGTTACCCCCATAGTGCAATAAAATTTAGAGGTTTTAACTTTTGTTTCTTTCTACTAAGTGTTTATAGTTATTCTTCACTACCTTGTTTTTTTTTTGTTTTAAGTTACATAATTTAGTTATGAATTTATTTGGCAGTTTTATAGAAATATTATATAATATTTTACCCCGAAGGTGAAAGTTATGCTGAAAAAAATGCATATTTAATTTTTGGAACTTTTTTGGAAAGTATTTTCTTTTCATTGTTGGATTTTGTTCCCTTTTAATTGTACAATGTGGGAATCCTATAATGCATGAGAATAAAACCTACCAACTCTACCTACCACCTATGATAGATTTCCAATCAACCACCTTTTCTCTCAACTAGTGACTCCTCTACCTTGGCATTCACAATGTATGACCAATGATGCCCCCTTATGCACCCATGTTGTATGCACTTTACAAGTGCTTTATTACTCACTTCAAATAAAATAAAAGTAACAAAATATAATCTATAACCTAAATTTATTTCCCCCTACACATCATACATGGAGTCCTTCTATAATCAAATAAAAAGTAGTTAATAAAATATGTTATCACCCTGCAAGTTATAAATCCCTTTATAATGGGTGCACGGTATATAAATCCAAAAAATAATATGAAGTCAAAGCATGTGTATGATATCAGCCTTATGGAGTATGATATCACCTAAGATACTCTGTCATTATCTCTTATCATCATCATCCAACTCACTTTGAAATATTCTTAACCCTAATGTAATTTATTTGTGTCAATATATTGGTACCATAGATGAACACAAGATGCAATATATAATTTGGAACCTCAATGTCTTGTCCACATATCAATGACATTATTTTACTGATTTGAGTCACATATCAAACTTGGAGCTTTCTTCCAATCAAATTAGCCTTATATCATCTTCATCAACTCTTAATAATAGCAAATGTCTAACCAAAGAATTTGATGGTGGTAGTTGATTTTGAGTTTAATAGAATCAATTCAAGGCAATCCATGTCACTTAACACTAAGAAAATCATAGTGGGCAAGGCCTTACATATTCATTTCATAAAGATACAACATGGCATATTCCATTTTAAATAGCCTGGTTTTGAATAATGTTGGTTTAGAGGAAGTCATGGTGCAGAGCATTTTGGTAGTCTATGATGCCATTTACATCATCCAATAGTTGAAGGATTTTTCCTCTTGATGGAGGATTTACAAGGGATGGCCATCATTCAAATCCTTCAATGTCAATTAAATCTTTAATTCCATCACCAAATAATGGAGAACATTATGTCTGGATTCTCAATTTTGTAGATCCATTAACTGTAGGAATGTCTTTGGATGTCAAAACAAGGTTGTGGAAATTAAATGTGGGGGCAAACTAGTTGGGATCTGAATGGCCATGCAAGGATTTTGTCTATGTGATGGATTGCATTCTTTTTGGAAATAAATAGCCTCTTTTCCCAATCACTATATCAAAACTATAATGCTCTTGGTTTTGTTTACATGAAATTTGTATTAGATGGTTGAAGATCCCAATGCGTTGGGGTCTAGCTAATTTTGGGTGCTCAAGTTCAACACACATGAAGAAATATGGACATAGCCCATTTCTATTTCAAACAATTTGTCCCCCTCTAACTATGTGATTACAATGAAGAAATTATTTTCATTACAATGACACCATTTAAATGAGAAGCAACTAATAACAATTTGTAATTTGGATAAAAATTTGAAGTGGACATGGGTAAATAAAATCAATATCAAAATTGAAGTTATAAATACTCTAACCATTGTGATTATTTTTCTGGCCATCCACTAGGGTGGTCACATGGTGTGATGTGATTGAAAAAAAATCATTTCCATATTGTACTTAAGCATTATCTGTGCCAACAATCATTAGCATCCCAATTTTTAATCTTTATGTGAAATGTGTCATCTCAAGTTTATGATAGATTGTAGTTGTGTCTATTGGGCTTTGAGCTAATATTTAGGCATTTTCAATGCAATTTGTAACATGCACAAATGGAAGCTACAAGATACGTTGTGATACCTCATTATCTTCTACCCATATCAATGATATTACATCATTGATGCAAGAGATGCATCAGATGTGGATCCTTATTATAATTGAAGCTCTAAGATAGACTCTAGGACCTCATTGTCTTGTCCCAAGGTCAGCGACATTACATCATTGATTTGAGTTTCACATAAGATGTGGAGCCATACCATAATCAAATTGACTCTCACAACATACTCATCCATCCTTGACAATAGAAAATGACTAATATGTTTTGTATGGACTTGCCATTTCTTCCAGCAATATCATTATGGCATTTTTGTATGGTTTTAACATCGATGTATTTATTTTAGGTGTTAATACATTAGAATTGTGAATGAATAGAAGCTACAAGATCGACTTTTGGACCTTAATTTATTGTCCCATAATTAATGGCATGTCATCATTGATTTGAGCTAAACATGAGATGTGGAACCCTATCATAACCAAATAATCACTCATGACGTCCTCATCCACCCTTGACAATAGAAAACATCCATTCAATTATGTGACTACCCTGGTTTGATCTTTTCATCATTCAGATGGTACCAATAATGATTCTCTATATTTCCTATCCATGTGAACAACACAAGCTTCTTTCAATATGCCACCATGGTGTGGAACCTTTAGGAGCTCATACAAAACCTCTCCACACCCACATCTGTCAAGGTAAGCACCAAGTATATTACATTGTTGATGTTCTCTGCTAGGGTTGTGTTTCCCATGAGGGCTGCCACATTAGACCTTTTCAAGGCCTCATCTAGTGAATAGGCTTCATCCCACTATTATTTTCCAAGCCTTGTGGGAATGACAGTCACCACGTTGGAGGCATCTTTATATCCCTTGATAAGATTGGCATATTTATATGTCGAGATAAATCTATGCAATGGAATTGCCAAAGAAAAACCTTCGATGCAAATATAGTATAATTTAATATTATATAATTTATTATAAAGATAATTATTTTATATATTTATAACTTTAAATATTATTAAACATATATATTATTATTATATTTACATTATATATTTTGATATATTATATTATTATTATATATAATATATAATATATATTTAATTTTAATGTGTTAAATTTATATAAAGCCATAAAGATATATTTTATAAATTATAATATAAACATATATTAATATAACAATAATATAATAAATGTATTTTAATAGTTTTATAACAATATTTCATAGATATAATAGTTAACGTATATTATAATATAATATTAATACAATAATAATAATAATATAATTTATAATGAATATATAACACAGTATTATAATAATATCTAGTATATTTAATTATTAGTAGCATTAATTTTATATTTAAAAACTTAGGAAAATTAGGCAAAATATTATCAGTTTACGCTCCAAATGCTACAATTTTGTGCATAGGGCTATCTCTTTTGGGATGAATCCTAATAACTCATTTGTTCATCGATATGTCTACGGCCTACAAGTTGGACAATAAGCCAAGCATGTCAGGCAAGCCCCCTATGAGGTGGTTCATATGGAGATCCAAGTACTGAAGCTCCATTCACTCTCTCTTTGACTTCTTCATTGCCTTCATGCAATCCTCATTATCACCACGTCTAGGGTTTGAACCTCTTGAAGCACCCTTTTCATCCAAAAACATTAACATTGTTGCCATATCAAGTTATGTTCTTTTGTTTTATTTAACTCAACCCAAGAGCAACACTACCACCATTCTTTTTATCTCAGCTATTTCAACTCAAGCGAAACCGTATTCCATTTTAATCAAAGATTTCAATGGACTCAGAAAGCACCTCTACACTTTCAACAGACTACAAATATGCATTTATTTCCATATCTAGATAGGACATATATATAATGTATATGTACTTTGGTCATGTTTCTTTATGGGAGTATGAACTGCTTCACATCTGTTTCCTATGTTTAATAAAAAATGGCATCATGTGCTACCAAACTGCTCTGCACCACGACCTCCTCCAAATCGCCACCATTCAAAACCAGACTGTTTATAATAGAATATGCCATTTTATCTTTTTGTGAGACAAATCTATGGGATTCACCTGTTGTATAAACCTATGACTTAATAATCCAATGCCTACCCAAAATATAATTAAATAATAATAAATTTTAAACAATACAAACCATCATATGTCACAAAAATGCCATGCAAACATCGTGAACTTTAAATATACTGTTAATTGACTACATTTTTTACCACTTCATGCTTGTGTGATATATGGAAGTAGTTTTTGTAGTGTCTTCAATTTTTATTATTTCTTAAAAAGTAGGAAAATGCATTAACTTTCTTAAATATCAATCATTAAATTCCTTTTATGCTACAGTTTGGAAGGACTGTATCTATCATAAGCTTGGAGAAGAAGACTCGTATTGTCTTATATGCCATGTAAAACCTTTTCAACATACTGTTTTTATACATTTTTTACTTCACCATCACACCAGCTAATCTAGAATGGAACCGATGTGCTTAGTTAGACTGAGATTAAGCAAGTTGGTGTGGAAGTGATGGATGAACAATTACATGAGAGAGGTGAAAATAAAATAAAGTCAATATTAAAAACTAACATATAATATGAGTCATAAGTTACAGATTTTTATCATAGAGTACATAAAATGAATCTATTTTCTCTTAAATTAATGAATAAATCCATGTAGATTGGCATTATCAAAACATAATAGAATATTTTGTTATATATACAGGGCACAAACTTGGCATGACATGAGGTAATTCATATTATTGACATGGACAACAATAATGAATCTACGAGGGATGTTGTTCTTACCAATTCAAGCAGTTTAGGGAAGACAACCTTAGCCATGACTGTGTTTAGAGAGCTTCATCTCAAAGGTTACAAAATCTGTAGAGTTGATATTGATTTGTTGTATTCTGAACATGATTTGTAGGAGCTACAATAGCTAATTATTCGATACTTGTTCACAAATATATTGAACTTTAGATTTGTGAGAAGGGTCGAGAAATTTTATCAAAAGTATTTTCTAGAGTAATTATCAAACTTGACCATAATATATGTTGTTGGTTCAAGTAGGGCATTTCTAGGTTTGTATATTACATTTCAAGTACACCTTAATGCGTTATTTACAAGACCTATTTTTATCTAAATATTGGAAGTGAACCATGTGACCTTACATCCTTAGATGTTAATAACTCAACATCAAACTCATTTTTTGACCTCATGTTGGTGTATTAGCACTACCTACTTTGGTTACATTGCTACGAGCAATAGATCATTTCAATGAATGTAATTTACTTCTATTTTAGTTATGCACATTATCATTTTTTACAACAAGATTAATACTTTTATTAAATTCTTAATTGATGTCTCTATCTAACACAATATTGGTTCTTGTCATCAATAACTTCCAATCATTAATTTCTAGATTTACATCTCTCAGGTTTGTGAAAAGTTGTCAAAACTTTTGTTGGTTCTCATTTTATCCTTCTTATCTAAATATCTTATCCAAAATAAAAAACTATTTTGAATTCTTCCCATAATAATTTTACGTACATGTTATTATCATATAGTGGTCTATCACTAACAAGAGGTAGTTATCTCAAATCTCTATCCAAAATCATAGATATACCTTCAAAACTCATGTTTATATTTTCAAGAAATGCTTGAAAAGTTTGAGAGTCTATATTTTGTAGTAATTTTTGTCCAATAAAACTCATTTCATTAATCATTAGATATTGTATGTGGCATATCTCTTCTTGGAAAGTTGTAAGTCATGTTCCTTCTAATTCAGTAAAATATATGATTGGGATTTGAAGTTGTGAATGGATGGTTGAGGAACCAACATTGAATATTATAACTCTAGTTGGTGCAAGTAATAGAAGTGAAGAACACTCTAGGAATGATGCATCTTGAAGAGCTCAACGAATAGTGCCAATAGGATATGATTTTATGGTTCTTATTGTTCTTATATGCATAATGACAAAGAATTTTTATCTTGATGATAATGTGTCATAATTATATAAGGTGTTCATTTTCTTTTAGCACCTAATGTTCTATAATTCATTTTTGGTGATATCATCTATGACAAACCTATTATATTCTCTGATGTCTATGAATTTTATCAATATATTCATATATTCTTCACCTTGATATTCGTTATTTCATGGTATTAGTCTATCAAAATCTTTTCTTCCCAATATATATGTTTTAATTACTTCTATAAGTTAACCACATTGTAGTCTAGAATATCATAGACATATTATGGAGATTGGAGGCTATTTTTTTAATTTTTAAAAATAATTTTAAGTATAATTAGATTGAGGCCATCTATTAATTATCAACAGAAAACTTGTGAAGAATAAAACTATATAACGAATCCAAAATAAACAAATTTAAAATATTTATACTAATTATATTATTATAAAAACAATAAATAAATATTTATATTTTTTGATTAAAATTTTGAAGCTTTTCAAATCTAACTACTTTTGAAATTTTAAACTTAATCAACTAATAATTAGTATTATTATAAAAACTATTTAATAAATTTTAATTGTTGCACACTTACCCTTATCTCTTCTCATACTATAATACTTCGATTATCTATATATAAAAAAGGGTTTATAATTTAATTTATTGTTTTATAATAAACTACATAATATACTCCTAAATGCCAATTAAAATCTTTTGTTCCAAAATTTCTAAATCTCTTAAGCCATCTCTAATTATTTAATTTCCATGAAAATTAAAAAGAGCTCTTGATTTTGAATATTAAAAGACCCCTCATCGACCATAATTCTTAAATAAAAAAATCTGGTTGAGATTACCTCTTGCAACAACGCCGACACTTTTCACACGTCAGAAATTGGAAAGTTGACTGATTCGCCACAGGGACATAAAAATATGGAGAAAACAAGCAGTGGAAGCAGTTGGCTCATTCTCAGAATATGCATAAAACAACAAGTGGAGGCAGTTGGCTCATTCTCACCAATTAAAATATGGAGAGAGGCAGAAACTAAGTCATCTGTGTTCGTTCAAACGGGATTAGATGACTCTTTCGCAGCTAACATTGAACGAGTTGTATGCTCTGTTTACACTGCCCCACCGAATGAATGTTTTAAGTGAGGCTCTGCTCGAAACTGTTTGCAATGGATATTGCGGTAGGCTGCCTGGAAGAACTTTTAGCACATGACATATTTTTACAATAATAATGTGAGTGATAGAGATTCACGTTCCACTCTCTATGTCGGAAACAAGAAATCGGTTCATATCAACACAATCATTGACAGAGCACAACAACGAGAAACCAAG
Source organism: Torreya grandis (assembly GCA_037957365.1). Taxonomy (NCBI): domain Eukaryota; kingdom Viridiplantae; phylum Streptophyta; class Pinopsida; order Cupressales; family Taxaceae; genus Torreya; species Torreya grandis. The sequence continues at coordinate 2,811,127 of JARHVA010000259.1, forward strand.
GCAACTTTAAAAATTAAGAAAACATATTTATAAATAACTAGGCAATTGTAACCTAGAAAGAGAAGATTACAGATAATCCTTTGGAGACTGGTGTTCCAAAAAGAAAGATTAACCAAAAGAGGATCACGGACCATCCCACCATCCTAAATAAAGTGTAGGGGAGCTAAAGATACAGTAAAGCTCTAACTGAGAGTTAATTGAATAATACTATTAACTGAACCACTTCTTTATATGGGTAAGCTCCATCAAGATGGGTCAACAATAGACTTCCCACAAAACAGCAGCAAATGACTCTTCCCCTCTCCACAAGGAGAAGTGGTGGAGAAGCGACTCTGACTGCAGGAACGGCTTCATCAATAAAGGGATGATGGGGAGGAGATCAGTATGTTGGACGGTTCGGGAAGAAGCGACTCATAATTAATATTTGACCATGCTCATGTTTGGCCTTGTCTTGATCATCTTGCGTACATATCTGACATTTGAATCTGAATCAATGCGGTCGAAGGGTCCTCTGAAGTAATAATCTCGTTGGGACCCGGCCAAAGGTAAGGATCATCAGAAGTGCTCGTATTAGCGGCTGGCAAAGTATGATCATTCAACTTTGTTTTCGTTGAATCACCTCTGTGTCCAAGAAGAGACAGATCTTTGTTAAGTCCTGACTGTTTTGTGGCAACTCTTATCCAAGCAAGCTCTTCCACCACTTCTCTCATACACGGTCTTTCTCTTGCTTTCTCTTGCAAACATGCCTTGGCTAATCTTGCCATACTCTCCATCTGCCCTTGGTTTTCCTCATTCACTACGTTGGGATCTAAGATTTCAATCAAGTGGTTATTGTTGATTTTGGACAGAAAATGGTCATATAAAGTGCACACTTCTCCCTCTACAGACACCAAGGGTTTTAGACTAGTGAGAAGCTCTACCAAAACTACACCAAAGCTGAAAACGTCACTCTTATCTGTAAACTGATTGCTTCTTATGAACTCTGGATCTAAGTAACCCGGAGTACCTGCCGCCATGGTGCTGAGGTGTGTTTCATCCGAAGGTCGTAGACGAGAAATGCCAAAGTCTGCAACTTTTGGAGTGAGTGTGTCGTCTAGAAGAATATTTGATGTTTTTATGTCTCGATGTAATATCTGCTGAGAAGCTTGAAGATGCATATATGCTATAGCATCTGCTGCCTCGATCGCGATCTGTCGCCGCTTTTCCCAGGGCAGGTGCTTATCTGTCGAGTGTAGATGCTGAAACAGTGTGCCGTTGGGTACAAATTCGTATACCAGCAAAGGATATTGAGTTTGGAGGCAACAACCAAACAATTTCACTACATTTCTGTGATTGATATAGGAGAAAATTACAATTTCGTTGATAAACTCATTGGAAAACTCATCGGAAATTGCTTTGGGCTTTTTGATTGCCACTGGCATGCCGTCCAAAAGAATTCCTTTGTAGACTATTGCGAAACCGCCTCTTCCCAATTCTGTCGAATAATTGTTTGAGGCTATTTCGAGCTCTTTTTCAGAAAATACTATCAGGCCTTTTCTTCCTCCCATGGAAGCGATATGCTCCTGCAACTGGATACCGCCATTCTGTCGGAAATACTTGTCCCTCATATCTTTCAAGCGACGCCTCCTCAACCACCAAAATAATCCACACGCTCCCAAAGAAACTACAACGAACGAAGAAACAGAGCCTGCCCTCTCACCAAACATGGATTTTGTTATAAACCATATTTTTTCAGATTGAAAAAAAAAAAAGCAGAGACGCTGCATAGTGATCACCTGTAATTGCAGAAATGACGGTGTTGTCTGAGCTTGGGGACTGGCATCTTGTCCCGTTTTGAAAGCCATCTCCCGTGTAACCCTTTGTACATGAACAATTGTAAGAACCTTCCAAATTATGACATCTGCCTCCTTCCTGTGGTCCAACACACTCATTTGTATGATCGCATTCGTTTACATCTGAACATCCATCATCATTATCAAATAATTAGGAGTCTCGAAAATGTAAAGATGGATGATTATAAAAGAGAAAGCATGATACCACCATGTAAGGGTTCTAATTTTCAAAAGTGTGGAGAGGATACCTGTGCAACCTGTTCCGTTAGAGTAACCATTTCCATCATATCCAGGAAGACATTTGCATACATGCCCTGTTTGAGGGTTCATGCATTCAGCTCGCTTGGCGCAAGAGTAATTAGAAGTTGCCTTTGCGGTTGAGCAATTCCATTGGCCAATGCTCCAATCAAGGCTGAGACCGTAACGACCCCTGGCAAAGAAGCCTAATTCGCCTTGAGGTAAGGTCCACGTAAGAGGGTCTAGTATAGTCGAGAATCCGCAATCAGGAAATTCTGCATAGCTGATTCCCCCGCCCGTGAAATTTATCATCTTCTTGTTTCCCGGAATACCAGCTTCACAACAGCCATAGGTATTGCAGTACTTTGGATCATCTTGATTTAGACATGCAGATTTACATGACCCATCGCTCCATACGGTATCGGCTACTTTAAAAGAACCGACTGAATTGCAACCAACGACCACGAATTTATTGGAGGAGGAAATGGTGAAGGGGCCATCTTGAGGTAACTTGAATCGCACAAAGGCATCATCCACTCTATTACATGACATGGCTTTGAGAGAAGTTGAATTTATGACGAGAGAGCCCGCATAATCGATCTTCCAAATCTCAAAATCAATATTCATATCACCAGTATCATTGCCTTCTACAAACGCGCGAAGAAACGGAGCGAGTTCCCCAGTAGAATTCTCTTTACAATTAATCTGAAATCCAGGATATCCGCAGTTAAGATTGTGAATCCAAAAAGGGTAACTCACATTCATTGATCCACACGTTTCAGGAAGGCATTTTGCAGAGGCAAAACCCACCGAACACAACCAAATTAAAAATTGAAAAACCTTCCAATACATTTGCAGCAACATATTTTAACTGAAAGCACATAAAATTAGCCCACTGCTCAATTATCACTAACACAAGAAAAAATGCTCATATATGAGTTGGACGCTTCGCAGTCGGATATAAATAGCCGCTTGCGGAGTGCCTTAGCCGGTGGAGTTCAGTGTGACGTGTATAAAACTTATAAGACAAATTGAAAATTGATAGTCAATACACGTTTTGTGGACATTGTGCGGAAGATAGAGAGAGAATGAATTTTATAAGGCATTTTATCTTTTGATTCAAAAGCTTACAGATTTGGGTGTTTCTGATTTAATGATTTTATATGAAACAGCTTTTGGGTACATTCATATTAAAACGCATATTATAGGTATTATTCATTGTATTGTAGATTTTAAACACATATTGTTTATTCTTGTCTATGTTTTTTTAGGTTTTATATTGATGAATTGGAAGACTTTATCTCCACAAATTTGGGTAGAATAAGTTGTTGTAGTCTCTTTGGGATTTATATTTATATTTTATTGTTTGCAGATGATATTGTTTTACTTTCACATTCAATTACACGGCTTCAAAATTAGCTTGATACATTGACCAAATTTTGTAATAACAATGGACTTGGAGTAAATATTGCAAAAACAAACCTCATGGCATTCAACATAATTAAGAAAATAACATCTACAATCAATTTGACATACAAAAAAGCAAAAATGTCAAGATGGTGCATTCTTACACCTACTTGAGTGTGGTTTTCTTTAGACCATCTTTTAGCCTTGTACCTGCAATAGAAACAAGATTTAGCAAAAGATATGTAGTTTTGACATCCTTGGAGAGACAATGTTTTTAGTTGTAATTTCAAGATATCTAGACAAAGATTCAAATTTTCCATACATTAATTACCCCCAATCTATTGTATGAATGTGAGGTTTAGGGCCCATACTTGAGACAAAATGATTTCAAATGTCTGTAAAGAGTTTTAATCACCATATTATCAAAGAACATTCAAGCCAAAAGAACAGTTCCCCAATCAATTATTATGGCCAAGTTTGGGGTATGTCCACTCCTTATCTCATTAATTTTCCAAGTTGTCACTATGTTGCATAGGTTTTGATGGATGACAAATTTTTTCTCTGACGAAAATAGGTATTCATTCTTGGAACTTCAATCTTCTATGCAAGACGCGAAACAAAGATGCAAAAATTATTGGTATGCAAGAGTTGTGGCTCTTCTCCAAAAGTTAGATATTGATATAGAAAGACTACCTCCTCTTAGGTTTTCTATTAACACTTATTAGCTCACCAAACATGAAGTCAATAGAAGTATTTATGAAGAGATCAATAAATCTTATTTGAAGTTACATGGCTTTAATCCCAAAGAGCCTTTGAAATTAAAACTTCTTCATTGTTTCCAATTGTATTCATGTTTTCATTAGGATCAAAATCAAATCACTAGATACATGAAGAGGATGTTGCCATTATGTTTAAGGATCCATTTAGCTTAGTTTCATGTTGGCTCTCATCAATTTTGAATAGAATTTGATCATAACCTCCTATAGGGTGAGCATATATGCCAATTATATTTTCTTGAACCTGAAAGTGAAGAACATTTTATATTTAAGTTGCCTATCTACTATGAGATTCGTGAAAGATGTCATTGTCTTTTTAGATATTTCCATGGATCTTTGAGGAGCTTCATACAGTATAAAGACCATAAATGTTTAGCTTTTTTTAATCATGAAAAACTTTAACTTTGACAAATAAAGCTCAAATTGATGTCTTCATAGACAAACAATTCTAGGAATATCAGTTATTACTTCCAATTAACTGACTTTAATAATCCCAAGAGACCACATGTGTAGACAACTTGGTACAGGTTTGTAAGGCAATGTACATTTTACTAGTTTGAAGATCTAGGTATATAGAAGGAATATGTCTAGGTATATATAACATTGAAGTGTATGGAACCAATGTGATCACATGAAGGACTAAGATGCATGATAAAGATCATGGCAACATCTAAATAGTAATAGTACAAGCTCAACATGCAAATAATTACATACATAAGAGCACTCGAAAGCAATTCAAAAGGCCACGGTCCAAGAAGATTGCAAACAAGGGGCATGTTCAAATGCCACACAATCAAAGGAACGTGACTTAGTCAAATGTTCATGAAACCAAAAATGACATATTCAAATGTATGTAAAAATAATAATGACATATGTAAATGTCAATTAATCATATATAGGCACAAAGGCCACAAATAAAAGAACATGTTCAAATGCTCAAACAATGAAAATAATAGTAAGGCCAGACACTCAAGGAAGTGCATAAGGAAAGTATAATAAACTAGCATAAACATGTCATAGTAGCCCATGGATCAAATGTGTTAGGAAAAAATGTCAAGTGTATAACATATCAAGTACACTGTGTAAGATATAGTCATGGATAAAGGCATGTGTAAATACATATGTAAACTTAAACATGATAATGAAATGTGATCATCAAACCATATACCCTGATGTATCAAGATCAAATAATCAGATGCCCCAATTATATGCATGACATGAGTAGAGGGAAGGCCCAACATCTGAAATAGGAATAAATTATGTATTTGTGTATGCATGTATTAGACTCAAGTATAAGTGTGACACACACACACGCGTGTGTGTGTAGAAGTAACTAAATATGCCATCTATCAACATGAAACTAACACATAGATGCAGGGGAGCCAATATAATAGGTAGGTGTTGGAAATATTTTTGTATTTTTAAATATTTTTTTGTATTTTTTAAAATATTTTAAAAGGAAATATTATCCTATGATGCCATCTAAAGGATGGTCATAGATATTTCCCCCTATGAACCGAGTGTAATAATCTTGTGATGTTGCCAAGGAACACATATAGGTTCGATATATGTCACTATAGCATCGATGATGCTCTATTCATGTAAAATAAGACTTTGTGGTCGTGAATTAGTATTATGAGTAATAAGAGTAGGGGTTTGTGGAACCCAACTTTGAGTGTTCTATGGTTTATTTGGAATAGTTGTAATAGGAACATGTGTAGGTGCTCTGGATATCTAAACATGGTGTGTAATAGATGAAGATTTCATGGAATCCATTATATGTCTTTGATATAATGGTCTCTCAAGTATTGGCCACTTAGTAAAGGGAATTATATGTTGCTTACCCTTTTACATTGAATTAGCCTTAGTAGTCTTGGTAATTAATGGTTTGAGGATAAGTTTCTCTTGTTCAAGAGGATGCTCATATGAAATGCCAAAAATTATAACTGCCTGATTGGCATGAATGTATTAAACACACCCATGAATTGTAGAAGGTACTACTCAAAGTGTATAGATCCAAAGTCTTCCCAATAATATATCAAAGATGCCCATGGAAGGTATAATTGAAAAGGTAGTAATTATATGTGTGGGACAGACCTATAAAGGTAAGTCAATCTCATCAAGAACCTTTTGGACGGTCCCATTGAATGTTCTAACTAATCTAGTATAAGGATGCAAATCATTATGAGTATAAACCAAGTGAATAAGTCATGTCATGGTGCAAACATTATCGCTTTCACCATTATTAATCATAACACTGCGTATATGGTGTTTATCAAGGTATGTGTGAGTGAATAAATAATGAATATCATTGAAAGTAATAAAGGGTCTCTCAACCATATGAGGTATATGTTGTGTGTAAGTACCAATAATCCCATATAGTGGGTGCCCATAATGTGATGGAGGGGGGTGCGCATTATATTCTATTTGCACTTTGGGTTTCTTCTTCGAATGGTATTGCAAAATATTGTTAAATATTTTTTATTTCTAGTGATCACTAAGTTGTGACCCTGATTCTTTTAGAAGATCATCCAATGCAAAATTTTGGTCATCGATAAGATCTTGGATCTTGTGCTTCAAGGTAAAGCATTTGTTTGTAGAATTCTCTAATCCTTGATGATATTCACAATAAGCATTCATATCATATCCTTTGGGTAGAGTTTGACTCATATAAACCTTTATAGGATGAGGGAGAGATATAAGCTGACACTCTAGTAACTGTGGGAGTAATGAATCTAGGGACTCAGGTAAATAGGAGAACTATCTCCTTGGTGCATTGGATAAAATAAGATGATTAGGTTGTTATGAAACTGTGTTAACCATGGTGGTTGTTTGCTTTTTAAGCTCATGAGTTTTTACCTTATAACTTAGTTTAGTTTTGAATTTGGTACTAGATGTAGATGCAGATGGCATGTTTGCTACATACTTGAGCTTATTTAGTGAAATAAGCTTCATTCCATGGTCCCCTATAACATGGCATAAGTTAGAAAAATATTTAAACTTCTTAAAAATAATGGAATCGTGTAAAGGAGCAAGCAAACTTTGTTTGAATGTATCTTGAAACTCTTTATCTGCCATAGGATTGGTCATTTTAGCCAACATTGTTTTATATCTCAAGACATATTCATTGATAGGTTCATTGGTTCTTTGTTTGATTTAATCAATTTGAGTATAGGAAACCTTTTCAAAAAAATTAATAGAGAAGTGTGCTAAAAATTGGTCTATAAGTGATTTGAATGCTTTCACAGATTGGAGAGGTAAATCATAGAACCACCTCAAAGTGTAGTCCTTAAGACTTCTTGGAAATAATTTGGTTGAAAGTTTATAACGTTGTCCTCCAAGGTATTTATAACTTGAAAGAGTGATTGAATTGTAGATTCAGTGGGATTTAGATTAGCAATTTGAGTGGTGACCAAATTGGATGTAAATATGGTTTGAGTAGTAATATATATTGAAACTGGTATTTGTGTTGAAACAATTGGTAATTCCATGGTAGATGTAGCAAGAGTAGTTTCGAGAAACAAAGGTTGGAAGATATAATCTATGCTTCCACTAGATGTAGGTTGATTGATTGGTATGAAATTAGTTATAGTACCTTCTAAAGAATCACCATCACTAGGTGAAATAACCTTGGTTTTATAATGTTTACTTATTTCATCTCTTGTAACATAAAAAAATGCATTCATTAAGTCCTTGTTATTATTGAGATGAGTAATCAATGCCTCTTTATCTTACATTTGAAAATTATTTTTTGTATTAACATTTTCCATTCCTTTACAAATGAAAAAACTAGAATTTGTAACAAAGTAAAGCAATCAAGAAAACATAAAAATGAGAAAACCCTATTTGACTTAGGGTTTGGATTTCAATGATTGGGTTCACCAAATGTTTAACCTAAAATATAATCTAAGTTTTCAAAGTTATCCCTAAATTAATATTAAGGGAATATATAGAAATGACAACACACAAGGGTGATAATTAGATCTATAAGTCAATTGGGTGCTAAACTTAGATATAAACATATATTACTTTTTTTAGGTTGAGAATAGGTCAAATATAGAAGGTATAACTAAGATATGTATGGAAATGATAATGAAGTAATATACTTATTTGGTTCTGATGCTAACATAGTTCTATATCTAGAATAGGGAGGAAGCAGGCTGGAAGATAGTTATGAAATAATTGTCATATTTTAGATCTAATGCTTTGGATACTAACACCGGCTTAGGACGGTTGCATCGATGCTACTATCTAGGTTTGATAAAGTGTCATGTATGAAATACTTACTATAAATGGATGTGACCACCTAGATGCTTATGTGTTTGTCTTTACTTTCACTCTGGTGCATTCAAATCTAAGTCAGGGACTGTCACTCCTCATGAAATTATAAAACCCTAGTTCTTCATCTTCATAGTGATCTCAAAAAAAAAAAGGGTTAGTGGGCACATGGTTTTAAGCTACTGTAAATACCCTATTGTCAATGGGCACTACCCACATAGCCAATACTCTGAAGAGGGCCTACGACTTATGTAGTTATCCCCTATATGTTGGCTTGTGTGTGAATCATGCAATACGTGAAAAATAAGTACAATAGTGACCTAGCTTGTAACTTTAAAAATTGGGATCTTGGGATGCTCCTTCATTACTTCAAACCTATGTATATGTTGTCCCTATGACTAATATGAGAATAGGAGAAAATAGGACATATTTACTCAATTGAATGCTCTTTGGCATGATTACTAGGTATTTTCCTCTATATGCTAGGTGGGGAATGAATGGGGGTTGATGTTATATTTATATTAATCCCTTTGGAGTAATAAATTACATTAAAGCACTTAGGCCAACCATTAGGATACGTTTCATTTAAAAATTGGATGGCTTTAGGGTACTAGACACTTGGGTCGGGTCAGGACACTAATGTCGATGCTAGTGTTTTATTTGTCTCAGATGTTAGCATCCAAAGAGCAAGAAAATAGATATAAGATTAGAACTTGCAAAGGTGAATGATAAGTATAGTTTAAGAATTTTGGGCAAGATAAAAGGCATGGGTCATCAACATAAGATAGATCAAACTAAGAGATAGGTAAAGGGGCATAAGATAGATTAGATGTGAGATTTATGGAAGTAGGAAAGCTCCAGAACTAAGAGTAATAGCCAAGGTTTGAGTTTTCCATGTATACGATACTAAGGTGCTATATAATCCATAAATATCATCTACATGCTTCTCACTGCATTTAAGTTTTAATGATGCCCCCACATCATGCTCTACATAAAATGACCTAAGTGATTCCACTTGCATGCCAAATAAGCCTCTCTCCCATAGTTGAAGAAGACATGCATTCATCACAATAATGTCACCCACAATCACTGTTTGAGTGAGTCTAAGATTCTTAGTAGTGTTTTATGTAGAACCTTCCTGAGGCTTGCACACATACCTTCTATAAGTAACTTGCACAACAACTACATCAACCATGGAATACACCTAGATGGAAATCTAGACATCACCATTATAGAGATTACCACGTGGCTCAATCATGTTAGCTTTGAAGGCATTACTGATGAAGAAGTGTGCACAATGTACACTCTAGTAGCATGTACCCATTACTAGTGTAATGATCATACAATTGAAAAAGTGTTTGGATTCATGTCCTTGAAGTCTTTGTGGAAGAAGTAATCATGTGCTCAATTCACATGTTGGTTTTTTGACATTTCTATGCAAAAGATTGAGCATTATCTAAAAATACATTTTGTGTGGATGGATCTTAAAAATTAGGGAAAGGTCACGTCCTCTTTGAAATGGTCTTATAAATGCACCATTATCCACATCAATAATGCATTGGATAACAAAAACTTCATGTTATACATCTCTACATACATTGATCCCTACATAACACTCATTGTGTTATGTGCTAACACCTTTAAAGTTCAATGTTGTCAATTGGATAGCTTTTGTTGTAGTGGCATGTCTTCCACTCACATAGGAAGCTTCGTAATTATTCTAAGATCTAGAGCACACAGGATTTCTCATCTTTATTCCTATATCACAAATTATTTATGTTGGCATCAAACTCATGTCAGTTAGAGATCACTGGTATTAGCACCACTACTAAATCAATATCAAATTTTTGAGTTTTTAACTCTCCTAAAGGTGCAACATCCATCTAACATGAATATGCATCATCTATAATTATCTCTTGTGTACATGGAGTCTTCACACATCCCTTAAAAAGGCAACATGAGTACTTACACTCCTCTTCTCAGCTTTAAATTACAAGGTTATCACATACATCCTTTGAAATTCATAGGCATCCATAGAAGGCTCTAAAATTTTCTATCAGGAGCAATAACACACTCTTCAACATAACACGATTAGTTTTTTAACACCTCATAATGTTTGGAATCTCAAACACTACGTCACATCAAAGAACATAGAGGTAGATGTATTTCTCTCTTCATATATCCAACATCCTAAATTTCTTCGCAAGGACTGGAGTCAATATAGACATGTCATTTCAGTTATCTATTTTGGTGTTAACTAGACATGCAGTGGAGACCATTTCTCTTTAAGAAAGGATGAATGATCTGTGCATCGTGCATCACTTCCCCTATGCATCTCTACAGTCGCACATGATCTTTATAGCATTCATCACAATTTTCAGATGTGTTCAAAGTGTATTTAGAGCTAAAAAATGCTTGGCACACCACTTTAGTGGTATGGATTCTAGATCATGAGTTGTATTTTGTGAAAAAGTATTATAGTCCATACACAAAACATACCCAGAAATGTTAGGTTGCACTATCTAAACTAGCTTACCCTCGATTGCCAACATCTTAGGAAGCCTTCCTTGTGTGATGCTTCACGCGTTTTGCCAAAATGATGCCTAGCAGTAGGTGTTTCTATACCCATTCAAGCTTCCTCCTATTCAACAGTGGCAATCTATGATGATAAATGGGTTTCTAGAAAACACACAAGGCTATGCTAAGGATGACTGAAGCGTTAGAGATGGCGGTGGGGTAGGGCTTGTCCTTAGTTTCCCAGGGCTCTCGATCTCAATTTAATAAGAACAATGGGCATCTTGGTGGGGGCAAGCTTAACCAATACTCACAAATTGGTTGACTTTAATTGAGCAATCAACCATTTAAAAAAAATATTTAATCTTTTTTTGGTAAAGATTTATGTGATTAGATGAGAGTGTGGACCCCACCACTTTGTGAGTGTTGGTTAAGATCAGTCCCTTAATAGAGGACTTGGAATCGGCCTCAACTTCCTCGATAGAAATTTATTGCCAAGGAAGTTCAATATTATATGGCTTTAACGTAGCTTAGGGCGGCCTCCTCCAATCAAATAGGGCTGAATTTCTATGCACTTACAGCAATGGATTCCTCTTCCGTTCCCAGAAAAGTTTTAATTTTTAGTTAGGCACAACTGCTAAAATGGGAATTTGTTATTTTCACCAGTTTGAGTGAATCGATTGGATGCTATGCAAACAAACATGGCCGCATAGCGCCGGCATTTCCTGAGATTGGCTCCAAATTGATTGAACACACTATAAGCTCCAAAAAAATTGTCTTTTTATTGAAGGTCATTGGCAACTCATGGCCTAGATCAGGTAGGTTATGAAATACTGTTTTCATATAGTGTTTACCATTACAATCTAGATAATTTATGATTTTGATTATTCTGTTTTATCGATTTTTCCAATTAAAAATGAAACATTTTGGGATGGTGCATGGCTGTAGATCAAGCACTAACATTAAGCATAACTCGAGTTCATCACTCTGAGATTAATTCCGAAAAGTTTGATCATATACTAATTTAACATGGATGAATCCTCAAAGATTGAAACAAGAGCAATCAAATATTATGTGATTGACCCAAAAACACGGTCGCTTTTTGCTTTCTCCATTAAAGCGGCTGTATAAATTTTCAATATGATTCAAATAGAAATGTGATTCATCGCTAGATATAAAAAAAGAAAAGAAAGAAGAAGAAGATGGAATGTCATTCAATTGTTAAACTTGTTATGAATGGTTTACCAAGCGAAAGATCTGATTATAACTCTTTGTCAGGCTTAAGTTTGTATAGCCAATTCATAGATAAATTATTCTAAACTAAATTCAAGTTACTTTTTTATCATGTTAACTATCAAATTAGATAGAAATACATCACTTGTTTCTAGAATACTAGAAAAGAAGAGAGTATCCATGATACTTGTAAACATGATTTGAGTTGCAGCCCTCCTGTTACTTGTCTGTGTTATAGCATGAAATGAATGGTGCTTACCATGCTCATTCCTCCGTGTCTTATCTTTATCAGCGTGCATACATATCTGACATCTGAATTTGTATCAACGTAGTCGAAGGGTCCTCTGAAGTAATAATCTCACCGAGGACCGGCCAAGGGTAAGGATCTTCAGAAGTACTCTGATCAGCAACCGCTAGCAAGGTATAATCTTTCATCCTTGCTTGTGTTGAATCGCTCCTGTACTGCTCAACAAGGCTCACATCTCTATATAGTCTCGACTGTTTTGTGGCAGCTCTTATCCAAGCAAGCTCCTCCACCACCTCTCTCATCGACGGCCTTGCTTTTGCTTTCGGTTGCAAACATGCCTTAGCTAATCTTGCCATATTCTCCATCTGCTCTTGGTTTTCCTCATTTACTACGTTGGGATCTAAAATTTCAGTCAAGCGGTTGTGGTTGATTGTGGACAGGAAATGGTCATATAAAGTGCACACAGTTCCCTCTATAGACAACAAGGGTTTCAGACTAGTAAGTAGCTCCACCAAAACCACACCAAAGCTGAAAACATCACTTTTGTCTGTAAATTGATTGCTTCTTACGAACTCTGGATCCAAGTAACCCCGAGTACCCACTGCCATGGTACTGAGGTGTGTTTCATCGGAAGGTCGTAGGCGAGAAACACCAAAGTCTGCAACTTTTGGAGTGAATGTGTCGTCTAGCAGAATATTTGACGATTTTATGTCACGATGAAATATTGGCTGAGAGGCTTGAAGATGCATATATGCTATAGCATCTGCCGATTCAATGGCGACCTGTCGCCGTGTTTCCCAGGAAAATTTCTTCTCCACTGAGTGTAGATGTTCAAAAAGTGTTCCATTCGGCACAAACTCGTATACTAGCAATGGAAATTGAGTTTGGAGGCAACAACCAAGCAATTTCACTATGTTTCTGTGATTGATATGGGAGAAAATCATAACCTCATTGATAAACTCATCGGAAATTGCCTTGGCCTTTTTGATTGCTACCGGCGTGCCGTCCACAAGAACTCCTTTGTAGACTATTGCGAAACCGCCTCTTCCCAATTCTGTTGAATAATCGTTTGAGGCTATTTCAAGCTCTTTTTCAGGAAATATTGTCATGTTTTTTCTTCCTCCCATGGAAGCGATGTGTTCCTGTAGCTGCATACCCCCATTCTGTCGGAAATACTTGTCCCTCATATCTTTCAATTGACGCCTCCTCAACCACCAAAATAATCCACACGCTCCCAAAGAAACTCCAACGAAGGAAGTAACAGAGCCTGCCGTCTCACCAAACATAGAAATATTTATGATCTGCACTTTTGCAAATATAAAGAAAACCAACCTGAAAAGACAAGCAGCATAGTCACCTATAATTGCAGAAGTGATGGAGCTATGTGAGCTTGTGGACTCGCATTGAAAGCCATCTCCTTTATAACCCTTTGCACAAGAACAATTGTAAGAACCTGGAAAATTGTGACATATACCCCCTTTCCATGGTTCAATGCACTGATTCAAGTCTCTACGGCTGCATTCGTCCACATCTGTGCATCCACATTACTATCAAAGGATTAAGAGTCTTGAAAGCCTAAAGAGAAATGCTTATAAAAGAAAACACACCTGTTCTAATTTTCAAAAGTGTATACCTGTGCAACCTGTGCCGTTAGAGTAACCATATCCTTCATATCCAGGAAGACATTTGCATACATGCCCCTCGCCTGTTGGGGAATCTATGCATTCTGCATTGATGTCGCAAGAGTAATTGGCCGTTGATTTAGCTACAGAGCAATTCTGAAGGCCGATACCCCAGTTAAGGCGGAGACCATAATAAGCCTTCCATCCTTCTCCCCAAAAAAGTTCTGTGTTCTTATCGACTATCGTGAAGGTAGACGGATCAAATACGGTCGAGAAGCCACACCGTTCTTCATTGCTATAATTAAACACACCTCTACCGGTGAAATTTATCAACTTCCAATTATCTGCAAGGACAGTTTCACAACAGCCATAATTGCAGTATTCAACGGCGCCATGATTTTTACAGTCAGGTATACATCTCACCTGACCGTACTCCCCGTATGAATAAGTACCAGACGACGTCCCGCAGCCAATGACCACGAACCTGTTGGATGTGGAAATAGTGAAAGGGCCCTTTGAAGGTAGCTGAAACACCTTTCTTTCATCAGTAGAATTACAAGACAAGGCCATGAGAGTGGTCGAATTTATGATGAGGTAACCCGTATAATTGATCTGCATAATCTTAAAATCCCCTCTGAGAACATGAGTCGTATTATAATTTGTAAATGCAGGAAGAAACAGAGCGAGCTCCCCAGTAGAATTGTCCTTCTTGCATTTGATTCGAAAACCAGGGTATCCGCAGTCAGATTTATTAATCCAAAAAGGATAACTCACACCCATTGACCCACACCTTTCCGGTTGGCATTTCGTAGCAGCGGCAAAGCCCGCCAAACAAAAACAAATTAAAAATCGAACCGCCATCTTCCAATGGATTTGCATTTCCAAGAACATAATTTTTGACCGCCAAATAAATTAGGAAAGCAACCCGCTGCTCAGTTATCACACGCAGGAAAAGATGCTCAGAAATGGAAATCTACTGGACTCTAAATAGCCGCTTGCATTGTTGACTGGTCAACAGCAGAAGTGGCATTGCGCGTTATCGGAATTTTGCGGAATAATACCCCTCCATGAATACAAGACCTTACGATTCTCTTCTTCAATGAAGACCAGACTTGTTCAACGAATACAGGTGGTGGTTGCATTCTGTGTAGATTGATCGTGATGGATTGTTTTTGCATTATTGTCTTTTTCTTCAGTTTGGTGGATACCTTTTTTTTAAGAATTTGAAAATTTGTAGGATGTGCCAAGTCTATTGTTGGCTTTGTCCATATTTCCGGTTTTAAAATATGTTAACCTCAAATTTTTGAGGGAAATATCTAAATAAATGAGTGCATAATAAATATAGATTGTATTTTGTATTTTGTGAAATGGGGTGGATGTATAAGGAATATTTAACCAAGTTTATGTACAATCACAAATGAATTGTTTTTAATTAAGTATTGTTAATTAGGTCAATAAATTATATATAGTAATATTGATTAACAAAATAAATATGTAAGGTTATGAAAGTGTATTTTGATTATGATATTGTTTAAGATATGTTATTATAATTTGAACATAGAAATGTGTAGGTAAAGTTAAAATGATTGTAATCTATAAATATGTGGGTAATCGAAGAATGATTTCAGGGTCACTCCAATATTTATTGTAAGTGTCAAAAATTAAAAATATGACTTCTATATTTTATGATCATACTTTTGTTCTTTCACTTCTTCACTTTTATTTCATGCATTATGACATGAATTTTTTTTAAATGAAAAAGGATATTTTTTAGGATCTACATTAGAATTAATGACTAGTGGAAGACTAATTAGTTGTCTAAGTTTTCAAACCCGATAATGATAATAGAAATATTGATAATAGAAAAAACATAATAAAAATTATATAACATACACAAACTTATTACGGGTTCAGACATAAATATTTCTTGATCCCTTAATAGAGTATAGTACTTGTTAATTTATAAGTAACATTCAAGTTCAAAAATAAAAATATTAATTTATGCTAACTTCCAACATCTAGAACTTAAAATGGGGAAAGAGTTGGACACATACACCTAATTTTACGGGAACCTAAAAAATAATATAAGATAAAAAATGCACTAAAGGGAGATTATAGGAATCTAGAAATCAATGGGAGGGTTGATATTACCTAATTTACATGGAATTATTCATATGTAAAAAAAATCTTTAATCGATATAAATTAACACTAAAGAAATGCCACGTGACCATTTTTACATGTTTATATTTTTCCCAACTTTGAGGTGTGTACTTAGATATAAAAGAAGAAGTGTAAGCATGCACTTTACAATATAACATAAAAAGAATATTATTAATCTAGATCTTTACGATTAGAAACTATGAATCTCAAAACTTACAAAACCACTTTTCTAGGAAGATATAAATGAGTCAAAAAATAATTATTATTAAAAGTTAAATACTAAAATAAAATACTTTCTTTGACCTGGAAAAAATAGGTTATCCATACCATTGAAGGAGAGAAATATGGATGGAGTTTAAAACCTATGGTTATCAAGTGATGGGCCTCTGCGTTTGAATAGAATCTAGATCATTGGTGATTAAATTTAGAACCTTATATATTAGGAAATTGGCCTCCAATTCTTAAAAAAAATTGAATTATTGAATTGTTAGTTAATATATAAATTGAAGGTAAAACCACATACACCAGGCAAAAAATTTCAAATTTTACGATCTTAAATTTGTTGAGTCACAATCTATTTTAAATTTTGATACATAACAAAAGATCTCATCTGTCTATCATATCAATGAAAGAGAGTAAAGTCATTAAAAAAAAAAGTGTATGATGTATATCTCCCTTGAAAGATGGATGAAATTATGAAACTCATATCTTAGATTTAATATATTAGATACCATAATAAGATATAATAAGGATATAATTTAAAAGATATGATAAATATATAATTTTAATGTTCAAAAATATAACATTTAAAATTATAAATTCAAAATGTATTTTTACATATTTTTTGAAATATAAATTAAATCATAACATAAAAAAATAATAAATAAAAAATTAATAATAATATAATATTAATCTTCGAGATATAATTATAATAATAAAATTAATATAATTTTTATTAAATAATTACTTCAAACATAATATATAAAGTGATCTCATAATAAATACATAAAAATAGTAAATACACATTAGCACGCCAAACACACAATTAGATTGAGTAGAAGGATTTTAAACATATGGGGAAATTAAACGGACACCCTTATCCAAAGAATAGGCATATCATTTACATGATACGTAATATAGCATTCACTTACTGATATATGAGACACGAGGAAGTTACATACATAAGCTAATCACATAAATCACAGCTAATCATAACAAAGACATAAATTTAAAAAGCAAGGTAGAGATAACCTTAATATAACTTTAAGTCAAAGTGACATGTTGTCTAGATGTCCAAGAATCAAGCCAATTTAATTCATGTTTAATAAGGTCATCTTCAAAAACTACATCTATAAATTATAAATATCTAATTTTGGTAGAAGAATATTTCCCAGTGTCTTTGTTATGCATTTCAAAACTTGGTTTATTTGTTTATATTTCACTATTTTTGAATACCTTTAGTTTAAATTAGATTTTCTCTGACTTTGATTGATTTATATTTTTTCAAGAATGCCTCATATCTGTCAATTGTCACTACTGAAATCCCAATCATCCCTTCTTTATTCAGTGTAATCTTTACTCTGGGTCTTTTTTCTCATGGTCAGAATCGACTCTCTATTGATTATGAATTTGTCGAATTCATCCCTCTATCGATTATGTTCTTAAACTTATATCAGTATTTTTCATATTATATTGATCTCTTACACCTTGATTTTTTCCTATCACTATCTTCTATAATTTTTCTATATATGAAGTGTCCTACAGATCCCTATAGTAAATACAATATATGCTTATCTATTTCATAAGTTAACTTCGAAATTAAATTCGATCTATAACAAACTATTTATCAAATGTACAATTATCAATCCTTATGAATAATTCTATAAATTTTTTCATAGAACTTGTACATAATATAAACATCAAAGTCTTTTTCTATCATATACTGTACCAAAAGATCAGAAATAAGTATAAATAAGTTACTACATATTGATAGCTACCATCAACATCATATATCTATTATTTAATTATGTACATATTCACATATGAGTATATATTCATTGCATATTAATTCATATATTTTATATGTTACTATTAATATATGATTGTTTATTGTTACATAAGACCAATAGTGTAAAAAATATATGTTGATTCTTTAAGTAAAGTTAAAATGAATTTAACTTATACAGATTATTGTTATGAAAAACTATTATTCTTGTAATCAATTAAACATATCAATGAAAAACTTTCTTAAATGATTTTTATAATATAATAGTTATATGGAATGATGACAAGAAAAAAAATCAAATATATATATATATATATATATATATATATATATATATATATATATATATATATAACAAATGCAAGAAATCACCTTTATAAATTTGTTGTACAAAAAATATAAAATAATAATTCTTTATGTCCAATGTCTTACAAACTAGTTGTTCAATTTTAAACTTCACATACATAATAGCTTTTTATAGCACCTATACAATTCTATATAATATTTCTTTCTTATTATTATTATTTTTTTAAAAAAGGGGTAAAAATTTTATTAAACTTAAAACATCAGATTACAAAAGCCTCCAAACAGAGCAAAAGACAAGCAAACCAAAAACAACAGCCTCAAACCTCAACTCCACCAATATCTCCAGCAAGAATGGGTTCCAGTGCCTGACGTAAATCACCAGGCAGCTACTCCCATTCATCCGCCTTGTAGCCTTCTCCCTCTTCCGACGCCCATCTCGCCAAACAATCAGCCACCCTATTCCACTCTCGTGGAATGTGGGCATAGGATACCGACTCCATGCAAGAACTCACCTGTAAAATTTGTTGCACTATCATGGCCAAGTGCCAGCTCACATCAAAAAAATTCCTTTCCAGGATCAAGTTAATCAGGACCTGAGAATCAGCTTCGCATATCACCCTCCTCCAACTCAAAGCATATATGATAGCCAAACCTTCCATCTTATTAACTGTCTGCACTCCCTGATATGTCGAGAAAATAAAAACCATAGATCTCGAAAAATCTCTAGCAATCCTACCAATCCCAGCCGCCCCTGGGTTGCCCCTGGACGACCCATCCGTATTAATTTTCAAAAGCCCAGTAGGTGGAGGCATCCACTTCCCCAACCGTTAAACTTTCTGCTGCCCCTGTGTACCGCATCTGACACAAGCCGAGATCGGAGATAACTCTCTTATGCCAAATCGTTCCAGCACCTCAACGTCCCCTTTTTAATTTCAGTCTTATATTTTTAATCATCTTCTACTTCAATATTTCAATTAAAACATTTTTGGGCATGCATTAATGCACTAATTTATGCTAAATAGGATCAAATGATTGATAAAAAAGATTTGAAATGTTTCCAATATATAAAAAGATAAAAAAAGAATCAATTCAATTTTCCTTTGAACACTTAATTATGTTAGTTGTATATTATATGGCATGTTTTTTTCTATATTTAAATTCATTTTTAATGTAAAATAATATATTTTTTCTATAATTAAATTTATTGTAATTTTTTTTTTTTTTTTTTTGAAGTTATCATAGATATAACAAATTTATTTAATCAATATAACCCAAATAAATATACTTTAAAATACTTGTTACCTTTATACTGAATTCAATTCATCATAATTTTATTTAATATTAGTATTATAAATATTTAGATTTCAAATTTTAATCTAATATCAAGACTTTAAATAATTAATTCAAATAAAAAAATTATGAGAAAGTTACATAAATGCTCACCTTTTCTTAATCTATACCTTGATAAACAATAACATATAACTAAGATCAGGATATTCAAAAAGTTTTAGATCATAACTGTAATATTTTTTAGCTATATTCTTAAATATATTCATAAAAACATATATGTTGATATTTCTAAGTATTATAAAAAAAATATAGTAAACCGTAATTTAAAGCAACCGATCTACTCATCTCTAAATGATTTACGAGTTTCAATGACTTTCTGATAACGTAAGCCTGAACATCCATAAATTTTATTTTTTCTTTTATGTGTGAAAAAATAAATTATATATTTTTAATTTAATAATTTAAACTCTATATTGCTAAGTCCTAGGGTTAAAAGTCCATGCACGTTGGTGACCTACTCAGCATTTTGTATTGTTTCTTTCTTTTCTTTTTTTTTTAATGGGTGGTCCATCGTTTCAATTATTGGGAGCTAAGAACCATTCTTTTTGTCAACGTATGAATGCTCACATCAAAATTTCCACAACGTAATAAAAAAAAAATCAATTTCCACTCATTTCTACACATTACATCACTCGAAAATTAATTTAACTTTTGTAGGCCCTTGCCCCAATATTTATTAATGTACACATTTAATTAAAATAAATATATAAAAATGAATAAAACGGGTCCTAGTTAATTAATGAGTTAGACTATGTAGTATTTAAAGTCATATAGCGGAATATATTATGCAATCAAAAGACGACAATAATAATTTATATTTACATTTAATTTGAGCAATTGTTAATATGGTATATAATGATAACAACACATCAATTTCAAATAAAATATGTTATATAATTATATTTTCATATCTTTGCTTGTTTTTAGCTATATCTTAGAATAGTTATTATGTTCTATGATCATGTCACCCCTTCTCCATTGACCCCTCTCTATTTACTTTCAACATGAGCATAAGGACATGCATATAAAGATGTAATTCCTACCTACTTACGTTAAGTGTTTAGCAACCCATTAAAAATATTAAATGATTAACACAATCTTGATGATAATACATCACAATAGAACATATTACATAGGAACACAACTCGATGGATTATAACATATAATAGGAAATGTGTTATCCATTTTTTATATTTTAATGCAACCTACCCAATAAGAAATGGTTAGATAGATGAGAATTACACAATTTTTTTCGTTTCCTAGACCACGAAGACCATCAAATGTCTCCAAAAGCTATGTGGTTCAATTGACGGATACAAGAACTTCAAAACAAACATGTTGTCTTACCACAAACCTCATATGTCATGAATATCACCGTGCATTACTACAAGATTCCCAAATGGATATGGAATGTGTGGTAATGTTATACCAACTTTGAAACCTCTAAATTAACCATATTGATTATAGATAGCTTTTGATGTCAATTCCATGCACCAAAATTACTATAAATTATCACAATACTTGTGCAATGAAGACACACCTCCTCTAAGAACTTTTGAATCACACCAGTAGTTCTATAGAAAAGCAATATATTATGTGTTGACTTTGTTGAATGCTCTAATGCTCCAAAATATACCACAAGCCTTTATAAATGCATCAAAAACATTTTCATTAGTAGACTTGATCAAAAGACTAAAAAACCCTATTATGCAAAGCTTTGAAAGTTTAATCAAACTAAGAAAATACTTGTGTGCATCAAAAAACTTGTGTAGAACTTATTAACATATACTTTACACAATCAGAATCTTGTGTAACACTAGACTTATTTAAATTACCTAATCTAACATATTTTTCGTTGATGTAGGATTACATGTGAACCCAAATGCTCCTGCATTGTACACCCTGGGTAATTAAAAAAAATGAGCTCCTACATTTTTTCTTTTTAATAATGATATTCTTTGTACTGTAGCTTTCAATGTGCTTATCCATGTCACATTTCAATGCCTTGGCCCTTCCACTTGATTAGATATTATTTGTATTCTCTATCATATATCCTCTTCCAAATTCTTGAGTCAGTCACATGTCCCACATCCTCATGCTTCTTTTTTTGGAATCATTACTCTCTAATCCATCTCTTTATGATTTGAATTAGAGTATGAACCTATACTTCCACTACTATTCCCTACATGATAAGGACATAAATCTTCTATATTAAAAGTAGGTGATATGCCAATTCTTTCGACTAACTGAACCT
Organism: Torreya grandis; assembly: GCA_037957365.1. Taxonomy (NCBI): domain Eukaryota; kingdom Viridiplantae; phylum Streptophyta; class Pinopsida; order Cupressales; family Taxaceae; genus Torreya; species Torreya grandis. The sequence goes on from JARHVA010000259.1 coordinate 2,833,349, forward strand.
CATATGTATTCTTTGTAAACCCCTGTAACACTCTACATAGTCCAATCTTATTCCATTTCAACTTATTATATGTTCATTTTCAAAAATCTCTTTCTCCTCAAGTGTGTTGAGACTATGTCCCCAACCTAGTATTATATCTTCCTTTTATTCATGTCTATGTGTTGCTTATATTATATTGTACTCTTCTCCATTTTTTCACACACTATCTTATATACGTCTCTCATGTGTCCTAAAAAATCCACTAAGTCTTCACTTTTCCTTTATTGAATTATGATATCATGTAACTCCACAACTCCCCTTGTACTTAACCCATACAAAATATAAAATGGTGTTTTTATTCTATTCATAACTATATTATTATATGTGAATTTAGCTTGTGTAAGAATATTATCTTATGTTCTTAGATTTCCTTCAAATAAACACTACAAAAAATTTTCCAAACTGTTATTGACGACCTTTATTTTTCCATCTATCTGAATATGATATGTTGAATAAAACTACAACTTAGTGTTCAATATCCTCCAAAACATCCAACATAAATGTCCTAAAATTTACACATCTTTATTTGATACTACGTTGTGTAGAATACCATGCAATATTAAAATCTCCTTAAAATATAAGTTAGCAATGTTTATCGCATTGCTTATCTTATTAAAAATCCACAAAATATGTCATCTTTGAAGATCTATTAGCCACCACAAATATTGAGTCATTTTCTCTCTACATTATAGAAAACCCTAAAACAAAATTCATACTTATCCACCTCTGTGATCTCTTTGAAATAGGAAATTGTTGATACAATATTACATTTTGACTTTTCCCTTTGGCTATAAGCTATACAAAACTACAGTTGTGAATAACTTTAGGCACTCTATTTCATTTATGACCAAAAATAGTTTTTTGATAAATTCACTAATGTCTTGTCATAACCAAAATTTCCTACTTAACCTCCACTATACTTTTCCTTAATCAAATTAGCTCGCATTAAACCTCTAGGTATACAAAGTTTCCTTATGTTGAGTAATAAACCTTCTTGAAGAAAAAAAATCTAAACAAGTTGTTTTATTTCCACTCACTAGTTTTGCACATTCCTTACATGCTTCATGATGAGTTCCAGAAATGGCCCTCATCTTGCTAATTATTATTTCCTAAAAAAACCTCCTTGTTTTTTTATCCACATTAATTTGGCCCATACTGTGTTGATATATGTGCATATTATATGAGTCATATATATATGCATATTGTTGCAGTTTAAACTAGTTATCTAGATTTGATGGCTTGATTATTTTTGGTATTAATAATGGTGTAATAATAATTCAAAGTGTTCGTGGTTATATACATTCTTGGATGACATTTCACACCTAAAACTACTATGGATAAGTAATCCATATCCACCACCTGGTTATACATCATTTCACCATGAAGTTCATAATTCACCAGTAGCCACTATTGTATCTCACCCATAGGAATGATTGTAGATACACATTTCTAACTATGATAGTTTTTAGTTTGATCTATAAATATTTTGTGGTTGTTAAGAATAAATGGTTATTTCAAATAAGGGATCAAATTATTAACATCTTCATTTCTATTGGGTCACAAAATGGTTGTTTTAAATTTGTATGTGGCCTTAAATATTCCTTTACTCCATTAGTTTATTATATTTTATTTTCATATATTCATAGATTTGTATGGTTTTGATTGTTGTAGCGTAAAGGATTATAAATCATCCAATGAAATTCATGCCTTCTCCTTATATTATAAGAAATTTGTAGGATGTGTAATTAGCTAGAACTATTTTACCCTATTTTGGGTCAATGCTCACCCTAATAAGATAGAAACTAATGTAATTAATTCATATTGTTTTTTATTATAATGAAGTATAAATATGAATGTAAAATATTAAAGCTGATTTGATCATTTCAATGTTTAAATATGGGAATTACTAAAGAGGATAAGATACTTATAATTATTATATTTAGTGTAAAATAGAGATTATATATAGGTGGCAAGGTAGGCATAAAACTATACTATGAGTTGCAAAGATTAGGAGCATGAATTTTTGGCTCACTTGGACACTATCATCGGTCATTATGCTCTGATTATTATGGTTTTTTCTTTGTAAATTTTTATTTTTCTAATATAGGATGATACAATTGATTCTATTATATCTGTGTGGGATCTCTAAGTTTGATTCATATTAACTACATCATCAAGTGAGGTCATTTGTGGGGTGGCATCCATAAGCCATAAATTCAATAAATATTTGGATTATGGCTTCCCATGCCTATTTAATGCCCCTTCCTCCCAAATCATTATGAGGATATTTATGTATTTTATTTACATAATTAGATTAATTCATGGCCACACATCTTGATCTTAATATGGATGGTCATGGTTGATCCTGATCAATTTGGAAAATATATAGATAGGAGGCCTCTCACTCACATTTTTAAGCTTAATTTGTGTAAACTTATAATACAAGATTCTCTCTACAAGCCATTTGATTGTACTTTGATAATGCTTTATTTTTAATAAGATAGCTTCATTGATAGGAATACCATTGATTTCATATCATGAGCCTAGATTATAATTGGTGTTCTTGTGATGGTGTAAGAGCTTGAATTACACCATTGTTGAAGACTTGAGCACCAAATCAAGGGGAAAAACATGTTTTGAGCCGTATATGGATGGTGGGATGCTCTTGGGAAGGTAACTTATGTTTGCTTTCTTATATTTTCTCTTAATTGTCATTTTCACACCCCATTGAATAGGTTGGCCTAGATTTTTAGTTCTTTATGCAATTTTATTGCTTTTCATGACTAATGCTTGATCTAATCATCTTTGTAATCCATCACTACACCCATCAGTCTATGGATGAAAGGTGGTGGATTTGTTCATCTTTGTGTCTAGCATAGACCAAAATTCTTCCCAAAAGTGACTCAAAATATTATATCCCTATCAAATAGGATAATTTATGATATTCTAAAGTGGGTCCAGACATATCAAAAGTACAATTAGTTGTTTCTAGAGATAATATTACTTTCTTATAGAGTATGAGAATTGTCATCTTTAGGAATCTATCAAATAATACATAAACATAATCATTACCATGCTTAGTAGTAGGAAATCCTAAGATAAATTCCATGGAAATATATTCCCATGTTCTTGTTAGAACCAACAGAGGTGTGTAAAAACCTTGATTCTTTTTTATTATCTTCGAAATTGTACATGTTGTTCAAGACTTAATATATTTGGATACATCAGACCTGAGATGTGTCTAGAATAAATAATTATGCAACACCACAAAATCATTTTCAACTCCAAATTTTCATAAAACCTTTCTAAAATGATTATTCTAAAATATTTTTTATCTTTTTGCCTTATGCAGAACTCATAAGTACCCAAGATGATAAAGAAGTCCATCCTTCAAGTATAAATCTAGAACTATATTACCATAGAATAAATTATAATAGATATCTATAAAATTCATGTTATATGGATACAATTCTAATCATGCGTTGAATTCATTTATACATGATTCATGTAAAAAAGGATAACTTGAACTAGTAGATAGCTCAAAAAAATTATGACTATATTACCACTTCCCTTCTTATGCTTGATGTTTAGATGGAACTATTGAAGATAAGAAGACCATTTTTTATATTGATCTTGCTACAATTGTTTAAGTTTGAAAAAACTAAGTGGCTTATGATTGGTGTAGATCACATTCTTATTTCCTAATATAATGCTTCAGATTCATATATGCTTAAACAATAGATTAAATCTCACAATCATATGTTTGGTAGTTACCAATGCGGTGAACATTTTGATATGGTATGCAACCTGATGACCATGTTGAGTGAGGATTTACCCAAGTGTGAAGTTATAGGCATCTATCTCAATCTAAAATGGTTGATAAAGGCCTAAAAAAGTAAGTACTAGTGCAGAACATAGTCTACATTTCAATTCTTTAAATGTTTTTTATTGGGCAACTTCCTAGATGAACTTTGCTTTAGTGCCACATTTGGTAACCTAGTTTAAAGGCCAAGTCACATTAGAAATACCAATTAAAAATATCTTGTATAAATTTTGAAATCCCAAGAAGGTATGAATCTCTATGAGATTATTTTGTTATGGCCATTCCTAGATGACTTGAATCTTGGCAAGGTCCACATCTACTCCTTGTGTGTCTACTATGTATCCTACGTATTATATCTTCTCCATATCAAATGAAAATTTCTCCATGTTTGCATACATCTTGTATTTTTACAAGGTTTCAAACACTTTCTCTATATGATGCACATGTTTATCCCATGTTTTTATGAATATCAAGATGTCGTCAAGGTATACTATAAAAAACAAAGTAGTGAATGGTCTAATAATGTCATTCATCATTTGCATGAATGTATTTAGTGTGTTGGTCAAACCAAAGGTAATAATTAACTATTATAAAAAACCTTTTTTGGCCTTGAACGTAATCTTATATGCATATATAGGTTCAATAATAATATGATAATAACCTAACTTAAGATAATTTTTAGTGAAGCATTTTTCACCATGAAGGTGGTGTAGTAGGTCCTCAATCCATAGAATAGGATAGTGTTTCTTCATTGTGACCTTGTTGAGAGTTTTGTAATTAATGAAAATTTTCCATGTGCCATGTTTATTTAATTCAAGCATAATTGGGTTGCTATAAGGTGATTAATTTGGCTTGATATGTCCTTTTTTCACAAATTCATGGATTTGCCACTTGATTTCTTCATTCTCTAAAAATGATCTATGGTATAAATAAACATTAGGTAGGGGTAGTGTAGGGATTAAGTCAATAATGTGTTATACCACATAGTGAGTATGCACTTCCTTTTTTAGTTTGGGTTTATCAAAAGAGTGATAAAGAAGACATGTCACTTGAAAAGGATGTTCTAAGTGAAGCAATTGAAGAATTATCACAAGAATACATATCAAAGTCTATAAAAGATACATTATCTCTATGTATCCATATAGTTCTAACTTTAGAGTAGGAGTTTGAGTGGCTTTCAAATAATACAAATTATCATAAATTTATTTACCACAAGATTTGCATGGATGCAATTTCCAACAATTAGATATATGATGCCTATATTTATCACCATGCTCACAAGTTTTACCATTTTTAACCAAATAATGAGTATAACAAGCATTATCATCAAAAAACATCATATGATATTTAAGAGAACTATTGTGAAAATTCCTTCAGTGTAGAGGACAAAAATAGTTTAAATTGCCTTGAGTACCAATATAACTGATCCCTACATGAGTTGTGGTAGTTTTAAGCAAAATAGGTTCAAAAATATCATTTTCATGTTTACCAAGACCTCTACTTGAATAGCCCATAGAGTGCATAATGTGTAAATCGGGGTTAGAAAAAAATTTAATGCAAGGAATGCATGATTCATTATAAGCATGTTGATCATCAATATTAGAGGTTTTATTAAGGTTGAAAGACACAAATTTTGCATTTAAAGTGTCAATTAAGTGTTGTATATTCAAAAGTTACTCAATAAAAGAGTTTTACAAAGCAATAATATTAATATTTTGACTTCGTATTTGACATCACAAAGTATATATTTCATTATATTTTAAATGCAATTTTTTGGCATAAAAGTCTTAAATGGTAAAAAAATAGTTAATTTAAAATCCATTGTCAAGCAAGAGATAAAAAACAAGCAATTTTACATTAATGTGATCAAAAAACATGTGTAGGTTAAATTCAAAAAACCTTTAACATAAATTAATGAAAGAGAAAAGTATATAACTTTGATGTAATTAGATTGTAAATGTAAGTCCACACCAAAATACCAAATTTCAAAATTCTTATAACAAAGATTTCAAGAATATAAAAAAAACTTTTATTTATGAAAAAAGAAAGACTTAATAAGGTATAGTTGGATTTGAATTTTTTGTTTTTAAAACCTTTCAAGGAATAAAAGGTGAATGAAAGTGATTGAAATGGAATTTATACAATGTAAGAAAGTGAATTTTCTAAACAACAAGCGTAATAAAATAATTAGAAATTATTATGATTAAAAAAACATGGATTTAGAATAAATATAAACCAATATAATTACCACGAAAAAAGCAAAGCTAAATATAACTAATGCGCAACATGAAATCCAAGCTAGAGAAAGGAATAAATAAAGTCAGGACTATCAATGTATTTGGAAAGAACAAAGGATTTGTAGGCAAGTGAAACATAATGCAATAAAGTAGGCACAGTGTTATGAGGAATGTGATAACAAACCTTCCAAGCATAAAAAGTGTAGAACTGGTCAAAAAAAAAGAAGGGCATGAGACTAGATAAGAATAAGAATAATGCCAAGATATCGTATAGAACATTTAAATAATAACATATTAGGATTTATGCCAAGATTTCATAAAAAGAATTCAAAGAATAGAAAAAACTAGTAGAATGAAGATTTTTATCTTTTAAAAATGAAAAAAAAAAAAAAAGGTTTTAGTTTTTTTTCCCTCCAAACCTACACAAAATTCAATAATTAATAAAATTTGATACCATTTTAGGATTTATGCCAAGATATCATAAATAAAGTTGAAATAATATCAAATGAAAGCATAATATGAAATAATATTACCTCATAAAGGTAAGCAAGCAAATCCTAAGATTTAGCCAAGAGTTTTGAAGTGAGAAACAAACTAGTTGGAAGGAAACCCACATAAATATTAAGAATCCTTGTCAACAATTATCCTCACAATACAAACATGGTTCAAAAGAAGAATAGAGAAGAGGATAAAGCTTCAGGTGACAAGTGAAGAAGAGAGGAGGAGAGGGATATTTAAATAGATTAAGGGGAAAGAAGAGGGAGTTACTAAGGCTCCCATGATGACCTTACAAGGCCTCCTTAGTGTGTGTCAAATATCATATTCTCCAAAGGTGAAGGGAAGTATGTGATGTGCTGAGGGAGGATTTAATTGTGAAAGTAACTCCTAAAATTCTACAAAAGGACAAAAGAGGTGAGAGACACCTCATAAATCTGGGATAAAATGAATTCATAATACTAGTAAATGCACATCTAAAATAGACTTAGGATAATCTTAAAGAGCCTAAAGTGAACCCAAACAAGGTTAATCTCCAAAAATAGTAGTTGAGCATTGATCCACATTTGATAATGGAATAATATTTTTTCTTCCTATATTTATATAGGGGTAATAGAGATATTTTTAGTACCAACCATGATGCTAGGCTCAAAATCCATGATCTATTTACCTTTCTCAAATGATGTTGTGTGTGTACCTGTTACTTCAATTGATTCAAGTAGATTCTTCATAGCATGGAATTATTAATTGGAATGACTACTTGAGTTGTGAACTACACACCACTTACCATTCTTGGACTACTTAGTATGATCATTTGATGATTATTTCTTCTTCTTTGGAGGGCATTTAGAGTTATTCCTTGATTTGGAAATTTTATTAGAACATTTATACTATTGTTTGGTATAAAACTTAAAATATTTTATATTAGTTTTGACCTTTTCTTCAAACTTGAAAGAAAATATATAGGCTTATTTTATTAAAGAGATCTATAAGATATCCAAATTCTAACCAGATATGACATCTTAATCCTGACCTATAATTCAAAACAAAAAAATTCTCTGAATCCTAAATCCCAAGTTTGGACACTTGATTATGAAAAATATGTGTACTATGGTTAGGATTATTGCTTATATTATCACAACTCAGATAACTTCATGTACTAATCATCATAGTTTCTAATATGATAATAATTTTCTATGAGTGCTTCTACAAACCCATTCCATGTGTCTACAGATGTGTCTAAGTTAATTTCATTTTCATGATTCTCATTTGAAGTCCAGTAAGTTTCCCACCATTATTGTAGTGATAAATAAATTTTATGAATATTGAATGTGATTTTTCTTGGTCAAATAATTTATTAACCACATAGTATGTGTTGACCAAATTTCACCCTAGGTTAAATTAGGTCAACCCTCTTGCATCTTCAAATTTTTCATAAGGTTGTATAATTCATAAAATGGTCACAATGGTCATAGATGAGGTCTAGTCATAGTTTGAGGATCATAAAATATGTTATAAATGTAGACACCTAAATCTGACCACCAATGACCTCCAACCAAGGTTTTGACCAATTTCTACCAAAATGCACAATTTGGCCTAAAAACATTAAAAAACACTAAATGATGTGAAACTGACATATTCAAGAGCTGATTTTGGCTAGGGTATCCCTAAATGATGCAGTGTAATTTATGGGCCAGCTAACTTTGATCAGATCATTCTGAGTCAAAATGCCAATTTCGCACCTAGGTGCTCTAGAGTGTTCTTTCCTATCAAATCTCTTGCACAAGATGTGTGCTTTTGTTATTTGCTATTAATAACATCCTAAATGGGATAATGGATCTAACGCGTCTGACATTGACTTTTAATTATAATCTAGTCAAAATTTGGACCAATAACAAGGCATCTTATTAATTTGAGTAATTTGTGCACAAAGTGATTAAACATGCTTAAGAGCTAATTAAACCAAATTAGAGCCTAATCAATAAATCCTTGGAAAATTGTTGAATAATTTGTTTTGGAAATGAATATTGAATATATGCATCATCAAGTGACCTCATTTCTTGGAAAGACATCCCTAGGCCATAAATGCCACAAATATCAAGATTCATGCCTCCCATACCTCATCAAAGCCCTCCATGCCTCTTAATTGCTCCTTTATCCCAAATATTGATGAGCCTATTTATCAAACATAATTGAAAAATTGGATTAATCCTTAGCCACACATCTCAATGTTGAGATGGATGGTTCGGGTTGATTCTGATCAATCTCAAAAATCTATAAATAGGAGGCCTTACCACATCATTTTTAAGTTATTTTGGTGTAAATTTAGTATGCTCAAATATCTTCAAACACATGATTATGTAAATTTATAATTCATAATTGATTACAAATCTTCATGCAACTAGTGTTACCATGCCAAATTGATTCCAAGCCAAGCCTAGCCAAGCCAGAGCCAAAGGTGCCAAGGAGAGATGGAGGTAGCCAAGCTTCCATTGATGAATATTTCATGAGCACAAGCTGAGAAAACCACTACAACAAGCATTTTGGAGCATCTAAGGAAGATAAAAGAGGGTTTCTTTTGTGTTTTAGTTATGTGTTTTATTTATGTTTGTTAACTAAGCTCTCCTTAGTAACTAGGCATGAAGATGTTAGCTTAGTGTGTTTTTGATTGGTTTCATTCACTAGCACCATATTAATTTCATTTTCTTAGTAAAATTCCTAGTTCACAATAAACCTTTGTCACATTTATCCATTTTATCAATACCCTCTTATGCCACCTTTTGGTCATTTTGATTAGTTATACGTAAATATCATCAAAATGACAAATATCAAGGCTCACACTGATGTACCACATGTCATAAAATGTTAGAGGATAATTTTGAAAGTAAAATGTTGTAGGTCCAATGTAAGAACAAGAAGATCACTTGCAAAAAGGGTAGTTCCAAATGTTGTACAAATTGAGATGGATCATCTGGCACATGTGAAAGCTTCATGAATGTATCTTGAGATCCCCACAAGTCATTTTTAGTATCAGTTAGCTTTAACAAATCCAAAATTGAGAAAAACTAGTTTCTCTTTCCTATTTCTCTCTTGGATAGGTCAATAAGGGTTAACAATTTTCACTTGGTATGGACAAGAGAAGAAGAGTGAGTGCACTTGGTGGATGTTAGGGGTCCCTGTGTACTTCTATTTCATGGTCATTATTTATATATTGATGGTATGTACTATATGAACAATCATTAAGACTGTTAGCACCTCCAAATTGTCTATGCATTCTCAATGGCTTGATTTTCTCATTTTTTTACATTGGTCTATGTGAATTGAATGATGCATATAGTCTTGTAGAATATGTTCATCCTTTTCATGTTGATTTCAATTGGTTTGGCACATGTGGTCATAGGAGGATATGCATAAGTATCTCATTATGCTAGAAGTGAGCACCATTGAGATCTAAGAATGATGTTTTGTCAGTTGTAGAGTTTCATCTTTCTATGAGTGGTTGTAGGATAAGAATAACACGCTTGTGTTTAACCCCTCGGAACATGGTGATAAATTTCTCCATGGAAGGTTTGGTGTCAAGAGGATAATTAATGGAATTCAAGCTATATGATACTTGACACAGTCAAGTAACCCTAAAAATGCACATATAGGTTTCTACATGGAAACCAGTCATGTTCAAACCCAAAAAAGGGACCAAAGTATGTTTGGAAACATTTGAGCTTGTTTTGACACCTCAAACCAATTCATGGATCAAAATAAGATCACAATGTAAGTGGTGAGGCTAGTACATAAATTCAACCTCCATGAAAGGTGCAGAGTTAAAAAATTTAAAAAAAGGAAGGCTTGCCTTAACTTCTCTAAAAAGGATTTATGCCCCATAAAATGTCATCTGTTGGTGGAAGTTAATGAGGCCTAAGTAAGTCTGATGGCTTTTTCTTGTAGCCTAGGCCTAGAGGTCACATTTTAACATAAGATGAGATTATTTTGTTGAGTGATGATGATGGTAGAATGAGTTTTCAAGTCATTCAAAATCCTAATTGAAACCTTCAATGAAATATAGTGTTAAGAAGCCAAATGAACTTGGAACTTGTAAGTCACCTATAGTGTATTGATGATACTGAGATGATGTGTGGTTTCAAGGAAAAATCGATACCTAAAAGTGTGAGATGACATTAGTGACCTTGGAGGAAAACAAAATTGAAAACATAGTGCTCAAACATATATGACCACCTATAGGAATCTCATGACTCCCCTAATTTCCACCTATAATTTAGCTCATACATAGACCAGTCTAAGCTAGTAAAATATGCAATTTTGGAGGTTTGACAAAGGTGTAAGATGAAATGGTCACATTTAAATCACTCTTATAGTGATAACATACCACTTCATTTTATTATTATAGGTAGAGTAAATAGATCATAGGTTGATCCAAGCTAGGTTTTAAACCTCATTCTCAGTCAACTAAATCCTGCACACAGTTACAGACATAAAATCCAGTCTTGATATTTTGAGATGTTTGATACCTATAGAATCATGATCAAGGATTGAAAATTATTACATAATTTCATCATGAGTTTTAATATTCCTCCATGGTCTTAGTTGGGTCAAACTAATAGGAGAAGTGTCCTCCATTTTATCTTGGACCAAAGGCACTCCACAGTCAAGACAATCTGTAAACCTAGTACATGAAGCGTAAAAGGATAAAAGGGAGAGACAAAAATGATTATATAATTATTTATATGGTTATATTAGATGTAAAAAAGTGTTTAATAACACTTAAATCCACTACGAACACTCAAAGGAGGTCACATGCTCAGAAACATAATATATGCCTATTAGGCCTACAACTAGGCATGAACCCTCATGGTTTATAATGACATTAATATGATAATATGATCTATAAAATAAAAGTGATTTCCTTCATGGGATATTGGAGGGTTGATGAGAATCATTGGTTTGTAGAAAATAACTTAGAATTGGGCATTTTGTCCTAATTTTCTCTCATGAGTATCCAAAATGCATAGTAAGAACTCGAGAAGCATTTTCTTTCACTCATATCTATAAAGACAATTTTAATGGTGTTTCAAGTACTTAGGGATATTTTATGGAGGTATTTAACTCAAATTGAGTGGCATTTTCTTGAGGGTTAAGGGCTTAACATTTATGAATCATTATTAAGAACCTGAATGACCTAAAACCCTCTCAAGAACTCGATGAGAAATATATGGTGAGAAATGTATCAAAAATGGGTTGATTGTCTTGGAATATGATTTGGACATACCTTTAACTCTCCCAATCTCCCTATCACTTAGTTTTTTTATACCATCACTTGTATTGATAGGTCAAATTCTATGTTTTTTATAGGATTTTTGGTGTTTCAAAGGTGTAAAAAGGAATGGATAGGTGAAAATAATTTTATAAGGTGTGTGTATATGTGTTATAACTCATAAAACCCCACTATCACCATAATAATTCATGAAAACCCTTTTGTTAAACTAATTGTTACAGGCAATCTTCAATAGGATAGTGAGAAAGCAAGGTGATTACCTAAGTTGAAGATCATAAGTGTTATTCTTAATATTATTGAGTTATATATGATAAAATAGAGGATAAAGAGGTTTTTATAAGGTGTCTCACATATCTAAAATTAATCTCCTTGAGTTTATGCAGGTTACCCTAGTGACAAGTGTGAAAATTTAGGTGTAGAGGGCTAATGTGTGACTACAAGAAAGTGAATGAAAATTGAGAAAGAGGAGGTCATTAGTTTAGGGGTGTATAATGACTTAAAAAATATTATTTATACCTTATTAGGTTAGTGATATGTGTCAATTACCTTTAAGAGATTTATGGACAATTAGTGAACTCCTCATCAAGAGGGTAGTTTTAAGAGGACAATGAAGTGCCCCTATGCTAACTTTAAGGAGATGTCATGTTTGTGATTGACACTTCTTCAAGGAAGCTTCATGATCTATTCTATAACTCCTTATCTTGCATTATAATTGGTTTTTAATACTTTACACTTGGCATGGTGACTCTTCAACATCACTCCTCTCTCCTATCATATGCTCTATATGTTGAAGCCATTTTAGCATTGTAAACTATCCATAATTGGTATGGCGAAGAACTGCTAGTTTGACATATTGTTTTGCCTTTGAATAAATTTATAAAACTAATTTAGTCTTTGTAATTATTGCCTAATTATTTCTAGTAGTCCATTTGGATGACAAGTGATGAAGGTTTTCTCTTTGCTTCCATTCTGCTCTTGTATGCATTATGTGAGTAATACTTATTCTAACATCTCTCATGATGTGTATATGTTTTTTAGTTATATTTTGAAGTATGAAGGAGATTAGAAATGTCTAAGATCAAAATTCACAGTTACCCACCTTTAGAATTACATGCCAATCTACCTCCATGTAGAAATATTTATGCTAGAAGAACCTTTGAGTTGAGATCAGTTTTAATAGTCTAAATTCTTAGTGTAATTCCAAGTATGTTTGTGGAGATATATTTTGTGTATGACCTCCATTATTTTAGGTTACTTTTAGGTTTCATTCTTACCTTTTCACCCCAAAACAAGTTATAAATCTAGGGTAGTGTGTGAGCCTAAAAGATAGATCAAGGGAGCTAGCCTATAATCTTGAGATTTATCTCTTGTAGCACCCTGTCTATATGAAGAGATAGTTCTATGCTATCCCAAATTTGAGAAGGTGTGGTTGAATTATATAAGGTGAAATTTTTGGATATAACAGTATGAAAACATAATTCTAAGCTATTTATCTACATACATACATACATACATACATACATACATACATACATACATATATATATATATATATATATATATATATATATATTAAATTTAAACATAAGGATGTCTAGATTAACTTGTACCTTGTATGGTGTTTGTCTAAACAATCAATAAGAATGAAATATGTCAAAAGGGATTTGCTACTTGATAAGTTGAAATAAGTGACTAATGATACTTTCCCATTCATGTGTATGACATTATTATAATTCTTCAAGTTGTCTTTACAATGCATCCTCTATCATATTCTATAACCATTTTGAAGTTGCCATCATTGAAGATTTATCTCCCATTTTGGGATGTGAAGGAATGTATGATTGATGAAGGGTCATGATTATTAAATCCTAACTTCATATATTCATGCCACATTTGAGGGGGGAATATAAACAATGAAAAAAATTAGATACAACTTGATACCACTCAAGAATTATATGAATTGTGTATGCTTTGATACCACTAATCTGAGGCCCAGAGGAGACTCAATGGACAACATACTTAAACGGACTTAAGATGGTTATGAATGAAATTAAATTTATTAGTGATATATAATATGTAATTGCATTTTGATCAAATAGCAAGGAAACTAAGAAAGAGATGACAACTAGTGTAGAATTATAATAGAAAAGTTATATTGTACTAATTTTTGTACAATTTCTATGAGATCATATGTCTAGTGTCTATGTACTTCCTAACGTCACTCTTCTATGTATCTAACCTAAAAATAATGGAAGTGTGTACATTATTATAAATTAAGGAATATGAAGCATCAGTTGAACCATTAAAACATTTGGTCACAACATCTTCATAACTGAATAGTGTGGTGGCATCACTTATTCATGTTACTTATGAGCTATGAGTTATAGTACTAACATTTCATGAGCTATACAATAACACAAGAGTGTAATTGGATCATAAAAATGGAACATAGGTGCAAAACCTAACACTTGTGCTATTGACATTAGCATAAGGCCGGATATACAACATTGGTAATGTTTAGTAATATATAGTCCCATAGATCCTCATGGATCACTTCCATGTTTAGATTTGTATATATTTGTTAGTATATTTTATGTTTGCATGCTTTTTTTTTTTTTTATTACAAATATTAGTTACAATCCCTAAAAACCTTTTATATTAATACCTTTTTTTACTATCTAATGTAATTTATCTCTCTTTAGCTTATCCTTTTTACATCTCGAACCTAGGTGATTTTTTGTTCATTATTTCCTTGTATATACTTCCAAATGATAACCTTGATATATTCATTAAAAACAAATCTTGTTTGCATCCCCTTACCACTTTATAACGTAGATGGTTATATGTAGATTGGATCTAGTATAGTTTTTTTATTTTTCCTATATTATAGGATATTTACCCTACATACAAAATTATTACCCTAGCATAATGCCTACCATCAATATGATAATCCCTTTAGGATGAGCATGATTAAAATGCATACCATCTGTAAATATATAACCATATGTAATCCATATATTATACATCTCACCCACTCAAATAATACCTCGATAAATATGTGTGTAAGATGTCTATTTAAAACCTATAATATAACTAGATAATCATGATATGTATCCACAAACAAAAATATGGAAAATAAATTTTAGATTTTAACATTTTCTATTTATATTTATGTAATTTTATATAGTAGTTAGATCATTCAAAGATACAGCTAAAGAGTGTACATATGAACAATAAAGGTATCTCAATCAATAAATAATATAATCTAAGGGCACAATAAAGAGAAGAATTTAAGACCTTACTTTCAGATGAACAGGGTCGAAGAATGGTGGTGACTCTAGGGTTTATTTCTCACTCAACTATAGGTGTAGAGTGTGGTTGGGGCATTGAGAGTATCCCAAAATGGAAATATTAGATGGGAGGCTCATCTCTTATCAAATACCCGCTTAGGCCAAGAATTAGCATTCAAAAAGAATCGATAACATGTGGTCATGTTTTGAATAGAGTTATATTTTCCCTAGGGATTATTTATGGGTTAATCTAGGCCTTCCCTACACATTTTGGGCCATGATACCATACGACCTTTCCACTTTCAAGCGTCGAGATATAGCTTGCTATGAGAAGATATAGATAGTATACCATGCGGGAGCCAGAGACTGAGGGTGTTTTGGACATAATTATAGATTAGTTATAAGTATGATAGGAGGATCCTTATCGATAAGTGTAATAAGGGATGACATAACCAGAGTAGGGCTTACACATGGGGTGGATCCCATAGATGATCCAAACACATCCTAGGTCTTGCCATGGAGGTAAACTAGTCTACATCCTTGAATATTTTTGGATTTTTTCCAAACCTATATATGAAGAAAAATGTGGAAATTTAATGCTTAGCCCATGGGGCCTACCTACACCTGTGATACTAGAATCAAATGATGCCATTGATCACAAAGGGTTCCAAATCATGGCCAAATCATACACTGGGAAAACCATCTATGTCAAAGTACTATCAATAGATCTGGTGAGAGAACTAAAGGGGAAATTGGAAATCCTACAAGGAATACCAGTGGTTAATCAGCTTTTTATCTTTGAAGGTAAACATCTAGAGGATCACATCCCTTTATGGGGTTATGAAATTGTTAAGGACTCTACTCTCTTCTTGGTACTACATTTAAGAGGAGTGAGGAAATTTGGCTTACCATCCTCTTCAAAGATATGATCTTTCAAAAAAGCATTAAACAAACCAGTTGTTAATATTAAAGTTCCACAATCAGCATCTCTCCCCAGTCCCTACACTATTGAGCTGATAGAAGAAGGGTTGTCTTTGGAGATCAAGAGAAAGATGTTTTTCAATATCAATTCCACTTGGAAAAAGAAGCTATTATCTGTAGGTTTAATTTTTTTTGGCCAATAACAATAGCTCTATTTCAATGGATTCATGAAACATGGTCAGAACATGGTGAGATTTATCTTTATTCAAAGGGATTTTTTATTATTCAATTTTACAATGACATTGACTATCAAAGAATTTTTGAGGAGGGTCCTTTATTTTGGGTTAATGTTAGACTCTATATCACTTCATGGTTTTCAAATTTTGATCCGAACACTCACTCTATTACCAATATCCTTGTTTGGGTCCATTTTCCCAATCTCCCACTTCACTTTTATTATGCCTTGGAGGAGATTAGGAACACACTAGCACTTTCATCAAAGATGATAAGATTAGAGATGTTGTGGGATTATGCACTTTTGCTAGCATTTGTGTGGATATTGATCTCAGTGCAAGCCTACCAGATAAAGTTACATTGAGGTGTGGCACTCTTGAACACATTCAGATATTGGACTATGAGAACACAACTTTCATATGTCATATATGCAAGCTTCTAGGTCAACTACATGCTTCTTGCCCTGTAAAATGTACTCATACATAAAAATAATATGGAACTAAGATAACACCAAAGAGATGAATTTTTTTATATCAAAAGGCTAGGGAGGAAGATGAGACACAAGAGGAGGTGGGTCATGATACCATGGAGATAGGAAATAACAATTGTGAAGGACTAGATACTCACATTGAAGTACTATTCCCAGTTATAGGGGTAGGTGAAGATCAAAATATTAATTTGAGGAATGTCACAAATGAGATCCTAATAGGGGCATGAAGAGAGGACATGAATCAGAGAATTTAGATTCAGATAAGGAATTGATGAACCATCTAGCTATAGATCTGTTGAACAATGACATTCCTCTTGATTATCAACATTTGTAGATAGTTACGAGGGAGGAAACATAAGGGATATGAAAGGATGTAAAAAATAAAAAAGGTAAAAAGGGTAAATTGAATAAAATGTGGGATTTATTACACATTAAGTTGGGGTTTGTATTTTTTCACCCTCAAGGTGCTTGGTGTTGGGGCAGATTCTTTCCCCATATTTGTTTCATACTTTTTCCTTTGGAATGATAATGCATCTATAGATTATGATTTTTAGTTTTAATGAATATGAAGTTGTAAATTTTTTTGCGGGGGTTAGGAGGTGGGGAAAAGAGGTAAGAATTTAAATATGTAGGCCAAGGAGGGTACGCATGATCAAATGGAAATAAACAAGTTAAGGAAAAAAAATTTAGAACAAAGAAGAAGAGGAGAATTCAAAAAAGCTACAAATTTCTTAAAAAATCAATGCATATTAGGATAGAAGGTCTTGATATGTATGTTTTCATTAATATTAAGGTTGTGTAATTTATTATAACATGATCCATAATCAAAGGGTCAATGAAAAATGCAATATAGCAAGAAACATAAATCAATCAGTGAGAAGAATGACAATGCAATCATAAGGTAAGGGAAAATCTATCAAATTTAGAAGAAGATGAGGTAATGAAAAATATCAAGGTATGAAAGCACATGAAAGTGATAAAAAATATAATAATAATAAGAATAAAATATAGTGAAATAATTATTATCAATGAAACACGAGATAAAATAGCATGACTAATCTATGATATCATCTAAACTATCATAGCCTAGACTAAGGAAGTCATCTACACCAATGTACGTATCAAATAAATGGTCATATGTAGTGAAGTAACCTATATCATCATCCAAAAAGTAGATATGGTGATATTGGGCTTGAGGATCCACCTTAACCTCTTGAAAATAGCATATGTTAGTTTAGATATGTCTTGGTATAGTTGAACTCTTAGTAGGTGTTATAGTATAAAATGATGCAAGAGGTTTTGAATCAATCTTAAGACATGGATTATTATACATTGTATGTCTTATTAGTGTAACTATAAGACTATTAACTTTAGGATCCATGACTCAGGATGCCAAAAATATAGATGAAAATGTAGTAGGAACTATTATATGACTAGGTGTATTTAGGATAATGTAATGTCTTAATATATGCAATATAAGTCATAGACACATGGGTGGGATAAATATATGTATGTGAATTGTATATCATTAAATTTCATGGAGTATATATGGGTATGATTTCACCAAATTAAATGTATAGATATAGATATAATTAATGAGGCTCATAAGATGTGAGTATGGTGTTCCCATTGGAAAAAAGTAGGATATGTAGAATGGAGAATATAGTCATAGTAAGATATCCTCATCATTGAAAGATATAAAATTGTAATAACTCATGAGGAGTTTTTGGGTAATATTCCCCCATTTTAAATGTGTATATCAATATTATCACAATGATATGTCCTAGAAGGAAACAAAATATAGTCACACATAAGTATCCAAACCATATACCACCTATAGACGTGATAAAAATAATGTAAATATTGATAAGATTAGTACCATATGGATCATAGTGAATTAATGTTTTGAGGACATTTGGAGACCAAAAAATTAATAAAATTTAAGCTTGCACACATAAAGTGACAAATAAGAAAATAAAATTCAAGAAAGAAAATCCCCGAGAAGAACAATCAGGAGGAAAAAATCAAATCCAAGTGGCAAAAAGTCATAAAGTCAATGAAAAATTATGATTAAAGAAATTAAAATTAAAATTAATGTAAGGTGGAAAATTAAATGTCCACCACAACATCCTCAAATCCAACCTATTAATTATATATATATATATATATATATATATATATATATATATGGTACGGATCTTGTAAAATCCTAAATATTCATTGTAAGATGTATGTCTGAAAGCACATGTCTTACCATTATGATTTGAATCTATTAGTCCGTCATTAATCACATAACATAGGTGTTAAATAGGTGTTTTATATAGAACTTGATGTACTTACCTCTTAGGTAACCATTTTTAGATAATATTAACATTGGATGTCTCATGGGTATTGATGTAATGCTTAGAATTTGTTCACAATTGTTTGACAGATACTCAAAATTATGCATTTTAGGCACATATTCTTTGAGGTTATAATGTTAAGTATTATTTTTATTTGACTATAAAAATTGATTATATGTAACATTTTAAACTTCATATTCATGAGATGTACAATAATTAGAGAAGTGATGTAGGAGCATCTGGGTCCATGCATAATCTTGCATCAACCCTATATATATATATATATATATATATATATATATATATATATATATATATATATATATATATATATATATATATATATATATATATATATATATATATATATATATATATATATATATATATATATATATATGAGTAGGATAGGTAGAAATAAGTGGGATTACATATCTTTGTTATTAGAATGTTTGTGACAATTTAGAAACACTTCAGTAAATCTAAGTAAGCTTGGGCTACTTAGACAAATGCAACACCCAAAACCTGTGTAGTGGGAATTTTGAGCAAATGAATGAAACTATGTAATTTGAACCCAAAATATCAAACTACCTAAGTAAGATATAGATCCATTAGAATAAAATGCCAATAGATGAATGGATCATTCAAACCATCACTCTAATCTTAAATCTAATTTCTCCAAACCAAGATTAAATGGATAAAAGACAAGAGGATTGAATTGAGATTACCTTAGACTCAGATTTTTGACATTATAGTTACTTGATCATGGATTATGGATTCATGGATTTGGTATGTAGATTCAAGTTCATAACATTGCCTCTTAGCTTGGCCATGGATAAATGGCTTGTTTATATAGAATATGGAGGGAAGAGTCAATGGATAGATTTAAATCTTGGGCCATTGAGATCAATGGTTAGGGATTTTCCAAAGAATTTTTAATTTCTTGGAAACCTCTAAAATAGAGGGTTATAGAGGGGGAAGGCTAGGTTAGAGAGAACTCTAGAATTAGAGGATTCTAGAGTCCTCTTAAGGATTAATTAGGATTAGTTAGGGGATTAGATATAGATTAAGTGGGTGATTAGGGACTAGGGGTGTAGGAGATCCTAATAATAGGATTAGTAGGTGGGTAGGTGGGTCATGGGAATTTAAAATTCTAAAATAATAGATAAGTGGGGTTAGGATAAGATAATGAGAATTTAGGAGAATTAATGAAGAAGTGGGGAATAATAAGGTTAGTAAATGAAGAACTAATGAGAGATGATATTAGATAAATGATTAGGATAAAGGGGATAAATTAGCGATATTAATTAGAATAACTAAGGCAAGTGGATTTAGGTGAATACATTTTGCCCCTCTTTTAAAGGGAAATGTGAGTGGAATGAAGTGGAAGGAGTAATGGTCTTTCAAATAAAAACCATTTCATGGATTAATGTTAGTAAATGATATTATTGGATATGATGCCCCCTCGAGGGACATGCGTAGAAGAATGAGATAGATGGCCACCCAAAAGAGAAAATAAGGGGCAGGATGTGATGAATAAACAAGGGAATGGGATGCCAGATATGAGATAGAGGATGAAGAAGATGAATTAGACTTAAGTAGTGAGATACAAAGGGATTATGCCCCTAAAAAAGACACATGCATAGGGAGTAGAGATGACTATGTTACAATTATTGACACATCTCAAGGGGGAATCAACTATAATCATGATGAGGATAAGATAAAAGGCCACAAAATTTTGATAAGATGCATGTAAGGGAGTGTTGTAGGCTAGGAAAAGACTTGATATGATAAGATTAAGGATGATTTTAGCTCAAAGCAGAAGTCAAGAGATATGATGAAGGAGATGATAGGATCAAGTGACCAAAGGATGAAGGGAAATAATTAGACTATATTACATCAAATAAATAAGCCATAATGTGATTAATAGTAATGATGCCCCTAGAAAGGACATATGAAAGGGGGTGATAGATGATAAATTGACCAATCAGTGATGATGGGTGATTAATGGAAGAAAAGATAGATATTGTGATTTATTGGGCCCAATTGACAGGTATGGGTGATTGATAAAATATTGGGGAGATGATTACAGAGATGATGATTGATCAATAGAGTTATTGATTAATGGTTGAGATCATAAATCAAGGATTTGACTTATACAATATGGGAGGATAATGAGGGACACAAGAGATGCGATGATAGATGATGAGGAACAAAGTGAGTGGCTGAGCTATCCTTAGGCACTAAAAAGTGGTCAAGTGATACCTACATAGTATGAAAAGACCTCAGGCTGATGTAGTTCTAACTTGGGGATCAATGACAATTAATGGAGTAGATGATGATGATGATGATGATGATGATTAGTGATTAGAAGATGAAATATTAGATGTTAGTCAAATGAGTTAAGAGGATTAGATTAATGATGATAAATAGGGATAATTAGATGATTAGATAAATGATGAGGGTATATAATATCAATCCATCATAGTTTCTATAAGGCTCATCATATTTTAAGCAATTTGATAAATATAGCACTTGGCAGTTTACCCTATGATATAAGTATGACCAAGGGGAAGTTGTGAAAAAGTGCATTGGAAAATAGTGAACTTTGCATCATAAATGGAACCTAAAATCAATATTATAACCTTTTTGGTGTCATAATAACATCCTCATTCATTACCCAATACACAAAAAGAGACACAATGCAACATAGACTCAAAAGACAAAGATAATCAAATATTTACATGATAAAAGACATGCAAACAAGCCAAACAAAATAGACTAGTAACACACACAAGTATCTACATGAAATGTCACAATATCATGTCAAATGATGGGATGAGTGATTGGGTGATGGGATAGGATTATCATGATGTGAGTATGGACTTAGGATCGACTTGAATTTGGAATAGACTTGGAGTTGGGTAGGATAATCATAATTAAGATTGGGACTTAGGTAAGGATATGGATGTGGATATGGATTTAGACTAAGGAAAATGATGAGGATAAGGCTATGGAATAGACTAATGGCAATGATTAGGATTAGGATTTATATTTGTATATGAATGTGGATGTGGACTTTGAACTAGGCGAGGGACTTGGATAAGGATTTGGATATGTGGACTTAGACTAGGATTAGGATAAGACTACGGAAGACAAGAGGATAAGATGACTTAGGTTGTTGGGATAAGGAAAGATGACAAAATGATAAGATGGATAAGACCTTAGAAAGGAGGAGTGGGACATTTAGTACATAGGGCAAGATGACATGTGAGAAGACAATTAGGATATTTTGGGATTTTGTGGATTTTGTAATTTTTTTTGGATTTTTGACATATTTCAATTTGTAGGTCTTTTTGAAATATTTATGTACACTATACAAAGGAGGTGACTAACAAAGGGAATACCAAACCTATAAACCAAGATAAGGATGGATGGATGAAATAATGGATGGGATGAAAAAAGTGTGATGGCGATGCTTAGAATGGGGTGAGGACTAAGGAATAATAGACTAGGGATTACCAATGACCACATTAAGAAGGAACCAGATATTGAATTACCCACGTGTCCATTAGAGGATATGCCAAGATGATTCTAGAATATTTCTCAAGACATCTTCCTCATCCTTACAAAGGCCAAGATGGGAAGGGAAAATGGACACAATATGATACATGATATGATGACAGATGATGGGTAAGAATAATGGACAATGGGATAAGATGACATGGATGACATGGAGGGGATTGACAAGGACATGAAATGGATGGATTTTTCCCCCAAGTGTTGAGGTATAATATGAATAATAGATTATTTTACCATGATGATGGAAATAAATTTTCATCATGGTACTTACCCAAGGTGCTAAAAGACTAGTTTTCACCATTGGATGAATGATTTTTATTTTATTTTATTTTATTTATTGACTTTTTTTATTTTTTTTACTTTTGGGAATCTTAATTTATTAGATATGGGTATGAGATGCAAGATGTAGACATTTTCATGCTTTTTATCCAACACCTATTTATTAGATGTGTGGTGCGAGCGTCATATCATCACTAGATGTATTAGTGTCCTTATGACCTTATTTGATTCTCGATTGTGGTCCCTCCATATATCTAGACTAGGTATCTTTGTCACCCCTAAGAGAGATAATGTTGCCCAAGAAGGTGATGTGAGTTATGAATTGGATTGGATCATGATGTTGATGGGGGTGTGTTTGACTTAAATATAGGATAGAATCATAATAGGATCAGGTGATGGGTGATTGGAAAGTGAGACTAGAAGTAACATATACCATTGGAGATGTTGGACATTCTGCATTTGATTGGTGCCATGTGACAAAAGACTGTAGGATATCCAAGACATTTTGACTTTGTAGATCATCTTTAATCTAATTATTTGAAGGAATATCAACCATACTAATAGTGATTTTGATATTATTTTGATTTTATAAATGGATTTGACTTTAATTTCCTCGTGCTTGATTTTTGGCTTCACCAAGGGTGATTTATTTTTGACTTTGATGAGACCCTAGAACCTGACATTGGGCTTCACTAAGGGAAGACATTTTTAGATTAGTTTGATTATTTGACATTTTTTTTAATTTTAACTTATGGTATCAAATATGGTTTGATCATCATGATTGAATTTTGGAATATGGTCTTGGACCTCTACATTTGTGGCACTTATTATATTACTTAAGGAAGGGTCCAACAATATATGTTCATGTTCATCCCTATGGAGGGAGGGATTAAATGATCATTGATAGGAATAAAGGGATATATGATGGGTGAAGGTGGTGGATATGGTATGATGAGGTCAATGAGTGGTGATGGGGTAGTATGGTCCTTATAGGAGTTCCTAGGAGACCTAATTTTGACATTGGAGGAAATCTCCTCAAGATTAGCAAAAGGATCACTAAGACTAGTTATAGTATACACCTCCAAAGTAGGATCATATTCACTTTGACTATATTCAATAGATAAAACTTGCAAGAATTATGTTATGACTTCATCATCCTGATTGGGATCAAATGATATGCCTGGTGATTTATTGGAGGTATCTAGATTAGAGGTATCCTCAAAAAGATAGGCATAGTCATCATTTATTACAATATCAATGAGTGATGATGTTTTTGATGAGGAATTAGTTCATATACTCCTATTTAGCATGATCTTGATGTAGATAAAACTTGTAGTAAATTTTTCTAGTATAAGATTCATTGTCATCAATTGATCTCTCAACGTGGGGGTTTTGATATGGTGGATGAGGGGGAGATGATGGAGGAACCATGGATTAAACAAATATAGGCCCATAGAAGGACTCATGAGAGATGGGAGGACAAGGTTTATGAGGAATAAACTCATCTTTGATGAGGGATTTATTAAATATGGGTGGACCATGGAAGATGGAGGTGGTGTCTTAACCTTGGCTTGGAGAGGGAAGGGCTTGATTGTGATCAGGAATGGAACTGTAGAATTATTTTTCTTGTTCACCCAAGGATTTAGACTCATCTGATTTACCCTCAATTTTTATGTCACCTCAATCGATGATGTCTTAAATGTAGTCTTGAAAATTATGACATCGATTAATGGTATTCCCCCAGGTTTGGTGATATACACAATAATAATTTGCTTTATACCAAGAGGGCTTAGGCTTATCAGGATTAAGATGTCGTATGGGTGGATAGACTATCATGTCATTGGTAATAAGCTAGTAGAATAGGGATTCTAAGGATATAGGGAGAGGATCACTTTGTGACTTAGATGTATAAACATTAGACTTTAGATCAGATGGTTATTGATGCAACTGGGTGGTTAGACTAGTAGTAGACAACATGGTTAGCATCATATTCCCTTTGCTAGTGTAAGAAGGGATAGATGATTGGGTATGAAAAGTGGATGGAGGATTAGAATGGGACTCACATGAATGGGTTTGGACTAGAGGTAATAATGGGTGGATAGGGTCAAAGTCTGTAGGACGTGGAGTGCTCATCTCAAGGAGATGAGAAAGGAGCATATCCTTATTGAAGATGAGGCATTTCTCAATTAGGATATTGACCACATTTGTTTTATATGCCATGTATAAATATGGAGAAAGCATGAATTATTTGATTCACTAGCACTAATCGACAAGTGCAGGGGATTGAATGAAAAGAACAAGGGATGAAGATGGGATGTGAAAGACAAATTTGGATAAAGGCTTGCTTTAGTTTGATTTCAAGTTTTACTCAATGATATGAGATCTTAGACTTTGATGATTAGAATTGGATTTTGACTAGGCAATCTACGACAAGCTCTAAGATTGTATGAGGGGTTAGAATGGTTTGAGAGACTGATTCTGACTAGGATTGATAAGATTAAGGTTATTTTAAGGCTAAGATGTTTGACTCAAATAGGATGTGATGATTGGATTAATGGGATTGATATGATATGTGATGGTGACTCAAACTTGATTAATCACAAGAAATATAATGTTGAGTACCTTGATCAAAAGAGTTATTTGCTAATATGGATGAGGATTAATGTATGATTACATACTTGACAAGAGGACTAGCATGGATAATTGTGTAAATTGGGTAAAAATGAGTTGGACTATGATTAGGAATAGGTTGACAAAATGTAGATAAGGTGACTAGATAAGATTGAGATAAATGATTGTTTATAGATGGGTATTCAAGGACAAGATGTGGATGACAATATGTGATTAGGATATGTAGGTGATGTGGATGGATGAAACTAGACTAGGGGGTGATCAAGACAAGGTGGACTAATTGATAAAGTTAAAGCTAAGAAAATAATATGAGGTTAGACTATGATAAGATGTGATGGAGGGATGAAAATACTTAATTAGTATATGTAATTAATGGGGGTATGACTGGCCTAGGATGGGATGAAGTCAAGAGGGTGATGGGAGATAGGATGAGACAATGAAAATGATGTATAAAGATAATATGTATAAGAGGATGATGATAAGGATATACAGAATGGTGGTATGATGAGTCAAGGATATACAAGATGATGATATGTGAAAAATACCTAGATAGGTGTGTATAAGTTTGGGTAAAAGGCTGACTTGGTTCACAAATAACACAGGTCTAACACAACACTCACCAAATCAAGTAGACCACAAACCTATTATTAGTAAACTTAAGGGTGTGTAACCTAATGGTTACACTATCTAAAGGCTTTAAGGGTGAGTATGTATCTTGGTGACATATTAAATAATCTCCCAAACCCTCTCACATGATAGTGACTTGGGAGCTGATTCTAACTCTGGCAGTAAGTCCCCTGTTATGGCTGCAAGGTCTTAAGCTAGATTGAATGAGATCTCTAGGGTCAACCGTAATATATTATAGGTATGATGGGGCTTAAGTTCATGTAGGATGTTATCTAATGCTTGGTTCAGAGAATGAAGTCTTCCCCTTCATGGATGACCTGAATGGGGTTAACTGCTTAGCCTAATGATAGTTGTCCCTGATATTTATACTCCACCAGAACATTGAGTTTGGGCTAGTTCAAGGTGGTGAAATCCATGGTCATTGTCCCCCCAAGACTATGGAAAGTGCATGGGTGTGAATTACACATCACATTTCCCATATAAAATTAAAAAGTGAGGTTTTTTAGTGGTTTTTTATCTTCCAATAATCACTTCAAAGACACAAGGAGGAAAGCATACACCACCATAGCCCTTGAATGACAAAGAGGCAGGCCAAAGAAAGATTAATTAATCAATTAATTAGATTGAGATATATATAAGATGCAAGGATATAAAATAATATATGACACAATTTAATCAAAGTGATTAAAATGATTAATAATCTTAAACAAATTGATTTTATGATGCTAAAATGTCTTTGACAAGCGACCTGCAAGAAAATGATTATTAGTTTGGTTATCACTCTTAATTATATGTTGATATTTTAGTATAGTATGATGTTTCTAGTAGGATATTCATTGTCCACAATTGACCTCTCAACAAGGGGTTTTTGATATGGTGGATGAGGGGGAGATGATGGAGGAACCATGGATTCAACAAAGAAAGGCCCATGGAAGGACTCATGACAGATGGGAGGACTAGGTTTATGGGTAATAAACTCATTTTTTATGGGGGATTTATCAAATATGGGTGGAATATGGAATATCAAGGTGGTGTCTTGACCTTGACTTGGAGATGGAAGGTCTTGATCATGATCAGGAATGGAATCTTGGCATTCCTTTTCTTGATCATCCAAGGATTTAGACTCATCTGATTCACCCTCAATTTTTATATCACCTAAGTCGATGAGGTCTTGGATGTAGTCTTGAAAATTACAACATCAATTAATGTTATTCCCCTGGGTTCAATGATATACACAGTATTAGTTTGCTTTATACCAAGAGGGCTTAGGCTTATCAGGATTAAGATGTCATATGGGTGGATAGACTATCATGTCATTAGCAATGAGCTAGTGGAAGAGGGATTCTAAGGATATAGGGTGAGGATCAATTTGTGACTTAGATTTATAAACATTGGACTTTAGATTAGATGGTTTTTGATGTGATTGGGTGGGTGGACTAGTAGTAGACAAGGTGGCCAGGATCAGATTCCCTTTGCTAGTGTAAGAAGGGGTAGATGATTGGCTATGAAAAGTGGATGGAGGATTAGAATGGGACTCACTTGAATGGGTTTGGAATAGAGATAATAATGGGTGGATGGGTTCAAAGTCTATAGTACATGGAGTACTCATCTTAAGGTAGTGAGAAAGGATCAGAGCATATCCCTTTTGGTGATGAGGCATTGCTCAATCAGGGTATTGACCAAATTTGTTTTAGATGTAATGGATGAATATGGGAGAAAGTATGAATGATTTGATTCAATGGCCCCAATAAATAATTATGGGGGATTGAATAGAAATACCAAGGGATGAAGATGGGATGTGTGAGACAAATTTGGAAAAAGGCTTACTTTAGTCTAATTTCAAGTTTGACTTAATGATATGAGATGTTGGATGGGATAAAACAATATTCAAGTAGACCAATTGGGTCATGAGATAGACTTTGATGATTGGAATTGGATTTTTATTGGGTGAGCTACGACAAGATCTAAGATAAGATGAGGGGATAGACTAGCTCAAGAGACTGATTTTGACTAGGATTGATAGGATGAAGGCTAGCTCAAGACTAAGATGATCAACTCAAATAGTATGTGATGATTGGATTAATGGGATTAATAGGATATGTGATAGTGACTCAAACTTGATTAGTCATAGGAAAGATAATGATGAGGACCCTAATCAAAAGATTTTTTTTCTAATGTGGATAAGGACTAATATATGACTACAGACTTGACAAGAAGACTAGTATGGACAATGGGGTAAATTGGGTAAAGATGAGTTGGACTATGATTAGGACTAGGTTGATAAAATATGGATAATGTTACTAGACAAGATCAAGAAAAATTATTGGTTATCGATAGGGTAGTTGTAGGACAAGATGTGGATGATAATATGTGATTAGGATATGTAGGTGATGTGGATGGATGAGACTAGACTAAGGGGTGATCAAGACAAGGTGGAATAAGTGATAAAGTTAAGGATAAGTGAATAATATGAGGTTGGACTTTGATAATATGTGATGGAGGTATGACAATACTTAATTATGATATATAAGTGATGAGGGTATGACCAGTGATGGGTGGATAAGACTAGCCTAGGATGGGATGAAGTTAAGAGGGTGATGGGAGATAGGATGAGGCAATGAAAAGGATGTACAAAGATAATATGTATAAGAGGAGGATGATAAGTATATATATAATGGTGGTATGATGAGGTATGAATATACAAGATGATGATATGTGCAATAGACCTAGATAGGTGTGTATAGGTTTGGGTAAAAGGTTGACTTGGTTCACAATCAATATGGGTCTAACATGACACTCACCAAATCAAGTAGACCACAAACCTATTATTTAGTGTGGATCCCTTTAGGGATATCACATGACCATTAGGATATATTTTGAGGTCCTAAAGTGTAGACACCTAAATTTGGCCACTAATGACCATCAATTAGCCTTTTGACCAATTTCCATTAAAATGCATAATTTGGCCTAAAGACACTAAAACACATTAAATGAGTTGAAATTGATATATTCAAGTATAGGTTTTGGCTAGAGTATCATTAAATGTGGCAATAAAATTTATGAAGTAACTAACTTTGATCAAATCATTTCAAGTCAAAATGCCAATTTTGCACTTGGGTGCTCTATATTGCTCTTTTCTATCAAATTTATTGTACGAGACACGTGCCTTTATTAATTTGAGTTGAAAACATCCTAAATGGGATTATGGTTCCAATGCATATAACATTGAATTATAATTATAATCGAGTCAGATTTTGAGCCAATAATATGATATTTTGACCAATTTGATTAATTTATGCATAAATTACCAAGGTTTTGCATCAAAGTTGACTAATCATGTTTAAGGTTAATTAAGCCAAATCAAGAGCTTAAGTTAATTTTCCATGAAAATTTTTGAATATTTATTTTTATAAATTTATTTTCATTAATTGCATCATCAAATGACATCATCCTATGGGGTGGCATCCACAAGTCATAAATGCCACAAAATTTTGAATTAATGTTTCCCATGCCTCGTTAAGACCTTACATGCCTAGTTAATGCCCCTCTATCCCAAATATTCATGAGCCTATTTATGAATTTTAATTACATAATTGAATTAATCCTTAGCCACACGTCTTCATCTTGAGATAGATGGTTCAGGTTGATTCTAAACCATTCCAAAAATCATAAATAGGAGGCCTTGCCTATTGAATTTTAAGCTCTTTTATGCCAAAATTATAATGCCTAAATGCATTCAAAATGATTCAATCTTAGTTTTATAATGTCAAATTATTGATCCAAGCTAAGCCAAGCCAAATCCAAATAAGGTGCCAAGGAGAGATGGAGGTAGCCACACTTTATTGATGCAGACTTCATGAGCACAAACTGAGCAAGCAACTACAACAAGCATTTTAGAGCATCCAAGGAAGGTGAAGGAAGGTATTTCTTTCATGTTTTAGTTGCATTTTCCATTTTTGTTTTGTTAGCTAAGCTCCTCCTTTGAGGTAGGATTAGGATGTCAGTTTAGTGTGTTTTTGATTGATTTGTTTTATTCACTAACACAATACTAATATCCCCCTATTGCAATCCTATATTCATAAATGGGACATTCGGTGGGACCTAACCTCACAAATTTGGTCAAATTACACCTACAAGCAACATAATAACCATTTTTATGTAGGATCTTGGAGTGTGGAGGCAAACAAGATAAAAATTTGAGCAAAAATCCATTTTTTCTAAGCCACAATTTTATTCTTAAGACTATGTAGCCCAACTCACCTGTCAACCCAACTCCCCTACCAACCCAAATCGCCTGCTAACCCAACTCACCTGTCCATCCCAATTCGTATGTCAACCCAACTTGCCTATCATCCCAACTCACCTGTCAACCCAACTCACCTATCAACCCAACTCAAATATCAACTCGAGAGCTCATTTTTCAAAAGTCCTCATCTCATCCTCTAATGTGATTCAAAGCAATAAATCCTAATCTTTTTTTTACAAGTTGAAAGGATGGTTTGGAATTTAATTTAGGTATTTTGACTAATCATACACTTCAAATTGGGTTAAAAAAGAACTTAATTAAAATCATGCACACTTCAAATTTGGTGTCTAAAATGAATCTTTAGCATGTTAAGTCTTGAACACTTAACACTTTGGGTTTAAAATGAACGTAGGTGCTTATTATTTCATTTAGTCTTTTTGTTTTAATCTTTACATGTTTTTACAATTTAAGACCAAGGTTTCAAAAGAACATCACCAAACATTTGTTTTAGTGCTTAAAATTGGACTCATTTTTCAAGTTTGTATTGAATAGATGATTAATTAATTGATTGTTAAAAGGAAAGTTCATGTGTGTATGCTCTTCCATCTGTGCCCCTTAAGGAATTTTTGGAATCAAAAACACAATTTTTATTGAAAACATGCATAGTCAAAGGCATAAAAAGAATGTCGTTTAAAGCACTCCCTAAAAACTCACAATAGTATTGGGTGATCTTGAGGTGACCATAAAGTCTTTCTATTTTAAGTCATTTATTTCTATGCAAACTTGGCTTGCGAGGGGGACTTCATTACCTCTCTCAAATTATATTGCGAAGCTTTGACCCAAGATTTCATGTCTCAACACTGACTTCAACCACTCCCATTAAGATAAGAGGTTTGGGGAGTTAAACAACTTTCTAGTGTTGGAGTTGCACATGGGATGTATCTGCACTTTGGACATTGTACTACATTGAGCAAGTGATGGATGTAGTGGTTGAAAAAATGACAAGACCTTTTTGCAACAAGCCAAATGTTGTGGATACCTAATTAAAGTGTTGTTTATCTTGTTTGTTAATGTGAAAGTTGATAGACATGGGATCTATCTAGAAATGATTGAAAACCAATTAGTTTTAGTCAACCCCACTTTGCCACACCCTTAATAAGAATTTGGACAATTTACTTGTATTTTGTCATTTTCTTACTTGGTGTTTTGAAACTAAGACTTGATTGTTTGTTTATAACTATGTCAAAATCAATTTATTTATATGCCACTCTTTTGTCTAAAGAGGTATTATGCTAGTCATTTTACACCACACTATGCCTTGAAATTTTTTATAAACTTATTTGTGTGTGTGTCATTTGAGTTGCGAAGGGTAGTGTTATACTTCCCAAAACATGTCAACCCATTTTGCCTTTGACTCTTTGAAACATAACATTGATCACATCATTAGAGCATGCTTACACCCTTAGGTTGCTCAATTTATTTCAATACTTGTTTACCATTGTATCAAAAACCATTTATTTCAAACTATGTCATGTATACCATTTGGACCTTCTTTATGCACTATCGTGCTATCCAAATCCTGTCTAACTTGTTTGATTAAATCCTAGTTTTCAACATTGAGTTTTCAATTAACCTTGTTAAGTTTGGATTCAAACATTGATTGATTTCTATTTAAGCCTCAATTTATGGGGTTGATACATAGATATTTCTCTTTTGAATTGCATAACTTTGGTTAATCAATTACCTATATTTTAAGACTATTGATTATTTGTTTATTTGTAGAGCCTATCTTATCATTGTTTATGTCTTTATTTGGGAGAACACAACCTTTTTATAGGTTCCTTTTGCCTCATGCCTTATACCAACTAATCATGTTTATGTTTGATTATGTGTACCAAGTCTATGTCAAAGTTGTTTCCAGACTTGTTAGATTAAATAAATTCATATCATGCCTTTATTTCAAGTCTAGATTTTGACACCATTTGACCAAAAGTCCTAACACAACCTGTTTGAGCCTAACTTTTGAATCCATATATGGATAAAAGACCTAGCAATTTTTTTCCCTTTCTTAGTTTAGACCTTATTTAGAATACTTTGACCTAGACTATTGACATGTCAGTTTTTATTCAAATGCTTGACCTTTTGTGTGTATAACATTTGACATTAGACTATTTTATGCCAAATCTTAGCACAAACAATTTTGGAGATACAACTCCATGATCAAACCAATTTTTGGAGATACAACTCCATACTTTCAACGAGGTTAGACCAAATTTGAACCATTTGTAATTTGGACATAGTTTTTCATAGTTTGTAGAACTCTAAGCCTTTTTATTTTTGGAGCTTTCATCATTTATGCAAATATGTCTAACTACACCTATGGTGGAGTCACATATAATCTAACTTATGCTAGAATGGTCACACAAAATAACTTTTATGGCTTTAGTCAAGACCCCAATAATGATAATATTGTTTTTGAGATAGATTTCTATCCACCTCATAATAATCATTCATGGAAACAAAGTCGTGAACCAACTTACGATCCAAATCGAGACCTTCATTAGTATGAAAAGGCTTATGAGGAGGAACTTGAAGACCCAACTATAGATAATGTTGTTTGGGATATGGATCTATAACTTCTTTATAGTAATTAGTACATGGAACACAGTCAAGAACCACCTTATGATCCAACTCAAAATTGGGATGATATGGTTTATCATAAGGACTTGGATGCTTTGGCTTGTGTGAGCTATCAAACTCCATGAGACCCTTTTTATTTCTTTGACCCTCAGTTACCCCTAACCCTCCTTTGGATTATATGAGATATCAATATCCACAATATCCAAGGAATACCATTACCATTTCGAGACCTCATCCATTGGCTTGTGTGAGCAATCAAGCTCCACAATGCACCCTTGTCATTCTAGGACTTAGTCCTTTAGCTTGTACAAGCAATCAAGTTCCACAACACCCTATCATTACCATTTTATAACTTCATCCTTTAGCTCATGTAAGGAATCATGCTCCCCTATGCCCTACCATTATCCAACCATAGGCCATTCCTCATCTGGTACCAATCCAATCAAAACCTCAACCAATCCAATCATTTGAAGACCAAGTTGTGTTCAAAACTAGTATTTTCTAACATTTTGGAAACCAAGGCCAAGAAAACCAAATGATCCAAGATGTTTTTTTTTAACCAACCCTTTGTGATAAGTTAACTTGTGATGAATCACCTCTCAATCCTATACCTATTGTCAAGGAGTCTCATGCTGACAAGCCAATCTTGAGTGAGTCGCTCCTTAATGATTATAACTACCTTTGGGCAAATCATTACCTTGACCATATGCCTATTTTTCAAGGGCATCCCTTTAATAATCCAATCTTTGAGAAGTTGTCTTTTGACCTTTTTCCCTTCATTGAGGAATCTCACTTTGATAAACCAATCTATGTGGAGCTCATTATTCCATCACAAGCCATTACTTATCCAATACCAAGAATTTAACAAGACATCATTGTAATAGAATACCCATCAAATAAAGAATCAGAGTTAGATTTATATTCTATTATTGAACCAACATCAGATTTAGCATCAAATTTAGAATCAACATTAGTCTCAACATCAGATTCATAGTCCATTGAGTTGAAATTAGATTCAGATACAGAATATGTTCATGAATGTTACAACATTGGTTATGCATGCCTTGTAGATCAATTTGAATACATTTATGATCCTTCTACATTTTTTGAGGGTGAATAATTTAGTTTTGACACAAGTTATCCTAGTATCTTATACAAGGATTGTGTAACCTCTCTCCATTCCATTACCATTCCAAAGGCCATTACCATCAACCAACATAGCCATATTATTAACATTCCATCTCCCATAAGTGTTGATTAAGATTGATAGAATCACACTTTGTTGAACTACATCGATGGTGACATAGCAATTGAAGAAGAGTAAAGAGGCCAAGACCATATTCATATAGCAAAAGAACACTCTCCTAGTGAAACCTTTTCAAAGGCACTAGGGGACAAGAAAAGTTCAAACTCAACATCTTCTAGTGAAACTTTTCCAGAAGCGCTAGAAGATAATCAAAGTCAAAATTCAACATTCCTTAGTGAAACCTTCTCCAAAGCATTATGGAATAATCAAGACAACTTCATTAGTGAAAACGTCATCAAGGCACTAATAGCTAAGCACAAAATTTCTTCGCTACTTAATGAAGATATTATTCAAGATCAAATCAAAATAACTTCTAATCTACAGCCTAATCAAATTGTATCTACTCTCAAGAACAAACATCAAAAAAATATAGTGGTCTTATTGAGAGCATATTCAAAAGTCTTCAACCTCACCATAACCAAAATTATGTCAAATATAGCATAAACAACATTATGTGTGACTGAGCATCCTGATCTTCATTTGTTTCCTAACCATTATCCATTCTATTATCATTTGCTAGTCTATTTTACAATCAAACCTACCATCTATTATTTTTCCTTGTTTACCATCCATAGTCACACTTTCATTTATAGAGGCTATAAAGATATCTTGTCTCAACACTTGAATGAATTAGAATCAACAACCAATGAACATCATAACCACATCATTTGCAACCAAATCTGTAGGTAGTTCTTGATAGAGAACTATTCAGTTGAGGTACGGGCTAGTAATTAACATGATCTAGTATTTTGTTTATATCATTTGTCGATTAGTATGTGCATCTCCCCATCAGTAGGAACAAAAAAATCATATTTCGTTTTACCATACCTAAGTCAAACACATAAAAAACCAACAATCACCTAGGCCAAAAACATATATCATTTCAAATTGTCATGTCATTGTCATTATTACATTTCCTTTTTGCCATTGTCGTATATCCTAACCACTCACCCCATCACTTGGGGGAAACCCTCTTACCATTTTTTCCAATCTATCAAAAACCATCATTATCCTATAGTAATGTCATTTTGTTCTACTATTCCATTCCTATCTAGACCAAAGCCTATTTTTAGTCATCCTATCCAATCCTATTTTGATCTTGGTTACTTTGGTTCTTTCTACACCTTTTGTGAAGGTATTATGATAAAGTTTCAACTCTTATAAAATCTATGTTTACAATGATAGTCTATGAAAGTAGTGTGACAATTGATCTGGTAATATATCTTTCATTTTCCATCTTGTACCAAGTTTGTTTATTTGAGTTTGATTATAACCGTATATGAGCAAATTAATGTTCACTGATCTTGCTACTAATTATAACTGCCTATGGTCAAATTAATATCATTGATCTTATGTCATTGTATTCCAATTATAACCACCTATGGGCAAACTAGGGGAAATATTTGTTTATCATGCATTGCCACATCACCTTGTCATTATTGTTTTTATTTGACAGGCCATTTGTCAGATTTGAGAACTTGTTGGGACCTAGTTGGTTTTTCCATGCCTTTTGTGTAGATGGAATTACTTAAAATTGGGGTCATTTCAGGACTATGTGGGTCATGTTTAATTCATGTTAAGGTCACCTTAGTCCCCCTTAAGTCACACTCCTATCATTTTACAAGCAACCTAAGCCAAATGATCTCATTGTTTTTCAAGTAGGTATCTTATCATTCTTTAATGATTTGAGATAACTCAAAATACCAAAAACATTCAAATATTTTTAAAATTACCAAAAACATTCATCTTGTCTAAGCCTAGTCAATTATCCTCAATTCACCCTATTGAGGCATGATCATTATTAGGATGCTTTCTTTTAATTTTGTTTTCAATATTTTTATTTTTTTGTTTGTTTCAAAAAAAATTGTCTATTTGTGTGTTTCTATGTGTTTCTTTCTTTGTTTGTTGTTTTGCCTATTTGTTTTCTTTTAGCACTATTGTCTCGACTTAGTTTATATGTATGCATTGGGTCATTTCTTACACACATTATTCTTGAGTCCATACATATTCATATGTTAATATTATCATCATAGTTTTTATCATTGGTGCATTTTTTCAATTATTTATTGGATTGCGAGTTAGTCCTTATGCATATTTCAGGATAGTCTTCATGGTGTTCTATCATGATGCATATTGTCACATGCCACAACAAAAATTAGCTTCAAGAAGGTATACAAAAAAAATCCAATAATTTTCTCCTTGGAACCTTGGCAACTCTCACACCTTTGATTAAATCAATCCATTGACCATTCTAGTTGTATTATTGCTAATAAGGATGAGCATATCCTATTTGGCAAGTACAACTGAATCATTTCTATTAATCAATCTTATTCTTCTATTTATCTCTTTCATCACTTTGTATCCGCTCATCTTTAATATATATTACAAGTTATATCATTGAGTTATGCTTGCTAATCAACTCAAATTGGGGCACAATCATCTTTATAAAATAATCTAGGTCCCCCTAATGATTATAACCGCCTATGGGCAAATCATTATTTTGACTTTTATTCCTGGTTATAACCACCTTTGGGAAAACCAATATCCTTTTTAAATTAATACATTCAAGTATTTTCTCATTTGGATTAATATCAACCATGGGTTAATTCCACCTTTCTTCTTGCTTCATTTT
Organism: Torreya grandis; assembly: GCA_037957365.1. NCBI lineage: Eukaryota > Viridiplantae > Streptophyta > Pinopsida > Cupressales > Taxaceae > Torreya > Torreya grandis. Next base: position 2,870,450 of record JARHVA010000259.1, read on the forward strand.
CAAGGGACCATCCATCAACAAATGTGATGACCACTCCCTCGAGGGGGCATCATCACAGGCTTTCCAAACACTCTTTGGAGATTTTTCTTCAACCATCATCTTCTTTTTGGAATACAAGCCATCTCTCATTATTTGAGAATAGATTTCTTTTCCTATGATTTGGAACATCTTCCCAAATAGGGGCAAACTGTAGACACCTAAATCTAGCCACCAATGACCATCAATCAGGCTTTTGACCAATTTCCACCAAAATGAACAGTTTGGCCTAAAAACACTAAAACACATTAAATGATTTGAAATTGATATATTCAAGTGATGATTTTGGCTATAGTATCATTAAACGAGGTAATATAATTTATGAAGCAACTAAATTTGATCAAATCATTTCGAGTCAAAATGCCAATTTTACACCTGGGTGCTCTAAATTGCTCTTTTCCATCAAATTTATTGTATGGAACATGTTCCTTTGTTATTTTTGATTGAAAACATCTTCAATAAGATAAATGTTCCAACGCATCTAACATCGACTTCCAATTCTAATCCAGTCAAATTTTGAGCCAATAATACGATATTTTGACTAATTTGATTAATTTATGCACAAATTGTCAAGGTTTTGCATCAAAGTTGACTAATCATGTTTAAATATAATTAAACCAAATCAAGATCATAAGTTAATTTTCCATGGACCTTTTGAATATTTATTTTTATAAATTGATTGTCATTAACTGCATCATCAAATGACATCATCTTATTGGATGGCATCCACAAGCCATAAATGCCACAAATATCTAAATTAATGAATCCCATGCCTCATTAAGACCCTTCATGCCTAGTTAATGCCCCTTTATCCCAAATATTAATGATCATATTTATGAATTTTAATTACATAATTGAATTAATTCGTAGCCACACATCTTCATCTTGAGATGGACGGTTCAAGTTGATTATAAACCATTTCAAAAATATATAAATAGGAGGTCATGCCTACTAAATTTTAAGCTCTTTTATGCCAAACTTATAATGCCCAAATACATTTAAAATAATTGAATCTTAGTTTTATAATGTAAAATTATTGAGCCAAGCCAATCCAAGCCAAAGCCAAACGAGGTGCCAAGGAGAGATAGAGGTAGCCACACTTCATTGATGCAGACTTCATGAGCACAAACTGAGCAAGCAACTATAACAAGAATTTTGGAGCATCCAAGGAAGGTGAAGGAAGGTCTTTCTTTCATTTTTTAGTTGTGTTTTCTATTTTTGTTTTTTTAACTAAGCTCCTCATTTAAGATAGGGTTATGGTGTTGGTTTAGAGTGTTTTTGATTGATTTATTTTATTGACTAACATAATACTAATCTCCCCCTATGCAATCTTATGTTCACATAGAGATCTCCACAAATGTGGGGAGCACATTTTTCCCCACTCCATCTTTTGTGGAACCTTGCTCCATATGTGAGTGAAATATTTTTGTATTTTTAATTTTTATGTCTTCCATGTTTTGTGGAGTTAGTTGTTAGATGCCTATTTTCATGTTGACTTCCTTGATCTTAGGGAGTTAGTTGTTATTAGAAAAGGGAATGACGTCCTTATTTCAAGGAGTTGGTTTTGATCACATGTCTTTAAAAAATGTGTTTTTTGGAACAGGAGAGATACACATAGCAAGTTCCTCCTTATGTGGCCTTATGGATGAGCTTGCTTATGTGGAGGAGAGTTGTCACATGGTGGATAATGTTTATCTTGGATAAGCATTATGTAATTCTCCTTATTTGATAGATTTTATTTCATTTTTTATATATACATGTGTGGTGTGACTATTCAGGGTGATGAGTTTATTTACATAGATGTGAATTTTTGCAGGGTATAGCTTTTGAGAGATAAAGTCAAAGTGCAAATATTTTTGCAAAATATAGATGTTTATTTATAGGGTGTGGTATAGTCATTTATGATATATAGTATTGTGCAGGTGCAAGTGAAAGTGCAACATAGCATATGTGCAACATTTTTTGTAGGATATATTCTATCTCTGTGAGAGGTTCTTTGTAATTTTATTTTGATTACAGATTTTATTGAGAACTTTCTTGGTGGATGTAGTCCACATTGGGTGAAATACAATAGATCTATGTTATGGTTTTACTATTGTTTTATTATCTCTATATATTCTTTCATTTAACTATGATTTGAGGAATTTATTCCATGATGCACTTTAGTACATAATTAAATCTGATTTCACATTTAAAATCTGGGTATATGATTTTATGATGAATTAAATCTGGTTTATATTCTTTTAATTCCTAACAACTAGTATCAGAGCTTTGGTTGTGTTTTTTGAAGTCATAAATCACAAGAAGGGTTATTAGCTTGAGTGGGAGCTATGGGAGAAGATATCAGATTCAGGGTTGAAAAAATTGATGGTAAAAATTTTGGTTTGTGGAAAATGTAAATAGAAGATTATGTCAAGATCTTGCTCCACCAATTAGAGCACATATGATTACCTCTTGTATTAACAACTAAACACAGAATTTAACCAGAATGATAAGTAACTAGAAATATGAAACAACACAGGAATATGAGAGACAATACACAATTTTATTAATAATCACTCAGAACAAAATACAATAAAGAAGATGCCACTTCTTCTTCCACCTCAAAGGCTCGCCACACCTCAAGACCTTCTTCCCTCTCTCTCTCGATCCCAATAATCAACTCCAATATAGAATTGATGTTCACTTCCACCAATCAGTTACATGCTGCCAGTACGCCAAGTACACAATTGTACTCCAATTAGATCTCCCGCTCTCTGCTACTACCTGCAAATCACCAGACCTTACTCACCATTGTAGATCTCCAAAAGAAGCCATGCACACCTGCTGACCAAGATCATACAAACACGAAGAACCCTTCTGATTCTCCAAACCAGCACCCACACTTGGTACTGTGGCACTAGGAGGAACACACCATTGCTCTCCTCTCTCTGAAGGAGCTTATTTGCTCTCTTACTCTCTAGCACTAGTTTACAATACAACCCATGAGTCTATATATAGATCTCATGCTTACAATAATTAGACTATCTTAATTACAATAATTAGACACGCAACTCAAGACTATAATTAGCCTTTAACTTGTAAACTAATAGTCTAAAAATAGACTCTCTGAAATCAACATGCAAACTACATGTTCACGTACAGGCTGCCGATGTCGGCTCCTCCCTGACCGATGTTGGCCGATTGGTAACCGACGTCAGTTGCTTCTTCACTACTATCTGATCGATGTCGGTTGATCAAACCAATGTCAGTTGCCTTGTAACTCATTCTGCAACTCTCCACAACCTTTGTAACTCCTCTTGTTTGCATCTTGGTGAAGCTTTTAGCTCCATAACCTAACAATCTCCTACTTGGAGATAAACAGCTGCACCTGTACCTGTACACTATCTAATTCATTCCCTAGCTTGTATCCCTCTTCAAGATCAATTCTAAAGACCAACCACCACACAACCTGTGATGCTACACCTGTCATCCAAGTAACCTGCCACATCCAAACCTACAACCCATGTAGTGAAGACCTTGACCTTGCATAACATGTTAACCTGCTGCTAGTCCATCTCAGATACCTGAGAATCCACTGAACTGCCCTCCAGTACTCCTTCCCCGAATTGGCTCCATACTTTCTGACAACTCCCACTGATTGGGAAAACTCAGGTCTACACTAGACCTCATGTGATTTCGAACACTGTTCTAAGCTAAGCTTGAACTGTCTAGCCCTTGGTGTGCTTTCTGATTCTGCATCCTACTTCTTGAACCTCGCCAACACCATCTTCACATCAACTCCCACTGGAGATCAACCTGTGATCTTCCATGTCTCTTATGCCAAAGAATTTTGCTGCTCCAAATTCTTCATGACATACCTTTGAACTAACCTTACCCTTAGCTCAACAAAACCCTGTATGTCTGAACCTGCTCCAAGCTCATCCTCCACATACAGTAGCAAGATAATGTTGTGACCATCATCCACCTGATAAGATAAACACAATGATTATACTGACATTGACAAAAGCTTTGCTTTGTCATCCACCTGGTACCACCTATCAGCCCTATACCACTGTCCTGCAGCTTCTTCAAGACCATATACCTTGGCCTTCCGTCTCACGTGTCCATCCACTCTCTTTTTCAACTTGGGAATCCATTTGTCTTCCAGTGCTTTCTTCCAGCTGACAACTCCACCAAAAAATACCTATTTGGTTCTTCTCCAAGGACTCACACTCCTCATCCATGCCAAGCTCCCACTGTATCTGGATTCTACCTGCATTGCCTCTTCACATCTTCCTGGTTCTTGACCATCAATAAGCAATATAAAGAAGGTGAATAATGAATATGAGGTTCACTTACCCTTTCAATCCTCAATATGAGCATTTAAGACTTCTTGACAGCTTGCTGTCAGCCCACCATCCGTTTCAGTGACCGATCTCGGCCATCTCCCAGTCTGCATCTGACCAATGTCGGTTCCTTGCACTAACCCTGACTATCGACATCATTTCCCTGGCTGACGCCAGTATCCCTTCTACCGATGTCAGTTCCTTCCTGACTGACATCGGTCTTCTTGTTGCCGACATCGGTTATTGTCTGACCGATGCCGGTACCTGTGTTTGCCTGTGAGTGATAACTTTTTACCTCCGAGCTCTCCATGGATCAAAACCCTGTTCAAATCAACACAGCCCTGCTCAGAATAATTCAGTCCACTCAGCTGATCATTATCCGTCATCTCCTCCATGAACACCAAGGCTTTCCAGTTCTTAAGTTTGTCAAAAACATCTATCTTCCGCTTAAGAACATGCCTTCCCCTCCTACATATGTGACCAAGCCTACAAAGCCACATCTCTGCAACAGAAAGTGAATCAGTAATATAAGTAGATAGATAAAGGATACCTACTTTCTTACCACCATCTAATTCAAGTGCATCCACTGTGAGAGTTACTGTGCATCTCCCATCACCCAACTTTCCTAAAGAAATTAGACTCATCTCCAAGACTAGAATCTGTATGACCTTCTTCAACACCTGTGTGTTACCCGTCTGCAATTTCAGCTTCACTTCCCCTTCGTCAATAATCTGACAAGGCTCACCAACCCCTAAATAAATCTCTCCAAAGTCTCCAAAGACGTACCCATAAAAAGATGCTCTATTTTGGGCTGCATGGAAAGAGGCAAAAGAATCTGTAAACAAAGATTCTACTTTATCCAAAGCAACCTGTGCAACATCACCTGCAACATCTACTTCTACACGCTGATCTTCTACTGACCAACAATCTACCTTTACATGCTCCTTTCCATCAATCAGACCATTCGTGCTATTCAGTTTCTCCATTTGTAGCTTACTTTCTTCTGCCATTGCTATACTCCCACTCAATCTGAAACCCTTGAGAGTGACCTGTAATCAAAAAACACTACCAGATCTGAACCACATTTTAGTCAACCCAACCAAAAGCTCTGATACCACTTGTCAGGATATTGCTCCACCAATTAGAGAACATATAATTACCTCTTGTATTAGCAACTAAACACAGAATTTAACTAGAATGATAAGTAACTAGAAATATGAAACAACACAGGAATATGAGAGACAATAGACAATTGTATTAATAATCACTCAGAAAAAAATACAATAAAGAAGATGCCACTTCTTCTTCCACCTCAAAGGCTCACCACACCTCAAGACCTTCTTCCCTCTCTCTCTCGGTCCCAACAATCAACTTCAATATAGAATTGATGTTCACCTCCACCAGTTAGTAACACGATGTCAGTACGCCAAGTACACAACCGTACTCCAAGTAGATCTCCCACTCTCTGCTGCTACCTGCAAATCACCAGACCTTACTCACCATTGTAGATCTCCAAAAGAAGCCATGCACACCTGCTGACCAAGATCATACAAACACAAAGAACCCTTCTGATTCTCCAAACCAGCACCCACACTTGGTACTGTGGCACTAAGAGGAACACACCATTGCTCTCCTCTCTCTGAAAGAGCTTATTTGCTCTCTTACTCTCTAGCACTAGTTTACAATACAGCCCATGAGTCTATATATAGATCTCATGCTTACAATAATTAGACTATCTTAATTACAATAATTAGACATGCAACTCAAGACTATAATTAGCCTTTAACATGTAAACTAACAGTCCAAAAATAGACTCTCTGGAATCAACATGTAAACTGCATGTTCACGTACAGGCTACCGACGTCGGCTCCTCCCTGACCGATGTCGACTGACTGGTAACTGACGTCGGTTGCTTCTTCACTGCTATCTGACCAACGTCGGTTGATCAGATCGACGTTGGTTTCCCTGCAACTCTCTGCAACCTCTGTAACTCCTCCTGTTTGCATCTTGGTGAAGCTTTTAGCTCCACAACCTAATAGATTACTTGTATCAGAAGGAGCTTCATCTCCCCTTAGAGGGGAAAGAAAAACAACCTATAAGTATAAATGATTTAGATTGGTCATTGCTCGACATAAAGGCATTGGGATTCATATGGTTATTTCTTGCATCTTTTGTTTCATTTAACATTTTTGATGAGAAATCTACAAAGGATCTCATGGATAAACTTGAAAATTTATATGAGAAACCCTTTGCTTCAAATAAAAATTTTCTTATGAAAAGATTGTTTAATATGAAAATGTCTGAGAATGGTTATATTTCTAGTCATTTAGATTATTTTAATACAGTTGTAAGTATGCTCACTTCTGTTCGAATTAAGTTTGATGATGAAGTTAGAGCTTTGCTAATTTTATATTTTTTGCGTGATAGTTGGGATAACTTGGTTATGGTTGTGATTAACGCAGTCCCTACCAAGGAACGATTAAATTTTGATGATGTTGTAAGTGTGATTCTTAAAGAGGAAGTGCACTAGTGAATCGTATTCAAATAATGCTTTGTCTATTGAAACTAGAGGGAGGAAAAAAGACAAGAGCAAAGGCAACCATGAAAATTCAAAGAGTAGATCTAAATCCATACCTAGATCCAAGATGATATGCTAGCATTGTGGGAAGAGTGCAAACTTAAAAGAAGGATTTCTAGTCACTTTGGGATAAGAATGCCAACAAGAAGGAAATGAATGAGGTAAATATGACATCAGATAAATCATATCAGGATGCCTTAATTATTTTTTTGGATGATTTTTTTGAGTCTTGGGCATTAGATTTAGGGGATTATTTTCATGCCACCCCAGATAGGCAGTATTTTACTGACCATGCTCAAGAGAATTTAGGACATGTTTATCTTGGTGATGGTGAGCCATGTGAGATATTAAGGAAAGGTTGTGTTCATATTAAAATATATAATGGGAACATGTGGATACTTAAAGATATCAAACATGTGCCTATGTTGAGATGGAATTTGGTTTTAGTGGGGCAATTGGGTAGTGAGGGATGCTCAGTATTGTTTACTATAGATTTTTGGAAAGTTACCAAAGGCACTTTTGTGGTTTTGAGAGGTAAGAAAGTTGGTATTTTATATTTGACTAGTAGTGTTGATTCTTGTGATTTAGTTTCTACAGATGGAAATGTAACTATGTGGCACTACAAGCTCGGTCATATGAGCCATAAGGTCATGGAGATCTTAAAATACAAGTTACCTATATTAAAAGACATAGATCATGACTTCTATGAGAATTATGTGTATGGGAAACAAAATCAAGTTAAGTTCTTAAAATTTAGACCCATAAAGAAAGAGCACAAGTTAGAGTTGGTACATTCAGATGTATGGGGACCAGTTCAGGTATCTTCTATTGGTGGTGTCAATTATTATGTCACTTTTATTGATGATGCAACTAGAAAAATTTGGGTTTATTTCATTAAAAAAATGATATATTTAACACTTTTAAGAAGTGGAAAACCTTGGTTGAGAATGAAACATGTCTCAAGTTAAAATGTCTCAGATCAGATAATGGAGGTGAGTATTGTATGCTTTCTTTGATTATTGTTCTAAAAATAGAATTCATAAGCAAAGGATAGTTCTATGAACTCCATGGCAGAATGAGGTATCTAAAAAGATGAAAAAAATAATAATGGAATGTGCTAAGAGCATGAGTTTACATGCAAGGTTGTTTTTACAGTTTTGGGCATAAACAGTTAGCATGACAGTATCTCTGATTAACAGAGGACCTACTATACCTTTGGATGGAGGCATTCCTAAAAAAACTTGGTTTGGTAAGAATGTTGATTATTATTTTCTTAGAGTCTTTAGATGTGAGTCTTTTGATCTCATCAAGAAAGAGGATAGGACCAAGTTAGAGGCAAAATTAGAAAAATGCACATTTATTGATTATGGTGAGGATGACTTTGGTTTCCATTTATGGAAGATTAAAGATAATAAAATATTTTAGTCTAAAGATGTAGTATTTAGTAAAAAAATCATTTATAAGAATTAGTTGTGAGAATAGGAACAAGAACATAAAGATTACATAGTATTAGATGACATTGCAGATGGCAAAGTATCCAATGATTTAGTTCAGGAACCTTCTACACAAGGACCCAAAACTCCTATGGTAAAAAGCTCTTCTAGGGTAAAAATAACCCTTGAACATTTTTCTCCTTTTAATTATTTGTTACTCACTAATAATGAAGAACCATAGTAGCAATGTAGGTGGATGCCAAGAAGAAGTGGGAGTAAGCCATGGATGAGGAGCATAGATCTCTCATTAAGAACCAAATGTGGAATTTGATAAGGCTACCCAAGGGCAAGAGTGCATTGCCAAACAAGTGGATCTTCAAAATAAAATAAAAATATGAAGGAAGAAAAAGGTATAAGGCCAGGATGGTGGTCAAGGGGTTTGCACAAAAATTGGGTTTTGATTTTGATAAGATTTTCTCTCCTGTTATAAAAATGACTTATATTAATATTTTTTTTAGTTTAGTTGCAACTGATGATTTGTACTTAGAATAGTTAGATGTGAAAATTTATTTCTTCATGGTGATTTGGATGAAGATTTATATATGAAGTAGACACTGGGATATGAGGTTAAATGGAAGGAGAACTATGTGTGTAGACTAAAGAAGATCTTGTATGGTCTGAAACAAGCTCCATCGCAATGGTATAAGAATTTTGTTTATTTTATGTTGGAATAAGAATATCAAAGGTGTAATTTTGACCATTGCATGTACATCAAACATTTTGATGATGTTTCTTTTATTATATTATGCTTGTATGTGGATGACATGTTAGTTGTAAGAAAGAACATACATCATATTCATATACTCAAGAAACAACTTAGTGACTCCTTTTTTATGAAGGATTTGTGTACGGTGAAGAAAATATTTAGTATGAGGATTACTTGTGATAGAAAGGAGAGGAAGTTGATTTTATCCAAATCAGAGTATATGAAGAAAGTCTTGGAAATGTTTAACATGTATTCCTTTAGCACACCACTTTAGATTACCAAAGGAGTAGTGTCCCATGATGGAGATTGAAAATCTTAATATGTCCAAGGTACCTTACTCATTGACAATTGGAAACTTGATGTATGTCATGGTTTGTACCAGGCTGGATATTGCCCAAGCAATGGGAGTTGTGAGCAGGTATATGAGTGATCCTGGTTATGAACATTGGCAAGCAGTGAAATAGATTCTTTGATATTTAAGAGGAATTATGGATTTTGAATCATGTTATGGTGGATTAGATACCACTTTACATGGTAATGTGGAATTGGATATGGAATGGGATATTGATAGTAGGAGGAGTACAATATGATGTATATTTATTATTGGATATATATTGGTTAGTTGGATTTTTAGGATACATAAGGTTATGAATTTGTCAACTACAGAGGCAAAGTATGTTACTACCATAGAGGATAGTAAGGAGATGATTTGGTTATAGTAGTTGTTTCAAGAGTTAGGGCATGAGAAGGAAGTTGGAAGAATACATAGTGATAATCAGAGTGTTATTTATTTAGCAAAGAACTCCACTTTCCACTTGAGGACAAAACACATTCAGTTATGTTATCACTTCATTAGGACAACTTTGGAGGAGAACTTGGTGAAGCTGGAGAAGATTCAAACTAGCCATAATCTTATGGATATGATGATCAAGGTGGTCACATTAGACAAATTGATACTATGTTCAGATTTGGTTGGCCTTAGTGGTCATGGAGCAATGATAGATTTTGTTCAGGATAAATGATCTCCAAGTGGGATATTGTTGAGTGTGGAACCCTTTGGGGCTATCACATTACCATGGGGATATATTTTGGGGGCCTAAAGAGCTCCACAAATGTGGGGAGAACATTTTTCCCCACTCCATATTTTATGGAACCTTGTTCCACATGTGAGTAGAATATTCTTTGTAATTCTAATTTCTATGTATTCCATATTTTATGGAGTTAGTTTTTAGATTCCTATTTTTCATGTTGAGTTCCTTGATCTTAGGAATTTAGTTGTTTATTGGAAAAGGGAATGACTTCCTTGTTTCAAGGAGTTGGTTGTGATCACATGTCTTTGAAAAATGTGTTTTTTGGAAGAGGGGAGATAAACATGGTGAGTTCCTCCTTAGGTGGGCTTATGGGTGAGCTTGCTTAGATGGAGGAGAGCTATCACATGGTGGATAATGATTATCTTAGATTAGCATTACATAATTTTCCTAATTTGGTGGGGTTTTTTTCATTTTTTATATATAAAGATATGGTGTGACTATTTAGGTTGATGAGTTTATTTACATAGATGTGAATTTTTGTAGGGTGTGGCTTTTGAGAGATAATGTGAAAGTAAAAATGTTTTTACAAAGTACAGGTGTTTATTTATAAGGTGTGGTACAATAGATTGTGAGATACAATATTATGCAGGTACAGGTGAAAGTGCAGCATAGCATATGTATAACATTATCTATAGGATATATTCTATTTCTATGAGAGGTTCTTTGCAATCTTGTTTTGATTACAAATTTTATTGAGAACTTTCTTGGTAGATGTATCCCACATTGGGTAAACCACAATAGATCTGTGTTATGGTTTTATTATTGTTTTATTCTCACCATTTATGCTTTCATTTAAATGTGATTTGAGAAATTGATTTTGTGATGCAATTTAGTGCATAATTAAATTTGGTTTAACATTTAAAATCTGGTTATGTGATTTTATGGTGAATTAAATCTAGTTTATATTCTTTTTATTCTTAACACTTATTATTAATAAACTCAACGTGTGTAACTTGATGATTGCACCAGTTAAAAATTGTGCAAGTGAGGTTATAGGCTGGTGACCTATTAATGAATCTCTCAAACCATCTCAACCTTGTATACACATGACGGTCACTTGGGAGGTGATTCTAACTCTGACAATAAGTTACCTTTTACAATTGCAAGGTCTAAAACTAGGCTAAATGAGATCTCTATGGGTGTCTCTAATAAATAGTATCTATAATGGGGCCCAAGTCCATGTTGGGTGTTGTCTAATGCTTAGTTTAGAGAATGAAATCTTACCTATCATATATGACATGTACGGTGTCAATCAATTAGCATATTAATATTTGTCCTTGATATTTATACTCCATTGAAACATAGAGTTTGGATTAGTGCATGGTGGTGAAATCCATGGTCACTATCCCCCTAAGACTTTGACAAGTGTGTGGGTGTGAATTCCACATCACGTTACCCCTCGAAAATAAAAAAAGAGGGTTTATTAGTGATTTTTTATCCTCCAATAATTATTTCAAGGATGCAAGGAGGAGAACATACACCATCATAGCCCTTGGGTGACAAACAGGTAGGCCAAAAATAGATTAATTAATTGATTAATTAGATTGAAATATATACAAGGTGTAGGGATATACAAGAATATGTAACATGATTTAAACAAAGTGATTAAAATGATTAATAGTCTTAAATAGAATGACTTTTATGATGTTAAAATATCTTTGATAGGCAGCCTGCAAGAAAATGATTAGTAGTTTGGTTAGCACTCTTGACAGGGTGACCTGCAAGATCAATAATTAGTAGTTTTGATTGTCAATCTTTCGGGGTAATCTATAAGACAAATTTTTATACCTGTAAGATAATATTTTAAATAAAAAATAGATACTAGATTCACCCCTACAAGAAACATAATGTTAATCCGATAAGACTTAACAAAAACCACTAAAACAAATAGTGATTTGGCTCTATAACTTCTTTGGGTGATAGGGCCATGATGTGGGGGTCTGTGGGTGGCATTTCATAATGGGGTCAAGGGGTAGTTACCCTTGCAGGATCAAGGGGTAGATCTCCTTATGGGGTCCAAGGGCAGTGCCCGTGATGCGCTCCCTATTGTGATATAGGGTGGGGTCGAGGGGAAAAGCCTTTGACACCAAAGGTAATTTAGGCCTTGCAAGAGGCTCCATATGACTCAAAATTAACTAAAAATGACTCTAAAAATGCACTCAAAAGAGACAAAATTGAATGCAAAACTGTAATTTCATAATGCAATATCATATATACACAGTCAAACTAATGCAATATCGTAACTAGAAAGGGTTATATCATGACTTTTATGCAATATCGTAACTATAAAGTCATGATTTTTCAAAAAGTGGCTAACTTATAGTGGTTACCACATGATTTTTTGCAAAACCAAAATATTTTATGCAATACTATGACTATCAAAACAATATCACTACTACACAAATGGTGATATTGTAGAGAGATACACAAGTTCAATTTTTTTGATTTTTTACTATAATGTAGGCTGAATGAGATGTTTGTAGAGATGCAACAAACCCATAGATAATTGGCAGAGTAAAAAGGTATTTTAATCAAATTTGTCCTAAAATCTATTTGATTAGTTGAAGCTATGAAATAATAAACAAAAATAGTATATTTTCCTTTCCTGTTGACATCAAAAAGTCAATACACACCAAGTTAAATTATGGTTAACAAATATATATTAGGCCCAAACCACTAAAATAAGATTTTAAAATGGTTTATATGACTACTGGTCATCCTGCAAGACAAAAAATGATGAGATTGAACCTACAAGTTAGATGTCAAAGGGAAAATGTTAGCAGATTTGAGATAAATCACACTGTCACAATTGTTAATGGAAAGCAATCCTATTTTTCTTATAAAACCATAATTAGAAAAGAAATATCGCTATTAACAGTGCAATACCATGATTTGCAAATCTACAGTATTGCACTAGAGTAACAACCTATCAAAAAAAGTTCATTAGTAATTAAAACTTGGTAGTTAGTGTAATACCATAAGTCTTGGGGCAAAACCACCACTGCAATGTCATGAATTTCAAAGTGATACCATGATTTTCACCTTTACATATAATTTTATTCAAAATCTGGCACTTGTTCTTGATTTATTTAACCCTACAAGCTATCAAAAACACTACTAACAAGCAAAATGATTAAATTAAGAGAGTATTCCTACTATGATCACCAAAATATAGTGGGAATTTTGAGCAAATGTATTAAATTATGCAATTTAAACCCAAACTATCAAACTACCTAAGTAATATCTAGAGCCATTAGACTCAAATACCAATAGATGAATGAATCATTCAAATCAACACTCTAATCCTAAAGATAATTACTCCAAACCAATATTAAATAGATAAAAGATAATATGATTGGATTGAGATTACCTTAGACTCAAATTTTTGACATTATGGTTGTTTGACCATGGATTATGGATTATGGATTATGGATTTGGTATGTGGATTCAAGTTCATGTCATTACCTCTTAGCTTGGCCATGGATAAATGGCTTGCTTATATAGAATATGGAGGGAAGAATCAATGGATAGATTTAAATCTTGGGCTATTAATATCAATGGTTGGAGATTTTCCAAAGAATTTTTAATTCTTTACAAACCTCTAGAATAGAGGTTTCTAGAGGGGGAAGGCCAGGTTAGAGAGGATTCTAGAATTCAAGGATTCTAGAGTCCTTTTTAAGGATTAATTAAGATTAGGTATGGGATTAGATAGGTATTATGTGGGTGAGGGACTAGGGGTATAAGAGAGCCTAAAAATAGGCTTAGTAGGTGGGTAGGTGGGTCATGAAAAATTAAAATTCCTAAATAATAGATAAGTAGGGATAGGATAAGATAATGGGGATTTAGGAGAATTAATGAATAATTGGGGAAGAATAAGGTTAGTAAATGAGGAAATGTTGAGAGGTGATATTAGATAAATGATTAGGATTAGGATAAATTAACAAGTTTAATTAGAATAATTAAGGTGAGCGGATTTAGGTGCATATAACCTGAACTAAATTTATTATTTACCAAATTTGAGCTTAAGAGCTTGAAGTAATGTAAAATTCAGGGGGGACATTCTTACGATATTTCTTAAGCCATTTATCAAAGTAGAACTCATAAATATATCATGATTTAGTCAAAATATACAAAGTACACTACAGACATTATGGTAACATATAACTCTACATGAAGCATGTTAACATCCTTTTGAGCCCATATGTCAAATTAGTTTATGTCAAAAGGTTATAGATTATTTTTTCAAAGCCTTATTTTATTGGAGCTTGTGTATAATTGATTTCAAGTAATGTGCTACATGTTCATCTAATACTGGAATTAGTGATAAGCCTTAATGACATGTTATTGTGCCTTTGGAGTGTAAATATATTTAATGACTATAGGGACTTATATGAATTTACTATTTTTTCCTTAGTGGGTCCAAAATTAACTAATGTAAAATGAGTGGATCATGGATATATATAAACATGTCCTCTTCATTTTAAAAGGTAGTCAATTCTAGATTGGATCTAAGTGTGGTTGCAAGGAATACTTGAATAGAGATTCATTTCCAAATACAAATTGAGAAATAGTTCAAGATAAGTTTCAAGGAGTAATGTGATAGATATCTATGTGTATATATAGAAGTCACTATTGGATTTGATTCACTTGGGTAACACCACAGTGTTGATTTTTTATTTGTAGTCCTATGGGAATTTGTGGAGTTGTGTTGGTTGTAAGGTTATATCATTGGTAATCGGTCTAATGTTGTGTAATATCTCATTGAAGAAATAAAATTATCTATTGTTTTTTTAACTATACTGTGTAATTTTGGGATAAGTGGTTGGAGATAACTCTTAATTGGGATCTCCAACTATGACTATATCAAAAAGTAAACATATAAATGTTTGTATGCTGAATTACAATCATGATTATAAGTGTTAAGAGTATTTTTATATTATTGGAATGGATTCCATTCAGTTGTAATGTCTATATTATATCTCATATATATCTTGAGTTACTTTAATGCCATATTCATTTTTTCCTAATCCTTTACCATTTTATCCTACTTATTTGATATATTTTAATCTAGTTCCATATTATTTAATAGGGATTATTGGGGGACCAAGAGTTTGTTATAATTTATTAGTATTGAAATTGCTCTTCATCATAAGTTAATTTTTTTTACCATTAGAATTTAGTATATAATTAAGCATGGAGGATGGGAAATGTCACCCATAATCTTGGGGAGTACAATATAATTATCCAATACAAAATGTATTCATGTCATCTATGTATTATTTGGAACCACATGATATAAAGTTAAGCTTTGATAAATGCTCATTTATGTAATCATCTTTGTCTTCATCATATTTATTATGACTATCTTAATTGATATTAATACTTTCACCCAAAACATATGTATTAATTATTTCCATGGGAATATATTTAATAAATGGTATAATATTTGGATGAGGTATGTTAAGGTGTGGGATAAAAACTTCCATGTGTTCCACAGCTTTCAAAACCAAAAAGGGACATCATCCAAGGATAAGTATAAAGATGACCCTCATGTAAAAAATTTTAGAGTCTTCTTAAATGAGATGGAAGAAAATTCATATCATGAATCCATCATTTTCCAAGTAAAATATTATATCTAACTTCATTATATATCACTTGACAAGACATAGCTAAATTCCTAATCCCAACTATTATGTGTAATGTAATTATTCCTAGGTGACTTTGTGGTTGAATTTCAAAACCTTTTATGACCATATTTAAAGGTGTAAGATACTTAAGATGTATGGAATAATGCCTCACTAAAAATTTCAATATTAAAACATTATCTATGAGGAACATCTTGATTATCCTATTGTTAATAATAGCTTGAATGTATAAGTGAAGGTTTTGGATGATTGTCTCATTGGGAGGTAGGTCCTAAAATTAAAAATTATGATATTCTTAGTCTTTCAATGTGTTAACAATAAAATTGAAGTAACCAAGTCCATTATCAGTTGGAAAAGTGGAATCACATAAGGGCTTAATTAATATGTCTTTGAAAATAGTTGAAATTTTGAGTAACTCTAGGATTAAAATCTCGGCATGGGTATTTTGAAGTTTTTCCATAAGATCATAATGTTTAGATACTTGGATATTAATCCTAGATAGAGGAGTCAGATGATTAGAGGCTTGAGGAGGAGTACTTTGGTTAACCCAACCTTGAATTCCATAATAAGGAAAAGATATATTAACATTGTGTGGCCCACCCCTCTAAGTTGTGGCATCTACCTCATAATGAAACATCATACAATCAACAACATAAATCCATCACTATGACAAGGGAAAATAAATCTATTAAGTGCAGGATATCATTACATAAAACATCATTATTGCATACAATCTAATTATTTATCAATCTATATGATATTATTTTATGATAAATGTGAGGAAAGAAGCATGGAAATATTGATAATAACATATGTAACAACAATATAATCAATCATTAGAACATGTGAAAATTATATACCCCATGCCATTTCAGAAGACAAACAAATATATGAATCTTATGTAATGAAATTAAATAGATAAATCACATTAATATAAATATTAGGAATGAATTAGAAATAATAAACCACATTAATAAGACAAAAATAAGTATATCTATAATGATAGTTGATAATAGATTATAGTAATTTATAAATAAGACTGATACACTATGCAAAATATAGAAACCTTGACAGCTATGCAATAAGATCAAAATTCATAATATGATCCTTAATTACTAACCAAAACCTCTTATATATACTGTAATTAATCCATGGTTACTCCATAGGTTAACCCTACTAACATTATGAGAACATAGATGTGACAAGATAAGGTAAAAGCTTATGTAGGCCACATTTCAGGGATAGTTATCCTTAGACATATAAGTTAAGGGCATAGCATGCCCTTCTATTTCAAAATAATTTTTCCCTCAATGTTGAATAACTCCAAATGATACTATAAGAATGCTTCATCCTCCCATGTTTCATCCTCGCTAGGCATATTTTTCTACTTGATCAAATACTCCTTAATATCCCTTATTCATAACTTTTTAGCGCATGTTTGAAATATCTCCTTAGGTTCCAAAATGACTCAACCTTCCCCATCTAGTTCTGATAAATTAATTTATCTATAAAATTTATATCTAATTACCTTCTTCATCAAGAAACATTAAATATTTGTTATATGTGTGTAAACTAGGGTAGTTCCATCTTGTATGCAACACTGCCAATTTTCTATAGGATCTAATAAGGATTGTAATACTTAGGAAATAGTTCATTAATTTTTTTTTTCTTCAAGGACATTTTATTTTATGGATTTATTCATATAAATACCTAATAACCTACATTAAAATACTTTTGGATAAGTCTTTGATCCATTTGTTGCTTCATTCAATTATGTGCCATTACTAAATGTTTTGTATACTAGCTAGTACCTCCTACTAGTTTTGAATGTGATCTTTAATAACTTTAAAAATTAGATATACCCTTGAGGATGGGGTGATGGAAAAGGTATGGTACATATATAGTTCTAAAAATGGATACATTTTGGAAGAGGTATATGGAATGAATTGTTATACCACCATTCTTATAGTGGTAGCCAATGAATCTATCTTTCTTGTTTATATGATGCAAAACAACAAAAATAACATAGGAATTTTTTGACCACCTCTATTTTCACTTCATATTGAGGATGATTGGATGATTTATGAGCCAACTAAGTATCCAAACATGAGAGTAAATTTATCCAAACATTCCTAGTAAATATAGGATCATGATCACTTAATATGATAGTACGAGTACCATGTAAACTTTGAACTGCATCCAAAAAAATAATTAGCTACTGTGCTAGCTAAAAATGGTTATGACAAGGAAAAATAATGGGCATATTTTATGAGATTTTATAATATGACCATCATAATATTTTTACCACCTGACCAAGGCAATCTTGTTATGAAATCCATGGAAGCATCCTCCCACCTTTGGCTAGGAATAGATAAGGGTTTTAAAATACCTAGGGATTAATAATCTTTCCCTTGTGTTAATAACACACCATGTGTTCATCCAAAATACTTTGGATATCCTTCCCAAAATACCTTGGATATCCTTCCCAAAATAAATATTTCTTTATTCGATGATAAGTTTTTAAAAATATTGAATGCGTCTTATTAGATATGCATGAATATTTATAAGGATCTTGTGCTTGAATTATTGCACAAGAATAACCTATATTTATATCATAATGCATTCCCTTTCCACTATTTTTTGAAGCACTATAATCTTATTAGAGTTTCTAAATCATAACCTTCATATCCATGTCAATATCCCATTTGGATCTTGACTCATCCACCCAATTACCTACCATATGAATATTATAAATAACAGAGCCTCTATGGATTCATCCCTCTAAGATAGTGCATCTAATAATACATTATATTTTCATTTCTTATATATTATATCAAAATCATATCCCCAAATTTTAATCACCCATTTTTTTCTTCAGATGACAACCTCTATTCCAAGAAATATTCTATACTAATATGATCAATCTTCACCTTAAATTGTCTACCCATCAAATAGGGTCTCTATTATTTGACTACATGAGTAATATCCATCATATCCTTCTCATAAATAGGATTTATAAATTTATTATCCTTGAGTTGATGACTCTCAAATGCAATGGGTCACCCTTCCTACATGAGTACTTCCTATTCCATATCTTGACTATCACATTCAATAATAAATTTTATTGGAAAATGAGGGTATCCAAAACTATAGTGGTACACATGGCCTCCTTAAATTTCTAAAAGCCTTTAATTTAGTATTATTCCAGTGTAAGGATTCATTCTTAAATAAATCTATGATTGGTGCTACTATATTTCCATAATTTTTCACAAACCGATGATAGTAACATGTTAGCCCAAAAAATACTCAAAGGTTATTAAGTGTTTTTAGAACTTTCCATTTTATCATGGCCTTGATCTTGTGAGGGTTTAATTTTATGCCTTTTAAAAAAAAATGTGACCCAATTAATTTGCCTCTTATACTCCAAAAATACACTTACAAGGTTTTTTGATAAAGTTGATGTTGTTATAAAATTATCAGTACATTATCCATATGTTTCAAGTGTTCTTCCCATGTCTTACTATGTATTGATATGTCATTAAAATATACCAAAGAAAATTTACACAAAAAATCCTAAAGACAATGTTCATCAAACTTTGAAAATGGATGGTGTATTTGTGAGACCAACAGGCATTACCAAAAAAATCATAATGGAATTCATGATTTTAGAAAGTTTTTTTATGAATATACTCATTTTAGATCTAAATTTGATGGTAACTATAATAAAGATCCATTTTTTTTAAATAGACAACACCATGTAACTCATCTATCAAATCATCAATTATGAGAATAAGGAACTTATTATTGATGGTGTGCCTATTGATTTATCTATAATTTGGACACATCCTCTAGGTATCACCATTATTACACACTATAAACACAAGGGGTGAATATGTTCTTTTGATATGTCCAATAATACCCACCTCCAAAACCTCCTATATCATCTTTTCAATATCACTCTTCTGGACATATGGGTAACCATATAGTTTTATGTTTGTATGTTGATTCCCTAGGAGTAATCAAATGGCATGTTAATTTTCCCTTGTTGGTGGTATTCATTTTTGCATTGCTCCAAAAATAGTTGAGTTTTATCAATAATCTTCTATAGATCATGTTGTTTAGACATCTTTATTGGTTTTACTTCTAAGAAAAAAACATGCTATAAATCCTTATACTAGTTTTTTAAGAGAATTAGACAGTTGTGGATACTTTTTACGTAGTCCATATAGTTTAAATGTCTTGAATTTAAAATAAAAGTGCATGAACAAATCCAATAAATTCATCTCTATCGTGCCCAAGGTTGTGAGCCATTGGAATCCCAAATGAAGTCTTCCAAACCCATTTAAATTGAAAACATAGGAGAATTTATCTTTTAGTCTCCCATAACAATTTTGATACAATGGTGTTTCCCTAAACAATTAATTTTACACCATTTACAGTCATGCCCTAAAGTTTTGGATTTGGGTAAACAAAATAATTCAAGCATGTCACCAACTTGTTAATGAAAGTATATATATTCCCAGATGGAAGAAAAAATATGAATGAACAGATTAATGGAGTTATATCTCACACATGCAAAGGTTTGAGGATCAGTTTCACACATGGTTTTATTTTCCTATGTTAGGAGATCATATGGTCTAAATTTTAGATTATGTGTCTAAGCACAAAAAAATTTATTGTAGTCCAAAGTTGGCCTTCGAGGTAAATAAGTAATGGTCCCCATACTTAGTCATATTTTACACAATGTTAAATATCATGATGAAATGGAGATATAATAGTTTATAGGCAATCATATGGTGAATATATATAGTGTGAAACAATTCAAATAGTTCAAAGTGTTTAGTGTTTAACAAAGTTAACAATCAAGCTCCTTACAAAAAGATCAATGAAGCATGTTCATTCCAAGATCTTAGGAAGCAGTGAGATGAGGATAAGTGCTCAATGTTTAATTAGTACAAGTGATCAAAAGGCATGAAAGGGTGCCAATTTTCATTATCATGGGGTTTTTGAGAAAGATCAAATAGTGAGCACTGCATGATAAAGACCTGACTGATTCACAGAGATTGGCAATGTGTGTTGAGTCAAGATTACAAGATTGCATGAGATAAGATCAAATATTTGAAGTTTAAATTTTGAGAATTAGTGCACTATGTGATAAATTTAAAATAATATTGATGGTGTGTGTTTAATATAAATTCAAATTGGTTGATGTTTAACTGTGACCGTTTGAATTAAAGTATTTGAATTTAATAAAAGAAAGACCAGTGCTTGGTTATTGAGCCATAACTTTCGATCTATGAAGAATTTGACCATGTAGTAAAAATAAAATTTGTATATAACTCCAAGTTACATATTTAAATATAAATTTAAAGGTATGAAAGTTTGTACACTCAAATTTATGAAGGTTTAAATTTGACTATATTTTCATTTATTTCTTGCAGGTGACCCAAGAAGATTATTCAAGCTTATTTTGATGTTGCTTTGATATGTCTTGATGAATTAGATATTTGGGAGTGTTTTAGACTCCATGGGGACAATTTATGTGCATTATTAATGTTTTACCAATCATATGGAGTATGATCAAAGGGTTAGCAGTTGATTGTGTTTCCATTTATAATGACTGTGTGTATAGATATTTATTTGAGCTAATTGGGAGTTAACATAAGAGTGATATAATGTATGTTGAAAATTAAAGGGGACATAAATAAAATGTGTCATGGTTCCTTGAGTTGTAAAGTGTTCTTGTGTTCTTAATTTTCTCAAATAAGTGTCAAAGAGGTGAATGGATCATCATAGGACCTAAAAGGTGGGTTAGGCCTATTTGAAAGTGTGTTGTGCTTAAGTGTGACCCATGTTAGATGACTTAATGGTTAAGGAACATATTATGGATGATAAGGAAATATTATAAACTTGATAATTCATGAATTCTTTAGAAATAGTGAAACCAAGTGCGATGGTTTCTAGATGTGTGGAAGATTGGTAAGAGGTGTGTGTATGCGAGAGTTATGGAGCAAAGGAGAGGTAGAGTGCCCAGTAGATAAGTTGATGAGTAGAGAAGATTTAGTACTATGTGTATGACCTATGGGTCATGTTTCTAATGTCAAATTATTGCTCTTATAGGTTGAATATGAATAAAGAGGTCTATGGTGATCCAAAAGGATGTTTTGGATGCATTGAGTGTGCAGAGTTGAAGAGAGATGATATACTTTGTATCTCCATCAGATTAATAGGAAATCAATGTTATAGGACATGTTATGTTCATAGGTGTTATTATGGAAACTTAACATCTAGGGGGTTTTATCCTCCTTATAAGGTAGAACTTGTTAAAGGTCTAGTTATTATTGCAACTCAGATAGACAAGTTTTGTAGTACTTTATAGGATTGTAGTTCCTTGATCAATTGTAGCTAGTATAAATTGGTTCTTGTAATTTTAGGGTAGTATTCCAATTGTAGGTTCAAGTGGGTTTTCTCCCCCAAAAGGGTCTTCCACATATGTTATGTGTTATATGCTTGATCTTATATTTTCTCTCTTATTCATTGTTATGAAGGCTATGTATGCTTTATGAAATGCTTGTGGTAACTAATTAAGAGTTTGAAAGGGTTAAAATTGAAGTTGAATGTTTGGGCTCATTGATTCACCCCCCACCTCTCAGTGATTATACCTCTAACAATTGATATCAAAGTAGGTTCTTTGGTAAAGGCTTGACATCTTAAAGCTAATCCAAGGTGCAAAACGGATAGTTATCAAGGAGGTTTCTCTACAAAGCAAGCATCGATGTTCAATGGATCCAATTATTATTTTTGGAGTGCAAGGATGAGTATATATATTATGTCCCTAGGATTTTATGTATGGAAATTTGTTGTGGACGGTTATGTTGCTCCTACTACTCCTCAATCTAATATTGAAAACAATAAGTTATTTGAGAATAATTCTAAGGAAATGAATGCCATCACTTGTGGTCGTACAGAGACTGAGTTCACCAAGGTAATCCATTGTAAATATACTAAAGAGATATGGGATAAAATTTAGATCATTTATGAAGGAGATTCAAAGGTCAAGCTTGCTAAGTTTTATACTCACAGAAGGCAATTTGAAAGTCTCAAAATGAAGGAAGAAGATTCTATGGCATCCTTTTTGTAGAGAGTTGATGAGATTGTGAATATCATCCAAGGTCTTAGAGATAACCTTGAAGAAGTGATTTTAGTTTAAAATTTAGTAAGATCTCTATCTCTCAAGTTTGATCAAAAAGTATCTACTATAGAAGAAAGTCACGATCTTACTCAGTTGAAGATGGATCAATTACTCATATCAAAAGGAGTCTACTTGGAGTGATTCATATGTGGATGAAGATGAGATGGAATATGAGACTGAATTGATGAATGCTCTTGAAGAACTAAAGATTGAGAAGAAGATCAATAAGAAGATGAAATCTAAGATCAAGGACTATGAGGAGAAATTCAATGTGTTTGAGGCAATATTGGTTGAATACTCTAGAGAGCATGAAGGTGTTATCATGTTTCTTAATTGTAAGTTGGAATCTATGTCTACAAGTCTAAGAGGTAAAGAAGAATAATTCTCAAGATATGCTTCTAAGATTATGTCTTTGAAAGATGAGTTAGAGAAGACTATGAGTAAGGTGAAATATTTTGTCAAGTTTGATAAAATTTATAATGATTTGGATGATCTCTTAAAGAGTTAAAAGTTAGCTAATCACATATCTGAATTGGGTTTTAGTGAAGAGCCCAAAATTGCTTCTCAAGTTGACACAAATGTCAATGAGATCAAGGTAGGTCAACCTTTGAATACAAATCATCAGACAAGGAAAGAAGGTGCTAGTATAATGAATACAAATTAGATCATATATCCAAATGCCATGAGGTATGTAAGTTTCAATACTTACTATTTCACATGTAATCAATTTGGGCATAAAGCTAGAGAATGTAAGAGACCTATTAGAAATGAGTTTTCATGGAACTATGATGGGGGCATCAGTGAAAAGGTGTAAAAAAAGTTAAGTGCTTCAATTGTCTTAACATGGAACACTTTTCAAACCATTGTCCACATATGGTTAAACAATGTGAGTTATCTCCAAAAAGTGGAGGTTATTTCATTTGTCATGACATAGGACACCTTGAAATTTTATGTTTAAATAAGGTAAGACAAACTATGTTTCCTTCAATGAGTATGGTTTGTTACAACTATAAATAGAGAGGTCACATTGCTAGATTTTGCAAGTAAAGCTCTACAAGTCAGAATAGGTTTAATCAAGCTCCTAGAGTAAAAGGAAGAAGATAAGTTAACTCATGGAAACCAAAGGTGGTAAGTGTGAATCATGATGAGTCTGTAGGTCCAAGTAATTTATTTTCTATGGTGGATAATGATTTAGAAGTTGAATAATGCCAAAGGATCTCATTGTTTGCTCATGTTATGAATTAAGAGACCAAGCTTAAGGAGAAGACAAAGTTGTTGATTGAGGCTAGTTTTGAGGTGAGTATAGATCCAAGTGAACATACTATTATTATTTAGCAAGTATCATGCAAATAACATCAGCTCTCAGTGCCTAGTGATGAGGTTCCAAGCTACAAGGAAGATTCTAAAGATGAGAAGGTATGTCATGAATCTATGTTGTCTCCATGTTCTGTCAATCCAATCTTAGAAGAGAAGCATAGTGATTTAGAAAAGGAACCGGTTGTCATAGTTTAGACTAAGAAGAAGAATCATAAAATCAAGAAATATTATAGCTATAAGAGGATCCCAATGGTTACTAAGGAGATGTGGGTCACTCCTTGTTTCACTTTATTTTAGAGCATTGTGGTGCAAAGGGTGTCTCTACCTATGCTCTTTAGGAGACATATTTCTTATGGAGAAGTAAGTCTGTGTTCTCAAGATCATAATGCCAATCATAGAAGGTCATTGGTTAAGGGGGAGTAATAAGTTCATGATCTATAGATTTGTGAAGGAGCTACAATATAGGGTCAGAATGGATGTTTTTAGGTGGCTTAATGAGATTGGTGCAATGTCAAGAAGAGTTTTATTCTTAGAAAGGTCTATACACTTTTTTTATATGTGTTTCAGTTGATTTCAAGATTTGAAGATCTTTTGTGTGCAATTTGAGAATTTTTGTTAACTCTTGGGTTTCTCAGTTTGTGTTTAAGAGTATGCAGGTCCTAAAATGGGTTATAGTATGTATGGGTTCCCAAAGGTGTGGAAACTCAAATTTTGGTCCATAATTGTGTGATTGGTGTCTCTTGGTGTGTAAGAAGTTTCAAAGGTGGATGTTGACCAGAAGAAGGTTTATTGACTCTTATTATTTGAGTTTTTAGGGTTTTAGAATATGATAGAAAAGTGGTATGCCTTATTAGTTGAGGTCCAAGGATTTTTAATAGGTTGAATGGGAAAAATGGCTTTTCAAATCAATCTTTACATAGATTTGAAGGTTTGTTTTTTTCAAGTTATTCAAGTTTTTGTCAAAATGGAGGCCTAATTGGTTAGTAAGTTTGTGAAGGAAGTATGTTGTAAAGGATGAGATAGGTGATGAAAGTTTGTTTGCTTGAGTGGGAATATGATATTTCTCTATATATGAATTTTTAGGTCTTGAATGTGTGTATATTAAAAATTTTGGGCTCTACAAGTTCCAAGTAGGGCTACAAAGAGACTAGACATGCCTAGTGAGAAGAAGAGTGATTTTTTTTCAATTTTCAAAAATATCAAGGCCTAAGTGTTTCATGGAGATTTATCAGGTTGGTTGAGATCATGTGTCCTATTTGGTGAGTGGAATTAAGTTTTGTTGGTGGTCCCTAAGGTGGCTTGAGAGAAGAGGCTAATAATCTTGTGTGGTGGTTCTTCATGGTATGTGGTCCCTCTTAGATTTTTTTTGGTGAGTTTCATTAGATTTTAGTATTGTTGTGTTCTTTCTTCATTGTTTTCAGTGCTTGGTTGAAGTGATTGTTGGTATGGAACAAGAGGAAGTTTCAAGGCAAGAAAAGGTAGGCTCAAGGTAAGGAGGATCTTGTATCATAATTATAATATGGTCCTCTCCTATTGTTAGTATTTTCAAGTCCTCAGGATCAGTTGGTTCCCACGTTTTCATTGTGTCAAAGGGGGAGAAATTTCCTATTATTGGAGTGCTTGAAGAGAAAGAAGGAAGGTGAGATATATATTTCTATATGATAGTTGTTGAAATCAATGACAAAGGGGGAGATTATTGGAGTGTTTTAAATGATGTCATGGTGGTTTCATGAAGGTGTCTAAGTGAGTGGATGAAGTGCCTTGATAGTCTAAGTGAAAATAACAAATTGTGTAATGTGTTTGTCCTAGTATGCTTGGTTGATCTTCAATTTTTGCATCATTTGAGGTGATCGGGGATGAGTATGGATTATTGACAATGTGAAATGCGTCATATAATAATTTAATAATGACTTGAGTGCTTGAGTTCATGAGTGTAAATCATCTGGTAGTTCATATTTTTCATCTAGACATTTTTGATCTAGTGGTAGAAAATTTGAATAGGCAGTTTGATGACATCACCATTGCCATGTGTGGATGAGTCAAGGGGATTTGGTCATATGGTTGTGATCTGATTTGTTCCTAGGTTATATTCAATAAATTTCAGGTCATTATATTAAGTTAAACATAATATATTCAAGTGCAAATTTGGGCTCCCAAGCAATTTCATAGTGTTTTCCCATACTTAGCCAAATTTGCAATGTGGCAAGAAAATCTGAGTAGTCATTTTGATGTTGTTATATTTTTCACATGTGAATGTGTTAGGATAAAATGATCATATGTGTTTGTTAAATTTTTTTCCTATTTTATTTTCACTAATTTTTAGGTCATGCGATGAAGCGCATCAAAAGATATGCATGTGCAAAGTTGTCCTTCCAGACGGTTCTTGACATAGTTGGCTATGTGGCAAAAAAATCTGAGTGAGTAGGTTAATGGATTTATATGTCACATGTGGAAAGGTTTTAGAATATTTTTTACACATGGTTGTATTATATTATGTGATTATATCATATGGTCCAAATTTTAGATCATGCATCTAAGCACAATAAAAGTTATTGTGGTCCAAAGTTGGCCTTCCAAGCAGATAACCAATGATCCCCAGACTTAGTCATATTTTGCACAATGTTAAATATCAAGATCAAATGGAGATATAAAAATTCATGGGTTGTTTTACATTAAATATATATGATGTGCATCAAGTAAAAGAGGTCAAAGTGTTCAATGTTTAACGAAGTTAAATATCAAGTTCCTTACAAAAGGATCAACGAAGCATGTTCTTTCCAAGGTCTCGAGAAGTAGAGAGATGAGGACAAATACTCAATGTTTAAATAGTAAAAGTGATAAAAAGGCATGTGAGGGTGACAAGTTTCATGATCACATGGGTTATAAGTAATATTTAATGGTGAGTGTTACATTATAAAGACTTGACTAATCTACAGAGATTGATGGTGCACGTTGAGTCAAGATTGCAAGATTGCATGAGATAAGGTCAACTATTTGAAGTTTAATGTTTTGTAATTGGTGAAATATTTTAAAATTTTGAATAATATCAATATTTCATATTTAATTTGATCAATCAAGGACACAAGATGAGGGAAAATTGGTCGATGTTTAACTATGACCGTTTGAATTCAAATATTTGAATTTAACAAAGAAAAGACTAGTACCTATTTTTGAGCCATAAATTTATATCTATACATAATTTGAACATGTAGTAAAAAAAAATTATATAAATCTAATATGCATCTAGAAATATAAATTTTAAGGTCTTAAAGTGTGTACAGTCAAAGTTATGAAGGTTTAAAGTTGACTATGTTTTCATGTATTTCCTGCAAGTGACCCGAGAAGATTATTTAAGCTTGTTTTGATGTTGTTTTGATATATCTTGATGAATTGGATATTGGGTAGTGTTTTAGACTCTATGAGTATCATATGTGTATTTTATGAAGTTTTGATCAATCATATCCAGTATGATCAAAGGGTTAGAAGTTGACTGTGTTTTTGTTCATAATGACTGTGTGTATAAAGAAGTGTTTGAGCTAATTGGGAGTTAGAAGAAGAGTGTTATGATGTATTTTTGCACTTAAAATAGGCATATATATCATGTGTCATGTTTCCATGAGTTTTAAAGTGTTTTTGTATTATTAATTTGCTTAGAAAAGTGTCAAAGATGTGAATGGGTCATCATAGGACCTAAAAGGTGACTTAAGCCTATTTGAAAGTATGTTGTGCTTAAGTGTGACTCATGTTATATGCCTTAAGGGTAAAGGAATGTATTTTGGATGATAAGGAAAGATTTTGGACTTGATAATTCATGAATTCTCTATAAATAGTGAAACCAAATGTGACGGTTTCTAGATGTGTGGAAGATTGGTAAGAGGTGTGTGTATGTGAGAGTTGTGGAACAAAGGAGAGGTAAAGTGCCCAGTAGATGGGTTGATGAGTAGAGAATATTTAGGACTATATGCATGACCTATGGGTCAAGTTTATAATTTCATAATAGTGATCTTATAGGTTGAGGTTGAGAGAAGAGGTTGAGGGTGATTCAAAAGGATTTTTTAGATGCATTGAGTGTGTAGAGTTGAAGAGAGCTGATATAATTTGTATCTCCATCAGATTTCCAGGCAAAAAATGTTCTAGGAGATGTTTTGTTCATAGGTGTTTTTATGGTATCTCAACATCTAGGAGGTTTCAATCTCCTTTCAAGGTGGAACTTGTTAAAGTCCTAGTTGTTATTGAAGCTCAGCTAGATAGGTGTTGTAGCACCTTGTGGGATTGTAGTCTCACTAAATAAGGGATTGTAGTTCCTTGATCAGTTGAAGATGGTCTAAATTTGTTCATTTTATTATATAATATTAGTCTTATTATAGTTTCTATTGGATTTTCTCCCCCAAGAGGGTTTCCCACATATGTGATGTGTTATATGCTTGATCTTGCATTATCTCTCTTGTTCACTACTATGAAAGATATGTATGATTTATGAAATTCTTTTGGTAATTGATTAAAATTTTGGAAGGGTTGAAATTGAGGTTGAATATATAGGCTTAATGATTCACCCCCCGCCCCCCCACCCCCCCCCCCCCCCCCCCCCGCTCTTTGTGATTTTACCTCTAACATCCTATATATATTATAATTAATCTATGGTTACTCCAATCTATGACCCTTAGATTAGATTATAGAGAAATGTGATAAGATAAGGTAAAAGATTATGTAGGCCACATGTTGGTCACACATATCCCTAGACACACTTAGGTTAATGCATAGCATCTAATATGCCCATGAGAAAAGAGAAGAAACACAAACCTAAGCATAAGCTATCAATGAATAGTACACCAAATTTAAGAAAAAACGGCATGATCTGAGCTAAAGGAAGCCTATTTAAAAGGCATAAACAAAGAAATCATTTTTCTAAAACCCTAAAAAATAAATAACCATAAAAATAAAACCCTATGGGATGAAAGATTTGAACCCTAGGTTGGATGATCACTAATATTGAGTTCACCAAAATATTTTAACTATTTAGTGCTCAAGGGTAATTATATTATGCACAGAATATTAAAATCATTGCATCACACAAATGTAACTAAATTAGTAAATATAATCATATATTTATATATGTAATGTGTTATAATAATTAACATTACTTTCAAATTTTGAATAAGAGGGATCATAGATAAATAACTATTTTGTTGGCTTGCCTATGTAGTTTTGGGGTATGTTATAGTTATGAAAGGTGATCTAGATAAAAAGACAAAAAACCCAAAAATGCTTTGCAATCTAAGAAATGTCAAAAATAGGTCAAAATGAACACATAGAAAGTGTCCCCAAAAATAATCAGCAATGAATTAAATCAAAAAGTATAAATTTTACTTCAACTCAAAAATTGTCTTAAACTCACTTTCATGACCTAATTTATAAGGTAGTTGTGGAGTTTGATGTCATAAATGCTTGTATCTTCACTTATCAAAATTAATAGGCAAAATCTTTTATCTTTGATTCTCCTTTAATCTTTAGCCAATCATAAATAATGATGTAGTATAAAGAGTTTGTGTGCAAACTATTTGGATTTATAAATATCTTGAGGAGTTACAACTACATATCCAATACACCTAGAATCAAATAAGTTTCAATTCTCTTATACTTGTGAATATGATCCTAGATAATCAAATTCAAATACATGTTCTTAATTAAAACCCTATTTTGGCATAATAAATTTGAAATATATGGATGATATTATAATTAAATCAATTCACATAGTCCTTTGATGTGATGACCTCTTGATAATACTTGATTAAATAGGCATGAGAGACTCGAATTATGAGAGGCTTGGATAAAAATAATTAATAATAGTTGATTGTGGGTACCTTTATATATATGCTCCTCAAGGGAAATTATACCCATAGACTTACCCATATATATATATATATATATATATATATATATATATATATATATATATATATATATATATATATATATATATATATATATATATATATATATATATACATATATATATATACATATATATATATATACATATATATATACATATATATATATATACATATATATATATATATATACATATATATATATACATATATATATATACATATATATATATACATATATATATATACATATATATATATATACATACACACACACACACACACACATATATATATACATATATATATATATATACATATATATATATACATATATATATATATATATGTACATACATATATATATATATGTACATACATATATATATATATATATGTACATACATATATATATATGTGTATATATATATATATATATATATATATATATATATATACATATATATACACATATATATATACACATGTATATATACACACACACACACACACACACACACACACACATATATATATACAGCATTCAAGAAATAATAGTTTTTCAAATTAAGAAGCACTCATATAGGCCAACTAGGACTTGGGAAAAGACCATGAAAGAGTGTTTTTGACATTTTAGGAGTATCTATATTCATATGAAGGTAAATGAATATTTGATCTATATATTCTCAAATATTATGCATTGAATGGATATATTATCATTGGCCTAAATTGAATATTAATTAAATTCATTAGGAAGACCTAAGTTAAGGGATGATGACATGAGACCCAATATAAAGGGAAAGTGTAGTGGAAATAATAAAATGTGTGCATATGGACAAAATATTATAAAATATATATATCTATATATATATATATATATATATATATATATATATATATATATATATATATATGTATGTACATATGTACATATATATATATATATATATGTACATATGTACATATATATATGTACATATGTACATATATATATGTATATATGTATATATATATATATATATATATATATATATATATATATATACATATATACATATATACATATATATATGTACATATATATATATATATACATATATACATATATATATATACACATATATATATACACATGTACACACACACACACACACACACACACACACACACACACACACACACACATATATATATACAGCATTCAATACATAATAGTTTTTCAAATTAAGAAGCACTCATATAGGCCAACTAGGACTTGGGAAAAGACCATGAAAGAGTGTTTTTGACATTTTAGGAGTATCTATATTCATATGAAGGTAAATGAATATTTGATCTATATATTCTCAAATATTATGCATTGAATGGATATATTATCATTGGCCTAAATTGAATATTAATTAAATTCATTAGGAAGACCTAAGTTAAGGGATGATGACATGAGACCCAATATAAAGGGAAAGTGTAGTGGAAATAATAAAATGTGTGCATATGGACAAAATATTATAAAACATATAAATACATATGGAAAAGCATCATGTACATGAATTATGTGTCTTTAACAGTGATAATTTCACCTAAAAAAATCAAATCAACATTATATAGTATAACAAGTGGTTTGGACACATATTTTTAACCATCCAAATAAGACATGAGGTGATGGTGACAAAGGTGGACTATCCATATTTCTCTAGGCATCCTAAGTGAGGATGTTCACTTATAAATTTGTATTGACCAATATGTCATAGACTGATCATCCATTTATGTTGTGTTTATTATAAATTATTGATTGTAAGAGGACTTTCATGTAATTTTGATCTCCTTTCACTGCTATTAGTGTTGCAAGCATGCCTCCCCCATGTTATACACTAAGTATTCAATTGATATATGACTCCCTCTTTGTCTAAAATATTTTAAACCTCAATTAGTTCTTAAAATTCCTTAGGATTGGACCCTTTCACTGAATTTCCTTGATATTATATAAATTTTGGTAAGGTTAAGATAATCTCCCTAGTGTTGGTTTAATCCATTGAATAATAAATATCTAAAAAATAAATAAATGATGTACACAAGAATTTATATTTCTTTAGAAAAGCATTACAAAGCATGATTTTTTACAAGGAAATAAAAGGGTATATATATCAAATTCAAACACTTTTAACCATTTTTATATTGGCCAAATAATAGGCATATAATGTTGGCATGTTAACAGTGTCTAAATATTGGATGGCATTACTTGCACATGTGCCTCATTATAAGCCTGAATAAACATGATAAACTAACTATATATTATAATTAACATAATTTATCTTAATGAAGTTTAAAATTACATATTTTAATAACATCCCCTCTTAAGTTTAATTAAGGTGGTTTGTAAAAACAAACTTGAGGCTTAGAATACTATGAAATGGGTGCCAACAACTAGGCTTGATTGAGTACCCATATACAATTAAATACTTGTAAGAAGAGGAATAAGGAATAGAGACACCCATTACCCTAATTACAACATAATTTACCCCTAAGATAGCTCTAAATTTAATGTACTTAGCTTGAGTGATAGGTTTCATGAATATTTCAGCCACTACAAATATGTATGATAGAATCAAAGATCAATAAACTAGTGATGAATCGATTGTTACATATAGTGAATGGGAACCTTTGTGTGTTTGGTGTGTTGATGTTTTATAGTATTTTTATAGATGTGGATATTTCTCTAATTATCACACTAAGTAGTATTATATTGATGTTACTCAACATGAAACTCTAACAAGATCTATAGTCTTTATAGCAGCATAAAAAACTTTCTATACTTTGTTCCTATGGATGAAATGGCTATGGCATGTTATTTGTTACTTGACCAAACAATAAGACCCAAGCCAATTTGAAAAAGATATCCTAAAGAAGAAATTAGATCATCAATATCATATGCCTGATCAAATTAACTGTAGCCTACTAACTCTACATAAGAACCTAATAAATAGTGAATACCATGTGTATGAGTGCGTGGAGAATCCACTTATAATATTTCATATGGATATCATGAGGTTCCTACATAAAACATGAAACCCTTCCAATAGAAAAGCAAATATCAAGGTAGTTGTGTCTTAATTAAATAGTGTTTTCAACAAGTTTTTGATACAAAGTTACATTAACCAAGGGTGTAGAGCACTTGGTTGTGAAATTAAATTAAAAAAAATGTTGTAAAAGTATATTTGTTTTCATACATGGGATATCTCTCTAGTAGATCAAGTGCCTACTTGGGATAAGATAAAAATATTTCTAAGTAAAAATGAATGATCTATAACCCAATGAAATGGTGTAAAGTTACAAAATCATTCATCTCAAATTGCCAATGAAATGAAGACTTCATATCTTCAAGAAGTGAAGATGATTTTCTTATGAGGATGAGATTAACCACATAAAGAATATGTACAATGGGTTTATAATCACAATGAGATAACTTAGATGATAAAAATCCAAACAAGGGAGGAGTCCTAGATAAAACCTAGAGGTTACTGCATATGAATATCCTCATGAAAATCATTATGAAGAAGGCACTCTTCATGTCCATCTCATGCAGTGTCCAACAATGGATATCAATAATTGAAAACATAAGAAAAATGGAATTATTTTTTTCCAATGAAGTAAAGGTATCAATGTCATCTATGTCTTCTACCTAATAAAAACATTTTGTAAAGAAAATGCCTTATATTTGTATATAATAACATCCATTTCATATTTGGTTTGATTATTCCATCTAAAATGAACCAATTTTTTTCCTTTCAGAAGAGGAAAAAAATATAAGTATCATTTTTCATGAGATAACTATACTCATATTCCATGGTTGAGACACATTCTAAGTTTCACTAGAATCATGAAAATTCTTAGGATTTTATGTTGTGGCTATATAAGTATGAGGGATGTCTTAATAATATGAATGAGTATGCCAATTATCATATAGATCACCATAAAGAGAAAAGGTTGTCTATCATGTCTTCCAAATACATAGAATAAAATATAGAACTACATGAGTAGGTGGTGAAGGAGGAAGAGCCTCATCAATAAGATGGATATCATCCTCGTAACTTTTGTTATACTTATAAGACATGTCAAAAATAGATGAGGTCAGATTAGTCGATGTGTTATGTGGAGGATGTTCATCAAAATGAAGACTCCTCTAAATAGTCATCTTGTGTGTTTTTAGATGTAGTAGTGTGTATCCTTTAACATCACCAAGATAACCCCAAAAAATGTAATGCTTATTCTATGGTGGAAAAGGCTTAATTTTTATCTGGGAATGTGGACCCATGCATTGCATCCAAAGAATCAGATATGATCAAACAAATATTTTATTTCACTCCAAGCTCCTCGAGTGTCATGCCTATGATATATTTATGTGGAGTTCAGTTCTAAATATTATTTTCATAGTTTATGGGTTCAACCCAGAAATGAGCAAGTTCATGGGTCTGAATCATGCTTTTAACCATTTATTTTAGTATGTGATTATTTCACTCAACAATGCCATTATGTTTCAAACTGTAAGGAAATATATGTTATAGTTGTATGCCATGGGTGGTAAAAAATAATTAAAGGTGATCATTGACATATTCCTACCATTTTTTATCTACAAACATTTAATGAACTTTCCAAATTGCTTTTCTATGAAATCCTTAAAGTAAACAAAAGTCAGAAAAATCTGACTTTTGTTCTTAAAGAAGTAGAACCACATAAGTGTGGAATAGTCATCAATGAAGGTCAGCATATAACATGATTTATCAAAATAAATTTTAGGAAATGTCCTAGTAATGTCACTATGAACAAGTTAAATAACTTCTAAAGCTCTAAATGCCTTGTCTTTTACATAGTTGTCATTAGGATGTTTGCCAACAACACACCATGGATAGAAATCATTTATTTTTCCCTATTTTGGATTAACTATAACTCTTAATAAGATAGAAAATATTTTAATAATTTATATTATAATGTATAATAATTAAGTAAACATCTAAATGTAAAGGTTTTCAATTGATTTATTCACTCTAACTTGTTAAAATGAAAAGTACAACAAAGGGATAAAATGCATAGAATTTAAATAGTCTATAGAGGAATGAGATTATAGATAGGTGACATAAGAGGAATTAAACTATAATATAAGCCATTAAAATTAGGATCTTTATTTTTGGGCTCACTAGGATGGTACCATCAAGTTTGAGTCACTATCGTCAATCACTATGTTCTAAGTTTGACAGTTTTATATTCATGAATCTTGTAATTTTTTTAGGATGGGTCAGTGCAACTAATTCTATTATGACTATTTATTGTTGAACATTGTCATTGATTAAGGGAGAGATTGTTGAGCATTGTCATTAAATATTGAGCTTTGATATTTAATGTTGTCATTGATGTCAAAGGTTCTTATGAAGATGCATGGTTATTTAATTGATGTCAATATGATGCCATTTGATGTCAAAGGATTTTATCAAAATACTTAAATAAGTGAGCCTTGAGGTATGTATATGAATGAGTTATGTTGCCATCATAATGAGTGTTGTTATTGTGATGAGACAATATTGTTTGAATAATGTTTTTATGACAATATAAGTGTAATCATTAAGAATTAGCATGAGTGAGTATAGGTCAGTACAACAAGTGTAAATCATATTATAATGCTTTGTCTAGACATTGTGAGATTGTATTTGTAGGTGGCATGATGATATATGCGAGCTCTGAAAAAGAAGTTGTGTACTTTGAAGATCTATGTAAGTAATTTTGAAGATGCTCTAAATGAGCTACAAAGATGAGAATAATCCAATGAGAATACTTCAAAAAATACCTGACAGTATTTGAGAGTGAGAGATATTTTTTGATATTGTATCTAAGGTGTTGAGGACCCTCTAATTTATTAAAAGGTTAGCTCTGAAGATCTATGTATACATCTCTAAAGATGTTATAGGGGAGCTTCAAAGTTATGTAAGTACCTCTGAATAGATTATGTTGAAGTTATGAATAAGAGTGAGTGTATGAGTTTGCTTGAGCATACATAAGAGACATTGAAACACAAGAGATTTTTAAGGTGAAGTCTACAGAGTAGCTGGAAGGTCAAATTCAAGGCATAGTAAGACTTGGTCAAGGCTTAGAAAACAAGAAGAGAGATGGTGGCCAAATGAGATAACTGGATCAGTTTCTATGACATGAGTGAGTAGGTGAACATTTATTTTAGGTGATTAAAGTTGTGTTAAGTATGTGCATGAAGTTTCAGATCAAGGTTTGTAAGAAAAGGCTTAAAAAGGGTTTCAAGGTTTCTCTAATGCATAGAATGAAGAGTTGTCAACTTGAAAAGTTTTTCTCAGTGCTCATTGGCACATGCATCATCTTCATGAGAATATAATATATTCATGGTAGATGAGGAAGGGTTATATATAAAAGTTCCAATCATTGGTTTCTATAAAGAGGAGCTAAGTTTTATGAATAATCATTAAGACTGAAAGATGGTCTAAACCCTCATAAAACCCTAACTATGACCTGATGTTGAAGATTTTTTATTAATAGCTCAAAATGGTTTGATATGTTCATACAAGTTATTTTATTTTTAATTCAAATCTCCTAGGCATCTCCAGGCATGATTGGTTTCTCAGGTGAGTGAGAAGACTCTACAAAAAAGTGCTTATCTTTCAGAGATTTGTTGTAGAAGATACAGCTGATTGAGTCAAAGTTAGTAAGTGGATGAAGATCAAAGTGTGATAATTTTAGTTGATGTTCATGAAGATTTTTGGATAGGTTCCAGATCTCAATTTTTTAAAGTTGATGATCCAAGTTGGCCAGTCGTTAACACACCTAGTGATGCAGACAGTAAGAAAATTAGACATATGAGAGAAGATGTTTCTTGATGTGTTTTCAAGTGAGAATGATGCATTGAAATGCATGATAATGTTTTTTGGGTCCTGGATGATCTATCCATGATTTTTATAATATCATAATTTAGTTTAATAGGTTGAAACATTGAATCCAAAATGGCTTGTCTGGCTAAGTAGAGTCTATGAAAGATAAGGTCAAAAGATTGTTCTGTGCAACCAATAGTTTTCATTATATCTCATGATATAATTGATTGAGGTGGCTCTAAGAATGTCATAATATCATGTTCATGAATTAAAATCCTTTGAATTTATTCAATCATATGTCAAATGTTCATGTTTCCTTGACTATGTTTTGGAGTCAGTTGGCAATTCTGAGTGAACATCTTGAAGAGAAGTGTTTGAGCCTGTTTACCTGAAGTTGAAGCATCAAATAAATTTTATGATGACCCTGATGCAATGAGGTTTTTTATTATGCAATTTTTTTTCATGGTTGTTTATAAAAATTGAGTATATGCCTTAGTTGTTCAAGACAGAGTTTTTGTATATACGTCAGTGTTTTATAAGTAGTGATTTAAAGAAGGGTTCAAGTGGTAATTGGAGATAAAATATGGTGTGGACATAAATTAAAGTTGACTAAGGTATATTAAAGTGGTGTATGAATTTTTCCTACTGTGTGAGGTGTTTGTATATTCTTCAATAAATATTAAAGGTTAATTTATTGTTAAGAAGACCTATTAGATCTCCATAAGGTTAATGTATTGTAGTGATTGATTCATGATTAAGATATGTTATTTTAATATGAAAATACCTATTCATGGATGACCTAATTTATTTTAATATGTATCTGACTTATAAGGATATGATCATGTGACTTGTATAAAAGCAAGGCAACTAGGTCTATTTTGGGTGTGCTTAGAGAGAGCAGAAGAATATAAGTAAATGATATAGATCATTTGAGAGCAGAATTAGGTCATATGAACCATTAGAAAAGTGTTATGAATATATAATAGAGGTTTTTCATAAAAGGATGAAGGTTAAAATACCTAATCAATCCATGAAAAGGGTTAGTTGAGCGAAGAAGGCTGAAGATTAGTTTGAGAGGGACTAAAGAGAGCGAAGAGATGAAAGAGAAGATCATCATCTATTGTAGAATAAATAAGGGTTTTGGAAGGTGATAAAATAATTAGGTGTATGAATTAGTGTGAAGTCATATAGGGGTTTGTGCCTCTTTGAAATTTGGTGCTTGTTAAATCCAAGTGGGTGCTTGGTAAATTAGGGGTTGTTGCTCCTTATTGGGTTGGTGCTCAGATAAAGACTTTATCAAGTTGGTGCTTGATGGATTGGGGTTTGTGATCTAATTTGAGTGGGTGATAAACTGAAGATTGATGTTTTTCTTATATGACTATAGTCTATTTACTTCATCAGTCAATTTTTTCCCCTAGAGGGTTTCCCATGTATATGTTGTGTTCATGCTCTCATGTTTTGAGGCTTATGCTTTCTATGATGTACATGATTAATTATAATGGTTCATATATGGCTAAGTGAAATTTAATGAAAAATTTTGAAGACCGATTCACTCCCCCCCTCTCAATAATCTTATTTTAAACATGTGTGAGATCTTCAATACCCAGAAATATTTTTCATTCACTTAAACCCTATGTCACTTATAATGAAAAACTTGTGCATGAAAAATGGAAAAATGTTTGGGTTCAGTTGACCCAAACCACTCCCCATTGAATGGTTGAGCATTACCTACATATCCAATACTCTAGAGAGGGAATTATATTCAAATGTACTTATCATAGTTAGATGTATGTATGTAATCAATGTTCCTCTAATGTATGCAATCTATAATCTATATTTTGATACTTTTAAAATAAAAACTTTGGCTTGGCTTTGAGGTGATTTAAAATTGGCTAAGAATTGTTCCTTTCAAATTATTTTAAAAAATTTAATAATATGGAAGTCCCTTTGAATGTGCAGTAGTGTATAGTCATAAGCTATAAAAATTTTAAAACAATCAATAAGACTAAATATACTTTGTATTTATATGAGACTATTTGGTTAATTTCTCATGCCATCGACACACTAGGTATATGGTATGACCCATTATAATGATTTAAATTTTAAATATTACCATATTTAGATAAAGGACAAAACCATCAAACTTATATGGTACCATCAGAAAGTATGTTTTGAGTCTAACATTGCCATCTATGAGATAAGAATACAGATTTTATGGTATGGAGATGTCTGAGTATGATAGTTTATTGGTTTGACATAGACTATGGGTATTTTTATAGGTTATTAAAATCAACTTATAAGGATTGTATTGATAAATACCGTGTATATGTGATAGAAAGGTGAATTAGAGACATATATGTATGCAAAAGTCATGTAAGGTGAAGGTAGGTCAAAACTAACATTTTCAAGTGTCTATACCATATTTTAGTACCTAAAAATGCCCATTTTTATTATATTATTTAAATTTAATACAAATAATAGGGTAAAAGGATAATGATACACTTAAGTGTAAATGACAAACTTTGTCTTTAGTAGATGCTTCAAATGTGTAGCTCACTCCATACAAACCTACAATGAATACGTAGCAACCAATGTCCATAAAATGGAATATGAGATCTAAAATATAATTTTAATTTTAAAAAATTTAAGAGTAAAGGAGTACACCTATATGTGGGTGAAATTGTGTTTCCATATATATTTTTGGATATGATACTTCCTTGTTGAAGCATTGGAGAGTGGTTCCTCTTACTAAACCATTTGGATTAACCCCCAATTTTTTGAAACTAAGGTAATGCCATGGGTTGGGAATAAAAATACCCCAACCTTAATTAATATGGAGTAGTGCCAAGTCCATTAAATTTTTTTAAAACTCAAGTACACTAATTAATGTATTTAATATAGCATTGGTCTTGTGACCCCAATATGAAAGGTGGAAGCCACATATTAGCTCACTATACGTAATTACAAGGCCATTGAGTATCATTTAACCTCAATTGCATTACCTCAGTGAAAATGAATCAACCACTATGTATGGACTTATATATTCAAGGATGCTCACTATTAGGTACCATTTAAGGTGTTTGTGAAGTATAAAATAGTGTGCATGTGCATGAAAAATTATCATGCCCCATGAATCGATGGCAAATAGTAAACTACCAAAGTGTATGAACAAGTATTATGCCCCCATGATTTAGTGATAATTTATATATAAATTTATGCATATATATGCCAAATTTCATAACCTATATCTCAAATGTATTTGTATGTGAAAATATGTAATATTTGTTCCTGTAAAACAATTTACATGTGCAATACATATGTATACAAGTGTATGTAAAATATGTACTTTATAACTCATGTCTCTATAAAGTGAGTGCATGTGCATGGAATACTCCCCCATAATTTATATAAATGTGTAAATATTATTCCTATATCTAAATCAAATTGATATCTAAGCCACTTTGAATCGTATATTTTGTCCCTAAATCTCAATATTCTACTCATGAAGGCTTAAGTCTCTTTGACAAGCCTACTGACATGTTTCCTTTTTGAGGTGAGGGATGTAGCCTAAAAATCACTCATATCAAAATAAAAATTTAATTCTGCTATGTATAAATATTTAATAATTTATAATTATGTCAACATGTGAATAATATGTCATCATAGTTATGTATCTGTCATCTAGGCATGTATGAAACATATGTAATTCAAGGCATACAAGTGCCACATCAAGATAGATGTAATAATTAGGAACATTGTACTAACCATCACTAATAAAATCACTAAATAATACTACACAATAATAGAGGTGCACGATGTGAATTAATGCACCACACATAAAGGGGAGATGTGTGATATGGATCATATCACCTACAAATTTTGAAATCTCATAAATCTCAACAATCTTAGTAAACTCAACAAACGAGGATATGACTATAACACATGCAATAAAGTCATGCATAATATCACTAAATATCACATATAAGCCAAGGTTCACATACAAGAGACATGAAAAAATCACAAAAAATAAGTCCAAGGGCCACAAACAAGGGACATGAATATTTTTTAATAATTAAAGCCAAGGGATATGCAAGGGACATGAAAATGTCACAAAAATCAAGTCCAATGGTCATAAGAAACAAATAAATTTGTCACATACAAGGATAAATATTGTACATAATAGACTAACAATGATTAGTATATCATGAAATAGAATATCATCAATGAAAAATAGAACAAGTGAACACTAGTCTACACCATCCATGTATGTAAATGTCACAACATGGTAAAGTAGTATCTTTTTATAACACTATTTAAGATATGAGTAACTAACTATATATATTTAAGCAATATATGTATCTCAACATATTAAAAGGTCATAAAAATATATAACTTGTGATAATGTGATGTGGAATAAGATGTCCCCAGCCTTAGCGTGGCCCCTGGGTATAGAAAATTCTAATATATGTGTATTATGGATGATTTGTATGTTCTATATTGAACTCATATACCATTAAATTCATGTTTTTATGAAAATATTATGCCATGTAACAAAAACATTATGAATAACATATGTAAATAATGTAACTAGCAATCATGTTGTGCTCTGGTCTGGATTTTGGATTTTTTGAATTATTTATTTTTTTGTATTTTTTTATTTATATTGCTATTTGAAAAGTGTTATCCAATTATCCCATCAAGTTCATTTTAGGTTCATGTTTTGTATGGTGAAATCAACACCTTTCATGCATGAAAATTTATAGATGTAGATGTGCATGCATATAAAAAAGAATTGGATGTAGTAATGTGGCTGTTGTCATCACTACTCATAGGATCATGTGTGTGGTGGATAACTCTAGGAAGCATATGATTTTGTGGGTTTAATTATCTATTAGGAGAATGTATCTATGTATGTGTTCATTTTGGAACATGCTGAAGTATTCATGGAATTATCTTGGTTCATGTTATAGTATACAAAGGCATATGTGAGCTTGCTTGACTCTCACATATGATAGACACTAAAAAACTATCTTTCTAGGAGATTCACCTACTCTCTTATAAACTAGTTGTATATAAATATCCTAAATAAATGTCACAATCTTATATGTATAATGATATTTCATAGGTATAACAAACATCTATGTATATGATCCTGCATAGGTGTAAAAACCAATGATGATGATGGTGGGGTTGGTGGAAGAGATATCACTAGCTAAAGAAGGTACTCATATCAAATGCCTAAAACTATGACTACCTTGTTTCAATGTATATGATTAATAAATTGATGCACAATATATGGTACTAACTAGATATTTTATATCCAAAGGCATCTTAACAACATTTCAAAGACCCCATTACTTGTAAAAACTATAAATAGGGTAACCATTATGGCAGATCCTACCTGAAGAGGTAACACAATGCACCTGAGAGTCTCATGTATCTATCCATTAAATCCTCTAACTACTATTGATGTATCTTTTAAATAAATTTTCATGTATAAAATAACATTGAGGTGTCTCATTTTACAAAAAAATTCACTTGAACCATCGTCAACCATGACACTATGTATAAGGTGCATAATTAAGTAAGCTTGTATGAATAGTGCTTGGAGATCATAATCATCCTCAACATTTCATTGTTATCTAATTTAATTATAGGTCCTATGTTAATGTTTATATAAGTGTTCCAAAAATACCATTTAATGGGTGAATGTATGTCATAGAAGGACGGTGTGCATTGTATGTATAATGTGCTTCATAAGTACCCTTAGTCTTGGCTACCTCATGCTTGGTAAATGACTCAGAGAAAATTTTCAAATTTAAATTTTCATTTGGTTATAGTTATAATACTCTATAGGTGTGCTAAGCTCAATAATGTTACCATAAATAAGATCTTGTATTTTTTGTCTTATCTTTAAGCATATGTTTGTAGAATGACCCACATATTGATGATTTTCACAATATGCATTACTATCATATCCTTTAAGTTTCAGTCTACTTTTATCAACCTATTACGGTGTAATGAGAGATATGAGTCTTTACTTGAGTAAATTTTGTTATAGTATTTGAGAAGAGGTAATTATTAAAATTTCCTTCTTTCTGGAGTAGATATAAGAAGATGATTTTTAGGTTGTGATACTGCATTAACCATTATTTACCTCATGTTTGACATCATTATTTTTAAACTTGTAGTTTAGATTTATTTGAAAATTTATTATATTTTTT
Organism: Torreya grandis; assembly: GCA_037957365.1. Taxonomy (NCBI): domain Eukaryota; kingdom Viridiplantae; phylum Streptophyta; class Pinopsida; order Cupressales; family Taxaceae; genus Torreya; species Torreya grandis. The sequence goes on from JARHVA010000259.1 coordinate 2,913,826, forward strand.
GTATTATTATGTGAATTTAGATACTAAAATCTGATTATATGTGTTAAATTAGTCTTGTATACTTTTAAAATATCACTCATATCTCAACTCTTTATTTCATGACCTTATTGATACCAAAAGGCTCATGTTCGCTATATCATTATGCCTAAATACTTATCCTATATTACAACCATAATATTCTAATTACTTAGATCACATGTATCCAATATTATTCATAAATATTGATTTATATCCTACTCAATTAGTTGCATATCTTTAGTAACTTTCTATCTCTACGACACTATTGTCCAAACTAAAACACTAACATTGATGCTAGTGTCTGAGTTTTACAAATGATAAAATTTAAAAATATTTTTACATTTATGGTTTATCCTATGGTACTATTTTAACCCTCTCATGATATTATTTAAAAATGTGTGTTATAAATACAAAAAAAAAAATCATTCAATATCATCTAGTAATTACCAAGCAAACACCTATCAAGCTCACACTTGATCATTTGCACAACTAAATTTTATTGTCCTATTATTTCATATTTTCAAATTATTCATAGGATTATTATTATTACAAGTTTTAATTATTTAAATATCATCCCATGATCATTAGTTTTCAAGTTACAATCTAGATCACTACATGCACTCACATATAGCATATTGCACAATTATTCATACACAATCCCACATAAGGGAGAAAACTACATCATTATGAGGCCCTCTTTAGAGTATATGTATATGTATAAAAAATTCATTTATAGGTGTATTTAAGGTCATATTTACTTCATTTAATTCCATTAACCCTCATTTTTAAAGGTGACATACCCAAGTTAGAGGACCTAGGGTTTTGAGCAAAAGACTGATAGCTAGAACCTATGTGTGTGATCCTGGTTGATAATCTATAAGGTTATAATGAACCCTAATAGGCACAATTTTTCATTATATAAAAATAATTTTATTCCATACCATACATAAGTTTTGGATTTAGGACATAAACATTAACACTAGTGTATGTAGTGTGTTGGTAATGTTCAGACTGATTGAGATAAAATATTTAGAAATTGATGAATCACTATGGATAATCATCTTGTCTTATCCTATACCTAAATTTTTCAAATCCACATGTGCATTAGGAAGTGATATAAGTATTTTATGTTTCTACATTTGAATTACTATGGACATTGTACTTTCTATATGTAGCATACTTCAATAATTCAACATTGTATCAAAATATTATGAATCTAAATTATTTAATTGGACTACTTTTAGAATAGCTTAGCTATTTTTTTGATTAGGCTATTATATCTTTTAAATATTTTTCTAATTCCTAAAAATGGTTAAACATTTAGTGAACCTAACCTTTGATTCTTCTTGCATGAAATCCTAGCTTGTTTTAGGGTTTTCTAATTTATGAGTTCTAAATTATTGAAAATATTAAAAATAGATTTGTTTTAATTACAAAATAAAAAATCATGTTTAATATGGATACATATGGTAGTTATTTCCTTGTACAATACATGATTGTAGTCATTGCTTGATATATCTCATACATTGTTAAATCAGTCAAAGAAATAAAAAAAAATGGGGTCAACAATATGGTGAAACCAAAACAAGTGTATTTATGTATACCCCTCATTATCGTATTGTTTACCACGAGCTACTATCTATCACTACAAAGTGTCAAATGGAGTGCATGAAACAAATAGAATATACATATAATATTACAACCCACCCTGAATATGTCATTGACAAGTTTTATTTCTTGGAAATTTTACACATATATTCTTGATACAAAGATATTCTCTTACAAGCATTGCGCATGACTATCTTTCCAATCAATGTATAACCACCATATGTGGATTCCATGATCAACACTATAAAATAGATATATCATAATATTTCCTTTGAAAAGGAAGATTTATCACCCTAACATATTATTGACTATTATTTTCCCATATATATATTCAAGTATGTGTTTGTTATAAAATACTTAAAAGGGTACTTATGGACAATGGTTCAAGACTCAACATTTTCAACATATATTTCCTTTATTTATTAGGAATTTAGGCCAAATATTTGGAATCATCTAGTATGAGTATCAAAGGATTTTAAAACATTTCATGAAAATACTTGGGACATATAACATTTCATATTACTATGGGACCCCACACCTTACTTGCTTTATGTCAAGTTATGCTACATGATTTAAACTAAAACATCCTTTTGGGGTGACCTTAGATAAATTATATGTATGTGGTTTCATTCACTTTGTATACATGCCTAAAATTTAGAAATAATGAGTTCATTTTAAATGTGCCCAATGGATATAGATCCTTTCAAACATTGTGCAATGATTCAAAAAATAATACTTACAAACCACACTCATCTAATTATTATTTTTTATCTATATATTTACTCAAACATAGATACAAAGGACAAATATTAGGAAAATGTATAAAGGTATAACCCAACCTATTTACATATCAAATAATAAAAATTAACAAGGCTTGGTTTTTTAATCAAAATCCATGGAATACAAATAGAGCATTCATATTCACTCATGTTTCATAAAAAATAGCTCCAAAAGCATGCACATACCTAATATAATTATGACCTACAACTAATAAACCCTGATATGACTGATGAAAATGCTTCTCCAAAAATTTGGACACTAGATGAATTCTCCAATGATGAGTTTTTGATAGAGTACTTGGGGCCATATAAGGATCTCCCTTCCTTATATCATAATAATAAGCTTCCTCATACCACCTCCACTCAATCCTACTTTGGTGAGAATGATGATATCAATATCCAACATGATATGGATAACACAATTCTTATTGAATCACATTTTGCATTTATATCCACTTTGCTTAATGAATAAACAATAAAATATAATTAAGAAATAGATCGAGATCCTTGACTAGTATTACTATTCATAGTGATGTAAGAGGATGAAAGCAAAACTTATTGGTAGGCTATACATAATTATGTATAATTATTCACTTGGGATTATTATGGTATGCCCGACATTGATCCATCTATGGTAGTGCATAATATACTATTATTATCAAGCAAATGAATTACAATATGCAACCCATCGTAGCCCTAATTCTAAAATATGAGATTTAAATACTCTTAAACATAAGTTTCATTATAGAAATTTCACATTCTAATTGGGTTTCTAATATATTCCCTCTCACCAAACCTAATGGTGATATTTGATGTTACACAAATTATCAGGTTCTAAATAAAACTTTTCCAAAAGATGGTTTTCCATTACCTAACATTAACATGATCATAGATTCTAAAGCTAATCATGAGACATTTTCATTCATAAATTGCTTTACCAACTATAATCAAATCAAAATTAACCTAGAAGATCAAGAAAAGACAACATTCATTACACCATGGGGAACATTTTGTTATCTTACCATGTATTTTAGACTAAAAAATGCAAGAGGTATATATCAAAGGGAAATGACACGTATTTTATATGATTTCATTCACAATATGGTCAAAGACTATGTTGATGATTTATTATCAAAATCCAAGCACTAGCAATATCATGCTACAGATCTAAGATAGATATTTGAATGTTTGAGAAAGTTCAATGTGTGTTTAAATCCAAAATAATGTGTTTGTGAGGTGTCCTTTAGAAAACCTTTGGGTTACATTATTTCTCAATGTGGTATCAAGGTTGATCCAAAAAAGTGAAAATATATCATTGAGATGCCACCACTAACTAACTTGAAGTAGTTGTGATGTTTACAAGGCAAAACTAAAGAAATTTGATGTTTTATTACATAATTGGCCGATAAAATGATATTTTTCACACATATACTAAAGAAGGATACAAAATTTTCTTGGGAAAAAGTATGCCAAAATATTTTTGATACAATCAAATAATATTTGACAAATCCATTAGAGCCCATACCTCCAATACCAGATAGATTGTTACTTCTTTATATTTCAACAATTTATGAAGCCTTAGGGTGCTTATTAGCATGATATGATGATGATCACATGGAATGAGAAATTTATTACATTAATCATCAATTTTTTAGTTATAAATGAAAGTACAATGAAATCAAAAATGTATATTTAGTATTAGTATTTGCTACATATAAATTATGACACTATATGCTTAATACTGAAATCCATGTTATAGTCAAGGAAGACTCACTAAAGTTTTTCATGAATAAAACCCATCCAGAAATTCAAATAACTAAATGGGTGATGCAACTCACAAAATTTTATCTTAAGTTCATATCTCAAAAATTAGTAAAAAGACAAGTTGTTTCCAATTAGCTAGTTATGGTTCCACTATCAGACACTTTTCCAATGACTGAGGTTTTTTGTGATGAGCTAGTAGCATATCATATATCAAATAACACATGGAATATGTTCTTTGATATAATTAGATGTATTATAGGTTCAAGTGTATGCATTATATTTTGTACCACTGAAGGATAATATATGTCATTTTCTTATACATTAGTTTTCCCATGCACCAAAAATACAAAAGAATATGAAGCCTTAATCATTAGGTTGTATATAGCATAGAAACTCCATGTTAGGAATATTTAAGTTTATGGTGACTCTAAATTGGTTGATAATTAGGTTTAAAATCATTACCAAACTAAATAAGATCATTTAATTCCATACAAAGAAATGGTAGACATGTTGAAAGAAACATTCCACACATTTTCTATCAAAAGTAGTCCCTGTAAGGATAACCTTCATGTTGATGCAATGGCCAGTGTAGGATCATTAATTCCCATTGATATCAATGATGATTACATCAATTTTATGATACAATAGTTATAGTAGCCTTCAATTACACTAAATAAAATAGATGCTTTAGTAGTTCTCACAATTACACATAGTGCATAAATTACAAAATGGTACAATGATATTTATAATTTCCTATATTGGGATTTTATACCAAACATTTTATTTGAATTAATAAGTGTAAGATATAGAGAGAGGCACTTTTCTATGCTATCATTGGGGATGTCATGTTAAAATGAGGCTTCAATGGATAGTTACTCTGATGTCTTAGCAAAGATGAGGAAAGAAACGCACTTCTAGAGATACATGATAATAAGTGTGGGAGATACTTCAAAGGAAAAAAAATGTCCCATAAATCATTATGGTATGGTTATTATTGGCCACAATGGAACAATAATGTGTTTAGCATGTTAAATTATGTATCTAATATCAGAAATATATAAATGTAATTCATTCTCTATCTCATGAATTACAACCATTTGTGTCAACATGGTCACTCTCCCTATGGGGATTCGATTTGAATACAAAAATAAATATGGTATTATCAAGAATACATAAATTTATAATCACAGCTATAGAATATTACACAAAATGGGTATAAGTAATCCTACTTGAGTTTACCACTAGAGATGACATATGTAGGATTCTAATGATGAATATTATTTCTCGATTTGGTTTACCTTCAAATATTATTATAAAATAATGGGTCATCATTTAATAAAAAAATGGTGAAGCATTTTTGCAATAAATATAAAATAAGACACACCTTTTCCACACCCTAATACCCATAGGGTAATAGTCAAGTAGAAGTGAAAAACAAGACTATTTTTAAAATAATTGGAAAAATAGTTGAAAGGTACAGTACATATTGGCACAACCATATGGTGACACCTTATGGCCATACCACACTACAATTAACACACTTACTTAAGCTACAACTTTATGATACAGAGGTAGTTCTACCAATTGAGCTTGAAATCCCATATTATGTGTTTTTCTTACGAAGATTCTTCACAATAATGAGTATCAAGAGAATTGATTACATGAGTTGGAACAGATGGATGTAAAACACACATAGGATATTAATCATCTATAGTTTTACCAAGATCAAGTTAAGATATCATACCGAAAAAAAGTTCAACCATATCATTTAGATGTGGGTGATATGGTATTAAAATCAAATCAAATGAATACCAATGCATAAAAAGATAAGAAAGGGAAATTCAAACCAAATTGGTTAGGCCCATTCACAGTTACAGAAAAATCAAGAAAAGGAATGTATCACTTACCTACACTTGAATGAAATACTCTCAAAAACCCAATGAACATTATTCACTTAAAAATATTACACCTAAAATAAAAAAATACAAAAAAATCAAATAATCGATAAAATACTAAAACATTCAAATAAAGAAAAAATACAAAGATATCCAGCATACACATGTTTACTAGGTTTTACACATATGTTATTTACTTTATGTTAGTAAATGGCATATCATTTATTTTATATACACGTTTTATGGGTACTTTATTATTATATAGGCATACACTAAATCCATGATACATGAGCCTATAGATATTGGACCTTTCCTTTACCCACATGACACAATACATTGATGGAATTTACTTCACTGATCATGATTGATATATGTGCTATTATTTATGATCAATTTACATTATCATGTTTAGCTCATATACTAATTCTTATATATGTCTATACTCATGTTTACATATTACACAATGTGATAGATATACTCTGTTACAAGACATATTTCTAACACATGTATGCAGGGACTAGTATGATATGTTTATGTCAGTTGAGTATATTTCACCTATTCATATTTTTACATGGCTTACTTGAGTGTACTTATTTATTTCTACCTTGTATTGATTTTGGAACACTTGAACATGTTCCTTTTTTTTTGGCCATAGTGCCCCTTATTATTTTTTATTATATAAGCAGGAAAATAAGGTCTTAGGCCCTTTACAAAGCTGACCCATAGGCACAAAAATATTCCAATGAGGTAGAAACAACACATACATATCACTAACAGAAAACAAATATAAAAAAAGGCAAACACATAGAGTCAATAAAACAACTATGGACTATCAGTAGTCCCATATTTGGCAAGGAAATCAATGATTTCGTTATAGTCACCAAGACTATTCACACCCACATCCTTTAATTTTTTGTCAAAATCCTTAACCGTACCAAACACAACAGCCACATGATGAAGAGACTTGGCATCAAATTCAACCATTATTCTCCATTTTTTATGCATTTTATCCATTTTGGCCTTAATTTCCATAACTTCCTCCACCATCTTAACACACAGTGAGCATCTATCTTTATTTTCCAAGCCACAGGCCTCAACAACATCCTCATCAAACTCATCTGAGTAGGGCTCATTCATTTCATGAAAATGGCTAGTTTCCTCCACCTATTGCTCCAACTCAAATTGGGTCCCATCTTCACCAACCTCTAAAGTGTCTTCAGAAAAATTAGATTCATCAGAGATGACAATGCCTTGAGGTTTCAAGGATGGGATTCTAACAATATGGTTAGACCTTTGAACACCCACACTACCCCCAACCTCACTCTTAACCAAGTTAGGACCCAGTTCCACATCTTTCCTTGACTCCCCATGTCCCCTAGTATCCTCCATAGATTTAGCCTTTTTAGATTGAACATTGCCTTCTTCCTCAGCATTCTTTTGGCCCATTTTAGCAGATCCTTTCACAGTCCTTTAGCTGGGTATCCCAATTGTACCATAGGGTGACTTAGGGGAATAATCCTTGGAAATAGGGGGTCTCAATAGGGGTGCTACAATATTCAATTATGGGTCCCTCCAACAAATTTTAGGGGAGGATTTGGGGTTCTCAACAAAAATTTTACTCTTACCTTTAATAACAGGAGAAGAGTGAGATGGGGAGCCTTCCAACATGCTAACTTTAATTTGCTTCAGGGGACACAAGGCCAAATGAAAGTGGTATAATCTCAAGATGAGACCTTTGTGGATGGGAATGAGGGGGAAGTTAAGATTTTTGGCCTAGATTTCCTTAGTCAACTTAATGGAATTCTCCAATGAAGACAATAAGAAAAAGGGAAAACTAATTTCCATCCTATTCATAAAATGGTTGAGTAAATAAAAGTGATAGTGGTAAAATACCTTGAATCTACCTTCCAAAGTGAATAAATTTATTATCATGAGGAAAATTTTCCCCTGAGGATCTGGCAACTTTTCTCTTTCAAATCCCCCATGGAGCTTTGAAATAGCCTCACCTTCCTTAAAGAAAATCCCCATGTTTTCTGGGTCCAACACCCTACTATGCTGACTATTTTATTTCCTTTTGATGGGGATCCCTGTGGTTTTCCCAATCACCTCTTTAGAGACTTCAAAACTGATACCCCCCAAATGAACTTATTTAGAATTCTCCTCCCAAGACTTTGTAAACTATCGATACAGATTCTCATTATGTCCAAACATCCCATCAATGAAAGAAGCCACCTCTCCCTCCTAGATAATATGCCATACCATAGGGTCTTATTGAAATTCCTCCATATATATCAGCTCAATCTTGACAATATCACCACCCATATTCAAAACTAGAGAGATACAAAGCCCATGAGACTGTTTAAGGTAGAGAGCAATGAAATGCCTTAAAATATAGCCAATGAGATTAATAATTCCTTTCAAGCCTATCAAGGACTAAGAGAGTATTGAGCTCATCATATCAAAATAATTTTTGAAATATACATAACCTTTCCCATGCTATAACTCAGCCTTGGTACTAACCCACATCTACCACATCATGTAATAATCACTAGAGATGGGATGAGTTAAGAAATAATTACCCTCAATCCATCTTGCCCTATCAACATCCCCTTATCTAATCATCATTTGGTGGCTCATCTTCCTACCCATCTGACTTGTAATCATATTATTCCACCTATATATCGCCCACCTCTTCCATTTCGTTGAAGTCCAATCAGCCACCTAGTTAGTGTGACTTTGCTTCTTTAGCTTCTAAGTGAGCCAATTTTTAGGCCAAATATTTCTTCCACATTTCAAAAGCCACATGTGTATATTTATCTATTTACTTACTAGCTCCATGCATTTTTTACTCACATTCTCATGCCTATTGTAAAGTTCTAAAGTAGTTATATTTGCTAAGTCCTAGGCTTAAAATTCACCAATTCCATAATCCATAGGTATTTTATCACCTTTCAAGAGGAAGTACTCACCTACACTTGAACCAAGTATGTAGATGAAGAGGAGCCCATACCACTTAATCCATATTTGTTGAGAAGCATTTGGATTTCACTTGGTAGATTAGACAGGGTTCTTCAGCACCACTAACCATTACTATTGCTTCCTAAATTTTCCATAGCATCTACAACTGCATTACCCTACCTATAAATATGGGAGACTTTATACCCTTCCATATCATTAAGAAGCAATCATAAGTCTCCTACTATATCCACCAATTTCTAACTTATATCTGCTAATCCAAGTGTAGCATTGATAATTAATTATGAATCTCCTTCAACATGAAGTTTTCAAATGTTTAGGGAAATAGCAAGTTTAATTCCCCACAACACAGCTAGGGCCTTCACCTCATTATTGCCTTTAATATCAATTCCCCTAATGTATGCCACCACAAACATTATGGAGTCTAATCTAATAATGCCTCCTCCACTGGCTACCCTTGGATTCCCTTTAGCCACCCCATCAAAGTTTAACTTAAACAATCCTTCTTAAGGTAAGGTCCATTTGGTGTTGGCCCTAACTATCTTTTTAGAATTATCTATTTGATAAATTTTTGGGCTTATTTTCCATTATTCCAATATTATTTTTTTTTCCAGACTTGGAGGGCTCTCAACAATTTTGAATTTGTTGGTATTAATATTCTCCTCTAGTAGTTTGGAGAATGTCTAAAACACCTCTAATGGGGTTTAATATTTTTTCCTAAAAATTTTATTGTTGCATTCCTTCCATAAGTTCTATGCAAGATGAGAGGGAATTTGAAGCCATAATTCCTTCACTATTGGAAATCTGAATGGGGATCTCCAAATCTCTCAAGCAAAGTTGCAATGCAAAATGAAGTGAGTGGTTATTTCTTCCTTCTCCCCATAGAGACTACATCTATTTGGAATTTGAAAGCCTCTTTTATTTAAATTATCCAAATTCAAAATTTTATTATGTATTAATATCCACCAAAATAAAATGATCTTTGGTAGAAGTTTTGGATGCCAAACTTTCCTCCATAAATTTTCTTCATCATTGTCTAACAGCAATTCATAGTCACTTTTAATAGTGTAAAATCCCTTGTCATTCTTATCCCAGATTATCTATCTTGTTTTGGAAAAAAAGAGAGCCTAAATTTAGCCAAATCTTCTTGTAGTTGAAGGGAATCTCTTTAATCTCCTCTTGATCAGGGACACAATCTATCATGTTTTTCCAACACCTATTATCCCCATTTCTATTAATGTAGTTAGCCACTAGATCTCCAAAAAAACTATAATATTTATCCATAATTCTACCATAATTCAAATCTTTAAGGTGTATATCCTTTAAGAATCTATCCTCTCAAAATATAACATTATTTCCATCCCTAATCTTCCATCTGATTCCTCTACAAAAGAGACCATAGGTTTTGAGAGTCCCATTCCAAATTATAGATCCTTCAGGAAGACATTTTTCCATTAGTATCCTATTATCAGTATCCCCATTTAGATACTTAGCTATCATGATGTCACCCCAATCCTTGTTTCCTTGAATTAGGTTCGACCCTATCTTTGCGATGAGGGCTTTGTTCATGAGATGTAGTCTCCTTAAACTGAGACCTCCCTGATATTTGGGATTACAAACCTTTTCCCATCCAACCAGTGTAATCATCTTATTTTCTTCTACTCCTGACCAAAGGAATTTATTTTATATCTTCTCAATATTCTCAACCACAAATTTTGAGATTTTGAATATACTAAGGAAGTAATTAGGGATGCCTTGAAGAGAAGCTTTGAGGAGTTATAACTTACCAACTTGACTCAGTAGGGCTCCTTTCCAACCCACCAAATTTCTTTGTATCCTTTTAATAATCATGTTTTAGTAATCTGATGTGACTTTATATATTGTAAGTGAAAGCCCAAGATAGGTGGCAAGTAGCCTCTCACTAGAGCATCCCAAGGCTCTGGTGATTTTTTTTTTAAGGTCCTCCTAAGTATTCAAAAAATAGATATGGCTTTTCTCAAAGTTGATACTCTATCTAGATGCCCCTTCATAGGTGTTAAATAGGATTTTCCATCTTCCTACTTCCATAACAGAAGTAGTTCCAAACAATATAGTGTCATCAACAAACGGATGGATAACTAAAGGTTGGGATATAGAAGTAGGTTTATGCCTCTAAGATACCCTTGCATGATCAATTTACCAACATTCCTACCCAGGACTTCCACCATTAAAATGAAGAGATAGGGATAAAGGGGGGTTGCCTATTTGAGGCCTCTCCCTGAGGGGAAATATCCTTTGGTAGAACCATTAACCAAAATAGATAATTTTACTATAGAAATACACTCCTTCACCAAGTTAATCACTCAATCTTAAAAGCAAAATTTCTTAAGGACTTTAATAAAAAATTACTAATTGACTCTATCATACACTTTGGAGATATCTAATTTTAATATCATACTTAGGGTTTTGCTTTTGAAGATTGAGTGAATGATTTCATGGGTGGTGATGGCCACATCAATAATTTACCTGCCTAAAACAAATCCTTTTTGGCTGAGGGAAATAAGTTTGTCTAATAGAGGTTGAAGTCTAAAGACCAAAATCTTAGTGAAAATTTTATATACCATATTACAGAGGTTGATTGGTCTAAAGTCTGACATGGAGAAGGCATTCATATTATTTAAAACAAGGGATATGAAATTATTGTTTAACTGTCTCAGGAGTTTACCTATATGAAATAAATTTTTGGCCTCATTTGTGACATCTTTCCCAATAACATCCTAGAATGTTTAGAAGAAAGTTGGGGGGAACCCATCCAAGCCTAGAGCTTTGAAAGCTCCCATTAAGAAGACAACATCCCTAACTTTTTCCTCCATAATTGGTTTAGTCAGTAGGCTATTATCATCATCATATAAAATGGTGGGGATGGCATCTAGAAGGAACTCATTGTCTCCCTATGGGATGTTGACCTGTTGTGTTACTAAAAGGTTCTCAAAGTAATTGGAGACCACCTTCCCTATTTCCTCATCCTCTTCTATCACATCCCCATTCTCATTCAAGAGCTTACTTATAGATTTTATCTTTCTATGTCTACTTATAGTGCCCCTTATTGTTGATTCTTTTATGTGTATACATTTTAACATGTCTTTCCATTGAGTATGTGGCATTTTAACATGTCCCTTATTTGTAGCATGCTTAAACCCATTTTGTATGACATTGAGTGATATTATGTGTGTGCTTGATTATTTTTTGATATTTTTCTTGTTACTTATATGTTTCCATGATCCGTATCATGCATCTTAGCTATTTTTATGTTTCTATACTACAAGCTTCATTGGTATATCTACTTAGGCACAGTACCACTATATGCTTGATTACTACATTATTGATGTAGATATAGCATGTTTATGTTATACTTTTGAGATAATGTGACTACCATATTATATTCCCTTCACCTCAAAATAAGGGCATATCAGTGGTGGCATGTCATAAAGACATGATTCCACATACAACCAATTGGTAAATTTTGATATAGTTTACACAATTTAGATATACATTTGAGTCATAATATTATGCATTTGGCACCAATTTTACAAATTTGTGATAGATATTAAACATAATTTACATATTAGATGTTACATTTTGATATATAATTCAACTTTAGATACATTATAAGTGTATATACCATACAAATTCACCAAATCACAAATACATGCAGATTACAAACATATTTATGCACCAACCTTACCAAGATGCAATAATTAAACCTTTATATGTCTTTAGTAATTGGATACCTTGATAATTTTGGTTGAGACTTAGTTCCCTTAACATCCTTGGCACTACTTCCCCTTTTTAGGTTGACAATGGTTACACCATTTGACCTTGGTGATATTGGCTAGATTGGCTAGATTATGTATACACTTGAGATGTGTGATTAAGATTCGGTGATCTTGATGTCCTTGACATAAATCACCCTTGCAATAGATTGGGGTGTGATCACCATCAAATTATCCTCTTCACATCTTCAAGGTTTAGTTTTGAACCTCTCTCTCCAATGTTTCATTAAATAAGTATCATTACCAAAGAAATGTATTAATGGGCAACATGGTTACATAGACACATACGTGTACTCCTTCCTTTCTCTCTTTTGTTTCAAGTAATTTAATTATTTAATTTTCATATTGTATGCATTAATTAAATTTTAACATGATTTTTATTTTATGAAATACACAAATAATAAATTTAAATAGGGCTCAATCAAAGACAAGGTGTGTGGTACACACAAAGGTACATATTTATTTCCTTTAAACTAATAATTTCATCTTATGCATTACTATATTAAAGCGGGGAATGTAGATATTAAAATCTGATTATATATGTTAAACTAGTCTTGTACACTTGATAAATATCACTTATGTCTCAACTCTTTAGTTCATGACATTCCCACTACCAAAAGTCTCGTATTCACAATCTCATTATGCCTAAATGCTCATCTTATAGTCTAAACCTAATATTATGATTACCCAGTCACCTATAACCCAAATTTTACATAAAAATTGATTTAGATCCTACTCTTATAGGTACATATATTTATAATATTTTTATTCTCCTAGACACTACCATCTAGACTAGGGCACTGGCATCAACACCAGTGTCCCAAACTTGATGCCAGTGTCTGAACCTTAAATATGATAAAAAAATGAATATATTTAGACATGTCGATCATCCTATGGTACTATTTTAAACCTCATATGATATCACTTAAAGTGGTTTAATTAATTATTATGGAAATAAATAAAATAGCTTAATAAAATAAATTTGACTTCTTCTAGAAGTCTCCTGGAAGCCTTTAAAAGAAGGGGAAGGCAAAGCATTTGGAATATCATCTAATATCTTCTTTTGCAAAAATTATTCTGAGAAGCTTGAATCTGTGATTCAGCTGAAATCTCTGAGGACGCAAACCTTCAGTAGATTGGAGAAGAGTTGGACGAAAACCCAGCACTTTTCAGAGGTGGATTCATGACGGAATCCAGATTGGGCATATTGATCAAATCTGGAGCTTCAGAGGCCATTCACTGAGTATATCAGGGTTCAGCCTATGCAGAGGGTTCCAGGTATTTATTCATTATTTTGATTTCAGATTTGTATATTTTTATAGTCAGATCAGGTTCAGTACGGAATCCGTACAAGATCGGCACCAGGCCGTACCAGCAGGTTCAGGAAAGGGAAGGGCACAGTTCACAGTTGTGGGCCGAGGTTATTACAGAGACCGGCATCGGCACATAGACTGACATCGGCTGATCAGCGACCGACGTCAGCAGTCAGGCAGTCAGGCAGAGGCACCAACAAGCAGAGATAGCCACTAGACGACCGACGGCGGCAGTGTGTCGACCGACGTCGGCATCATCTTCACCGACGTCGACGACTGTGTTTTCTGGGACACAGCAGGCCGAGCATGCAGACCCAGATTTTTATTTCCAGTTTGGTAGTTTGATATAATAATTGGGTTTTGAGACCACATCTGTAATAATTTTATGACATCAGGACTATATTATCAATTACATTCAGATTTCTATCTTTGTCCATTTGATTGAATGCTGTAAGTAGTTGAAATCAATTTTATTTGCATTCAATTCTAGTTTGGGATCTTTTAGTGGTATCAGAGCCGTGCATCCTGTCAGCCTGTGAGGTTTTGTGTTGTGCAATTCCTAGTGAAACTATTTTTTGATCAGATTGTTTCACAATGGGAAAACTCTACAAGATGTTTGGGCTTACACCACCCAACATCCCTCCAAAAGATAAATCTAATGAAGAGATAGAAATGATGAAAACTCTCATCACTACTCAGCCCATGATTTTTCAAGCCTTAGACCGATTACAGTATTCCTTGGAGCGGTTGGAGGTGAATAGACACAGAGGCAGACATAGCAAATCAGTATCTGTGGTGGGAAGTCAGCATAGATACCAGTCTTCTATTGCAGCGTCTTTGGATGGGCAAGAATCATGTGTTGTGAAAGTTGATCCTGTGATTAGTGGAGCAGCCACTAATATTTTGAATACACATGATGAAGAAGACATTTTACAATGGCATGATGTCATCACTAATTGTTTTGAGGACAGCAGCATTATATCCCCTCATTCTGGTGACATAAGAGCTTCTGATCATGAGAAATCCAATGATATGATATCACCCATTGATGGCAGCGCTACACCATTTGGTGGACATGAAGATATCCAGGATAAGAGGACTGATTTTGTATATTTTGGCAGCGAAGAGGTAAATAAGTCCAAAAAACTTAATGAAGAATGGTTACAAAAAGCCAAAGAGGCTAGATCAGTGGCTGCCAATGCGAGAAAACATCTTCAAAACATGGAGAGATAAAAAGGAGTCACAATAGGATCATCTTGTGACGGTTTACAGCGAGATCTACAGGAGTTGCAGTTTCAGTCAGAGGAGGTACCCGACACTGATATTGAAGATAGCATGGAGAGTGTTGAGCAGGTACAGACACAGTTGGAGTTAGAATTCATTTCTAAGGGAAAGAAGACTATCTTGAGGGCAGCGCTAGATGGTGGATCTAAGGAGGTATCATCTTGCAGGATGGAGACTCATTTTATGAGTGATGAAGTAAATGATTATATCACATTTTCACTCCCAATTATGAGTCATCATCCCTATGGGGAATTGGAGAGTTTGATAATCAGAGTAGCGCAGCAGCCTTTGGCAAAGTCTAAGGTATGTGATGGTAAGTTTGCTAATTACATAATGAGAATTATCACACTAATTTCTAGGAGAAATAAGGAGAATGTATTCACAGATATTTTGCAGCATAGTGTTACAGATAGTAGAGTTTGCAAATTTCTGAGAATGATATGGGATCCTGGAAGTGGTGTTGGTTATTAGGGGTGAATTGCTTGAGGACAAGCAATCTCCAGGAAGGGAGGACTGTAATGTCCCCAAATTTATAATAAAGTGGTTTAATTAATTATTATGGAAATAAATAAAATAGCTTAATAAAATAAATTTGACTTCTTCTAGAAGTCTCCTGGAAGCCTTTAAAAGAAGGGGAAGGCAAAGCATTTGGAATATCATCTAATATCTTCTTTTGCAAAAATTATTCTGAGAAGCTTGAATCTGTGATTCAGCTGAAATCTCTGAGGATGAAAACCTTCAGTAGATTGGAGAAGAGTTGGACGAAAACCCAGCACTTTTCAGAGGTGGATTCGTGACGGAATCCAGATTGGGCATATTGATCAGATCTGGAGCTTCAGAGGCCATTCACTGAGTATATCAGGGTTCAACCTATGCAGAGGGTTCCAGGTATTTATTCATTGTTTTGATTTTAGATTTATATATTTTTATAGTCAGATCAAGTTCGGTACGAAATCCGTACAAGATCGGCACTAGGCCGTACCAGCAGGTTCAGGAAAGGGAAGGGCACAGTTCGCAGTTGTGGGCTGAGGTTATTACAGAGACCGGCATTGGCACATAAACCGACATCGGCTGATCAGCGACCGACGTCGGTAGTCAGGCAGTCAGGCAGAGGCACCAACAGGCAGAGATAGCCACCAGACGATCGATGGCGGCAGTGTGTCAATCGACGTCGGCATCATCCTCACCGACGTCGGCGACTGTGTTTTCTGGGACACAGCAGGCCAAGCACGCAGACCCAGGTTTTTATTTCCAGTTTGGTAGTTTGATATAATAATTGGGTTTTGAGACCACATCTGTAATAATTTTATGACATCAGGACTATATTATCAATTACATTCAGATTTCTATCTTTGTCCATTTGATTGAATGTTGTAAGTAGTTGAAATCAATTTTATTTGCATTCAATTCTAGTTTGGGATCTTTCACTTCAGTTCATGACATTCCCACTACCAAAAGGCTCGTATTCACAATCTCATTATGCCTAAATGCTCATCTTATAGTCTAAACCTAATATTATGATTACCCAGTCACCTATAACCCAAATTTTACATAAAAATTGATTTATATCCTACTCTTATAGGTACATATATTTATAATATTTTTATTCTCCTAGACACTACCATCTAGACTAAGGCACTGGCATCAACACCAGTGTCCCAAACTTGATGCCAGTGTCTGAACCTTAAATATGATTAAAAAATGAATATATTTAGACATGTCGATCATCCTATGGTACTATTTTGAACCTCATATGATATCACTTCAAAGTGTGTGGTATAAATATAAAATAAAAGGCCATTCATTATCATCTAGCAATTACCAAGTAAACACCTATCAAGCTCATATTCAATCATTTGCACAACTGAGTTCTATTACCCTATTATTTATTATTTTTAAATCAATCATAAGATTATTTTCTTAAGGTCTAAATCATTCAAATATCATCCCATGATAAGTATTTTTTAAGTGACAATCTATGTCACCACATGCACTTGTATATAACATATTGCATAATTGTTCACACATAAGCCCACATAAGGGGGAGAACTACATTGGTTTGAGGCCCTATTTTAATTATATGGATATGTAGGTATCACTCATTGATAGAGGGTTACTTGAGGTCATCTCAACTTTAATTTATCCCACATCCCCCATTTAGCATGGTGACATGCCCAAGTTGGAGGACCTAGGGTTTTGAGCAAAATATTTATATCTAAAACCTATGCATGTGATCTAAGTTGACAATTTTTAAGGTGATAATGAACCCTAATATGTTTATTTGGTCATTATATAAAATGACATGTATTTTATAATGAATAAAAGTATTAGATTTAATATAGAAGCATCGATGCTAGTGTCTACAGTTTGACGGTAGTGTCTAGACTAATAAAGAGAAAATATTCAAAATATGACGAATCACTACAAAAAATCATCTTGTCTTCTCATGTACTTGAATATACCATATATAATTACACATCAGTAAATGAGCTAAGTATTTTTTATTCTTCATGTTACTACATTTAAATTATTATTGGCATTGTACATTTTATATTTAGCATGCTTTCATAAAAATTTAGCATTATATGAGAATATTGTGAATCTAAATTATTTATTTGGATTGATTTTATAATAGATTATCCATTTATTTGATTAGGCTATTCTTTATTTTAACACTTTTAAAATTCCAAAAAAGGGTTAGATGGTGCATATTTGATTTTGTTTGAAGCTATGAGTTTGAATTCTTGATCTCTCACTATATGACATAAATCATCAAAATACTTAATTTTTTTGAATAATATGTACTAATGGAGTGGTACAAGAAAATTTTGATTGAATATGCCTTGTAGCTCATTTTTTCCATAGGACTGGACATTTTAGCTAGTATGGTCTTATACTGAAGTACATATTCATTTATTGCCTCATTGGATCCTTGCTTGAGTTTGGAAATTTACACAAAAAATCATTTCTCATCAATGTTGATGGAGAAATGTGCTAGAAAATAATATGCCAAAGGGTTGAATGCTCTAAATGACTAGAGAGGGTGATCATATATCCATCATAAATTGTAGTCTTTTGAGACTTATTTTGAATAAATTAGTCAATAATATGTCATTGGATGCATAATCCAAGGATGTTGCATTAAAAGATCGAAGGTGTTACTTGGGATCACTTTTACCATCATATAGTGAGAGCTTAGGAGATATAAATCCTATAGATAAAGAATAAGGTGAAATATTTTGGGCTAATAGATTATGAATCAAAGCGTGTGTTTCCATTGAATGACTATATCTAGAATTACCTTGCTCTAACTACAAAACCTTATCTAGTAAAGATGAAATAGTTTGCTTGAAGGAATGTGTAGTTGGCAAGGTTGATGATGTAATATGCATAGTCATTGTAGGATTGGCTTAGGTTGATTGCATAAGAATGGGCATGTAAATCTAAGGTAATCCTTATGTTCCCCCACACCATGGTTAGATGTCACATATGTAGCTAGAGGTGTAGACATGTGAATATTATATATAGTAGTGGTATGAATACCTATGGTGGAATTAGTACCTCCAAAAGGTTGATAAATATCATGGAATGGATGATATTATTCTTCAAATGTAGGATATTGAGAAAATTTTCTATTCATTTCTTACTACATATAACATTACATCATACATTTATGGATTAATGTCAAGATAGTGTATTAATTCACTTTCATCAATGTCATCAAATGTACCTTCGATACTTGTTTCATATTCATGAGTATTTCCATATTAAATAGTCATAATAATTCCATCAAGAGGATGTATATGGTTTATCATAGAATACCATATAACCTCATGCTAAATAATGGGAGTGAGAGGAATAAAGGGGATCATGTATGCCCTTTAGCACCTAGTCATATTAGGAATTAACTTATATCGGATGTCAGAATAATATGGACCATAGGGGTTAAGTATTGTTCACTATTGATTTTAAACTTATTAGTGTACAAATATTTGATCCATAAAATTTCATAGTTGGTACATATTTTACATAGTAGATTAAAACAACGTGTGATGATTACAACCATATATTGTGATAAAAAATAGAAACTATGTTCATCCATTATAGCCATGTGTAATTTTTAATATAAGGGAAAAATCACAAATTATGTCTAAAAATGAAACCCTAAGGTATAAATTTGAAAACCTTAGAATGAATAATCAAAACCTAATGGAAACATAGGTTTTTTTAATGTTTAATAAATATATGGGATCATCAATATGTTTTAACCTATTTTAGATTATTTTTAACCCTTAATAAAATACATAATATTGTAATAATTCAAATTATAAAGTATAAAAACTAAGTACATATCTAAATGTAAAGGTTTGCAATTTATTTAGCACTCTAACTTTATAAATATAGAAAATACAACAAATGAATAAGATACTTAGCATTTAACTAATCTATAGTGGACTAACTAAAGGCATGTAGCAAAATAGGAATGAAACTAGATTATAGGTCATTTGGATTAGGATCTAGAGTTTTGGGCTCGTTAATATGGCATCATTAGGTTTGGGTCATTATCGTTAGTCACTATGTTTTTGAATCTGACTTTTTTTATGTAAATCTCATGATTATTTTTAGGTACAAACTAGTTTGACTACTTTTGATATGACTGTGTGTGTGATCTCAAACTCTAATTATGTGTGTAATACCCAAAAATTTGTGTCCTTCACTAGAAACCCTAGGTCCACCTACAATGATAAACTTAAGCCTATAAAAATGTGATATATGTGGGTTGAATTGAACCCAATCACTCCTTGTTAAATGGTAGAGCATTTCCTACATATCTAATACTCTGAAAAGGAAAGTCAAATCACATGTAGTTCTCCTTGTTGTGTGTATGTGTTCAAGTATTTCACCTTGAATTATGTAACCTCTAATTTAGATTTTGAAACTTGTAAAAATACAACTTTGGCTTGGATTTGAGGTGCTTTAGACATGGCTAATACCTATTCCTTGTGACTAATTTGAAAATTGGTAATAATATGGTATCACCTTTGAATGTGTGATAGTTTATAATGTAAGCCAGATAATTACTAGATGATCAATAATCTTAAACTTATTTTATATGTATATGAGACTCTTTGGGTAATTTTTCATGCCACCAATATGATATGTAGATGGTCCAACCCATTGGAATGATTTTATTTTAAAATATGACCATTGTTGGGTGAAAGATGAAACTATTAGACTTAAGTAATATTGTTAGATGATATGTGTTGAGTCTAATGTTAACATCTAGGAGACAAGAATGTTGATTTGATGATCAAGAGATATATGATTGTGATATCTTACAAGTTTTGCATAGACTATGGGAATTACAATAGATGACTGGAAGCAAGTTATAAGGATTCAACCCTTAGATAGCATGTGGATGTGAGAGAATGGTGAATTAGAGTCATATACATACACACAATTATGTAAGGTGAAGGTAGGTCAAAAATGATATTTCCAAGTGTCTTATACCATATTTTAGTATCTAAAAATATCCCCCTTTTATTATAATATTGAAATGCAATAAAAATACTAAAGTAAAAATATAAATATACAGCTAGGTGTGAACAACACACTTTGTCATTGGGTGATGCTCTAAATTTGTAACCTACTCCATGGAAACCTATAATGAACACATAACATTAAATGTTAATAAAATGAAAACCAAAATATTAACTATAATTTTAATTTTAAAAAATAGAAAGGAATAAGTACACTAGTATATGGGTGAAATCATGTTTCCTTGTAACCTGTAAACAATAAAACAAAAATTTGAACTTAAAAGAGAGAGAAATCCTTGGAAATGATTCCCTTCCAAAAAGAAGACGTCAAGAATGTCTTTGAGGTCTATTACATTTAAGTTAAAGATGACTCTTAGTGTTTAATATTGTGATATCAATTATGTTTAATTGATATTTTATTATTTTTTATAATTATGAATATATTTATCATTTTTAATAAAATAAATAATTTTAAATTTTAAATTATTTTTATGTATATTTTATATTTATTTTTTAATTATAGTATATTATTTTAAAATGTTATTAAAATTATATTTAATTATATAATAATTTTAAACAAAATATTAACATATTTTAATAATATTGGTATATTAATTATATTATTTTATTTTAATTTTTCATGTATTTAATATTAATATTTTATATTTATTATCAAACATTTAAAATATTAAAAAAAACTTAATAAATATTATTATAATAATATTTATATTTTTATCAATTTATAAACTATTTATATTAAAATTACATTAATATAAAAGATATTAGTGTTAAAATTATTATATTATATTTTCTATAATATCTAAATTATGATTAAGCATTTCGTGCATATATTACATTAAATATATTATTTATTATATTGATTAACTAAATTTATATCAAAGAGAGCATCTTATTTACAAATTATTTCCCTACAAAAGATTTAATAAATAAAAAATACATATTATAAAAAATAATTATACTAATAATAATATAAGGAAAAAAATGAGGTATCATCAATAAAAAAAACTCAATGTTTCTTTTAATAAATCAATAATTTAATACAATTTTTAATTTTATATTTTAACTATAAAAAAATGTTGATTTTATAATTTAATTATAAAAAATATT
The DNA here is from genome assembly GCA_037957365.1 of Torreya grandis. Lineage (NCBI taxonomy): Eukaryota > Viridiplantae > Streptophyta > Pinopsida > Cupressales > Taxaceae > Torreya > Torreya grandis. The sequence continues at coordinate 2,935,943 of JARHVA010000259.1, forward strand.
CATTTAAATTAATTTCTATATTAATTTTAAAATTCTAAATTTATTTAAATAGAATTAAAAATATAACTTTATTATAAATTTGAAATGAATTTAATGTTTATTTATTATAATTTAAATTAGAAAATTTATTTTAATATTTAGTAATTTAAAAAATAACATTTCACATGCCTTTTTAATGTTGAATCAAATATCTACATTGTTATATTAATAATTTGTATCTAAATTTTATAATTCATTTAATTTTAAAGTTTAAAACTCTTAAAAAAAACTATATAATTTTTAAATAATAAAATTTAAAAATGTTAAATTTTATTTAATTTTTTTTATATGAAATTAATTTATATTAAAGAATTAATACATAAAACATGAATAAGATAAATAATTATTAAAATAATAATAATAATAAATATTAAATAAAATATTTACATATTTTCTTCTAATTTTTTTCAAATATTTATATATAAAAAATAAATATATCCTCACATATTAAATATAATTATGTAACATACTTTCTAACATATTTGTTTTAATTCTATTATTTTATTTTGATTCGTATTATAACTAATATAATAAATAAAGCAAATATTATATATTTAAAATAATATATTTTTACAAATAATAAATATAATATGCAATATAACATCTATATTATTATATATTTTGAAATATGTAATAATGACAATTAAATATTGTTAAAAATAATTATTTTAAATTTTCTAGGTGCTAAAAATTATTATACATAGAGAGTAGGTGGCAAGCACTTTAAAGTCTTATAACATCATTATAAAAAATAGTCGTACTACTAATAATTTAAATTGGAAAAGGAAATTATATAATATAAATCAAAGAACTCAATATTTTTTCAGATTAAAAAATATTTTATCTTTTCAAAAGTTATTCAATATTATTTAAAAATTTATAAAATGTACATAAAACTTTATACAATTTATAAAAATATATTTAAATTATAAAATTTTATAAATATTAAAAAAAATTATTTAAATAATATCAAAATTTAAAACCTTATTATATTATTTAAATAAATTTAAGATTAATTATCATATCTAATAAAAAAAATTATTAATTTAATATTTAAGATAGAAATAATTTCTATATCTTAATATCATAATATTTACATAACAATACAATAATCTTAAAATAATATTTAATAAATAAAAAAAAATCATATTTTTTCTTATGATAATGATTATATTTAATTCTCAAAATATTCTATTTTTTAACTACTCCACTTTTTTTTTAAACTACAATTTATAGTGTACATGGACAATAAGAAAGCTTAAATCATTTATTTATTTTATTAAAAAAAAAAATCATAATAAATCTATGGCAATGTAATAGGACGTGTGAAAGGGGAATGGGAAACGCTTCTTTTCTGTGAGTAATTGATAGAAAGCTTGTGACAATATAAATGCAACATGAAAATAGATGACAATATAGCTTTCAAAATTAAATGTATGCATAAATTTGGTTAAGGAAGATATGGATCAAATGTTAAATTTGAATATGAAATATTTAGAAAAAAACATTTATCATTTGTTTTTTATATTCATTCAAAATTTATTAAAAATAAATAAAAAATATTTAATTATCATGAAATTGAATTGTATTTTAAGGGATATTTCAAAGTCACCCTTACAAATAAATTGGACTATAAAAATATTTCAATTTTTTTTTAATTTTATCAAAATATTAATTTATTCAAATATATATATATAATTTAAAGAAGAAATAATGTTTTAAATAGCTCTAGATAGTTTTGTGTGCTTCTATGATTAAATTATCTTTTTAAAATATGAGGAGAGTTCATGTAAAGTCTCATTTTTACTTCTAAAATGATTATTTATAAGCATCCAACTTTATGAGGACTTAAATTGAATTAGAATTTGATCAATAAATTCTAAAACTTAAGAAAAATCTTGCATATAAATCATATTGGATTAAAATCTAAAATGAAGTAAAAAACAGAAAACCTCAAATAAAGAATGCACAAAATAAAATTAAAGTGTCCAAAATAATTGGAGGAGGAACTTATGCATGAGCTAATTAAGGATTATATTATAAATATTTTTAATGTTAGGAAGAAGATTTTTATAAAAAACTTTTAGAAATGTTGAATTATAGATGAATTAGTAGAAAAATAGAACCAATTCATAGAAATATATATATATATATACTCAAAGTTATTGGTGAAAATTTTTTTTGTGTAAAAGTAAGAGAGGGAGCAGCAACATAAGTTCAAATACAAATTCTAAACTTTTTATAGAAATAATAATTTTGATGATAATTTTTGGTAGAGTAAAAAATTAAAAAAAATAAAAAGCATAAATTTATATTAAAAATTTAAAAATTTTAACGTAAATTTATATAAAATATTTAAAAATTCAAAAAAATTAATATTTTTGAGATATTCAAAACAAATTTATATTTAAAAATAATTTACATATATATTTTTAATTTAAATTATATTAAACACTATTTAATATATATATATATATTATTTTATTTTATTTATGTATTATTAATAATTTTATCTTAACAATTTTTAATAATATCATTTTATTTTATTTTCATTTTTTACATTTAAATCTTATAAAGATGCTTGTCAGATATAGTGAATGGAAAGAGATTTAATATACCAACAAAATAACTAAATTTACTTTTTATAAATTAACTGGCTCATATTTATTGAACTTTAATTTTAATACTAAATTACAATTTTTCAGAATAATTAGTAAATTTATTACACAGTTACAAAAGTATATTTTAAATATTTTGTTTTTCATACATATACAATTGTTAGATATAAATATGTACAGACATCTATTTTATTTTATGGGATGACTCATCCAGAGAGAATCCCAGCCTGCCTTGGAACCACTATACCGCCATGAATTCATCAACTAATTTTAATTTACAATTCTAAGCATGAGAAATACTGATGTAAGATACTAGCATTTGAGAACTGGGTTTCGCACGTGTTATCAATAAAACTTGAATATGGAAATTGCAAATGGGTGTACGATATATCGTCCGAAAAATGAGGAAAAATGTTAAATTGATGTATGATATTTCATTTTTAAAAAATTGAAAAAAAAGATGATTAACATGTTTGTTTGAAAAATTTTATTTAAAAAATGTATTGTTGATAATTTATTGTTAAGATGTGAGTATATTAGATCGGTTGTGATTGTTGGAGATGGTTTGGGATGGTTGAAATGGTTGATGATATTGGTGTTTTTAAGAGAGGTTTGAATCGATTGTTTATGCTTGGACTGATTCGTAGTTCCAGTCAATGCTACCCCTTCTTACTTATAATTTCGGATTTTGAAAAAGCATTTATCCATAATAGAAAAACTCATTATTAAGATGTTTAAGGGACATGAATGAATTAGTTGGTACTGTTTATCAATTATATCTAAAAGTAATATATTTTCAAGAATGTAAGATCTATGTGGAAGTGAATTGAAATGATTTGAAGGATTTTCGTGTAAAATACATTTATATTAAGTTATTCTTAACATTTTGAAAAGCACAAAAATATCTAGAAAAGGCTTTACAAAGTAAAATAAGATAAAAAATGATGATAGACTTAAACTTTCTTTGGAGACATTGGATATGTTAATATTTGTCTCTTTCATTGCTACACTAAGTGTAATTTGCATTGCAATTTGTATCAGCGATACCAAAAATTGATGGTTTTATATTTTTTGCCTTAAAATTTTTAATATTTTGCATTGATTTTGGTGGCGCAAAGTCGAAACCGAGTGTGACTAATTATTTTTATTTGCACTAAGTTTTTCACTGTAAAAAGTCAGCATACATTTATTACTTTCTATAAAAAAATGAAATTAAAAAAATAAAATTGTGTTGAATTTGTGTTAGGTTTTGTAAGAACTAATATGTGTGTGTGTAAATTTATTTATTTATTTGGAAAAGTTTATACTCAATTCTATTGTTACGATCCAACTTACATACCTTGTTTCATATATTGTTACATGTTGTTTTAGCATACTTTTATATTATGTAGTTATACCTTT